>JAWXYG010000010.1:26016548-27216548 GCA_034222035.1 Acacia crassicarpa | reverse complement strand
ATTATGATTTTTTAAATTGACTAAAGTGTCTACCTATAAATGCGGTTAAATATTAAATAATTTTTATTATCACCATTAAATATTAAAAAAATTAATTAATAATATGAAATTTAAGACATATTCCCCCATTAAAAAAAATATTATATTCCACCGTCAAAATATATTTAAAAATATCATTAAATAATATTCTCATAATTAAATAATGAACCTCACATATATACAACATAATGTTTACACCATTAAATATTAAAAAATTACTATAAATCCAACGTGTACACTGTACCAAATGAAAAAAATTATCATAAACTAAATATGTACATTATTATGTGTAGACATGGGTAATTTTGTCCCTTACTATATTATTCTCATTTATTCTTATGTTCGATATAATCTAACCAAATGTTTTTTTTTTTTTTTGTACAAGGCAAGGGGAGGGGGGATTCGAACACGAGACCTAAGGGGAGATATAAGGCATCTCAATACCACCAACTGTGCCACTGCACTGCTGTCCTCAGTGGTAACCAAATGTTTGTCTACATGTACATCATCTTTCCCTAATAATAAACCAAACAAATTATGTTCCGTTACCTCCAATTCGGTAAATCAAACGGCCCACGTGAATTTTGTGTCCAACCTAATAGTTCATACTGACTTATTAATTTTTCGTCCTTCTACTTCTTTCTACTTTTCAACCTTTTGAATATTCTATATATTATACGGTTATAATTTATATTTATATTTAAAAAAATCCTTGTCTACTTTAGAATTTGGATATTTTAAAAGATTTTTTTTTTTTTTACTTTTCTTGGAAGTAAGGATGGAAATGGGTGACACACACACCCGGAAACAAACGGGCACTCATGACTTTTCAACTTTTGAATGGTCTATATTATACGGTTATAATTTATATTTATATTTAATATTTAATATTTAAAGATGATCAAGACAATAATATTAAAAAATCCTAGTCTGCTTTATAATTTGGACATTTTAAAATCATTTTTTCCAAGAAGTTGATGATACTTTTCGGTGAAGTAAGGATGTAAATGGGAGAGACGGTGGTGAATCTCTGTTACACACACACGTGTACGTATTAGGGATTTTGTAATTTTTATATAGTTTAATTCAACTTGGCGTTAGTTTGAATGAACTTATTATAAATAATTTTATTATGTAAGAGGTAAATATGGCAAAAAGAATCTTTTCAAAATTAGAGACACTCATTTTAAGTTCTCCCTCCCACACAGATGCATAGTTGTTACAATTGAATAAGTGAAATGTTTTTCCAAGGCTTCACTATTTCATTCTCTCAATAAACTACTACTTTCAGTACTGAATATAGGACAAAGTTTTACACTACAAACCTTACCGTATATTTAGGACCAAAGATAATATAACAATTGGGCAATTTAAAACGTAGTGCCACATCGACGATTATGGCTAGAAAAAGCTCCTCCACATATAATTCTATTGGAGAGCATAAATACCTTTAAACTTCCAAAGTTGCTCTTTTTAGTTCCTTCAAGCAATACAAAAATAAAAACCAAGCAAAAGAATATGGGTTAAGGCATCCAACACCCTCAAGGATTTTCTATGGGCATCCAACACACAAGTATCTTGTGGTATGTCCAACACCCTAAAATATTTTTTCCGATGCATCCAACACTCTGAAGTATTGTTTGGTGCATCCAACACCCAAAAATATTCTTTTAAGTGCATCCAGAACCGAAAAATATTTTTTGGTGCATTTAGCACTAACACACAAAAAATACTTCAAAATATTGGACGCACACAAAATACTTCAAGGTGCTAGATGCTTCTTGAGAAAATAGTTTAGGGCCTCAGATGCATCTTAACCCAAAGAATATACCTGGTATTGATTCCAAGCATCCAGCTTTACTAATCAAAACAAAGTTGAAAGCCAGTTGCTGATACCTGAAAACTCAGTACCAGGTTACCCCCAAGCCTTTAGCTATTAAAATTGCAGTGCCCATCTTATATTATTTTTGTGAATATTAGATACACATTCTTGTTGCCACTTGAGAGTGATGATCAAGTAATTACTTGGTCTATGAACAAATATGACTGAAACAAAAGAAAGAAAGAATAATAATGGCAGCATAAAGAATAGGGGATAAAGAAATCAGTTACGCAACCTATGACACTTTGATTCCACTAGGACGTTTCCCTTCCATGGCATCCTTCTTATCGCGACAACCAGCACATAGAAAAGGGCCTTGCCAGGGCTTTGAGCTAGTGGAGAAGATTGAACCAGCATGAACAGATATGCCTTCACTTGGGGCAAGATCAACTTGGCACACAGCACATACAAAGAGACCTGATGTTGATTGCCCTGTATTCTCATCACTCCCCAATCTGCATGAAATAACCAGAAAAGTGTTTAATAAGTGAGAAACTGCAAAAATAAACTTAACTTTAGAGTTCAGAAACAATAGAGGGGGGAGTAAATAAAATCTTCATATTATGCTTCTAGAGAAGAAGAAAAACACAATTACTGGCATATTTTGATATTAGCATGCAAAGTTGTATAGAGAAAGGTATCCAAAGGAGAAATCAGAGAGCGAACACACTTAATTGGAAATAGGGTGTTATATAATAGATGTTTCTAAAGCCTTGCACTATAATTCTGTCTAGAAGGGCTATGGCAAAACACACAAGTTCCTGAACGATGTCACATAAGAATGCAGTAGTTTTTATCAGACGTAGGCTTGTGTTAGTACCCCGCCGGGAGTTGGCAAAACCTCATTGAGAACTTTTTGCAAATCTAAGAATTTGTTTTCATTTTTCAAATGCTTTAGTTAATAGTGGCTTGAAAATGATGGCAAAAAAAAAAAAAAATAGCAGCTTCGTCATGTGGGTTTCTATTTTCCATTTGGAATGAGAGAACAGTTTTAATTTTTCATACTTTCATATTTATTCCATGACAGAAGATAAGAACAGGGAATTAGTTAAAAATAAATCTTTAGGCTTTTCAAAAGAAACCACATCAAATACTCGTATGCTATCAATATTCAATGGCCTTTTTACATTGGTGACAAAGAAAACTTGAAAATTACAGTCCTGTATAGAACCTCCCATAGTTAGTTAATCTTAATCTTGACCACCAGAACTATTCAAATTCTTATGAACTCAAATATATTCTCTCATATATGAATGAACTCAATAAGAGAACTTATAAGTAGCTCTTCATCCAAACCAAAAAACCTCCAAAAAATGCAAAATCTTTATTTCATGTAATACTGATATCGCATTATCCCCAAACCAAAAACATTACAGTATAAGTTACAGAGAGTGCATGCACTAGCTTCCATGATGAAATACTGTTTTTTTTTTTTTTTTTGCGCGGGGGGGGGGGGGGGGGGGGGGTGACAAGCTATGATTCGCCCACCCGCCTTTCTCTCAATATCTTTAGATCATTGTATTAAATAAATATTACCCTCTACTTTGAACGACAACAACCAGTATGGAGGGCACAGCCATTACATATTTGTATATCAGTTAATTGTTGAGTTGATGATATTGTCTACAAGAGAGAGAGACAATACCTTTCAGCAAGCATAGCTGATCCTTCTTCAAACAGTTCCTCCACAATATTTATAGCTGAAAGCTTCTTTGATAGCTTACCGGCAGCATCACGAGACTTCTTCCTGAAAAGCAGAGCCCTCAACTTGTTCTTCTTTTTAGGGAGAGGTGGCGGTGGCATTGTATTTTCAGGAGGAATTATGTCAACGACTATGCAAGTTGTGTCATCCTTTAACCCTCTTGTTCTTAATGCTTCCTAAATGAAAGAATAAGAACATGTAGAGACTTAGCTTACATGAGATGAAATGTTAACATTGCTGTGCATGAAGCTTCTATCAAATCAAAAGACAAGAAAGAATTTTTATTTAAATTTAAACAGAAAAGGCAAGAAGCAATGCTATGTACAGTATTACCTTGACAACCTGCCTTGCGGCAAGTTCAGCTGGCAAACCCCTGCAAGATTTTGCAGCCATGTCTGAGGATAAAGCATCCCAGATGCCATCAGAAGCAATTATAAGCCTCCCGCCGGCATTCGATAGCTATAATATATCATTATCAAGGTCAAGTTCATAATGAAGACTGACATCGACATAGCAGTAAATAGGTGAGATTAGCTGGAAACAAACGATACCTTCACTTGTTTGACATATGGTATTGGAACTATAAACTCCCCAACATCCATGTCTCCTATTGACCTAGAAAGGCACAATCCGCCTGGCCAACAACGAAGGGGACCAATCTACAATGAATTAACACTGCAGTTAATATAATCATGGAAGGATGATTAAAAAAGGGAGTTTTTTGTTCCTAATTTCTCTCTTGACAAGAAGAGAAGGGCGGTAAATCTGAAATGCAATGCTCACCTCTGCACCACCAACAATGCTCAGCCTCCCAACTTCACCTCCACTGGCTGTAACACGTTCCCTCCTGCACAAAAAGTGCAGTAATTTGTGATTAGCAGGTGCATAAAGGAATAGTTTAACAACAAAGCTTTAGAATTAGATACATACTCCTCGATATTCTCTTCAAGCCGGTGATCAACAGTTAAGTTTGTAACAGCTCCTCCTTGGGTGTCTAATACACAACGAGAATCACCAACAGATGCAACAGTGACTGTCCATCTATCAACTATCACAAATGTGGCTGTAGTTCCTGAAGTTTCCCCTGAAGAAAACCAGTGAAGAACAAAGGTCAAATTCATCCAACTTTCTGTATATACTTCCTATAACTAATGAAAAAAAAATGCTAAATTTCGAACCTCTGCTCTGGAATTCTTTGTCAGTCTTCACAAACCCCGCAACCAAGGCCCGAGGTAAAGCTTGAAGCCACTCATCCCGTCCAAGACCTCGAGGAACAGCACTCAACACATGATTTAACAAATGCTCCCTACTGAAAATGGCCGCAGCATTTCCATTGTGTCCATCAAAGATCTAAAGATCGGAAGAAATCAGCAGCTATCTTATGAACATCAAAAGAATATTCAGGTGTCCATCAAAGATCTAAAGATCGGAAGAAATCAGCAGCTATCTAATGAACATCAAAAGAATATTCAGCACACAACAGGAAAAGTTGTTGGAACATCTGAGTCCAAAAATTAGTTAATTTTTTTTTCTCTTTGATGCCATACTGTGATACGCAGTTCAATATAAATGGTGAAAAATACCGCAAATTCATATAAGATCAGAAAATTCAGCACACAACAGGAAAAGTTGTGGGAACATCTGAGTCCAAAAATTAGGGGAAAAAATTTTCTCCTTGATGCCATACGGTGTGATATGCAGTTGAAGAGAAAGAAAGTGTCCAATATAGATGGTGAAAAATACCGCAAATACTGAAAATGTTGTTGAGGGATTCCCAGGTACTCGCTGACAATCAGTCTTAACTAGAAAGTAATCCTCGCCTTTCCTAGACTGAGCAGCATGTCCATAACTCACAGTGGGCTTCTCCATCTTCTCAGTCTTCATCTCCCTGCTTAACAAAGCAGCGAGAGGCACAAGATCATGATGACGTCGCCTCCCTTCAACAGAGGCCATGTCTAGTCCACCACTATGTCTGCTTTCAAACCCAATAATTCGAAGTCTCTAAGCTCTTCTGCTCACAAGCATGTTAGAACTCCGTAGATAAAATACTTTTAATCCTGCTAAATCAGGATAAGCAGAGGAGACAAAATCTTTCCCACAATAAACACTAAAGAACAATTCGCATGGAAACTCAGTACTCAAGCCTCTTTCACAACAATTCTGTCCAACTTGATCTGCATTTACCACAAATGAAGTTGTCAAGCTAGGATCTAAGAATTATACAGTGATCTCAAGCAACAGGAAGATAGAATTCTAAACTGGAAAAAGTGTTCTTCGTAATGCGTTTTATGCTATAAAATGCTGTCTGTATAGCCCAACATGGCAACTTCAATTTAAGAACCATGGAGCTTTAATGTTCTGACAGCAACCATGGTTTGGGATAAAAAGGAGGAAGAAACTTTAAGATGGGTTCACGTTTTTCACAATAGCCAAACAGAGAACAAGAATTCCAAGCAGAAGAATTAAAAGTAGGCGAATTACCCGCTGGAATGTTCAGATATACGTCCCGCGCAAAACTAGATGCGGATCTGACTGCGACAGTAAGCAAAAATATTCAAAGAAGAAGAAGAAGAAGAAGAAGCAAGATATCCGCAGGGACACGAAACGCGTCTTGATGACTAAATATGAACTGTAAAACCCAATAATCTAAACCCAAAATCCTCAACCAAAAACCCAATTTTTAGAGAGAAATCATTGAATATTGTGAGACCGGCCAGTGTCAGCTTCGGAACAATTTCCCCCCCAACAAACACTCGTGCAATGATTTTCAGAAATAAATAAAATTATAAACCATTTCCAGACCAAACAACAAAATGCCGTGGGACTTCGGTATCAAGCTAGCTTCCACACGCTGAAGGAAAAAAGAAAACTTGGCTCACTTGCAAAAGCCTGTGTGTCCAAATCCCACATTCTGTTTGGATTAAAGTCGGTTGTTTTCCCATCCTGTTTTTTTTTCATCTCCTTTCTTTCCCTTTCTTAGAGGGAAAAGGCGGAAACAAAAAAATCTTTAAAAAGATCCTAAAATTTTGAAAATCCCAAAAAAGACTATTGAACCCTTTCTGAGATAAATTCATTAAAATTTAACAACTAAATTAATCAAATTTACAACAAAATTAATACTCGTTTACAACTAAATCAGTCACATTTACAACAATTTTTTTACAACTAAATCAGTCTCATTTATAACAATATCAGCCCCAATTAACAACTATATCAGCCTCATTTACAACTCACCAAAATTCTAAAAATTCTAAAAAAGGCCCTTAAGCCTTTTTTGAGATTTTCAAAATCTTAGAGTCTTTTTTAAGATTTTTCTCTAAAAAAGACCCTTAAATAGATTTTCCCAACTTACAGGGAGCAACAACTCAGCAAAGGAATAGGAAATAAGAAAACTTGAGTAGGTGGGTGTGAGAAAGCGAGTTGAAAAACCTATGAGACCAATTTTCGCCGAAAACCAAGTAAAAGGATGACATCGATTATCACTTAAATTAGATTAAAACAAGGAAAGAAACCATGATGATCATCTTTAGTGTTTAGATTTTAGCGGATTTTTTATAAGTAATATTCTCGTTTTTGGGTTCTTTTTTTAAAAAATAACTTTCTTATTGTGTCTCAAAATTTAAATTTTTTTTTTTACTTTTATTAAATACACATCTTTATTTTAATTATACATGAGTCACTAATTTTCTTTTATTTACTCATTTATTACATATTCTTTTTTATCATATTTTCTCCAGTCCTTATTATAAGACGCCAATTAAATTACATTAAATTATAATATCATATTAATTGTTACTTCCACCCACTACTCTTATTAATTATAAGTATATATGAAAAAAAAAAATTAATTTTCTTTAGAAACAAGCAAGATAACTAGGATAAAAGTTACTTACGAATAGAACCCGGAGGAGTATGGTTTTAGTTGGCAAAATAAATTAATTTTTTCAAGTTTCAAAAATTTTTAGCTTATTGGTTTCTTAATATATATACTTCTGTTGTCATATTCATTTATAACGTAGAAAGAATATTTTCTTAGATCGAAAATGACAAGAGTATTATTATGTAAACTTTAGATTATGACGATAAAGTGTATATTGAATGTATGTAAAATTGAAAAGTTATTCAATTCTAAATTAATGAATTTTAAATTTTTTTTTTAACCAATAAAATAGGTTAGAAATGACTTATAAATAAACCATCATGGTGTGTGTATTATAGGTTGAGTTGTCAAAACGGGCCACCCTGGCCCGTTAGGCCCTAGCCCGTGCAGGCTAGGGCCAAAAAGCCCACAAGGCCAAAAAAACCTGCATATTAAACAGCCCGCACGAACCAAAAAATTGTATAACCCTAAGGGTTAGGGTCAGCCCGCGGGCCAAAAATTATTTTAGAATAATCAACTTAGGCTTGAATAAAAAAAAACCCCGTAAGGAGACTCTCCCACCATAGCCAGGTGCCGACGCGGGTTAGATCCGGATTAGTCAGGATGAAGTCCTGGTGAACTGGGTGGGCAACAAAAAAAAAATCATTATATGGAAAGAATGAAAAATTTTAATATTAATTTTTTTAAAAAAAAAAGCCTATTTTGTGATGTTTGTTTAAATTTTGCTACCATTAAAAAAAGAAATTTTCCGATTATTTTGGATAGCTTCTAAAAATAATCGGAAAGTTAAATATAAAAAAAATTGCAAGAGAAAATATAATAAAAAGTCAAAAAAATACAAAAGCGTGATAAGATTTTAAATTAACCAAATAATAAATTATTCTTGATGAGCAGAGATACACGAAAATATCATGAAGTCTAAAAATCAAAAAATAGTAATAAGTTTTTATTATTGTAACCAAACACAAAATAATTCTTTTCTTTTTTAAAAAAAAAATGTCTAAATTAGTTTAGCATCTTTAAAAAGCTGCACAATATGAGGTGGGTGTTTAGGATTCTGAGAATCAAGAAAGACATGCAGCCATGGGATCGCCCGTAAATGGGCTCGCGCGCGTCTTTCTCTATTTTATGCAGAGCAAGAGATTCAGACAAGCATCTCCGCTCTCTTCTCATGTTATTGTTTTTTTTTTTTTAACCAACACAGTCACAGCAAAAAATTAGAATTGAGCCCGCGGGTTGGCCCTATCTTAGCCCAAGAGAAGTGGGGTTTATATTGGGCTAGGACCAGAAATAACCCCATCATATGGGGGCTAAAGATATGAGGGCTAAAAATGGGGTTTAACGGGCTGGCCCGCGGGGCCTAACCCATTTTAACAGCTCTAATTATAGGTCTATAAAATTGATATTACCGTTAACTTATAACTTAAAAATTATATTAATTATGCACTATTTCATATCAAGTTATAACCACGCAAAAATAAGGTTGTTCTTTTGGTTATTTTCAAGTCAAAATATGTTTTAGTTAGGGCGTCAATTGATTCAAAAACTTAGCATATTTTATCAAAAAAAAATTATTATATTTAATTTGTTTTTATTTATTTTCAAAAAGTTATTTTATTTAATTTTTTTGTATTTAAATAATACCGTTGGAATCGCCGCAAAGAGAACATAAAGGAGGACAAAAAAAGATGTCAACGAAATTATTGAATGAGAATTTTTTTATTAACAATTTATTAAAAAAATTTAGGTTAAAGTATACTTTTAGTCTTTTAAGTTTTACATAAGGTATATTTTTGGTCCCTTAACTTTATAAAGTATACTTTTAATCCTAAAATTCTAACACCGTTAATGTTGCTAACGGAAAACATTGACGAATCCAACTCAAATGATGATTAATAAAATTTAATTACACAAATTTTATATATTCTTTAATTTACCCATATTTTAAATTTAAAATTAATAATATTTAATTACACAGTCATCACTTAAGTTTACACCGTTATCACTTAAGTTTGCATTTTCCGTTAGTAAAATTAACGGTGTTAGAATTATAGGACTAAAAGTATACTTTTTAAAGTTAAGGGACCAAATGTATACATTATGTAAACTTAAAGGATAAAAAATATACTTTAGCTAAAAATTTAACTATTGATATGTCACAATAATATCGCATGATATGTGTAGCCAACTTCGGATAGATGATATTGATGGTTTTTTAATCTAATTTGTTAAATTTTTATATTTGTATTATGTATAAAAAAGGCTAAACTTATAAGTCATACTCATAACTACAATGAAAAATTATTATGAGGCTTTAGGAATTGAATATGATTACTAAAAAGTATTAAAAAGTTATCAATAACAAGTCACATGAATAACAAATAAATTTATCATGTTGGTTATTAAGACTTTTAATGAATGTGCTTCTTTCTTGGGATCACACAATGGTTTCCCTTGATTATAATCCCCAAGATCAATTATGAGAAAATCCCATATAAAGACGGTTGAAATAGGAAAATTCTGATTTGGGTTGGTAAATATAACAAATCTTAAATTGAGTCAATGACCTAATTCAAAATATTTAAATTTAAATTATTTTCCAATAATACCCTTAACTTATCCTTTTAAAAAAAAAACAAAGAGAGAGAAGGGAAAGCAAGAAGTCGACGTCGTACTCGCCCAGCCATCCAAATCCCTTGCTCCAGTGTGCTTCGGCTTCCATTTGAGGACCTTGTTACAGCTTTCGCGCGCCGACCTTGAAATCACAAGAACAAGGTTTTTTTAGAAATGTCTACCATCCTAAATCTTGCTTCTTGGATTTTTTTCATTCTTGTATCGTGAACCCCATCGTCGATTCCTGTGGATCTTGATCAATTATTCCCTGTTTTGGAATCATGATATCAAATGGTTTTGTTGTCTATTTCGTGCTTATAAATTTTTTTTTTGGTGCTTTTGGATTGGTGATGTTTTTGAATTTACGTTTCTTGGTATTCTGCTTGTTTTCCTGTGAGTCTTGATTAACTATTACTTATTTTCTGTCTTGTTCTTTAAACTTAAAAAAAAAACAAAAAAAGAGCAAAATCTCGAGATTAACAAATATTCCTGATGGATTTATGCAATTCTTATCTTTAGCATCCTAGACAGGAGCAAGGGCTTTTCAATTATTCAGATTTTAGAATAAAAAAATGAAAAGAACGTTATTGAGGAAATGCGAGTTGGTATTCTCTTGTATTTTACATGCTTCATTTTGTGCTGTTGTAATTTGAGTCTAGACACGAAACCTGATAGTCTGACTAGAAAACGAGGAAAAAAATTAAAGACACTTAGGATCAACACCGGCACCACATGGACGGGGAAAAAAACACAGGGATCAACCTGATTCACATGAATTGGCTCATAGCGGTCGGAAAAATACAGGGATTAACTAAAAGGAACTAAAAAAGAATGAAGATTTAATATTATAATCAACTTACTATAGCCTTGTTTGTCTATTTTTTGACGGTATTGAGGCCTCCAATGATTTTCTTGTTGTTAGGGTTCTTCCATAGTGAGTAAATAATAATATTCTTTCTCTAATTTTGCTTCTTCTTTTTTAAATTAACTAAGGGATAAACAGGTAATTTGGTTCAAATTCTAAATGCCTAATTGTGTCACGTAACCTAATTAATAATTTATTAACTTTACCAACCCAAATCAGAATTTTCCTATTTCAACCGTCTTTATATGAGATTCTCCCATGAATTATTTTAAGAGGAAAATAACTAAGTGACAGGATTCTTGTAGAATTCAAATCTTATGTATATTTTTGGATTAATTTTTAAAGAATAATTTTTATCACTTACTAAATAAATATTTTAAAAGAATTTTGTCTTGCATTAGAAAAAGGATTTATAAAATGATTTTATTGTTTTTCAAACATACCACTATGATCTCATTTATAAGTCTATATTGACCAAATCTCACATACCAATTGGAGGTAGTTAACTTAATGATTATATGGGTAAATTTTCAACTTTGCCCTCATTTATGACTTGGCATTTTTAAACTATTTCTCCTCTCTCTATCTTCATGGGTATAATTAATATAGATAAAATTGTTACAATCTCATTTATTACATGAAATTGAACTTACAAATAAAACTAATTTTTAATTAATATTAATATTTAATTAATATTAAATAAGTTAATAAGAGAAAAAAAGAGAAAAAAATAATTAAAAAAATCGAATACGAATATTAGACCTTTTTCGGGAAAATTCCAAATAAATACCATTTAAATTTGCAAAATCCCCAGAAGTCCGTCGAATTTGTAAAAAAACTGAGAGGTACAAAGGACCTATAAGGGATATGCAAATTTGGGTCAAATTACCCTTTTACCCTTTGTTTTAAATTTTAAAAAAAATCCCCTCACCCCCCACCGCCAGCCGTGGTGGTGGTCGGCCGGTGGTGGTGGCCGGTAGCGGTGGTGGTAGCCTGCTGGCAGTGGCGGCCGGTCGGTGGTGGCGGCGGCCGCCGACGGTGGGGGTGAGGGGATTTTATTATTATTTTTATTTATTTAAAATTAAGGGCAAAAGGGTAATTTGACCCGAATTTGCATATTCCTCATAGGTCCTTTGTACCTCTCGGTCTTTTTACAAATCCGACGGACTTCTGGAGGTTTTACAAATTCAAATAATATTTATTTAGGATTTTTTCTTTTTCTAACAAAATAGATTTATAAATAAAATCAGAGAGACATCTCGCAAGAAAAAGAAAGAATATGGACATGGGACAAAGGGTATGTTTGGTATGAGGGAAGGGGAGGGGAGGGAAAGGGAGGAAAATTTTTTTTTAAAGGACATTTACCATTTTGCCATTAATGAAGAAATATTCTTTTTTATTGTGAGGATATTTTAGGAATATTGAAAATTAACTATGGGTAATTTTATAAAGATAAAAGAAAAAAAGATTCTCCCTCCCCTCCCCTCAAACCACACATACCCAAAGGGAGGAATAGAAGTGACACGTGGTGGATGAGATGGAGGTGTTGGAGGGAGGGCAATGATGATGTGGAGGAGGGTGCATGGGTTAGGGTGCGCTGCAGCTTTGCAGAGCAGCACTGCACTCACTGGACCACACTTTCGTATTATTATTAGTTTATTACTACAACCCGGGTCCACTTTCACTTTCGGATTCGGGCCCAGACTTAATTGTTCGTTCTCATTTTGCCTAGCTAGTTTTTTTTTTTGGCTCTGATTTGCCTAGCTAGTTTCAAACTTAGGAAAAACAATTTTTTTTTGAAATTATAAATTTCATTTGTTATTAAGAATTGATAAAAATAATGATAAGATTTGATAAACAATTCACACATTATTCTATAGGAAATATGTTATTTGAAATTTTACAATTTTAAAGTTCTTTTTCTATCATTTTCTCCAAAATTTGTTATGTATATGTCATAAATTATAATATATAATAATGCATAACACACATAGTTTTGTTTTAAATTAAAATACCAACTAGTTTAGAACCGGCACAATGCGCCGGTGCAAAAAAAAAAGGGTAAAGGTGCATTTTTGCCAACATACTATTAGGGAAGGAGCATCCAGCACAAATATTAATTATTAGTACCTTAAATGCAAAAAAAAAAAAACAATTACAAGGTGCTAAACTACACAATCCCATTAGTTTAGGCAAGTAACAGACGTTAAATGCTGAAATGGTGAACCTAAAACCAAAACGTGGCAAAAACATTTGACTAAGCCTTATTTTTGCAAAAGAGAAGACATGAATCAAAGGCGAAATCATCAGAAAAGGAAATCGCGATTCTGGAGAAAACTAGAGAGAGCAGAGTGAAAGGAAGAACACGAAACCCATTGGCGAAAGAAACAGAGGTCGGCGGGAAAATGGGGAGGAAAGAAACAGGGGGTGGTGGAGGTTTGCTTGCTCATTCTTTCTCAGGGAATCTGAGGTACCCACGAAGGAAACACTGCGTTTCTAGTTGTCCTTCGTCGATGAGATCGTCACCTAGTCACTCCGAAGGGGCAATGTATTGCAGAGACACGTCATCCATGGAAGAGTTACAGAATGCAATCCAAGGCGCAATCACTCATTGCAAGAACTCATTGAATTAGAACAAGGCGATGGCCAGTAACGAAATCTAATCTAATAAGCCAAAACGGTTTGGGCCACTACTAGAAAATCATGTGGATCAGTGTTCTGATCTCTTTCTCCTTCCGGCAGATTCTGCAATAATCATGTGGATCAGTGTTCTGATCTCTTTCTCCTTCCGGCAGATTATGCAATTCTTGCCATTCGTCGCCTTCCTGTTCCTCCACCACTTGACTGAGCCTTATTGTTGCAACCTTCACAAGGGCTTTGTCTCTCGCTCGGTGGCTCCATACTCTCCGAACAGGCTCAACACGCGTAGATCAGCGATGACAAATTCAATCGTGCGAATCAGCGGCGTTGAGGGAGATCCGGTGAAGAGTGCCTTGTCGGCGCTAGAGCTGGCAATTAGGGCCGGCTCGACCTACAGGGCTGGCCCGTGAAGGGTCAGGGCCTAACAGGGCCAGCCCGCAAGGCTCAGAAGTTACTATTCCAAATTTTAATTATTTTTTCTCCTTTTTTTAAAGAAATATAATTAATAAATTACAACAATTAAAATTCTAATTTATCAAATAAATGTTGTTAACATTAATATCAAAATAAACACATTTATAATCAAGTAGGCTCTGGTTCATGAGTAAGAATATCATGAATTTCTTCTCCTGCATCATAAATACATTTATAATATTTATCTGCAATAAATAATAAACCAAATCATAAAATTAGAGTATAGTTATTATGTATTTGTGTATTTGTTCTTAAATGGATTAATAACTCTATAACAAATACAAAATACATATAAATTAGTAAATTACCATCATATATAAATTTATGCGTCCAAAAAAAAATTTAAAAGGTCTTGTAGGGCTGGCCCGATTAAGCCCGCCCTTGAAAGGCTAGGGCCAGCACGATGAGCTCGACCCGATTTGCCGGCTCTAGTCGGCGCTGATTCATCCATCGTCGCATCAGCAAAGGAGGTGTGACGATTTCCAGCCTCATGTCCAAATGTTTCTGACACAATTTGCCACGTTTTGGTTTTAGGTTCACCATTTCAGCATTTAACGTTCGTTACTTGCCTAAACTAACGGTATTCTTGTAATTGTTTTTTTGCATTTAAGGTACCAATAATTAATATTTGTGTTGAATGCTCCTTCCCTAATAGTATGTTGACAAAAATGCACCTTTACCCAAAAAAAAAGTATATGTTTTAAAAAAGTCCAAAATCTCATGATAAAAAAAATAGAAAAAAAGATCAAACTCATAACATCTCTTTATTGGATAAACTTTTTTACCCAAACAAATATTTAAAAAATATTTTCTTTGATCTTAAATATAAGATAAAATTGATTTCTTAGAAAGATTTAAAAAAGAGTAAATACCCTATTTGGTCCCTAAAAAAAAACACGAACCCTATTTTGGTCCCTCAAACAACGAAACCCTTTTTTAGTCCCTGAAAAAGATAAATTTCCAAAAAAAAAAAAAGGACCCCATTTTGGTCCTTCAAAAATTTCCAAAAACCCCTTTTTAGTCCATAAAAATGTCCCATTTTAATCCCTGGGGACGAAAAAGGGGTCCGTGTTTTTTTCCGGGGACCAAATAGAGTATTTACTCTTTAAAAAAAACTAATTAAGTTAATTTAAAATATTTATATTTGTCATTTTTTATCTAAACTATTTTGGGCTTTGCCTAACTTATAAACTGATATATAAACTAAAGATTCACAACATAATATATGATTAAATAACTTATTTAGCTTCTTTAATCTTTCCAAAAAAGAGTAAATACCCTATTTGGTCCCTGAAAAAAATCATGGACTCCTTTTTGGCCCTTCAGTAAAAATAACTCATCTCGTAATCCCTGTAAAATCCAAAAACCGTCAACATTAGTCCTTCCAGGTTGAAGAGGACACATGCAGTGAAGTGTCCCAAATGTGGTCAGGGATTACAGGATGAATTATTTTTACTGAGAGATCAAAAAGGGGTCTGTGATTTTTTCAGGGACCAAATAGGGTATTTACTCTAAAAAAAAATCAACTATATCTTATATTTAAAACCAGAAGTAGTAATTAGAAACGGGCTGCAATAAACTTGCTACATCACCTTTCATTTATTATATTTTGTTCATCGTGTATTATATTTTATAGTTTTTATATATAAATATTAATTTCTAGATGGGCACATTAAAATAGTCATATTGCCCAAACTTATTTATAAACTTTATGTTTTTGCATTGATTTATAATCTGTCAATTCAAGAGAGATCATAGTTATCATGTATTTTATATATATATATATATATATATATTAATTTCTAGATGGGCACATTAAAATAGGTATATTGGGGACCCCAAACTTATTATAAACTCTATGTTTTTGCATTGATTTATAATCTGTCAATTCAAGAGAAATAATTGATCAGAAAGCTATAATATATCAGTTTTTTTGTAAAATTCTAAATTCCAATACTAAGTGGGAAGTTAAAAAAATTTATGCTAGTAAGGAGCTCTCAACTTTATTTCTATTATTTTTTTTTTCGTTCAATTTTTTCTTTTAGGATATGTTTGGTTTGAGGGAAGGGGAGGGAGGGGCAGAGAAAAAAAAAGGAGAAGAGGGAAAAAAAATTTCAAAATTGAATGTAGTGGAGCCCACAAGTTTTCCTCTCCCCTCATTTTTTTCTCTCTCTCCCCCTCCCTCAAACAAAACATACCCTTAGTTGATTTCTGAAAAATTTGCAATATCATTTTATCATTCCAATTTTCCGAAGTAATGGCTAGGCGGGACCGCATGAAGTCATGATATTTTACTATCTTTATATTTTTAATTTAAGAAAATGATAGGAAGCTATAATTTATAATAAAAAATTTCGTCGTTCTCTTTTTTATTTTAGATAAATTTAAGTATTTAAAGTTATGATTAAAACATTCAAATTTCTAGATTTATATTGTTGGGAAAGAAAATTCCATATCCAATCATTATTCATAAAAGTCAATAAAATTTTTAAAACCTATTGATTATATCCACAAATAAAATAAATTCACCCAAAGTAGCTTAACAATACCTTTAGTCAAATAAGAGGAACAAAATTTTGCTGCATTTATATTATATATATATTTAACAAAATTTGCAACTTTCATATGCATTGAAGAAGAATTAAGAAGACTTATAATAAATAAATAACGAATATAATAGTTTATAATTGTCAAATTCTTCCTCCAAAGGCTAAGATATTAATTGATCTAGATATTATAAATTCATCCGCTTATCAGAAGATAATTGATGTGTAGAACATATTTTAAAAAATAAAATGGTTTAATATTTTTAATTAGGATAACTCCCAACAAAATATAGGCATGATGGGTAGATTCTCAATTGATCTAAAAATAATTTATAAAAATGATCAAGTTGTTATGAGACTCCTATAAATTATTAGCTTTCAAATGGGAAGTAAAATAAAAAGGGAAAAAGAGGAAATTCTGAATAAAAAATATATAAACGTTTTGAGACTATGAAATCTTAAATAAAGTCTTTTATGAAATATCAAGATAAATTAGATAACTATTAAAAAATTGAGGTATCGGGCATATGCAGATTTTCCCTACCAATTTTTTTTTTAAAAAAAAAAATTTGAAACCACCAAATCTCAAATAAAATCTTCTAGGAAGACCGGTGTATTTGGCCGTATAGATGAAGGCCACACAAGTAGTATCTATGAGAGTGATTAGTGTTTGACCAAAAAAAAAGAGTGATTAGTGGTTCCTTAAGTATCTTATATCTGACTGATATTGAGATTAAAAATCATACTCATGCCTCGCAGGGATGAAGATCCAGGGGGCGCAGCCAACCCCTAGCCGCGAGGCTTGGCGCCCACCGGAGGATAATTGGGTAAAGGTGAATGTTGATGGAGCATATTCAATGCGAAGAGTGCTTGTGGGGGGCTGATACGTGACTCAACAGGCAAGTTCATCAAAGGATTCATTCATCACATGGATGAGGGTGATGCGCTATCTGCAGAAGTTTGGGGGTGTCTCCTTGGCTTTAGAATGGCATGGGATATGGGATTCAAGAAAGTCTGGATAGAGGCTAATTCCACGAATTGTCGTCACTTGATTATGGGTGAACCGGGGAGAAACCACAGGGACGCGGACCTCCTTATGGAAGTCCGAGCCCAGCTAGGACGGGACTGGATAACGAAGCTCACCTATATGCCTCGTTATGTAACCAAGTGGCAGACTACTTAGCTAAGACAGGTCTGGATAGTCGTCCCGTATATCATGAAGTTTATGTTCCATCGGATAGCCTTCAGGATTTGATTTGCAAGGATTGGAATGGTTGTAATGCTTTCTTAGGTATTAGCTGAGGTCTCTACTTTGTATTAAAAAAAAAAATCATACTCATGTGCCCTTTGATCAAATGTTTGCAATGGTCTTACACTCTATACAGTGGTGGAGCCACACTTATGCCTATGGGTGCAAGTGCACCCATAAACTTTTGAAATATATATATTATTTAGCTGTAATGAGCATCAATCGACCTGTAGCTCATTGGTTGAGCATTTGATTATTGAACTTGAAGTCACAAGTTCGAACGCGGTTGGGCCCTTTCATTTCTTATTCTTTTTCCATGTATTACTCATGGAAAACATGCGCTTTTTTTTTTTTTGTTTACCACTCTCCCTCGCTCCCTGGCAGCCTTCTGGGTCATTCTTTATTGATTCTTGGGGGTTGCGAGTTGGAGCTTGGTATTTATACTCCCTCATCTCTAAATCCAAAAAAAAAAAAAAAAACCTTTTCATTTCTTATTATTTTCCCAAGTTTTTACTCCTTATAAAAAACACCAGTAATTTTATCTGTGATTTCAAAATAGCAGAAAGATATATTTTTCTATAACCAGTCACTATAAACAGCAGAAAGATTTTTGTGATTTGGTTAAACTGGCAAGGATAGTTCTTTTTAATTCAGAAACATTGAGTAGTCCAGTTTCATTGATTAGCTTTATTTAAAATTGTAATGAGTTTGGTGGCTGAAACATTGGTTTTATGTAAAATTCTCTAATTTTTGTCTTACATAAATGTGATGGATAGTTTGTGCCTCTTGACATCGGATGAAATTTGTTAGGATTAAGAAAATTTATAGTTTATTGCTGATTTGATGGTAGATGTTGATCCTATTTTTTGCACATCTAATTTGCTTAGAACCCACTGAAAGGAGTTTTCTTTTCTTTTCTTATCTATATTCATTTGATTTTTAATGCATTTAAAACTTTCCTTAAAAAAAAAAATTTTTGAGGGCGCTGCCTCCGAACCCCCAAATCCCTTCACGAATTGTGCACCCACAAATATAAATTCCTGGCTCCGCCACTGACTCTATATCACACAATGTAGGGATGGAATCAGGAATTGAAATTAGGGGGGCGAAAATTATAGAATAAAACCTAAGTGTTCATAAAATTGCATTCAGCCCTATAAATGTCTTAATATTTTTATTTGAGTCCTTCTGTGAAGCTTTTAATGGGACTAAAGTAGAAAAATTGAAAGTTTTATAATGTCAAAATATAATTTCCTAAAATTTTTGAGTTCATTTCTGTAATTTTAGGGGGATGGGGCCCACCCCTAGCCCCTCATGTAGATCCGTCCCTAACACGATGAACGAAATGAGCAAGATACATGTAAGAGAAGTTGATGATATGGTAAAATACAATTGGCATGAGATTATGCCCAAAAAAAAAAGAGGGGGGGGGGGAGTAAATAAAAATATTTGTAAAAACTAACCTTTGCATCATGAATGATCATTTTATTTAAGGCGCCATCATGAGTAACTAATGTCCAGACATCTAGGAGTTACAGCAGTTGAATAGATGCAACAAAACCAACGTTTTATGAGAAACTTTGATGTGGTTACCAACTCCACGATAAATATTAAATAAGATGGGGAGGCTAATGGGGTTCGGGTGGAGAATATGGGAGATGAAAAGTGGGGTGTGAGAAGGATCTGCTCAAAAAATGTTTATAAAACATTAAAATAATTTTTAATTTCTAAAAATCATTAGTAGTGAAATCTAATAAAATTTCATAATATTCTGAAACTATCTTTTCATTATTTCTTTATTTTTAATATATTTATTTTTAAAATATTTTATCTTATATCTTATTATTTCAAAATATTTTTAGGGAAAATTATTTTTTTTTATCCTTATAGTTTTGACTAAGTTTAACTCAATCCTTTGACTAACTCAACTCAGTTCTTATAGTTTTAATCAATTGTAACTTAGTTCTCGAATTTTAACTCGCTGCAACTCAATCTTTATATTTTAAACCTTTTTATAATTTTGTCGTTATGTTGTAGAATAAAGATCTGGGATGAAATTATAAATTACTTAAGACTATAGAAACTGAGTTGCGACGAGTCAAATTTTGAGGACTAAGTTACATTGAGTCAAATCTTACAGACTTTATAGCTGAATCAAACCTATAGAGACTTACATTAAGTTAAAATGTCGGGACTGAGTTACTATTGGGTCAAATCTACAAGGACCAAGAGATTAATTTTTCTTATTTTATAATTTGTAACTATCCTGTTTATGTCCTTTTTTTTTTAAAGCATATCTTATTTTTCATCTTTATTTTAGTTTTTCCGATATTCATGGCAACATGCGAGGCAGATTGCAGAACGAGGGATTCTCAATGTCTCTCCTTTTATATATTCAATATATATATGTATATATATATGAGTTTATTATTTATCATGTCACTTGACATAAGATTATGTCAAGTCACACCAAAACTATGTCGTTTTGGGAGTTAGGAGAATTAATGAAGAGTGTTTTTATAATTTTGTTTTTGCATTTATTATACAAATTTTACTAAAAAAATTTTTCATAAATTCTCCTAATTCTAAAACTACGTCGATAATATCTATTTTCTCCAGTGTGACCTGAATAATATCGGAAACACTAAAATGAAAATACACGCATAGAACAAGAATCCAATGTTGGTTCAATGCCTCATACATAGCCAGGGGTAGCAAAATAACCCACATATTATTTATATATTTTTTTCCCCTGATTTTTTCCCCCCTTTTTCCGTATAGCTATGAGGCTGTAGTTATTTATTTATTTCCCTACATGTGATTGTATGAGACAGCCCTGTGTCCATCCTACTTTATCATTGAATGATTTGGTTACATAGGTATCCGATGCTAAATAAAATAAAAATTTAAAAAGGCAAATGAAAAGTGTTTTTTTTTTAAAAAAAAATTAATCAGGTTTCTCACCTCCCCTAATAAAGATTAATAGCCTCTTCATTTTTCTTACCATTCTCTTCCTTCCACTTTTTTATTTATACCACTCTGATTATATTTATAAATCCATTTTGACCAAATTTCATATATTAAATAAAGGTAGTTAACTCAATGATTATGAGACAAAATTTTAACTTTGCCCTCATTTATGATTGGGTATTTTTCAACTGTTTCTTCCCTCTCAATTTTTATGAGCACAATTAATATGGTTAAAATTGTCATAATTTCATTTATTATATGAACTGGACTTACAAATAGAATCAAATTTTTTTGATTAAAATGGATTTATAAATAGGATCAGAGTAATACTGTTATATCAACTATGATAATTGAGATTTAATATCCTATAAAATGTAAAAATAATGTACAATACTTTAATAGAAGTATAATGCTATTAACTATTCAGAATAAATTTTTTATAATTTAAATTTATTTATTTATATTTTTTGTTATTTAATATTATAATAATATTTTTATAGGATATTAAATCTCAACCATCAAAGTTAATCTAACGATGTAAATAAAGAAGTTGAGAGAAGTGGACAATATAGGAAATGGAGAAGCTACTTACCTCCCAACAAGTGGGCTTCCCAAGATTTGAAGTTGTGTTCTTTTACTTTTGGTGTGAGGCCCCTTATCACATTAATCAACCACTTATTGATTGTTTTTTTTTTTTTTATTGATAGTATGGGCCGACCCTTCACAGGCTTGAGCTTAAACGGGCAACTTCAGTAAAATGGATTCGGCTTGGGTCCACTACCCTTGCCGTTCACTCCCGTTAAACAGCGCCATTTTGGTGCAAAAACCACACACCTGGTTCTTTTTTAAAAAAAAAAAATACATATTTTAGGGTACTGTAGGTACTAAAAAGATAACTTATAATACTGATCGGTATTGAAAAAATACTGACCGATACTTTATGATCTTGAAAAATTATTTTAGGATGTAGAAAAAATATTTCAAGGTACTGACTGATACTAAAAAGATATTTCAGGATACTGATTGAGGATACTAACTGATACTGAAAAAATACTTCATGATCTTAAAAAAATATTTTAGATATCTAAAATAATTTTTCAAGATCATGAAGTATTTTTTCAATACGAGCCAGTATTCTCAGTCAAATATCCTGAAATATCTTTGTAATTCTAGTTAGTACCCTAAAATATTTTTTTCAACATCATAAAATAATTTTTCAAGATCATGATGTATTTTTTCAATACCGTATCCTAAGTACCTAAAGTACCCTGAAATACGTATTTTTTTTTTTAAAGGATAAGGTGTGTGGTTTTTGCGTCAAAACGGCACTGTTTAATGGCAGTGAATGGCAAGGGCAATGGGCCCAAGCCAAATCCCAGTAAAATCCTCAATTTATGAAGCCTAACCCTTATACTATCGAATTAGAGTCAAGCCCATAAACTTTATGCCCGTTGAACTAAAAACCTTAATTTTTTTAAATATTCTTTAAGAAATAAAATTGAAACAATAAATTCCCAATCTAAAGCAACCTATTATCAAAATCAAATTAAAAATAATAATGTTAAAATAATAAGGTACTATGGATGAAAATTTCAATACTCTACATATACATGCTTATACTATCACACACGAAAACTACTACGGGTAGGTACATGACAACATATGTATATATTTTGTTTTTATGAAAAAACAGTCTTTCTTGATATCTACACATAAGAATTTATCATAGGTGATGAGTGGAACTGCAACCTAATAATTTGAGTAAAACTTAACTCTTTTCTAGGGGACTTGTATTTATACTATATGCTCATTTAAGTTTTACAAATTGCAATCTTCATTTTAATTAAAATAAAATTCATGTTCAAATTTTACAATATAATTATTATTTTGCTTTAAATTAAAATACATTGTTATTAAAACTCATCAATTTCTAGTTAAATCATTATCTAATGTTCAAATTAGCCTATTTTCTTAAAAGCTTAAATGAACAAATCATTGTGAAAAACCAAATAAATTAAGTCATTTAATAAAATTCAATTTTAAAAAAGATAATAAAAACTAAATATTTGCAATATAATTAATAATATAAAAATTTTAGAATTATATGAAAATGTTTGTTAAAAAATAAAAGGGCCTAAATGAGTCTACCTTTTTAGGTCCGGTTGCAATCTGAGGAACATATTTTTAAATCTGACCCTCGTGATAAAAGGACCTAAATAGATTGATTCGATGGGCTCGACTCGTTTTCCGACTCTAATATATATGTTCTACCATTTACAGATCTGGAAAGCAACCAAAATATGATCAGATACTGTAGTTGCTGGATAGAAAAAAGTATATGCACAAAAGTATATGTTCTCAACTAAGTTTGAGTTATATATAATTGTAAAAAGATTCTTATTAATCATGTTGAGAAAGTTATTCTTAATCATATATGATAATAATTAAATTACTTTCTTAATCATATATGATAATAATTAAATATGATAATATAAAATATCATATGGTTGTATAAAAAATATTCTATTTATTTTAAATACTAATGGATGAATCTAGACAAATTAATTGCAAACACCAATGTTGAGTCCTGTCAACTAAAACAAAAAGTTACAAGATCCAAGTTTGAAGGCCTTGGGTCTTGCAATTTGTTGGGGTGTCAATCAATGAAGTTTATCTACGATGTCAATTAGGAAATATTACAAACTAGTATGTATTCAATATAACAAACTTAAAAACCCCAACAATATGGAGTTAGTCTGGCCCTTGGTTCTTAAGTTAGAGTCTTAAAAGGGTCACTTATATTGAGAATGACAATTACAAACTTAGAATCAGATATCGGATGATAACATTTTTTTTTAAAAAAAAAAAACTTAAAACACCCTACAATTTTATTTAAAAAATGGTCAAATGGAGGAAGGGGGAAGGAGGAAGAGGACATTATTGCAAAATCAAATGCAATCTAAACAATCATATAAAATATTGTATTTTATATACTCTTTCTTGTCCTAATTATATATCTATTTTCTAAAAGGCTTTATGGATTCATAGCATAAATTTATGAAATATTATACTATCAAGGCTTTATGGATTCATAGCATAAATTTCTGAAATATTATACTATCTTCGGTCCTAATTATAGGAACAATTTTGTAGTACAATTTATACTAAAAAGTGTTCTTATAATTAGGACCAGAGGGAGTATTATCTAATAGTTTGATTTCCTTCAATTTTTAACTCAGATTATTCCATTAAAATGGGTGACGATTTTATGTTTCTTTAATTAATTTTGATAAGAATGTAATTTTGGACTTTTTTCTTGACAAATTTAACAATGTAACAGGCTTTAAATTATACCCCTCTTGTGCTCAAATTTGTTTTACTGTGTGTGTTCTACCATTTGTAGATCTGAAAAGAAACAAATTAGGATTGCCAAATTGACTTTTTTAAGATTTGCCATGATTCCTGTGCTTCAATTTGGCCAGAATATGAAGATGAATGTTGTAGTTTATCACTCCTTGGGTGGTTCATATAAGATATATTTATTTAATTTGATTAGATTAATAAAATTAATTAATATAACATGTATTTTCTAAAATACCTTAATCATCTTCCTTTATTCTCTCATTCTATATTATTGTATAGGAAGCCCCAATGGAGATAAAATAAGAAATGAATGATAAATAAGAAAAATGTCTTATATTTAGAATCAAAATTAACTTTAAAATAAGTTTTATATTAAGGATTGGAAGAGTATCATTTTGTTCCTTATATATATATATATATATATATATATATGAAGAGGACCAATTTTAGTTTTTTTTTGGTTAATAAACTAAGATTTACTCATGGTTCTAATTATAAGGGGAAAATAGCTTTTTTTTTTTCCCTTCTCTATTTATAAGTCACATCATTTAATTTTTCTTATTAATGTATAGTTTTACCTTTTTATTTATTATTGTATAGACTTTATTCTTAAAAGGTATAATATGCATATTAAGTAGGGATAAAGTTTTTTAAAAAAATTGTTAAACTTTAAGATAGATTTGACGAGGCTTACAATTTTTTCTTGGTGAAATATATCAAAAGTGACTTATAAATAAGACTAGAGAAATAATTCATAGAGAAAAAAAACATAGAGAACAAAAAACTATTCTTTATTATGTTTGACTAATAGCACTTCTTATTAATGATGCTGACAAAGCTACTCTTAATTATATACTTCTTTGGTCCTATTTATAAAGATTGAATGTTTATTTTGATCTTATTTATAAGTCACTTCATTAAAATTTTCATTTAAATATACCATTCTATATTTCATTTATTATATAGACTCTGTACTCATAAGGTATCGTATATATTATAGGGTTAAGTACCAATTTTGTCTTTGAAGTACGCGCCCAGGAGCAATTTTGCCCCTTAAGTTTTCGACAGAGCAATGTTGCCCCTGAAGTATTAAAACGAAGCAAAGTTGCCCTTGAAGTATCAAAACGGAGCAATGGTGACCGTTAGGGTTTCAAACGGAAATGCAATATTGTTCCATTTTGATACTTCAGGGGCAACATTGCTCCGCCGAAAACTTAAAGGGCAAAATTGCTCCTGGGCTCGTACTTTAGAGGTAAAATTGGTACTTAACCCTATATTAAATAAGGGTAAAATTAAAAATAATTAAATCTTAAGGCATAATTAATGAGGTTTAAAATTTTTCCTAGTCTTTGTGTGAATTACGTGGGAGATAACTTGCTAATAAGATTATATGAGGATGATATAAATTAAATATAATTTGATATTTTTGTGTAAAATATCATATGGTTGTGTACTTATTTCTAAATTCTAATTGATGAATCTACACAAATTAATTGTAGACGACAATGTTAAGACCCGTCAACATAAACAAAAAATTACAAGATCCAACTTTGAAGGCCTTGGGTATTGCAATTTGTTACGTTGGGATTTCAATCAAGAAAGTTTACACAATATTTCAATTAGGGAAGCACTATAAAGTCTATACAAGGCAAAAAAAAAAAAAAGTATTTATTAATATAACTTGATTTGTGGTGGTAGTGTGTTTGTGTTGAATGTGAGGCTTGGAATTGGTGGGGAGGCATATTCATAATAAATGAGAGAGGAGATTCCAAGTAGGAGTCATCATCCATTGTACATTTGGACTGAAATGCAAGTCGGATATAAGTGATGCTTTTCCTGAGATTGAGATCTAGCCGTATCACTTATTCTCATCAACATATTAATATATTTTATAAAAAATTAAATATATTAAAAATCATATATATATATATATATATGCGCGCGCGCGTTTGTTTGTGGGTGTCATAAATCGATGCAACTACTTAGATTTTATGTGGCTTTTTCTCGATACAAATTAAATACAAATGGCTAGGAAGTTATCTTTATTGGTATAAGGTACTTTTCAGAAGAAATAAATAATCCTCATTATAAATCATTAAGGATTTAGGGGGGTGTTAGTTAAATTTTTCACATATATTACCCCTATTTAAAATCTCATTAAATACTAATTTTATGGCTTCTTAAATAAATAATCCTCATGATAATTTATGGCTTTTTAAAATATGCTGTCTCATTTGTGAGAAGCATTCGAGTGTGAGAAATTGAACGCTCGAGGATGTGACACTCAAGTATGATCTTGTGAACATTTAAGTGTGTGGAAGAAATCAAATTTATTTATTGGAACTCTTTTTGAAATAGTTCTTTACCACTAGTGTGACAAATTGTACATATGCGTCTTTATGACACTCGAGTGTTGGGTGGAAATTGACGTCTTTTTCAACTGAACTCTTTTTTAGCACCCGAATTCTTCCGACAACTCCAATTTATCTCTAATAGAAAGCTTGATCTGTCTAATGGATAGTTTGAACTCACGACGTCTTTTTCAAGTATGATCTTATGAAAATTTAAGTGTGTGGAAGAAATCAAATTTATTTATTGGAACTCTTTTTGAAATAGTCCTTTACCACTAGTGTGACAAATTGTACATGTGCGTCTTTATGACACTCGTGTTGGATGGAAATTGACGTCTTTTTCAATTGAACTCTTTTTTAGCACCCGAACTCCAATTTATCTCTAATAGAAAGCTTGATCTGTCTAATGGATAGTTTGAACTCACAACGAAAAGTTTGAAGCCTCACAACAATCATTTATGAAGTTCAACTATAAATATGAGAGCATTCAATTCGGAGCAACCAATGAAGTACAATCAAATTTATTGTTCGTTAGTACTCTATGAAATATCTATTGGTACTATTGCTCATCAGTGTTTATTCATTTACTCTGCAAAAGAGTTTTACAATCAATTTGATTTCTGTAGAATCTCAAGATTGTGAGACCTTGAGTGGTAGTTAGATTACAATTAGTAAAGGGGAGTGAGTCTTAGTAAGGATTCGATTAGTAAGGGGAAGTAAGTCCTAGTGAGGATTACTCTATATTACGGTGCCAAGAACCTGGTTGATCTTGGAAAAATAGTGATTATCTTAAAGATGCTATGGGAACTGGACGTAAGTTAAGGAATTAAAGTCAGACCATTATAAACGCCTGTGTACACTTCGGTGATATTTCTTTAACTTTTTTCTGTTTGATAATAGTTTAATGTTTTTATTTTAAATTTTTTAAATCACCCAATTCATCTCCTATTGGGTGAAACATTAGCACTCATAGCTATTGCCTCCCAAAACTCATCGACGCCATGGTTACCAGGGTCAAGGGGTTCTTCGTTAGCTTCGTTAGCCTGAACAATATTTATTTTCCATCTATCTTTAACAATTTTCCTTTGAGGCTTTTGGTTCCCGTAAAACTAGATTAGTGCAGGGTCCTTCTATGCTTTTCTTTATGTGCTCCTTAGATAGTTGTCCTCCTAAGAAGCACATAAAGAAATATTAATGACATTTTTTTAAAAAATATATTTTATTTATTTAGATTAAATTATATACCCTATCCTAAAATATTTTTTACATCTAGTATCCCAAATTAATTAATTTATAATCCTGCATTTAGAAATATATTTTTTTTGTAACACCAATATCCTGAAAATTAATTAATTTGAGATACTGGGTGGAAAAAAATATTTTAGGATGCAGCATATAATTTAAGTTAAATAAATAAATAATATAAAAAAATACCATCAATATTTCTTTATGTGCTTCTTATTCTAAGAAATGCATGGAATGAGGAGATGCCACTTACCCATATATATATATATTTTATATATATTTATAAATTTTGGAGGGGTTCGGCATCAGTCCTCCACCAAGGCCAGGGCACGGCCCCAAGCTCTTTGAGCACTTACTGGGGACTTACGAGATCGCCTACCAAAGGAGTCCCAGCGACGGCAGCAGGGATTGAACATATATCGCTTTAAGATTTGACCAAATCACTTACCATTTATGTCAACTCACTTTGGCTGACTTGCCTATATTTGAACTTCTCCAAATTACCCCCATTTTTCCTTTGGGTTCCCCGCTTTTCGCTATTTCAGTCAACCCATTTGCCCAGACACCGCAATATGGGTGCGTTTACTAGCCAATTTGGGCCTCTCCGGGGTGACTTGGTCCACCTATACCTTAGGATCAGAATTCTTGGGCTTATGTGCACCTTCCAACTTACTCCTTCTATTCATGTGTGGCTTCATTCGAATCTGTGCTGGTAACTGGATTGTGGGTTTCAGCAGGACCTTGGGAGTTTGTCATGCTAGTTCTTCTGAGGAATGGGCCGTAGTTGAAGGGCTCCAATTGGTTTGGGATTTGAGGTTCAATAAGGTAATTTTGGAGTTTGATGCTGATGTTATTGTTAATTTGATCTTAGATAACACTTGTTGTACTTGTAGTAGTTTGGTTTTAAAGGCTAGGGAGTTGCTAAATCTAAATTGGCAGGTTGATGTTAGGAGTATCCCTAGAGATTTTAATAGGATTGCAGATGCTTTGGCTAAGTTAGGTATCACTAGTTTTACTATCATTGATAAGTGCCCCCAGTCAGTGTTGTCAAAAACTAGTGTAAAGACGTAAAAACTTACGTTTTTACGTCTTTATTGGGGTCTTCAGTGCTAAAACGCAAGTAAACACTGTCCAAGGTAAAAACGGGTAGACACTAGTGTAAAAACGTAGAAACTGGTAGAAACTTAAGTTTTTACCGTCCTAATAGTTTTTACTTAAGACCAAAAAAAAGGAAAAAAGGAAAAAAAAAAACTGAGTAAGTCACTAAGTGAGTAATACCATCGCGCAATTTTTGTATCTTCACCTCACCACATTTTTTTGAATCTGTACTCAGATTTATCTGATAATTAGTAGTGCCAGATTTTAAAGTGAAAAAAGGCAAAAACATTGGGTTCGATTCATCATGAATGTTGTTTTACTCAGTCTTATTTATGCTAGAGCTGTCCCTATAATCGAAGTGTTTGTATTTCATGTGTATCCTCTTCATCGCTATAATTCCTTCATGATAATTAATGCATCTGATAGGCAAAAACAATGGGACCTCACCTCTTGTATGATTTATCTGTTTTCTTTAAAGAAAAGATTGAAATCATTTTGTAATTTTTATTTTATTGTGGTAGTGATAAGTCCCTAGCACTGATTTTCTCATTTAGTAGTGATTTACTGATTTATGATTTTTTTTCCATACATACATACATACATACATACATACATACATACATACATACATACATATATATATATATATATATATATATATATATATATATATATATAAAATTTTGAACTCTGACATAAAGTAGTAGAAAGTAGAAACTTTACGTGCCGTGTCGTTTCTACAATTTACGTTTCTACTACCCATTTCCGTGTCTACGTAGAAACTCGTTTTTGACAACATTGCCCCCAGTTATTCAAGGAACTGGATTGAGCATGAGTGTTTGAGATTAATTTCCCCGTCTGTGTAATTTTATTTTGTTATGTAGGCTTCGTGCCATCTTCTTTATAAAAAAAAAAAAAAAAAGAAGTGCTGCTTCATGCTGTCTGTTTTCTTGCTCTGACCAACCCGAGGCACGAACCATGAGGCAGGAGGAGCCCAGGATTACTTGTCAGAAGTTCAAAATTAATTGATAAAGCTTGCTCAAGTCAAAACTAATTTTTATTTTTTCAATTAACACGAGCAATCTTTTGTCTTAATAAATGAAAATACTCATTAATTATAAGTTTTGACCTCAATTAGAGAATGCTAGGTTAATAAATATATCTATATTTTATTAACAAAATATCAATTTAACCCCTAAATTTAAAGTCTAGCATGATTTTATATATCTAAGTTCTACAATTAAATTAGCTTTATAAAGCATCACTCAGTTGAACACAACAATCTAAGAGGTGGCCAATCACTTGGAATGTGAGATAAAATCAACACATAAATTTCATTAATCAATAAATGAAAGGAAATAAAAAGTCTTAATTCATCCAATAGTTCAAAGCAATCTTAGAATAAGAAATTTAGTTACTCTTGCCCAAAAACAAAACCCAGAGAAAATAATTTGGTTCATAACAGAAGCCTGGTGAAGGAGAAAAGAAAATCAATGAAGGAACCAAAATTAAAGCTCTAAATCTCTTTAAATCTTCAAGCTCTAGTTGTCCACTTATTACTCAATCTTCTCTCTCTAGCTCTTAGCTTTAAGGGTTGGGTTTCTCTCATAATCTTTTTCTCTAATGGTCTCCTTGCTCTCTGTATCCGGACTCGTCTAAGCCCCTTTTCCCAAAGAAGCTGAACCCTATATATAGGTTAGGCTCCTAGATTCTTATTCCATAAAGAGCAATATCCCTCTAGCAAAAAAAAAAAAAAAAGAGAGAGAGAGATAAAAAATAGATACTGATGATGATAGATGATGATGATGATTTTCTTTTCCTTTTTATCTTAAATTATTATTTTTATTATTAATATCAAAATCATTTTTTATCCTAAACTTTGATATTTATATATGAAATCCCCAAAATCATACACCAAGTTCATATCTTATCAAAATCTCACTCAAAATCCCTTTAATTTATCCTAGATAACTCCCAAATATATTCAAAATATATTAAAATTATCTAAAAATAGGGAGGCGTCATGGCTGTTATAACAGTGCATAAGAATCTCATGTATTCTAACCCAAGTTACAATTCTACGTAGCTGGTTCTGCGAGGGTTTAAAATATGTGTCCACTTTGCACAAGTATGCAGTATTGTGCAATCACGTACCCATGGGCTATCATATAGCACTTTGTGGTAATGATTTTTCCAGCAGTTCGGACTAGTGAATCTGTTTCGACCAAAAAAGAAAAAGACTAGTGAATCTGATCGAACACGAAGTAGTTATGTGGTAGGTCGCGCAACTCAAACTCAAAGATCCCCCAAATAGGAGTGAAGTGTGTCTTTAGCATATATATAAAGATTGTATCTCCTCCGGCAGAACCAGAAAAAAGTTTTAGCCCGAGCCAAAAAATAAATGTATTGAACTACTTTTTTTAGTTCTTATTATAAGGTATCAACTAACAAATATATTTGATTCTTTTTATAAGGCACTTGCTTGTTTCTAAATAGTATTGAATATTTTTATGTATACCCATAATTAAAAAAGTTGTGAGTGTTTTTTGAGCAAAAAAAAAAAAATAGAGTTTAGTATAATTAATAGGGACAGTATTGAAAATTACTTAAATTTTAGGATAAATTTAATGATTTTAACTGTTTTTATTGGCTTGTGAGAATTGTTAGTTGGTTCCTTAAATAAGGACCAGAGGGAGTATTTACTAAATTGTATCAAATAACCTTGAAAATACAAATAAATAATAACGGATAATTATAAATCAAAACAATATGTAAGATGATACTAAATTTTTTGGTATCTCAAACAAGAATTTTACTTTCTTCTTACAGCCCAATGAGGAATGAAACAAATATTATCTTTACAGAGAAGGAAAAAAATTAACTGGGGTCAAATTTGTGGCCAAATAAAATATCATACAATAAATACATATATATTCTCATAAATTTTATAAGATCAACTGGGACCAACCATTGAATGGTTCCGCCAATGACCCTGATACCGTAAGAATAAGAGAATAGTTCCATGGCACGATTCATTGAATTCTTCTTGTGATATTGGTACGACAGGATACACTTCCATTACCTTCTTGATTTCTTCGAATGGCTCTGGTAGAGGCCAGAAAGTTTCATCATCGGTCTTCTCAACAAATCCTTGGTTTCCAAGCATTCTCCACCACTTTCCATACCATTATTAAAACCCATAAGGGACTCCTCATATGATGGAGTTGAAACTTTTATTCTCATCAGTCCTTCATTCTCATTGTCTCTAGCGGACTTTCCATTTTCCTTTATCTGTTAGTCTTATTCATACTCCTTCTCTTTCATATAGTCATCCATAATTACTATTAGGACTTCTTTTACTCTTTTATTTTTTTTTCCTGGTCGTCCCCCACTGGTTTGGTGGCCGCCCCAGCGGATTCTTATGTTGATCTGTGTCTTCCATTCAAGCTCAATAGCACAGTTCCTGACATGCGTGTTTGACCATTTGACACTCCACCTTATCAATGGAAAACAGTTGTTTGACAATGAAGAGAGTTTTGACCAAATGCATAAAACAACAACAAGGAAGCTGCTCCTGCACCTAAGCATTGCTATCATTGTAGCATCTGTAGCCACAAATTCTTGCCGAAGCTTCAAACGATGCCATACAAAAATGCCATGGTAGAAAAATCAGCAATCATAGACAAATTTAACCTAGGACTTAGAGTATATTTTTTTTTGTATGAGTATCTGGTATCCTAGACCTACCTCTTTTAACTTGAGGATTTATCGGGAGTCCAGACTAATCTGGATTAAGCTAGGTTGAACTATAAATGTGGAAAATTCTATTACCAAACACTGTTGTGTTTCCAAAGCTTGAACTTGAGACTTCTTTTTAAGCTTGTACAACCTCAACTAGCTGAATTAGGTGGTTGGTGATGGCTGACAAGTGATGAGAGTAAAGGAATAGGTGGTAGCATTTCTATTCACCATTTCAAATATTTGTTAATCATGGTGTCATGGCAAACAGAAAAGGGAAAATTATAAAAAAGGATCTAGGATAATTAATATTTATTAAGAAGGATCATAAAAATAATAATTATTTTGAAAGATAAAATATTAAAATATTAAAATAGAAAGGCTAAATTGCCCTTTACCAGATTTCCTATTTTCTCTCTAATCAAAATATGGAGTGCTTTTTTTAAACTAAGGATTTCAGTTATTGATGATTAATAGTAAATAGATATCAATTCAAATTACCTCATTTTTCCAAAATAAAACTACTTCACTTTTGACAGACTAGTGGTTTCACTATAATAATATGTAAACCTGTATCAGAGTGAGCACTTTTTTTTAAAGGAAATCTGCACTAAGAGTGGAACTGAATTGGATGGGTTGGAAGATGAAAAACCCCAGATAAGATGAAGCAGGGGAAATTAGAAGGGAAGTGAATGCACAAGAGTGGAACTGAATCGGGTTGGAACAAAAAAAAAAAAAAAAGCGAAGGTTTGGTGTTAAAGATGGGGAAGGAGATGTATTCTGGAAAAAAAAAATTGTGGAGATTTTTTATTTGGAAGGGCATTTTGGTATTTTTATTTAAAATTGAGAACTCATTTCTATTTCTTTGACATCCGTGAGGGTTCTCTCTTTAATTTTTTTTCCTCATTTCCCTCATCAGTCCTATTTGGATCGTTGATTGAGAAGACGAGAGAAAAGTTAAAGTTATATTATAATTGATTGGGCGGATATGATTTTTTTTTAAAAAAAGGATCATGAGAAAGACTCAACCAACATCCTATATACGGGTTGAAACTCTATATCCATTTCCATTCCCATCATATCAAACGGACTCAAATGGGAATAAAGTTTTTTTTTTATAGGAAAATTTTAAAAAAGTTGTTGAGTTCATCTACAATCCAAAGACAAAACAAAATGAGGAATAAAGTTTTTGTTTTTTGTTTTTTTTTTAAATGAGGAATAAAGTTGACATCTCCTTAGGCGGTAGCTTTCTTACCACCTCTCCCTCCTTCTCGGTCCAAAATTCCCTCGCCTTGCAAAAATGCGCCCATCTAGCCCCATAGGGACCAATTCAAAGTGATGATGTGAGACCTAGGCCCATCTATTTAGGATAAACCCAAGCTAACATAAAATATAATAAATAAAAAAATTAGAAAAAATTGCTGAAAAAATCCCACATTAGAAATTTTAGTCTAAGTGGATTTAAAGACCCTTCTTCTTTAGCGGTAGAACCCTTTAAATATGTGTAACACATCTTTAACTATATACAAACATCTTCCATTTTACATATAGTAAAGATGAATCGCACACATATAAAGAAGAATTGCATCCATTGGGAAAAAAAAAAAATTGCACATGAGTTTTAAAACAAATTTTAGGAACATTTGATTAATAAATTTTTTAATCTGGTATTTTCAGCGATTTTCCAAAAAATTTAAGTAATTTAATCTTTTTTTTTTAAAAAAAACTTTTTCAAAATCTTCTAAAAGTAATTTTTGCGTACCAAAGAAATATGATGATTTTCAAAATTTTAATAATAAACTATATAAGAAATAATATGGAAAAACAATCACATACATCCCCGTTTATGTAGGTTGTAGCATAGCGGTAATGAAGTAATTTTATTTCTTTATTTTAATGGTTTCTGGAGAAAAAGATATTAAAATGCCACCCCAACTTTCAAAAAAAAAAAAAAAAAGACAATTAAAGTTATAAATGATAGAGAAGCGATGGGTGATAATATGAGTTTTTCATGTTTTAGCTTAAGGACCAAAATGCCATTTCTCACACATTTTTTCAATACCTAATAATTTTGTCAAAATCATTGCTATTTTAATCAATCACATTAATTAATTAATTAATCACAGCCCACAAAAATCGTAATGATTTTGACAAAATCGTTAGATACTGAAAATATATGTGAAAGAGGCATTTTAGTTTTTAACCCAAAGCATGAAAAACCCAAATTCTTGCCCTATCCCTTCCTTATCATTAGCAACTTTTAATGGTCTTTTACAGGGCTTGTTTGGGAATACTATCTGATAGACTTATTATCCCATCAGATAGGATAATAAGTCCATTAAGAGGGAAAGTTCAATTGTTGGGTGTTTGAGTTAGCTTCTTTTTTAATGGGCTTTAAAGTTTGATGGTGATATTTTTCTGAAACCACACCATGGAGCTTCTAATCCCATTAGCTTCTTCTCCATCAATTTTTCTGTGGGCCCCATTAGTAAAAAGCAAAAAAGACGTCTCTCATCCTTCAATAAATGCTTTTGAACGTCCAATGCTGTGGGAGAGACGTGTTAGCTCCTAAGGTTTTGATGATAACAAGAATACAAGTTTTGAATATAAAGAACTTGAGGAAATTTGTTTAGAAGCATGAATTCTCGAGAATAGAATTGTGGTTCTCGAGAATGATAATTCAAAGAGTTTATCGATGTGCTATTGAATCTGTTTATAAGCATGAATTCTCGAGAATAAGATCTTGATTCTCGAGAATGATAGTTCAAGGCTGTGTTTCAATATACTAAGTCGATGAATCGCTGAGATTCTCGAGAATACACTTGTAATTCTCGAGAATGCATTTTCAATACTCAATAATACTTTGCTTTAAATAGATTCTCGAGTATAAGAAGAAATTCTCAAGAATTACTTTTATTATTCATTCTCTTGTGCTCAAGCGATTCTCGAGTATTAGACATATATTCTCGAGAATGCCCTGACATAGTTAGATTCTGCAAATTCTTCATTATACTATTCTTGAGAATAAGGTTTCAATTCTCAAGTATTGAGCTAAGTGATATTTCTCCAAGTCTTACAAAACAAAAGCAGTTCTCGAATATCACAGATGTATTCTCGAGAATACCTCAACACAGTGTTTACGAAATTTTTTTTAACATATGATTCTCGAGTATTGGAACACAATTCTCGAGAATCCCTTAACAATATATTTACGACATCATTTTATCATTCTAGAGTATACCCATCTAATTCTCGAGTATCTTCTTAACATCTACTCTTGAATGATTCCCTGTTCAAGCAATTCTCGAGGATGAAAGAATCAATTCTCGAGAATGCCAGTTGTCATCTTTGAATCCTCATCCTCGAAACCTGTAATCTTCAAAATATGCATTGGGTGTTTTATATTATTGATCTAATCTCCTTCTAATCAAATTTAATTTGTTTATTAGTACTTTTCAGAAAGGTTTAACATGCTTAAACGCTAAATCACCATAAAGTGCTACAGCGTGTCAGAAGCATTTAATACACTGTAAAAGCAGAACATACAAATGGAATTAAAGCGTGTAGCAGACGAAGACATTCCTTCGAGGCAAACTTATTTCAGCTACAACTCTGAATCAACCTCTGCTCTGAAACATTCGACGGTGAAGCATTTAATGATTCAACGGTCGACTGTTCACCAACGGAGTTGCACTGTGTCTAACGGAAAGTTAAAAGAGTCTCAACAGATAGTTTGCAAACTCCTTTAACGGCATTAATGGAAAAGCCTATAAAAGTTCACCACATTAAATTCCACTACCTACCGAAACTCTGTGTAATCAATTAGAGATTAATTTCATTTGCTGTTTCATCTGTATTACTAATTGCACTTCAGTGTTCATATCTCTATCAACTTGTGAGGAGTATTTAAACACTTATTTCATTGTTAAATTTGTATCTTAAGGTTGTGGAACCTTAAGAGTGGGTGTATAGATTACAACTTGTAAGGGGGAGTGGAGTCCAAGAGTGGAAGGACCTTCCTTCGTTTACAAAGTCTGTAATCATTCCGAAAAATAGTGAAATCCCAGGTGTTCTGGGGACTGGACGTAGGTCAAAGTCTTAGACCGAATTAGGATAAATTCTCTTGTGTTCATCCATCTTATTGGTCTCTATTTTGCTCACAATCTGAAAAGAATTTTAAAATTATCGAGATCACCTATTCACCCTCCCTCTAGGTGATATTCCATCTTCAAGACATTAATGTTTGAATGTCCGATGGTGGCTGGAAATTTGGATAGAGGTTTTATTAGAGTTAGGGCCCAGATTAATCTGACTGAATCGCTCGTTCCTAGCTTTTGGATTCTACGTGGAAAGAAGAACCCCGCCTGGGTTTCCATTAAGTATGAAAGGCTACAAAATTTTTGTTTCAAGTGCGGTCGGCTGGGCCATGATATCCGGGGATGCAAGGAATATAGAAACAGTAGTGACGGAAAGGAGGAAGTTTTGGGGTTTGGAAGCTGGCTCAATACACCCTCTGTTCGAACTCTGGAGCATGCTCTTGAGGTGTGTAGGAAGGATTGAATTGAAGCAAGGTTTATTGGTAAAGACTCTTCAGCCCTCAATGGTCATCGGAACCAACCACCGGAAAAGCCAGGATCTTTGTCTACCTCCTGGTGCCTTGAAACTGATACGAGGTTGGTAAAAGAAGTATCGGGTTCCGAGTCTGTCAGGAATAAGGGGCTAGTCAACGACCTGTCTACTTCAGCAGCGACGGATATGTTGCTTATTGCAGGGGAAAAATCTCATGGATTGCAGGATTCATTTAATGCTGAGGAGGGGAACCGCTCACGTGATTCACTTGGGGGAAAATTTGATTTTCCTAGTGGTGGGGACCACTTTGCATTTGAGGAGGCAGGTAGCTTAGTTTTGGATATGGGCCCTCCTGATAGCCCAAGTCTTTTGAGGGAAGGAAGCTCATGTGGCATGGGCAAGGGCCCTATTCACATTTGCGGATCTCCTGAGGATTATGGACCCATTTCACTTGTGATTAATCCTCCTCTGGATCTGTCACCAATTTCAGTAGTCTCCTTCTCTCTTCGGCGTATTCACCTCAAGCGCACTCTGGAAGTAGAATCTGACCTAGTACAGTTGAAGAAGCAGCGCAAATGAATTTTGGAGGGTGAGGAAGATCAGCTAGGTACGGCCTCTAATCCCAATCTAAAACCGAAGGGATGTCGTAGCTTTCGCTCTCTCAAGGCCTCAATTCGAGAAAAAGCTCAAGGTATTTCCCTTGTTTCTTCTAATAATTATTCTGATTTTGTTGTTAATCTACCTGTGACTGTGATTGGGGAAATTGAATTCCCCGATAGCTGGCTTGCCTCTTTTGCTAACAATCAAGATGATCGAAGTCCTTTGTCTTCTCCTCACGCTGGTGGCTGGATGGAATCAGCTGCCGGTGCACAATGAATCTCCTGACCTGGAACTGTCAAGGACTCGGGGTTGCCTTGATAGCAAAAAATCTGAAGGCGGAGTGCCTTAGAAAAAAACCCCATCTGGTGTTCTTAATGGAGACTAAGTAAAAGGCTAATTATATGAGAAAGATAAGGAGACAGTGTGAACTTTCTGAGGAATGGTTGGTCAATTCGGTGGGTCTGAGTGGAGGGCTTGCATTGTGGTGGTCAGATACGATCACAGTGGATATTTTATTCTCTTTTTCTCACATCATCCATACGCGAATTGGCTCTGATTCTCTGAGTACTCCTGCTTATGTTACTTGTATTTATGGGCCACCCAATGATGAAGAGAGGCTCCTCTGTTGGCAAGAAATTCACCGAATCAATGGTAATATTTGCAATTCTTAGCTATGTATTGGTGATTTCAATGATATATTGTCGCAATCGGAGAAGAGTGGTGGTAATCCGAGGACATGGAGAAGAATTTTGAACTTCAAGAAGTTTGTAGCTGACTGTGAGTTAGACGACTTGGGTTTTCATGGCTATAAATACACATGGTGTAATAATCATTTTTCACCCTGATACGATTAGAGAGAGAATAGATAGGGCCCTGGGTAATACTTTGCTGAGGGAACAATTCCCTAATCTTCATGTGCTTCATGTAGAGCCAGCTGGATCTGATCACCATCTGTTGTGGCTGCAATGTCATCCTGAAGGACAGTGCCGTAAGCGTTCCTTTTGCTTTGAATCTTGCTGGTCTGGCCACCCTAATTTTCTTCATCTGGTTAAAACTAGCTGGCATTCGAAATCTGGTCCTAGTTTGTCCGCCTCTGAAGAATTTGTTCATAGTATGGCGCGATGTCGACAGGATCTTATTAAATGGAGTCATAAGGAGTTTCCTAATAATACCCGGAGGATTGAGAGTCTAAAGGCGCAGCTTGCTACCTTATCCCAGGGTGACTGTGATGCTTCCTCTTCTCGGATTATCGCTGATCTTAAACTGGACCTGGATCGGATCTATGCTCTCTAAGAACAATTCTAGTGGCAACGCTCTAGAGTTAATTGGTTGCAGTTTGGGGATAGAAATTCTCGATTTTTTCACTTGGCAACTCTAAAGCGGCAACAAAGGAATAGTATTATGTGTATCAGAGATGATGAGGGCACTTGGTTAGTGGACAAACCTGCTATCTCGCAGAATATTGCTCAATATTTCCAGAATCTTTTCACCACCTCAGATCCTACTAATATGGATAGAGTGCTGGGTTTTATTGACCCCAAAATTTCAACTGAAATGAATCAACGACTTATGCTTCCTGTTTCACGTGAGGAGGTCAAGGCAGCTGCCTTTAGCCTGGGATCTTCTAAGGCTCCAGGCCCATATGGTTTCTCTGGTATTTTCTACCATAATGCTTGGGAAGAGATTGGGGAATCTATTTTTGACTTGGTTCGAGAATTCTTTACAGGTAAGTCGATGCTTGATAGGCTCAATGAAACAAACATTACTTTGATCCCTAAATTGGAAAAACCAGAGCATGTGTCTCATTTCAGACCGATTGGTTTATGTAACTTCTCATACAAGATCATTTCCAAGCTTTTGACCAATAGAATGAGGCCTTTGCTGGATTGTTGTATTTCTCAAAATCAAGGGGCCTTTATTCCTGGTTGATGCATCCAAGACAATATCATTATTGCTCATGAAGTCTACCACTATCTCCGAAGGAGTAAGTTTGAATTCGCACTCAAGATGGACATGAGCAAAGCATATGACCGAATTGAATGGAGTTTCTAGGAATGTGTACTACTGCGGTTTGGTTTCTGCAAGGAGTGGGTATCTCTCATTATAAAGTTTGTTCAATCTATCAAACTTAGTATTTGTGTTTCTGGAGAATCCATCAGTCCCTTTACCCCAAGCCGCGGCCTGCGCCAAGGGGACCCTCTCTCCCCATATCTGTTTATACTTGTTGCGGAGGTCTTAGCCCTTATGATTGGCAAGAGCCAGCTTGCTAATCTCCTTTAAGGGATCAAGCTAAGTCATAGTTGTCCTGTGCTTACACATAGTTTCTCTGTAGATGACTCACTACTATACATGAAGGCTAGCAAAAAGGAGTGTACTTACCTCAGACAGCTCCTACATATGTATTGCACCGCTTCGGGACAAGTTATCAATCTGGAGAAGTTGAGCATTTTCTTTTCTTCCAATACCCCAGTTGGGGTAAGATCAATGGTCAGTAGCACTTTGGGAAGTTTAGCCACTGATGATCCGGGGAAATATCTTGGCATCCCTAGTATCTGGGGGAAGACCAAGCATCAAGCATTGGTGTATGTTCGTGAACGGGTCACTAGTAAACTTCAAAGTTGGGGTCTCTCTTCCCTTTCCTTTGCGGGACGTGAAGTGATGATAAAAGCAGTGATACAAGCTATTCCAATATTTCCTATGAATTGCTTCAAGTTCACTACTAAAACTTGCAAGGAAATTCACAGTTTGATTGCGAACTTTTGGTGGGATGGAAATGCCTTTGGGAACCGTACTCATTGGAAGGCTTGGGATTTCCTCACCTCTGGGAAAGATAAGGGCGGCATGGGTTTTAGAGACCTTATTGTGATGAATGATTCACTATTGGCTAAAATCGCTTGGAGACTCTTTATGCGACCGGATGACTTATGGGCCAAGGTTTTGAAGAGTATCTATTTTCCCAAAGGGGAGTTCATGAATGCAAAAAAATGACATAAAGCTTCTTGGTGTTGGTCGAGTCTTATTGGTGGCAGGGATATTCTTAAGAAAGACCTCTGGTGGGATATTGGAACGAGGACGAAAATTCGTATTTGGGACAATCCGTGGATCCCTGGTATGTCCTTACCGGCCCCACCAGCAAATAGCGACAACCCCTATGTCCAGAAGGGCCGTGTTTGTGACTTGATTGTCAATGGCTGCTGGAATCTTGAGCCGATCTCACAATTTGTATCAGAGGAGGCCAAAAATGCTATCTACAATATCCCCATACCTAACAATGGTTTGGAAGATAAACTTGTGTGGAACTATGCTAAAAATGGGGAATATATGGTCAAGTTGGGGTATAATGCAGAAAAGGACAGACTTGCAGTGGGTCCTTCCAGGGCTGGAACGTCTATTGTTGTGCCTCGAACTAGCTGGAAATCGGTGTGGAAACTTAAGGTAATTCCGCGAGTGCAACAATTTATTTGGAGGCTTCTAAATAATGCAATTGCTACTAATGCGACCCTCTACCGAAGATGCATATCCTCAACTAATCAATGTCCCATTTGTGAAGAAGCGGAGGAAACTCTGGAGCACCTATTCTTCCACTGTGAATGGACTCACTGTATATGGTTTGGTTGCCATTTGGGTGGAAGATTTGATGTTGCAGCTGTGTGAAATTTTAACAGTTGGTGGCTCAACACCTTTGGTATGTCTTCTTTGAGCTCATATGACTTGTCCTTGATTAGCTGGATTTTGTGGTTAATTTGGAAGCAAAGGAATGCAATGATTTTTAATTTCCTTACCCCAAATCCATTTGAGGTGCTTGAGGTAGCTAGGAAGAATGCTGCTCATTTTCTGGTTCATACTGTTAGCAAGCAACCTGAACCGGATTCACCTAACATGGCTTGTGCCCAGTCTGTTTTTTGGGTTCCACCGTCCTTTGATTGTGTGAAAATTAATTGTGATGGAGCTTTTCATTTGGACAGTGAAGATGCAGCAATTGGAGTGGGTTGCAGAAATCATTTTGGCTCTTTTAAATGGGGTTTCGTTGACCAACTGAAATCCATTTCTGCTTTTATGACTGAGGCTTTGGCGCTCAAGCGAGCTTTGCTAATAGCTATGGATTTAGGGCTTGATAAAGCCATCTTTGAATCTGATTGTCTCATCCTAATCAATTGTGTTGTTGCCAAGTCACCTGCTTTACATGATTGGCACTGTTGAGGGATTATTCATGATATTATTAACTTGTTTGCTTCCAAAGTTGGGTATTCGCTCTCTTTTACTCCTTGTGAAGGTAACCATGTTGCTGATCATCTTGCAGCAATTGCTTATAAGGGGGTGTGCCCTATTGAGTGGGTTCCACAACCAACACCTTTTTTATTGTTTCTTCTAACTTTGGATGCCAAGCAGGTTTCTCTAGTCAGGAATGATGTTTCTTGCTCCAATTATGTTAGGGGTGATGTATTTATTTAGCTTTATCTTTAGCTGTATGTTGGCTTTGGCCTATCTCTGTTACTTTATTAGTCTTGTGGACGTTGTCTTTGGTTGTTGTATTGTTATGGTTTATTTTGAAGTAGTAATGAAGTTCCCTTCTTCGAGCCCAAAAAAAAAAAAAAAAATCCTTCAATAAATGCTTCTCTCCTGGCTTTTGCTTTTGCTTTTGCTTGTATCATTTTAGTCTAAAATAATTTAATTTACGCTCTAATTCTTTTAGATGCCATGTTATACTCATCTAGAAGTTTTGTTGAATTATGGTTAATAAAATAATGAAAAAAAAATAATGGAGAACAAGTTTATTGGTTTCATAATGTGATTTATTCATGTAAAACCAGATGATTCATTAATTTAATTTTTATAACTAAAGCTACATAAGTCTAACACGTATGTTGTTAAACTAAATGGACCCATTTACGTAAGTTTGAACTCAATTTAAAATATTTGATTTAAGGGACCGATCGTTTAATTTTTATAACTAAAGCTATATAAGTCTAACACATACGTTGTTCAATAATTGTGTTGTAAATTTTTTAATGGTAATGTTACTATTTTATTTGGCAAATTTATATTTATTTTAAATTTTTATATCAAATTATCACATTTTGTACAACATATATAATATGGGAAAATTATTTCTTCTGTCACTGGAGATAGAGTTATCTCCAATGACCCTAAAACTACGTCGTTTTGAATTAATGAAGGGTGTATTTGTAATTTCAGGTGAATTAATGAAGGGTGTTTCCGCAATTTTGCACCCTTCATTAATTCATCTGAAATTACAAATACACCATTCATTAATTCAAAACGATGTAGTTTTAGGGTTACTGGAGATAACTCTATCTCTAGTGACAAGAGAAATCGGTAAAAGATTGAGATAAAGTTATCTTCGTTGAGCCCAAAACTACGTTATTTTGGATTAATGAAGGGTGTTTCCATAATTTTGTTTATTTTTTATCATATAAATTTTACCGAAACACCCTTCATTAATTCACCTGAAATTACAAACACACCCTTCATTAATCTAAAACGACCTAGTTTCGAGGTTACAGGAGATAACTTTATCTCCAGTGACTGAAGAAATATTTTTCCCATATATATATATATATATATATATATATATATATATATTTCCCATATACCACTCTGGTTCTATTTATAAGTCGAATTTGACCAAAAAAATTTGGTCCTATTTATAAGTCTAGTTTCGGAAATAAATAAGATTGTGACAATTTTACCTATATTAATTGCACCCATAAAGATAGAGAGAGAAGAAAAAATCAAAAAGTTACACAATCATAAATGAGGGCAAAGTTGAAAATTTACCTTATAATCATTATTTCAACTAACTTTTCTTGGTATGTAAGATTTGGTCAAAGTGGACTTATAAATAGGACCAGAGTGGTAATGCATCCTTTATTAATTCAACTAAAATTACAAGCACACCCTTCATTAATTCAAAACAACGTAGTTTTAGGGTCACTAGAGATAACTTTATCTCTAGTGACTGGAGAAATCCTTTACCCTATATCTATATCTATATATATATATATATATTTGATTCATATCCTTTTCTATCATTTTTCATCCCATCTATCTTTTTAAAAACTATGTTAAACAAGTTCCCATCAGAAATATAAGTTACTTCTGTTACCGCTATCCCAAACACAAATCATATTAGAAAAAGTCCATTAGAAAATAAGTTCATTAAGAAAAGTCCATCAGAAACAAACATCATTTCTATCAAAGCTATCCCAAACGGGCCCAAAAGTTTTGGAAGTTGATGTGGTATTTAAATGTAGAGTAAATACCCTATTTGGTCTCTGAAAAAAATCACGAATCACTTTTTGGTTCCTCAATAAAAATAACTCATCCCGTAATCCCTAATCATATTCGGGACACTTCATTGCATGTGTCCTCTTCAACCTGAAAGGACTAACATGGACGGTTTTTGGATTTTACAGGGATTATGGGATGAGTTATTTTTACTGAGGGACCAAAAAGGGGTCTGTGATTTTTTTCAATAACCAAATAGGGTATCTACTCTTAAATGTATTTTTCTCTAGTTTTTATACTTTTCAATTTTCAAAATTATAAACCTATATTGATGAATTTTCTATCTTAATCAACTCTGAAATAAATATTTGGTGAAAAAACTCTGAAATAATTATCAATTTTTTGAATAACTTAATTCTTTTACTCTGAATTATTATTATTATTATTATTATTATTATTATTTTTAAAAATCTAGTGGCTAATACACACATATATACATATTAGATTTTAAAAAAACTAAATATCTCAGATATGCATAATGGTTGGCAAAATGCAACTTGTACCTAATAAAGACCTGTTTAAATCCTGTTAGATAATTCCCAGGGCAAAACAAATTGTCTTGAGTCTTGACATAACCTCATCATTCTAAGCAACCTTTTCGACTCATTTCACATGAACTGTTTTTTTTTTGGATACATAGACGATAGAGGATGGGGGGATCGAACCCAGTACAAGGGGGTGGGGAGATTACTCCCAATACCACTGCACATGAACTGTTTTCTTCTTCTTCTTCTTTTTTTCTTTTTTTAAATTAAAAGAAAAAAATAGTGCCAGGATCCACAAATAGTGGCAACGTTTTATACATTTAATGTGAAAGGTAAAAGTTGTAACAAACCAAAGCTTTAATTGTTATTTATTTATTAAGAGATACTTTTTCACATCTTAGGCCACTTCTAATAAGTTCTAACTACCTTAACAAAAAATAAGGGAAGATAGTGAATTATTATTAAAATGCTTTTTTAAAAAAGTAACTTTACAAGTTCACCCTTTACAAGCAAATTGTACCAAGTTGTTAATAAATATTATTTTTCGAAAATGTTAATTAATCCTTCACCTTTTAATATAAAGTGACTAATGAATAGTGACCAATACAAAGGACCATAATTTATTTATTTATTTTATTATTTATTTTATTATTTTTTTGTGTGATAGGCTACCAATATATTTTAGAAGATCACAAATATATAAAAGTGGAGGGGGTGTATATACTTCAAGTTGTCAAAGTCACGAGTTTAAGCAAACCCGTGATAGTGACGTAAACTCGTATCGTGAAATCGAATCGTAAACTCATAAGAGTTTATTTTTATTATCAAATAGCTATTTCTAGTGTATAATTAAATAATTAAAATATAAAAATAACAACAATTTGATTTAAATGTATTTTAAATCCAAATAATTGAAATTAAATCCATTAATATTCATTATTTATCATATTCAATAAAGAAATTTCTATAAAATTTCTATATAAAGCTGCTGAGTATAATCAAATAAAAAAAATTAACACGAGTTTAAGAATAATTTAATACGGTTTTGTAAGCTAGAAATGTAAAAACGGTAAACTCTGTGTATAAACTTGTGAGTTTAACCAAGTTTATAACTAACACAAGTTTACCACTGATTCGACTCGTTTTTGGAAGCTAGAAGTGTAAAAATGGTAACATCGGAGAGTTAACTCGCGAGTTTGACAGCAATGTATATAGTCCATATATCCTATTTTATTAACTAATTAATCAATTCAATGATTTTAACTTAAATTTACCCTCAAGGCCTAAAATGTAAACTTTCTCTTCTTTGAAATGGAAAAAAAGGAATAATTATACTAAGAGTAAATACCCTTTCTGGTCCCTAAAAAAAATAGGGACCCTATTTTGGTCCCTCATACAAAGAAAACTCCTTTTTAGTCCATGAAAACGACGGATAAGGGTTGATTGGTGAATATTTTGATCCCTCACAAATTTCCAAAAACCCCCCTTTTAGTCCATAAAAATGTCCTATTTTAGTACCTAGGAACAAAAATGGGTCCGTGTGTATGTGTGTGTGTGTTTTTTTTTTCAAGGACCAGAAAGGGTATTTACACTTATACTAACTTCTTAAATCAATCGAATCAATTTTTCATAATAAATCATTTGATATTATCAATTAGAACTGGGTCATGTTTTAATTGGAAGAAAAATTCTCAAGACAATTTTACTTCCCATTCTTTTAAATTTAATAACTTAATTGACGGGTGGTGTTTTTCCCCCCCCTTTTAAAAATAGCAGTACTTTCTTTGGTTAATTAAATTGATGGAAAAATTGCTCATAGATTATTGGTAAAACAATTAAATACAAATAATTTTCTTAACTTTCTTTAATATTAATAAATTTGAAAAAAATTAATGTATAGAAATTTAAACTTTTATATTCACAAGCGGGACCCATATTATTTATAAGGGATACAAATTATCACTACCATTTTTTGTCATTAACAATGATACCACTACTTATTCACTGTTAGATCAGAATCCATCTACTTTTATCATTTCTCTCTCTTATTGAGATTCTGATTTAACAGTAAAAAGTAGTAATAACCATTATTGTCAAACTTGCGAGTTGACTCTTTGAGTTTACCGTTTTTAGCTTACAAAAATGAGTCGAGTCATTGGTAAACTCGTGCTAGCTGTAAACTTGGTCAAACTCACGAGTTTATAAACCGAGTTTACCGTTTTTATGTTTCTAACTTATAAAATTGTGTTAACTTACTCTTAAACTCGTGTTAATTTTTTTGATTTGATTATGTTTAACGGCTTTATATGGAAATTTCTTTATTAAATATAATAAATAATGAGTGTTGATGGATCTAATTTCAATTATTGGGGTTTAAAATATATTTAAATCAATTTGTTGTCATTTTTATATTTTAATTATTTAATTATATACTAGTAATACCTATTTAATAATAAAAGTAAACTCTTACGAGTTTACGTTACTGTCACGAGTTTGCTTAAATTTGTGAGTTTGCGTAGTAACAATATCCTATCTCTATTTATAATTCCAATTTAATATTGTAAATATTGAATTTATTTGGAGAGTTATTTGTTTAATTTTTTTGAAAATACTAAACTGTTTCTAAACCGTTCATTTTTTGTTGGGATGAAGAAAAAGAGAAAACACAAAAAAGAAATTGTAAGCTAACCAGTTCCCAAGTTCAAAGCTCGAACCCAGTCGTTTCGTAAAGGCCACCGGGCAATTCAAGCTTTCAAGTGCGCAAAGACTGATCGATGACCCAGAAGAAAAAGGGAATTAAAGAATTAATCAAATTCGCGTGCCCTTTTTGAAGTTTCAACTCTCATGCCGTCTTTGGATTTCGCAGTTTTTTCATTCAAGTGAGTGTGTTATACGTTCCAATCGTTCTTGGTCCAATTCGCCGCGTAAACCCTTTGGACAAGATAAACTCGCAATTATTGCCCATCATCTTACTATTTGGAGGAATGGTATAAAAGAAACATGTTCACGGAGATATTCCATGAGATCTCTCTTTTATTTTTCGATCAGTAATTGGGAAATACCTTCAATTCGTTGATTAGGAGAATTTGCGTTGCAAGGGCATTTTAATATGAGTAGCAATGGCCAATCTTCCTTTAACAGTCATTATGTCAGAGACTTAGTCTGCAACGCTGGTGCTGGTGCCTCGGCTGGTAAGCGTTTCTTTAGCTTGTCTTTTCAAATTTGAGTTCAGTTTTTTCGGGCTTTTGTTAATTTCTTTAATCTGATTGATAAATTATCATTTTTGGTCATTTCTTTTAATTTTCTAGCGTTTGCCCTTTTGGGTAAAGCCTGTTGCTAGTGTTTTGGCCCGGGTTTGATTGGTGTTTCTTGTTGTGTTTATGACTTGCTGCTTGAATATCTGGCTGTGTAAGACTTGCTTCTGGATGATTAACTTGATAGCATTGCAGGGGCAATAGCGGCCACATTTGTGTGTCCATTGGATGTCATCAAGACTAGACTACAAGTTCATGGTCTTCCCCCTGGTCGGAAGGGTATGCTAGATTTTTCCCCCTCTAAAAGTTGTAGTTCACTTTGCCATCAGGACAGGCTTCAGTTTTTCTAGTTAATTACTGGAGTTGAATTTTGACAGCTAATAATTCTGAGAAGTATCAGAAATAAGAATTTAGAACGTACATGTCTGGCATAAGTTTGTGAATATGATACATAAATTTTATAAAGAAGCACTTCTTCTCTTGTAGACAGGTTTATTGTCATCAAGTTTCAGCAGAAGATTCCATATTCTAGATTTGATGCTATGGATCATTTAACTTTATGTCATGGTTCAGCAGTGCAGTTTCAATACTAATGCTTTCTGCCTTACATTTTTGGAGTGATTGTTTCCCAAACTAACTTTTGTCTTAGGTAGTGTTATCATCACGAGTTTGCAGAATATTGCAAGGACTGAAGGTTTCAGGGGACTGTACCGTGGACTTTCGCCGACAATACTAGCATTGCTGCCAAACTGGGCGGTGTGTCTCTTCTCCTGCTACCTCTGACTAAATCTTTATGCTATGATTAGCAATCATGATGACAAACATGCTAGGTTCTATGGGCTGGGGTGATTGTGATGTATTCTTTATTCTGTCTTGCCTCAGCATCAATTTATTTTCCTATCTTATATTCAAATAAACTAAAAGAAGCCTAGCCATAATACCATTTCCTACAATTTGGGTTTATACAGGAAGCATTTAGAACAAACTATAATCTTCATATTAATTCCCATTTGCCACGTAGTCCTATCTAAGCCTACCTTTGTCACTGATCTATATTGTTCATCATCTCCAGTCACTGAATTTGTGGTCCTCCTCTTTTCACTTTCGACTTTGCATTTATTAATATACAAGTAGTCATGGAACCTAATGGTAATTTCTGTTTCTTCTACTACTTAACTCTGGAAGGATGATAATATCCAAAAAAAAAAAAAAGAAAAAGAAAAAGAAAAGAAAACTCTGGAAGGATGATCAGGTTTTCACTTCTTTTTGTAGAGAAGATGATCAATTTAAAGCAAACTCTTTGACCATATTCTGTATTTACTTGTTTAGAAATAAGTTTCGACTGTAACTGAAAATGATTTCATATTTTCCTCTTATCACTACTTTTATGATTTGCTTTTTACTATGTAAAACCTACTGGGGTTTGAACCATTTGCATTTAAAGCAACAAATGGTTTCACATTCCAGCTGGAGGAATGTTGGTTTCATCCCCTCTAACAGTGGAAGGCAGTTCAGTACACCGACAGAATTTGGTCTCCTGCTTAGATTTAATTTTGTTAGATCCTTTTTGTATCATTGGTTGTACATCCGGGAAAATTTTCTAATATCAGAAAATATCTTGCTAATATTGTTTGGTCATATGCTTGTAGCGTTTGCCAATCATACATCAGTGACAAAATTTTGCCTCAATTGTAGGTTTACTTCACAGTTTATGAGCAACTAAAAGGCCTGCTTCGTACTCATGGTAAATACTATTTTAATGTCATTTACTTAATATATCATACGGTTTCTTGATTGCTTAAAATTTGGAACTTGGAAGCATCAAATTAGCATACTTGAATATTTTTGGTAGTTTTTGTTGTGAGCCTTAATTGAAAGTCACTATATTGACTTGATTTTTGGTAACATTCTTCATTGGTAAACTTGTAACAGATGGTTGGCACCAACTCACAACTGGTGAAAATATGATAGCTGCTGCTGGTGCTGGAGCAGCCACATCAATTTCAACAAACCCATTGTGGGTTGTTAAGACCAGACTCCAAGTAAGTTGATTTTCAATTTTCCAGGCATGCATACGAATTTAATACAGTTACATCTTGTTTGCATCAATTTAATTTTTTTATTAGCTTAGTTATATCAAAGTTTAGGCATGCTTGATTAGGCATGGAAATTTGCTACCTTTTGTGCTTTAATCTGCACACCTTGGCTACCTCGACTTGTCTTGAAGCGCTCAAATATCTAAAAAATATCTATCTTTTAGTTTATTAATTGTTTGATAAATATTCTTGTTTCTAAGTCTCAGAAGCAACACAATTTTCACAAATAACACATTCTAATAGTAAGCCCTTATTTATCAATATTCGTATTGCACTATTGCTGGGTCCTCTGCTGTGAACATGAACTCTTGAAATGTTCATTTTTACTTCACATTGTTTTTTGGTAAACTGAAATCTCTAGTTTCATCGAGTGAGAAGTTGCATAATTTTCCTATTAATTCAGCTAATATTATCTACTTATCCTGAATATTCCTGAAATTAAAGTTGGTTTGCTCTTCTCTTTGTTGTTATCTTGGGCAATAATTGATGTCTTTTTCTGTAACGAATAGACACAGGGAATGAGGCCAGATGTTGTTCCTTACAAAAGTGTTGTTTCTGCTCTGACAAGGATTACCCGTGAGGAAGGCATACGAGGACTCTACAGGTTAATTTCTACCCTCATTGAACATAATATTTTTGGGGAACTTTGCTTTCAATCTAAAGGGGTAATAGTTATATATTTATCATTCTCTGTGACTTGTGTGCGTCATGTTTTTTGTTTGCCTTGCTTATGTGCCAATGAACAATTGATGACTATCAATCTTATGATGGGTGCTAAATAAAGTAAACAATAAAAAATATTGAGGAATTGAAATTTTCTTTCTTGTTTTAAATGGTAGGTCAAATATAATAACTAATTTTGTTTCTGTTTTTAATATCTTCTTTAACATATTGTATTATGAATAAGTTAAACAAAACTTTCTTGAACTTTGAACAATGTGCAAATAAATTCTTGACTTTTCGAACTAAATGGGAACCCCTTAAATTTTCAGATTTGTGCAGATAAACCTATGCCACTAATTATTCTATTATTTCACTATGGTGCATAATGTTATTGATGAAATACCCCCTCCCCTGTAGCCATATTATTTTTGTGCAGATAAACTCTTCAAACTGAGTTAAATGTACATAACCTCCTAAGCTTTAAGTCATATGAAGATAAACCTTCTGTCATAATATATTATTTAAGTGAAATAACAGACATTAATGGTAGGGGAGTTATTTGTAGATATGTAAAATTTCTTTTGGGGCGGGGGGTTGTGAAGGTTGAAAAGAGTAAGAAGGTTATTTGCACATAACCGAAACCTCTAAGGCAGTATTATGTATAATATAACCTTGTATTATAATGACCTCAAACTACCTCACTAATTAGTAAGCAACATCACGATATGTGAATTGTGTAAATATATAATTATGTTATGAATATAAACAATTGTGTTAGGGTTTATTAATGATGGCGGACTAATCCTATAAGGTCCTCATGACTTGAATAGTTAGACGGCATATAACTAATCCTATGAGACCGGTAATTAGGAGTGGGGTAGAAAGTTCAATTAGATGATTAGTTAATGGAGGGTTATGTTAGTTATGGATGGGTTATGACAAGAGTCTATATAAAGGCTCTAGTATGCAATTGTACCTGTTGTTGTTAATTGGTTGAATAATATTTAGAATGTTTCCCCAAATTCTCTCTCCTGTTCTTCTCTCTCCTGTTCTTCTCTCTCAGCTCTCTCTCTCCCCTTCTTCTTCTTCTTCTTCTTCCTACTTCTTCTACACCACACTCATCGCATCACCAAATGTTCAAGGGATGTGATATGAGGTCCACTAAACATGTTTACTTTGCTTTTCAATAAAGAGGAAAAGAATTACATAAGTCTAGTTTAACAAGCATAGTCTTTAGCCAAGTTCTGATGGATCATTCCGCAAAACAAGTGTATGTGGTGAGATTATGGAGTCCATAATATGAGCTGATTTCTGTTTTTAGATAAAAATATGAACTGAATGTCAATCAATGAGTTAGGCAAATATAAAAAAAAAGTGGCTGTGTTGCACTTATTGTTTTTGGTTTCAATGCGTCTGCTTTTGCTTTGTATCTCCCTGACACCGAATCACCAAGTTCTCTTCAACTTAGCAGCCCTGTGCATGGAAAATGCTGAGTAGAAGGAACTCAGTGATCCAATTCTAGAAAAAGAAATATATAATTGGAGCTCAATTGACCTGATTCTGCTCTTGCTTAGTCAAAATTTTTGTTTTGGGGTACTAATGTTTGAGTCAAATATCCTCCCTAGTAAATTTAAGGTGAGTGCCCCCCCCTTCGGTCCTTAATATAAGACATATTTATCTAATCTAATTAGATTAAGGAAGTTAGTTAATATGATATGTATTTTCTAAAACACTCTAATCATCTCCCTTAATTTCCTCTTAACATTGATTATAGTTGAGGGAGCATCAATAGGGGTAAATTAAGAAATTAGGATAAATATTAACTCCCCAAATATGTGTTATATTAAAGACTGGATGAGTATTTTTGCCATGTAGTAATTGAGCTAATCCTTTTGGATCCTCATGAGGCATGATAGTATTTTTCTTTTCTTGTGCTGCAGTGGCATCTTGCCTTCATTGGCCGGCATAAGTCATGTTGCAATACAATTCCCATCTTATGAAAAGATTAAGTCATACATGGCAAAAAAGGGTAAATATGATATCTGTAAAATATTTTATTTTCTGTCATGAATGGACGCTGTCCTGTTTCCTCATGCTTACTTGCTTATCTAATAAAAAGCTCAAATATTTCAGAAAACACTACAGTTGACAAGCTAAGTCCTGGAAACGTTGCCATTGCATCTTCAATTTCCAAAGTAATAGCCTCTGTAATGACTTATCCTCATGAGGTATTATGTCCAACCTTCTCTGGCTAAATTACTATGGGAAGAAAATTCAGGATGTTTATCAGCATCGCAACTTCAATTTCACATATCTATGTTAACCCTTAGAATTGTGTTTCCAGGTGATACGATCCAGGCTACAGGCGCAAGGACAGTCCAAAAATATGAAGGTCCGGTATGCAGGGGTTGTTGATTGTACTAAGAAGGTCTTCCAGAAGGACGGCTTTCCAGGCTTTTATCGTGGTTGTGCTACCAATCTATTGAGAACAACTCCATCAGCTGTCATCACATTCACCAGTTACGAGATGATATACAGGTTCTTCCATCGTTTTGTACCTCAGGACAATGTATATCCGCAAGGCTATCCTAAAACTAATGATCTTAACAAGCCCAAGCCAGAAGACAGTGATGACATTAAGTTTGAAAAAGGCCCTATGGTATGATTCTAGTTGCTAAGCGTAGGACGGTGGGTCCATCTCTAACCTCATGGAGTGAAGCTTGTGCTGAAGTGGAATCTGCCATGGCTGAGGTCTTGGGCTCTATTGAAAGCCAATTGTTATGAATTTTGTAGGAGTCATTGTTCAAAAGCCACGTCAAAGTCTTCTACCTTCAATGGTAGACTCAAGTTTCATAGATGCAATTGGACCCAGAATGACAGCAATCACCATCTCAATCTGATGGATGAGAAAAGCTTCATCAGTTCTTCTGGGAAATAAAGAGCGGCTAACTTGATGTTGATACTTGAAGTTATCTTCTTAACTAATGTCTATTCTCTCTCTCTCTCTCTCTCTCTCTCTCTGGGGTTTGCAATTGTAACTAAGTGGCTGGATTTTTCTTTTCTATTATGAAAATTCTTTGATTTAACATAAATGGGTCAGTGTGTAAGTGTTAGCCTTGCACCACAATAAGATTATTGGAATTTTTGTGTAGAGTAAGTATAGGGAATTCTTCTTGGGGAGAATAAAGTCAAGTCTTCGGTAGTTGATGAGAAATCTGTGTCCTCTTTTTATGATGCGAAATGAAGAACAATTTTAATTTCTTTCTTAGTGTTCCTTGGTTTGATAAATGAATTAGAAGGCACTGCTTTAATAGTTTTGTTGCTTATGTTTATGGATTGCTTCTCTTTCCAAGGGATGGCATTGAGGTTTTGAGCATGTTGAGAAAATTAAAGAAGCTAAATAAATTAATTATATTATATGTTGTATGACCTTTTTGAAATACTTATGTTTATTATTAGGTTATATTCTAGTTTATAGGTCAGTTAAATTAGTTTAGAAAAAATGATAAATATACAAGATAAAATATGAAAAATGACTTATATTTAAAATCAAAATTCATTTTTACACCATGCCTTTTTTTTTTTTTTTTTAATAAGGAAGGCAAGCCTAAGCTTGAGGAAATATGGGTTAAGGACTAAACATAGGTGGCCTAATCCTTAATACAGCAAACTAAAAGTAAAACGCTAGTTACAAGACATTTGGTCTCTTAATACCATATGCAGGCATCCTTGTGGAATTGTGGGGACAAGAGCCACGTTGGTAACATCAGAAGCTTCATGACCAAGTCTAGCCATGTAGTCAGCACAAGCAATGTTATTTCTCGGACTATAGTGGATCTCGACGTCCCAATCCTGGAAAAGTAGATCGCGAATCTCACCAATGATCAGTCGAAGTGGGTGGTCAATGTAGCAGTCTCTCATAATGAAGTTGATAGCGTCAAGGGAGTCGAAGTAGAGGGCGAATCTTCGAAAGCCCATTTGGCGACCCATTTTTAGTCCTGTCATGATTGCGTAAAGCTCTGCTTCGACAACAGTGTGAATTCCAAGGAACCTATGAAACCCCATCAGCCAATGACCCTGGGAGTTCCTAATTACTCCTCCGCAAGCTGCTACACCATGCCTTATTTAACAATATGATTCACACCTCATTTTTTTTAAAATATAAATGCAAAAGTTAAATACTCAATTCGCCTTTATCTTGAATGTGTTACTATTTATAATGGGAAAATCCAATATAAAGTTAGCTAAAATATTAAATATTTTAAACTTAATAAATCTCTTATCAAGTTAGCTAAAATATTAAATATTTTAAACTTAATAAATCTCTTATCAGGTTTTTGACCGAAAATAGGATTTCAGAATGTGAATAAAATGACTTTACTACCCTCCTAGTCAACTCCAATGTCTCTTTCTCCATCAGTCCTTTAGCCCTCTCCAGTCCCTCCGAACTCAGCATTTCGTGAGCTGAGCAATGAAGCGAGAACTTTTTGTTTTTTTTTTTTGGGTCTTTGACCTCTTTTCACCAATTTGACCAATTTTTATTTCTTCCCGGAATTAACAAAAGGGCCAAGTTACACTCACACGTATCCAAATTTAACTCCAGTTTGACGGAAAAACGGTACACCTTGGCCATCACGTGCTTCCGGACCTCGCTTCCTATTCTCTGCCTTCAGAGTTCGTAGCAGACAAAGCGTCTCTGGTTCCTTGTTTTCCCCTATAGAGCGCATAATCATCTGAGTTTCTCGACGATGGCATTGTGTGGCCGATTCAGATCGTGCATCTCTCTCGCCAACAAATTGGCGTATCTTACTTCCGATTCTATCTCTGCTCAGAGATCCACATTTCATCGATCCCTGAGTGCCCCCTTCACTTCCCTGGTAATTCCTCTGCAATGCTTTTTATTGGATGCCTTGTTCATATCTTTAATGTAGTTAAACGGTATTTGGTTTCTCCTGAGTGCCTGCGGGGAACACATAGATTGTTTAGGGACCGAAGTTCTTGTTTTTGTTTGATGTGTCTCCTCGCTCCCCCTTGAGAAATTAGCGACCGTTCGGTCTCCACTAGGGTGGTCTAACTTAGTTCGGAGCCCAGCTCCAACTACTTCGTAAGTAAGGTAAGGTACGTCTTTCGGTTTTTTTAGGGGGTCGCCCTCACTGTTGTCTTCAATTTTTCCCTTGTATTGTGAAATTGGGACATGGAATTTATGAGACTTTTTTGTTATGCTCTATGAATGCATGTGGCCATATATTTGAAGCATTAAAATTTTTTTAATCTTATGCCAACTGATAATTTCAACTGCGTCTTATTATCATGTTATGCTTGCAGGACTCTAGGAATTATGCCACTGCACCAGGGAAAAAGGAGGAAAAAGTAAAGGTACTTGAATATATTGGTCTTCAACATGTTCGCTGACACACTTGCATTCTGTGAAGGGAATTTTATAGGTGTTGATTATATATCTAGTTTTCTACTTTCTTACGAGTATATGTATGCTGTGATTATGAAGAGAACTAGAGAAAAATAATAAAGAAGACTGTTCTATCAACTGAAAATGAATGCAGGGAATTCAGCATATCTCATTATCTTGTGTTGCCCTTCACATGTCAGTGTTATGGTATTCCTGGTATTTATTTACTTCTTCTATTCTTTTATATTGTGTTGCTTCTTGATTGCTTTGTAGGTGCCACTGGCCTTGTTTGGAGGTACAGGAAACTATGCCTCTGCTTTGTATACTGCTGCAGTAAAAGCTAATGTACTGGAAAAGGTTGAGTCTGAGGTTCTTGACCTTGTCGAGGCAATAGAGAATAGTCCTAAATTTGCACAATTTACAAAGGACTTGTCTGTGCCTAAAGATACCAGAATTAAGGCAATCCAGGAAATTTCTAAGGAAGCTAAATTTTCAGAGATTACGACAAACTTCCTTGGTATTATAAGCTTCCCTTTCTTTATTCCATTGACAAAGTTATTGCTGTGCTTATAATGCTAAAATGACTATTGAAATATCTTGTATCTTGGTTTGAATGGCATGTGATTTAGATGCCCTAGGTCGTTGTGGATCTTTTTAGCATCAGTGAAAAATCCGTACATATCAATGAAAAAAGGTGATTCTTTGTGATAAGTCAATGCAGAGCATTCACCTAATCAACAAAATGTCGAGATTTATTGGTTTGTAAAGCTGTTTCTTGGTCATTTTTTTTAGAAGAAAATAGAGTAAAATTATGTTTGAATCGCTGCTTTCACAGGCTTAGTAAAATCCAATAGAGTTTTCACATGTTTTAAACCATAATATTTAAAATCAAAATGAATTTGTTTGAGCCCTGCTTGATTCATTTGTCTTAAATTGATCATCACTGGTTGGAAATTCCTTGTTCTGTTTTATCCAAGGTTGTGAAACCTGGACTAGTCACTAGATTGGTTGGGGTACTGGGTCAGTGAGTTAGACCGGAGTCAAACTGGTGCTAAACTGTGGCCGAACCGGTGAAAAATGGAAGATTTTAGGGTATTAGTATGAAATTCTAAAGAAAATCTAAAAACAATCGATTTTTTTTGCAAAAAAAAAAAAATAAAGTGAACTGGTTTGACCCTTGGACCAGACCGGTTTACTAACCGGTTTGCCGATTTCCGATCCGGTTCAGGTCTGAAAACATTGGTTTTATCTGAGTACAAAACCTATTTAAAGTTCCATTGGTGTCTACTATTTGGTTTTCAGATAATAGTTTGTCTTGTGGAAAGACTTTTTTGAAATACCCAATCATATTATGTCTACCTGTAAAAATTATACCAGTGTTTAATTTCTGGAGAGCCTGATAAGAAGCTCTTGAAATTGTACCTAAGTTTTTTCATTTATTTAATGGGTCAACGGACCCACACCAGTATTATTTGACACTTTTTTAGGATATTACTTGAATGCTTTTATTGTTATTTATTTGTTTATTTATTTCTTGCAAAATTTTCCAGAACCTGGAAGTATGGTGCTTATCTTAATGTTGAACAACGTTGAATTTGGATCTTTTATCAACTTATAAGCATGTTGCAATTGAATATGCTTATATTTCATTTTTTCTAGTTTCTTGACAGATTATTTTGCTTAGTTCCCTTTTATTTTTGTTTACTGTCCTGCTTGAATTGTCGATTCTTTTGGTTCATTCAGATATTTGTATTCTTTCATGTTATGTAACCTGATCATCCAAGGAACTCCATTATACTTGCAATATTTTTATCCATTACTAATATTAATATGCGACCTGCTTTTACATTCAATTCAATTGACCTTCTGCTACTCAAATACAAATTGGTAAAATGAAAAATAAATTGTGATGGAAAGCAACTCTGAAACATTTTTCTTTCATACACAAAAAGCATACCCTGTGTAAGAGACAACTCTTAGCAGTCAAAACTCCAAGTAAAACACTACATATATAATGAAACCAGAATATTAAGTCAAAATTAGCGTTTGAGAGGCTAGATCAACACCCTCCCTTTAAACAACCCAACCTTGAAATACCCCTTGATGGTTAGCCTCTGATCCTTTCAGCTCCTCACCCCGGTTAATTAACTCCTTGAATTTCCCATTCTGCTTCACGACCTTCATCTTCTCTTTTATCTCCTAATTCCTTAAGCCTCCTTTTTCTATTCTCTATCTGTCCATCTTAGGTACACAATCATCCTCATGGAATATCTATCCCTGATTCCATGCCCGTACCATCTATAATATACTTGGGATTTATAACTATCATTCTTTATATCACCTAGTGAGCTTGAACATTTTATTATAATTATTCATTCTTCAACATTTCTTGTCAGGCTTTCATTCTTAATTTATGTTCTTTCTACACACCTCTCATTAACACTCTAGAAAATGTGGCTTATCTACAATTAGGTATTTTATTCATCTTAAGTCTTAGATTTGACTTGGCAAAAATCCTGAGTTTTTTAACAGCCACCTATCATTAATCATATAAGTCATAAATAAATAGTTAGGGCAAACAGTTGGGAATTAATTGGCACAATATTAATACAATGAGGCGATTAGTTAGGAAAGGGTAGTTAGGATTCTGTTATGACTGTTGTGTTATGACTGTGCTTTGCTATTACTTAAGTCTAGGGCCATATCCTATATAAAGGGGCAGCTTAGACTAAATGTATTCATGTTGAACATTATTGTGTATGAATGAATGAGAGACCAGCAGTTCTGTCTCCCTTGTGTCTTTTCCTAAACCCCTGAACTCTCTTCTTCTCCTAATCCTCTAATTTCTTTACAACCTACTCAGCATAATACTGTAAATGAAACATCCATTTAGGGCACTCATCCTTATTCATTAAACCTTTGAATATTAAGGAAAGGGCTCACATACATTACAAGGTGTATGGTGGCTGCCATGATCTGCATGGTGGAATTGCATGCTTGTCTGAGCTCATCTCTCATAAAACCTCCAAAGTAAGGTGCCTTTATTGAGCTTGCATCGGTGTCCAGTGTCCACCATTGGAAATGACTGAGACTTTTTTTTTTTTTTTTTTGGCTGCCTCCTGCATATGTGCTCCTCGGGGCATAAACTTTTCTTTCAGTGTGAAAGCACCCCCGAACAGCCCCTCATCTGTAACGCACAACAGTGCAGGTTGGGCTTTTAACCCTTGAGTCTCCGCCTCCCTTGTTCTTGTGCTGTATCTGCTGAAAGTTTAGAACCTGTTTTGATACATGTATGAGATTTGACACAAATATTTCAATCACAGGATGATGTGCATTGACCAGAATGTTTGAGATGAATAACATCGTGATTTTGAATGCCTAATTATGATAATCAAATAAAAATGAAGCTTTCAGTCAAATTGTCGAAGATTCCTTACGTTTGAAAATTATATTGTATTTTGAATTTTATATGATATTCTTTAAATGTGAAGTACTTAAATGATACTAACTAACAGCTTATTTTAAATAGTAAGATTTTTGCATTGTTTTTCTGCTGATATTGATTTATTTGTTTGTCTTTGAAAGCTATCGTGGCTGAGAATGGGAGGCTAAGAAACTTAGGTAGCATAGCAAAGAAGTTTAAGGACTTGACAATGGCACATAAGGGAGAAGTGAAAGCCATTGTGACCACTGTCATTGTAAGCAACACTTATTTGATTTTTTTTTTTTTTTTAATTTTTTACTTGAGGAAAAAATTACTGCAACATATTTGTACTTTGCTTCGAATTCCATTATTTTGTTAAAAGGATGACCAGAATTTTGTGATGTACATGAACATTAGTATACTTACATATCTGCAGCTGATGTGCGCCATAAACAAATACAAGGAGGGGCATTTTTCAGTTTTCAGTTGTTTTTTTGTGGTCATAAAATACCTCTAAACATCTTTCTGTCTCTCATCTGTTAATTTAAGAATTCAATATGGTAAAATTATGAACTGCGCTTCCCATATTGTTTGTACGGCCATTATGTCACTATTATATTCTTTTACAGAAAAGTATTTCATTAAATCAATATATTTGCAGTGTGTCCATCTGGTGCATGTATATATTTGCGTATGAAGGAAATTTTTTAAATTCTACTTCATGATTTATAGCCTTCTATTATAGGCTGCCTAAATGCGTTAACTTTTCAGTGCTTAGCTAGCCTCTCTATTTGATTCTGTTGTTTTATAATGAGGTTATGTTGTGAAACAATTGGGAACTAGTTGCATTTTCTAATTTTCGTGCGTTGGACCAGCCACTTCCCCCTCAAGAAGAGCAGCAACTGAAAGAGATCCTTCAGGAGATCATAGGTGCAGGGAAAAAGGTTCATATTGAACAGAAGGTATTGTGTCATCATCTTTCTTCTTGTTATCTCTTCCTGTCGCGCGCACACGCATACAAACAATGCCTTCTTAGGTCATTATCATGATTCTTGTTTTTGGTCTTTCAGATTGATCCCAGCATCCTTGGTGGTTTAGTGGTGGAATTTAACCAGAAGGTCCTAGATGTTTCGATTAAGACTAGGGCTAGCCAAATGGAGCGGTTCCTCCGAGAGCCCCTAACTCTCGGCGACATCTAGATGGAAACATTTTCCTGTTTGACATTTGCTTTCATCTGCTACACTTTCCCTGAACGGTTCAAGGAAGAGATGAAGTAAGCTAAATTGCTTTTATTTATTTCCCAGATCTTGTATTTGTGGGATGCAATGCCATCTTTTTGCAAATAAAAGCTACTTCCTCAAAACTGCCTCGTTTCCCTTTGCTACTTGCCTCTGCTGCCCTCCTTTGACATTGAAAATAGAAACATGGGAGAACAACTGTTGCTTTAACATCTATCGAAATGACATTGTTAGAGGAAGCAGTAAACTAAATGCATAAATCCTTTTTTTAATACAAATAAGTTTCAAATTGTTCCTATTGGAAAGGAGATCTCTCCTATTATAAGTTCAATCAAGACTTTCCTGTAAGTCTACATTTTTTTTCCCATTGAAAATAATAACATAGAAAGTGACTGACAAAATAGGATATGTCACAAGCACATATTTAAATGGTAAAGTTAGCCAACAAGATTTTTTCCCCCTATAGGTATATCCATTCTTCTATTGAAGGTAAATCATATTTAAGATACTATTAGGTGCTAAATGTGTACACTTCTTTTAGTAGGGATTTGATTTTTAATCCTCTACGTTGTGAGAGGAATTGACCCCTAACTCATACGAGAATTGAAGATGGAGAGGAGAAAAGTAAAGTGAGTAAGGGTGGGGTATGTTGGGAAAAAATAAAGTATGGGTGGGATTTCAAAGGCAACCCCAAGTGTTTTTTTTTTTTTTTGGATAAATAAAAAGTTTAGGTGGTTTCGGCACCGGTCCTCCACCAAGACTAGGGTAGACTCTTTGAGTTCAAAGGCAACTCAAGTTGATTTTAGGAAAGCCTACGTCAGATGTATGGATCAAATCTAGTAACAGAGTTTCATTATCAGTTATGGGCTTATGGGCAATTCTTGATCCATATTTAGAGGTTACATTGAAATTGAAATTTTTCAAAAGGGAAAAATTAATAGTAAAAATTAAATCTCATGAGCTTTCCTGGATACCACCCAATTGTTTACACGTCTGATGAGTTCATAGCTTTGATTAGGCATTATTGTAATCAACGCAATGTTACTGGGCAGGGTCTGAGGGGTATTCCCGTTTCGTATAACATATTAGTGATTGTCTTCACGCCAATAGACATAATTTGACTTAATTTCTAAATTTCAATTTAGGTCATGTGGCCTAATTAATGATTTGTTAAGTTTAGTGACCCAAATTAGAATTTGGGTATTTCAAATGGATTTTAAAAGAATTTTCCCATTTCTAATTGTGACAACACATACATAAGGTTTTTCACTTTGAAGGAATGGATAAAAATGACCTTCACTAGGCCAGTTGAGGTATGTGATGCAATGGAATTTTGGATAATTCATATTTTAGATATGCTCTCATTTTTCTAATTGGATAATAAAATATTTATGTGATGTCCTATAGAAACTGAATGACATTAATTATAGTGAAGTCTTGTAGAAACTGAATGACATTAATTATAAATGTGAAAAATACTATTTTGTCCTTCTCCAATGACCAACTCTCTCAGTTTTATTTTTCAAATTAACAAGCGTAAATTAGTATTTTCACATTTAGAATTAATGTTACCTATATTCAATGAGACTTTATTACACTTTGATGATTTTAAAGGATTTAATTGTGATCATTTCTTTTACATGGAACCCGTGTGTCATTTACCCTATTTTATAATTTGGGTCTACACTAAGCTTTTTATGAGAGGTATATATTCTTGGGTTAAATACCATTTTTGTCACGGAAATATTGGTTAGAAAGCATTTAGTACTTGGAAGTTTTTTAGGTATCATTTTTACCCCAGAAGTTTACAAAAAGAAGCAAATATGCCCTGAAAGTTTTTTTAAGAGCAAATTTGCCCCATAAGTTTTTTTTAGGAGCAAATTTACCTTAAAAGTTTACAAAGAAGAGTAACAATTAAACGGTCAAGATCAACCGCTAGGTAAAATTGCTATGTTTTTAAACTTCTGAGGAAAAAATGATACCAAAAAAACTTTTAGATGCTGAATACTCCCTAACCAATACTTCTGTGACAAAATTGATATTTAACCCTATATTCTTTAATGGCGGGCAATAATACCAAAGTGGTTGTTTTTGACATCATTGAGTGATTGTTCTTGCTTTACCATTACGTACATTGTTCCATGTCAATTCCAACATGTCCCACTCTTCTATCTTTTTTACTAACCTTACTCCCTTTAACTTTCCACTCCTATTTTTCTTCCTAAAAAGAATAAGTATATACATTAAAGAATGTCCTTTTCTTGATCCTATGTGCATTCTAAATTATAATCATTAAACAATATTAGAAGATATCAGCTCATTTGATTAAACAACACACTCTAATTACGTAATCATTGAAAGATTTACATATTTATGTGGGTCCTTTTATTTTTTTTAATCAATTTTTTTTTAAAGGTTGTTAAACCAGAAGTTTAAATAAAATTGCCATAGAAACATAAACTTAGATTATGAATTTGTAAAATTTTACTTTTATCAATAAATAAATATTAAAAAAATATATTAAACTGTAAAAATAACAACAATTTAGTTTAGATATATATCAAATCTAAATAATTGAAATTAAATCTATTAATATTAATAGTTTTTCATACTTAATAGAGCTTAATAGAAAAAATTCTATGAAGTTGATACCAAAAATTTAGGACACAGTTTGATAATATAATTAGATGAAATGATTTTATAAACTAGAAACACAAAATTGATAATCTGAATTAGTAAACATGTGAGTTCAGCCATACTTGCAGCTAACTCGAGTTTAAGAATGAGCTGACAAGATTTTATAAGGTAGAAACACAAAAACAGTATATTTAATGAATTAACTTGTGAGTTTGACAATAATATTTATAATGAGCTAGAAAAATTTAACATTTTAATAGACTTTCTCTCTTCAATTTATAATTTTTGTTTTCTAAATTATTCCTATTAATTGGATTTTTATTAAAGATAATTTCCAATACAAATTGCTTGTATTAAAGTAGTATTTTATTGAGCAAACATCACAAAATCATTAACTTAACTAATTTACGATTGATTTCTATAAATTAATTATCTAACATTTAGACTGAGAAACTAAAGGAGTATACCAATCATGAGTTCATGACTGAGTTTATAATTCACATCGTAGCATCTAAATAAATTTGATATATAAATTGTCTTAGTCTTATCTTTACTTTACTCTTTCTTTTATTCAATTCTCCATGCATATTGTGATGTGTTTTAGATCCATTGGAGAGGATCTAAGTGATTCACTTTTTGGACTAGTCAAAAGTAAATTCCGTTGCCTTCCAATTTCCATCGTCTTTAAACCTCCTCGTGATTTATGTGGGGAAAAAAAAAGTTTCTTTTATTCTCATAATATTTTATAATTCAGCGCTATTCAATTTTTGGAACAAGAGATATATTTTTGGCTCCTTGATTTTATAAAGTATAATTTTGATTCTATAGTTCTGTTAACGTTATTATTGAAAAATACGCATCAAACTTAAGTGATGATTGCATAACTAAATATTATTAATCTTAAATTCTAAATATATATAAGTTGAAAAATATCTAATAAGTAGTTAATATCAAAACCTGCATTGTATTTAAAAAAATTTAGCTTAATAATTTAAATATATTAATTTAATAAGATCTATATGAAAACCTCGATTTTATTTGCACGGATTTATCAGTTTATTTTAGTTTAATAATATAAATATATTATATTAAAAAAATTAAAACTTTAATATGTTTTATTAACTACATAATCATTGCTTAAGTTTATTACATTAACATTTTCAATTAGCAATATTATTATTATTAGAAAGTTAAGAGACTAAAACTATATGAAAGGATAAAAAGTATGTTTTAGCCAATATTTAATTGATACTACTAATAGTGAAAATAGTATTAGATCTAAATAAACAAAAACCATTTATGCTAATGAAATCAGTGATATGCTGCCTTAGTATGACATACAGATACAAGGGCATATAAAAAGTTATTTACACATTGTGGTTTTATTAAAGGGTTAAGATAAAAAATACACATGTGATTTTCTTAAAAGTATACCTAACACTAAGTGTTTTTTAGGTAAAAAAGTGACTATGTGATCACAAAAAAGTAGAGTAAAAATACCTACTGATAGTCAATTTGACCTTTTTTCTAAATATATTTTTAAGGCTGATATGGAAGATAACTAAGCAAAATTTTTTCTTAGCTAGGCAAAATTTTTTCTTAGCTAGTAGTGGAGAACTGAAAAAAAATTACACAACGGCAACAATGGTAGCAAGGAGGCGGATATGTGTAAGATAGAGATTGAGAGAGAGAAGGGTTGAACTGTAATTTTTAAAATATTATACTATATTTCCGTAGTTTTCTCCTGTTCTTTATTGTCAACTGACATGAAATTTAATTGAGTCATTAATAAAACCTTCTTTTAACATATGCAATCAATATAAAAAATTTAAAAAAATTATAAAATTGTGAGGCAAAACAGGTTAAGATTTTATATTTAAGAAGATTATGAATTATAAACTCCTCAACTAACTGAAATTTATTTTACATACTCGATATGCCATCTCCAACTTTTAAATAGTCAACTGAATGTTGAATGTTGCTGGGCACACAAAGCATGAAGAAAGAAAGGATAAAGCAACAGTAAATAGTTTTTAATTTCTAATTAACAGAGGATAATCCATTTGGCTTCGATTAGCCGGAGAAATTGTAGATGGCATTCAACAGAGAGAGAGAGAGATGGAGGCTGAATCAACATTCAACAAGCGTTGAAAATTAGGGTTCTGTTTCATTACTCTGGAATGGTCACAAGAGCTGGGCGCCAAGATTTCCTCAATAACGACCTGTAACGGAATCGCATCCAACCCGGTTTTGGTGACCCGAGTCCGTTAACCGAACCCACCACAATGGAACGGAACTCTCTAGATGCAAGCTTCTCGCTCTCGCTGATTTCACCGATTTGTCTCGCGCATTCTTCTTCTTCGTTTGGAAGTGAGGATCCGAACAATGCTTTCAGTGAGTTCCTTCGCATCAAATCCTTACCGTTCTCTTCCTCCTCCGTTGAATCCAGCACATGCTTCAGCTGAATCGTCGACTCTTTCCGGCGAGGTGCTCGGCTGCTGGTACTCCGGCAGAGAAGCATCCGTAGGCTGGTTTTCCGGCGCTGAAATTGAACCAACGGGCTGGTCCTAGGGCTTCGCGTGGGGCTCTGAACGACGCCACATTGCATAGCCAGGAGCTTGAATTTCTGCAGCGTCGCCATCTCACGGTGAGTTTCTCTCTCTCTGTTTGTGACTGTGGCTATCAAAAATTGGTGGGAGATAATGTGGGGTGGTAATGGTGATTATAAAGGGACAATGTGGATTGATTACTTCTAGGAGGGAAAATGGGATCTGTTTTGGGAATGATTATCGATCTTTGAATTATTGTCTCGGGGCCTGATTTTGATTGGTTTGCTTCTTTTATTTCTTCTTCGTCCTGTCTTCAAGATTTCAGAGAAAGAAAAAGAGGTTCAAAAGCTAGAATGGCCAAAAAGAAAAAGCAGAGCAGAAGGTAGTGGGGGTACAGTTTTCGATGTGGGTTTGTTTATCTAGTGGGAGAAACATTCATAAATCTTCGGTAGTTCTTTTCAACAAAGATCTTAACCTCAAATATAAAAGTAAATATTAATGTTGATAACTACCCCATGAAAGAATTTTGAAATCAATCAACTAAGAAGTTGAAAATTCAGTACAGCCAACCAAAAACTGCACTTAAAATACTTACTCCCTCCAAAAAAATTTAACCAACTTCCACCTCATCCAAAGAACAAAACAAAAACCCTGTCCAACATGTTTCATTGGAAAAATACTCTAAATGTCACCTGCTTTACCTTAAAAAGATTTAAGGAGACATTGCAGGAGAGGATATGTTTTTTTTTTTTTTTTTTGAAAAACCCTACTAAAAAATATGACAATTGATGCGGACAGAGAGGGTGAGGTGATATTACATAGACATTCTATCTTTACATATTTAGTCAAGAGATGTTAACCATGATGGTTAGTTAACAGAGGAGCAAACTTGCCCTGATTTTAGAACTTATAGGGCACATTTACCCCCTCAAAAAATTTCTAGTGCCCAATGCCCATACACGGAAATTTTTAGGACATTTAAGCCTTTTAACCCTTAATACTATACTAGCACCTTTTCGGTTTTTAATATAAGATGTATTTGCCCTCTTGAAAACTTTCAAGTGCCCAATGCCCATACACAAAAACTTCAGGGACATTTAAGCCCTTTAACCCTTAATACTACTACCCTTTTGGCTTTTAAAATAAGATATATTTAGATAGTTCATTTTGGTTTTAAATATAAGACATAATTTTTATATTTGTCAATGTTTTCCTAATTTTCTCCTATTAATGCTCTCTCAATAATAATCAATGAGGGAATGGAAGTAGGAAATTAAGGAAGATGATTAGAGCATTTTAGAAAATACATGTTATATTAACTAATTTAATGAACTTTTTTAATCTAATCAAATTAGGTAAAAATGTCTTAGATATTAAAGACATGAGAGAGTTAACCTAATCACAAATAAATATAAAATCTCATTAATTTTATTCATTAAACACATTTTTGGAAACAAAACATCATTATTTACTTCTAGAAACCAGCAAAATGTCCAAGAGTATATCTTTAAATCTGAAAGATTAGAGAAATGCTTTATCATTTTGAAGCAAGAGTACAGAACCGAGGTACCGCTGAACCTAATCATGAAAGTTAATTTTTTATCCTATAAGGAAGCTGAATAACATAACAAGCATTTGAAGGGATGATATAGGCTTAGGCAATTGGCCAACTATGACTTGGTGAAGAAAAATTTTCTCGATTTTTATATGACACAGTCTCTTAGGAAGGAACCGTTTGGTTCGAGGGATTAAAAGGAAAATTTTCATGAGTTGAATTTTTAAAAAAATGGAGAAGTGAATATTAATAAAGAAAATGATTTCATAAGAAGGAAGTTAAAGCAGCCTTATTTGATGTGGGAGCTTTGAAAGCGCCAGGCCGGATGGTCTGAACGCTGTATTTTTCCAAAATCAATGGGAGCATTTGGGTTCATCAGTTATTTCGCTAACCCACGGGATATTTCAGGCATCAATGGCACTCTAATAGTGTTGATTCCGAAAAAGGACCCTCCTAAGACTGTGCAGAATCTTAGACTTATTAATCTGTGCAATGTAATTTACAAGGTGATTACAAAGATTGTGACTAAAAGAATCAAGGAATTTCTGCCTTTGGTTACTAGCCCTTTCAAATTTAGTTTTGTTTCGGGCCGATTGAACTCAGATAATATTATTGTTATTCAAGAAGTGATTCATTCCATGAGGAATCATCTGATAAAAGTAAGCATGATGGCAATTAAGATAGACCTAGAAAAAGCTTATGATAGACTGAGCTGAGAATTTCTTACCCATTGTTTGAAAGAGCTCAACCTTCCAGATAATATGATTGATGTGGTGAAAAACTGTGTCTACACCTTCTATGCAATTGTTATGGAATGGCAACAAAGCTGACTCTTTTATTCCTTCTCGAGGTGTTCGGCAAAGAGATCCTATTTGTCCGTAGCTCTGTTATCTGTATAGAGAAATGAACTCACTTGATTCAGTAGAGTATTAGGGACGGTTTCTGGCGACCTATTCAGCTAAGTAAACATGGCCCTCCTATGTCCCGTTCTATGTTTGCTGATGATGTTGTTATTTTTGGTGAAGCGTCTTTAAACTTGTTAGGTTGATAACTAGCTAGGTTGATGCTATTAAAGATTGCCTTAAGAGTTTCTGTGAGGCTTCGGGAATCAAAGTTAATTTTGCTAAATCTAGGGTGTTCTTCTCTCCTAACATTAATCATAACAGATGCAAGGAGCTTAATGAAGCTCTAGGATTTACGCCTACAAACGAACTTGGGAAAGTACCTTAATTGGTGTTCCGCTCATTCACAACAGCTTGTCAATTGTCAAAGGATACTTTTCATGAGGTAATAGAGAAAGTTAGTAAACGGTTGGCTAACTGGAAGTTTAATTCTTTGTCCTTAGCAGGGAGACACACGTTGATCACCTATGTTACAGCTGCCATTCCATATTACACCATGCAAGGTGCTAAATTTCCTCCGCTCACATGTGAGAGTTTGGAAAGGAAGAATCGGAATTTCATTTGAAAACGAATCCATCTGGTTGCATGGGACAAAGTGTGTTCTGATAAAGATAGAGGAGGGATGGGTATTCGTCATATTCAGATGCAAAACCAAGCTTTTCATATGAAGCTTGGATGGGGTCTTAATAAGAGAAGAGATGCATTATGGGTACAAGTTATTCAAAGCAAATACAATTGCGGAGATGGCTTAATACCTAAAATTGATAAACAGAGAACGGAGTCAAATACGTGGAATGGAATTAAGGCTTCGTGGGATGCTTTAGAAGCGAATAGTTGGAAAGAAACTTAAGGATGGCTCATTTACCATCAACTCAGCTTATGGTTGCCTAGAGGAAACCAGTCACGAACGATCGAGACAACACATGGAGGAAGATTTGAAAGCTGGGGGTGCCCCAGAGATCTAGGGCTTTCGTGTGGCTCTTGTATCATAACCGTTTACTCACCAATGAGGCACGAAAGAAACGAAACATGGCGCTGCATGCATAATTCTTGTGATTTATGCAGTAACATTGTTGAGAACTGCATTCATGTCCTAAGGAGAATAGGAGATTGTGATGGGGCTCGAGATTATTGGTTTCAAGTTGTTCTCCGCAGGATTGAACAACAATATTTTAGGTTAAATGTGCGCGATTGGGTTGCTAAAATTAAAACCTCTCTCACAGATCCAACGTTTCATGTGAATTGGCCTAGCTTCTTTGCTATCTCTTGTTGGCTCCTATGGCGGAGACGGAACTTGCGTATTTTCGAGAAAAAAGAGACTCTTAATGTAGAGATATACAGACATGTCATGGCTATCCTGTTATCTATTCGGTAGACTGAAAGGACCCTACTCAATTTCCAGACATAAGCTAGGAAATTAGGAAGACAGAGTAGCATTAGCAAAGGACCAACATGCTTTTAAGGGGTCCAGGTTGACTTTCCATTTAGGTGTAATACTAGGATATTAGTTGTCTTGTAGGGTGGCCTTTTGGGTTTTTGTGAAAGTTGCTTTATTTTGGGTATTTAGCTGATTAGAAGCAGGAGGTTAGAGAGGAGATTTTTGTGAGAAGTTGTAATAGGAGAAGGGATCAGGGACGACCTGTGACTTCTTGGCTGAAAGGAGTATTGAGAACTCCTATCAGATTGGCTGGAGAGAGAAATCACTCTCTTCAGATTGTTGTAACCGTGCCTCACCCACTTTCAATCTATTTTTCTAGAGTTATTTTGGAGTTTTCTACTTGGTTCCTAACATAGACGAGCCTTAAGCTTAGAGGGACGCGAGTGCAGGATACGTCCAATATTGTTTTGCCCAGGCGTTGGATAGCCCCAGATCAGGGTTGGTGCAAATTAAATGTGGACGAAGCTTTTTCAAGTGCCTCAGGATAAGCAAGTTGTGGAGGTATTATTCGATCTTCTGAAGGTACATGTATGGCGGGATTTATACACCACATCTCTCAGTGTGACCACCTCTCTGCGAAGCTGTGGGCTTGTTGCCTTGGTCTTAAACTTGTCTGGGAGGGATTCAACAAGTTTTTCTAGAAACTGATTCTGCTACTGCTGTGGAGGTCATTACAAAAGTATATATGATCAAGTCATCAAGAGATCATGAAGAGTTCGGCCTCGTAGAACCGATACAGATATGGATGAATCAGGAGTGGGAAGTGAGAGTGCAACAGGTATCAAGAGATGCAAATGAAGCGGCAGATTTCTTGGCTAAGCGTTCTCTGTCCTGTGCGCCTGGATTTCATCCCTTTTCGAGCAGCTTTCATGAGCTCGATGTTTTCGTGAAGAACGACATGGCCTGCGTCGTTTATAAAAAAAGAAAGAAAAGAGAATAAATGTAAAATAAGATATAAAAATAAAAAAATTAGTTAAACTTTTTAAATTTTTTCTAAAATCAAACTCAAAAACATTTTTCTCCTTCTCGTATCAAGTATCAACCAATCCCTTAGGCTAACTATAGTAGTAAGCTGTGACTTACTTGGACATTGACCAAGGAGGGTGAGGGGCATTACATTCTTACTGAGCTTAGCTTCCTCCGAACGAATTTTCTCCGTCTGATAGGGCCCAATATTAATTAAGTTTTTTTAACAACAAATACAATTTAATTTAGATGGCTAAACTGATTAGTGATTACTTTGACATGTTCTGCATTGTTTCCATTTATTGAACCACCCCGCACAACTACCTTACATTCATATTTTTGGAAGATTATTAACTAATGGATCCTATTCCATAACTATCTTGAGTATTCACTATTGTCTTCTTCTACTTCTTTTTAGAAGACTCTATATTGCTTGATCGACTAATCCGACTGACGCTCCCAATAGCAGTCTTTAAATGTGTCCAAACTACCTCAGGTGATTTATACCATTTTCTCCTCAATTTCAACCATTACGCGTCTTATCTTTTCTTGTATGATCACACATCTATCTCAGGATCCTTATCTTGGCTACTCCCACTTTATGTTCAGATTGTCCTTTTAAAGACTAGCATTTATCACCATATAGCATTACTGGTTTTATAGAAATGCGATGAAACCTCTCTTTTACCTTTTTAGGTATTTTTTGATTACAAATAACTATGATAGCTTTTCTCCAATTTATACCACTCACATTGAATTCCATGGTTAACATCTCCATAAATTTCACCATGTTGTTGTATAACTAATTCAAATATCTCAATTTTGCCACTTGTTGAATGAGTTTCTCTCCCAATTTAACAACCACATTATTTCTCACTTGTCTCTTATCAAAATTGCAATGTATATATTCTGTTTTGTTCCAACTCAGACAAAACCCTTCGACTCTAGAGTTCTTATCCATATCTTAAGGTTATAATTAATCTTCTCCCTTGATGCAGCCAACAAAACAATATATCATCAGCCAAAAAAAAAAAAAAAAAGGAGTTAGGGATTTCTTCTTTAATAAATTCAATTAGAACGTGTATCACTAAGTTAAATAAATAAAGACTTAAAGCTAATCCTTGATATAGAATAACATTTATAGGAAAGCCCTATGTCTCACCTCCAGGCATTAGAGGATTGGTTGTTACCCCTTCATACATGACCTAAATACTTTTATATATGCAACATACACCTCCTTTTCTAAGGTTTTCCAAATTATATCTCTTAGTACATGGTTATACGTATTTTCCAAGTCAATGAAAACCAAATGAAAGTTACTTCCTTTACTTTGATACCTTTCCATTAGCCCCCTTAGTAAATAGACGTGTGAACATTTTGGGCTTGAACCCGAATTGGTTCTCAAAAGTACCATTCTCCAATCTCAACCTATGTTCAATTACCTTTTACCATAATTTCATTGTATGACTCATACACTTAGTTCCTTTGTAGTCTGCACAATTATGAATATCTCATTTATTCTTTTAAATAGAGATTAAAGTATATTTTCACCAATCATTAGGCATTTTCTTGAATCGAAAAATCTGATCAAATAACTTAGAAAGCCCCAACACACCCTTTCACCCAACCATTTCCAAACTTCAATAGTAATACCATAAGGTCCAACAATTTTACCATTTTTCATTTTCTTAAGAGCTCTATTAACTTCACCAACTCAAATCCTATGGTAAAATGACAAATTAAGTTTATCTTCTCAAGTTGTCAAATCCTCCAAGTCACAAGTCGACCCCCTCCATCGTTAAATAACTCATAAAAATAGGCTTCCAATATTCTTACTAGCTATCTCTATTAGTAACCAAAACTTTGCCTTCTTTGTCCTTTATACACCTCACTTGGTCTAGTTCTATTGATTTTCTCTCTTTATTCTTTGCAATCTTGTAAATCTCACTCTCTAGCCTTTATCTCTAACTCCTTATAAAACTCCTCATATACATTAGTACAAAAATCACTTTTTAGACTGGTTCTGGATCCGGTCTTAATACAACCAGTCTTAAAAATCTGTTACTTTTAAGATCACACTACACTACCCCAAAAAAAAAAAAAAACTGTTAATTAGTAGTAGTTAATTATATGTAGTAGTCAAATAAAACCACTACAAATATGAGATTTTGTAGCAGTTTATATTAAACCCTCTATAAATTTTGGTATTATTTTGCGGATGATGATGTTGAACGCAACTTTTCATATGAGCTATTATGCTTAACTTGCTTTGCCTTCTAGGAACCTGCCTTTGGTTTCCTCTAGAGGTAAAAAAGTAGTCACGAATGTGGTGCAGTGAGCGGAGGAAGGTACTCCTTCGATTTAGGGTTTCGAAAACTCGTCATTCAAAATGCCATGAACAAGCTTAAGGGGAAGAAGTCGTGGTCTCTATTCTTCTCGGTAAAACTGAAACCAAAATCACTAAGCTAAAACTGAATCCTCATACAAAAACACAAACAAAAATTCCAAAATGAAAAAAAAGGGAAATATGAACCGCCGATATGTAATCCATGGTTTCGTCTAGACGTGTTGCTTCGTGAACTCTGGACCCTTGGATCTGTTTGTTGGTGAGAATAATTTTGATTTGGATTACCCAAGTGGTTTGTGGAGGAGGAAAGAAGCCATCAGAGCAAGTAGACATATCAAATCGTTCTAAGAGGAAGCAAATTGAACAACCATATGAGAAAGTGTTGTGAAATTCAATTTTGGTCCCGATAAAGAAGTTTCTAATGAAAATGTTTAGACTAGTTATACTCAAAATAAAGTCTTAAAAGATCACCTTCTAGATAGGATAGGTTATTTTTAACAACTGGTTTTAAAAGTAATAAATATATACTTTTTTTTTATTGCTCATCTTTTAGGCAGAATATTGTTAACAACCAATCTTAAAAATTTCATCTTTTAAATTAGTTATCCTTAACAACTGATCTTAAAAGTAATAAATGTATTATTTTTTATTCCTCATCTTTTAAACTAGTTAAACAAGACACCCGGTCTTAAAAATACTCGACATTTTTTTTAAAAAACTTTTTAAACCGGTTGTTAGGGAAAACTGTCTAAATAATATATTTTAGATCTCATATTAAAGGAACCCATGTAAAAAGTTCTCAATATTTATGAAACTAGCACTAATCATACTTTTTAGATCTGATATTCTATATCCGGTCTAAATGTGGTGGTCTAAAAACTTTTTTTTTTTGGTACTAGTCATATACTCATATCTTATAGTCATGTTCAAACACTATAGAATAAGGAAAAAAAATTAATGAATTAATAAAATAATAAGTAATTTTTACATGTCTTCGAGTCATGTACATTCCATTATCTATACAGTTAGATAACAATGAAAATACAGTTCACGCCATACCAGCCAAGGGGCTGCACTTGCAACTGATTAGAGCAAACAGGAGTGTAAAGCAAAAGACCGTTATGCTATTTCATAACTAAAGCTGATAATAAAAGAATATAAAAAATACACATGTTCTAGATGCTTAAGGTCATCCTTTTCCCATCTTCAATTTTCTGCAAAAACTCCATTGCTTCATCCATGGAACTTCATGACAAGCGCGTGAAGTTTTAAGATTCTGACAAGAAATCGCATCTCACCCAACACAATCATTTTGTCCTTCACATTTCAGCTATGAAGAATAAAATCTTTTACAAAATAATTCAAAAGTTCCTCTACTTATGTTTCTTATTTTTGTGTTCTCTAAGAAGTCTTAAGAATACACAACATAACGTTTATATTATTAATTAGAATTCAACACATTTTAAGACCATCAAACTCCAACACTCTACACCAATTAAATCACCAAATATATAAAATATAATCTTTAATGTTTTTTCATAATAGTCAATACTTCAATAATATGTAGTTACTTAGTTACAAAACCAAACCATAGTCCCTAGCTAAGAATAAACAAACCTTGCCAGTTATCACTTCATTAAAGTAAAACATATATAAGCCAAACCCAATATCACAAGTCTAATATTGCTAATTAATTAATTAATTAATCAGATACCATCATATTCCTACGTTAATGTAATGTCATCAGATTTCTTGTCCCTGTCTGTTTCCTTCATCTTCATCTTCCTTCTTTTTCTTCCCGCTTCTCGCCTCCTTCGCCATTTCAAGAGCTTCAATCAACCTCTTCAAGCAACTCTCATTGTCTTCCTCCATTGACTTCGGCATCAGATTCTCAGCAACATCTGCCGGCGTCATCTCCGTCTCCTTCAACAATCCCTCGATTCTCCCAAATAAATGGTGGCTCTCAACATCCAAATAATTCTTCGCAAGCACCTTGAAACCTTCATAGCAACAGTACGATAACTCAATATGCTTATCCATTCTTCCTCTTCTTATCAGGGCAGGATCCAATTTGTCCAAATAATTAGTTGTAAACACAATAATCCTCTCTCCTCCAAGAGCCGACCAAATCCCATCAATGAAATTCAATAAACCAGACAGAGTCACCTTACAATTGTCATCATCTTGATCTTCTTCCTCCGGCTTCTTCTTTTCCTTCTTCTTCTTCTCCTTTCTTTTCTCAGTAAGATTCAGAGAGCAATCAATATCTTCAATCACTATTATTGATTTTCTTTCAATTCCGATCAAGAGCTTCCTGAGCATCATGTTGTTCTTCACCGACGTCAGCTCCAGATCATAGATATCGTAGTTCAAGAAGTTGGCCATGGCAGCGATCATGGTGGATTTTCCAGTACCAGGAGGACCATAGAGTAAATACCCACGCTTCCATGGCTTACCCATCTTGGCATAATAGTCCTTTCCATTTTTGAACTTAACAAGATCCTTCACAATCTCCTCCTTCTTCTCTGGATGTAAAGCCAGAGTATCAAAACTCGCTGGATGCTCGAAGAGGACATCCCTCCATTCAGTACTTGTGAGAAGAATAGATCCCCTTCCCGGAAGGTTCGTATAAAGCTTGATTTTTCTCTTTCTTGCCGCAATAGCCTTCCCTTCTTCAATTACATGATTCAGATACTGACTTGTGATTAGATCCCGATGACACTTGGGAAATGTAAGATTCAAAAACATCTCATGGGATTTGACAACGGAAACCCACCAGATGTTAATGCCGTGAAACGCGTCGGAGATCTCTTCGTCGTCGTCCATGGTAAGAACCAGAGGGTTTTGGGTGTTTCTTAAGAAATTGCCTTTGAGTCTGTTGGCTCGTCGGGAAGAGTTGTCGCTGAGATAGGTCTGGATGGCAGAGAAAGCTTGGCGGTCGCCTGAGTATTCAGAGATGGAGATTCGGACGTAAGGAGAGAGACGAGAGGTGAGTCTGTTGGTGTAAACTCGAAGATAGTCACTGATAAGAGAAAACGGAGGGAAGCTTTTAAGCATGGCGGACAGAAACATGAGGCTGCCCATGATTGAACCTAGTTGAGCCCATAACGTTCTCATTTGAATGTTCTTGTGTTGCTTCAGTACTCTGCACGTTCCCATTTGAATGTTCTTGTGTTGCTTCAGTACTCTGCAAGAACTTTGTTATTAATAAAGATGAGCTGTACGTAGTAGTAGTATATATGATTGGGTTGGATGTTTAGGGAACCAGAAGCATGACCCAAAACGACAGCGTTTTTCTTGAATGAGAGACACGGTTCGTTTCACTGATTCAGGTAACTTGGGTTGAATATCAAAAAAAAAATTATCACAAAATCATATCAACAAGCCAGCGCCTTAGTAGCGTAGTGGCATGAGAGCCAGTATTAACTGGCCTCACTCCCCCATTTTCAGGGTTCGAACCCTACCCCTCCCCTATTATGATATAAAAAAAAAAAAAAACCATATCAACAAGTGCCCCCGCCCAATAATGATACATGTTTATTGCATAACTCAATCAAACATCAAAACTAACATTTTCAAAAACCATAGTTCATAATATTTGAGTTATATAGAATTATCCAATCATAATTAAATAGATTCTAGGTCTTGACATTACATATGTAAACAAGAATGACAAATGATAACTTTAAAAAAATGTTGATATAGAAACCATGAAATCTAAAGATCTTAGTAACTATTTGATTATTAAAAAATATATATACAAACCGAGATCGAGAACATACAGTTCTAAAATCAAGTTCAAATTACAAAAATTTATTTTAATATTCTCTACATAAAATCTTTTACAAATTAGTTCTTGATTCGGTTACCAAAATTTCCTTCCAAATAGGTTAAAAAGCTATTGAACATCATAAAGTCATTTTTCAAATATGGTTCCAAAGAGATTTCATAAAAACATGTCTCAAGCAAATGATTGATGCACATATTATTCTTACTACCACTGACCAGCCTTATAACTAATGACTGGAGTGATAGCTAACAAATGATTTATCCATTTAACTGGATCATACAAAATTCTGAAACATGAGGTGTTACTTGGCCAAGGTCTCTAGCTCATCATGAATGAACTATAATATCCTCTCTAATTAATGAATCTAATGAGGCATGTATATACAAGTTCCAAAATGTATGACTATGGTTCCAAATAAGATTTATCAAATTATACATCATCTCAATAATCATTGAGATAACAATCCAAATTTAAGTCAAGGAATCATAAGTCATAACAAGGCATGTTCATAATCTAATTAAAACACATAACATCATTTTCTTAATCACCTATGACAAATGATATTTCTATCATAACACACTAATAACATGCTTAAAGAGTTTCCAAAATACATATTCAAGTGTTTTAAAACATACAAGCATGCTTAAATTGTTTCCAAGTACATCAATATTAGTTTCTAATCAAATATATAATTTCAAATCAAACCCTTGGATAACAAATCTCAAAACAATTATATATATATATATATATATATATATATATATATAGTTGACAAGTCTATGAAAAAATAACTAAGGTCACCTCTACTCCAAACTTATTATTACTAACACTTTAGTGCTTTCAATTTTCCAACACCAAAAAATCTAACTTCAATCTCCAAAATTGTTATACAATTTTTCATTATTCAAATTGCTATATAAATAGTCAATTATATTATAAAGACTTAAAGTCTCCAACTCTACCTCTAACTTTCAAATCTCACTTGTAACATAAATTCCAATAATTTATTCGAACAAAAAATTAGCTCAGGATAATTAAATTTGATCATAATCCCCCAATTTATTCAACTTAGGGTTCTATCAAAAACACCTATTTTCATTCTACAGACTTTAACAAAAAATTTAAACCGATTAAACATCAATTCTACGTTCAATAAACATAACCCAACCTTTAAACTCAAGTTTAATCAATAAAACTATAATATCCCATCATAAAATTTATCTAACATTTAAACCCTGGCTCTAAATCGTTCAAATAAAAGAATATTTACTCACCTCTACATTCCTATGATTCCCATTTATTGAAACTTAAGACTTGCTTCAAGCCCTCACCTTTCAAACTTGCTTCGCTCTATTTTTAGAAAGCTCTAGATGGTTGTAGAAAAATAATTGTGAAATTATGGTTGGAAGAATTTTTTAGGATGAAATAGAGCTTAACTCTATCTTAAACCTCCATTAATGGAGGAAATGAACCCCATGGAGGGAAAGAAGTCAAAGATGGTTGGAGAGGAGGGAAAAGTATGGTACAAAAAATTGGACCAAACCAACCAGTTCAGTGAACCGGAAGCATTCTGGTCTGCTTTTCCCTTTGAACCACAAAAATATTAGACCGGTGTGGACTAGATTGAACGGGTTGGGTTTATTATCTCTTTCTCATTATCTCTCATCATTTTTAAATCATATTCATCTAATCAATCACAATACCACTTTCACTTTTCTCGCACCTTCTCAATCAATAACCCAGATGAGCTAATGAGAGAAAATGAGAAAAATGATGAGGAGAGAATCCTCTTCCGGATTGAACCAGTGTAACCTGGCAAAATCCGGGGTAACCCATTGGGTGGGGCAGGTTAACTGGGAATTTTTTTTTAAAGGATCAAAAGCTACGGAAAGACGAGAGGTATAGACTGAGAAGACGGGAGGATAGAAGTGGGACCATAAAAGAAAATGAAGGTGAATACCTGAAACCAGTGGCGGAGCCAGGATTTTATATTTGTGGGTGCATAATTAATGGGGGATTCGGGGGCAGCGCCTCGGAAATTTTTTCTTTTAAGGAAGTTTAAAATGCATTAAAAAACAAAAGAATATAGACTAGAAAAGAAAAGAAAACTTCAATTTAATATATATACAAAATAATAATCTAGAGTCAACTAAGCAATATCAAATGCAAGAATGAACTATACTCAAGAAGATACAAGCATATCTCGCTGAAGGAAAATTAGGAAACATTTATGTGTATGTGAGACTGCTAGTTTGCCAAACCCAGTTTTCATTCTCAAAAACCAATTTCCTAAAAGTAACACTCTTACCATTTGCAAAACTCAATTTTAGGTTAATATTCCATTTTTCAAAAGTCACTTTTGAGTTACTCAAATAAACATTATCAAAACTGAGTTTTGTAAAAGTTAGGTTGGACCTTCAAAACTAATAGCTCCACATATATTATGATATTTTACTAATTTATTTTTATTAGGTTTTCTTTGGTTGTTTCCTATTTTATTAAAAATCCTAAGCATGCATATTTATGATTTGTGTGAATGTATGTTCATATTCAAGAGACCTGATTTTTTTCCCCCAATTAAGAGTATCTTTTATGGGTGCACTTGCACCCATAGAAAACAATGTTGCTCCGCCACTACCTGAAACAGATAATCAACTACAGGGGATGGTGGCCATAGATGAAAAGAGAAACCCATGAAGCTGACTATTTGAAGCTGAAGATTTCATGTAACAATAAAGACGAAGTGGCGTTCATACCAAAAAAAAAAAAAAGGAAGTGGCGTTGTTAGCATCAAGACTACTTTTAAAGGCAACATATTTTTGTGGTTAGAGATGTATCGAGTTTGGGAAGCAGACAGTCTAGGAATGAAGACGATGGTAGAGGAAGATGGTGCCTTTGTCTCTCGCTGAAGGAGAACGTTTTTTTTTTCGCCCTCCTCCCTCTCTCCTGATACCAGGAGAATAGAGAGTTGGCTTACCTTTGCTGCGGCAATTCATCAACTGTGTCCGCTACCCCTGAACGTTGTCGTTTTAGTGCTAATTATACACACTGGTCGCTTAAAAAAAAAATTCAGGCACTGTTAGGTAATAAAAAGATAATTTGGGATATTGAATTGTACTGAAAAATCCTTTATGATCTTGAAAAAATATTTTAGGATGTTAAAAAAATATTTCAGGTACAGAATGGTACTAAAAGGATACTTCAGGATATTGGCTGGTATTTAAAAAATAATTCATGATCTTAAAAATTATTTTAGGATCCAGAAAAAATATCCTAAAATATATTTTTAGCAGCAGTGAGTATCTAAATTATTTTTTTAAGATTCAAAAATAATTTTTTAGGTACCAGATCTTGAAGTATCTTTTTACTACCAGTCTGTATCCTGAAATATTTTTTTAAGATCTTAAAATAAATTTTTAAGATTATAAAGGATTTTTTTAAGACCCTAAAATAAATTTTTAAGATTATAAATGATTTTTTTTAGTACGATTCAGTATCTCGAATTATCTTTTTATTACTCGAGAGTGCCTAATTTTTTTTTTTTTAAAAAATTCAAGGGCAGCGGACACAGCAGACGAATTGCCGAGGTAAGCCAACTCCGGAGAACAGGGGGTCAGGTTTCTCTCATTATCTTTTTTTCATTATCTTTAAATCACATTCGCCTAATCAATCTAAAATATCACAATACTATTTAAATTTTTATCTCCTTTTCTCAATCAACGATCGAGATGGGATGTGAAGGAATGAGGAAAAAAAATACTTATAAGATAATCTCCTTCCGGAGAATAGGAGATGTGGCTGTTGAAGTATGTTTTACTGTTTTACGAGCCTTACGGTTTTTCAGTTTCCTTGGGCTTGGCTCTCTTTTCCTTCACCAACCTAAGGTTTTAATTATAATAAATAAATAAATGAGAAAATGTCATTATAGGCTAACAATATATCTAACTTGTGAATTTAGAAAAATTAGTTATCAGATTGATAAAAATCTTGAAGTTGTAGTTAAATATAATTATTTTTTCCCATTTAATATAAATATTTTTATTAGATTGTATTATTATAATTAAGATCGGTTTGACCCCAAATTAACCTTAATCTGACTCCACTGATGGTTAAACGGCCTTCACCGATGTAATAATAGATAGTTATAAACCTAGCCACTTATCATTTCATTATAGCAAAACATATATAAGCCAAACCCAATATCGTTAGTCTAATATTCCTTATTAATTAATCAGATACCATCATATTCCTAGGTTAGTGTAATGTCATCAGATTTCTTGTTTCTTCCCCCTCTTCCTCCTCAGCAGACAAATCCTTTCTGTTTCCTTCATCTTCCTCCTTCTTTTCTTCTTCTTCTTGCTTCCTGCTTCTCGCCTCCTTCACCAGTTCAAGAGCTTCAATCAACCTCTTCAAGCAACTCTCATTGTCATCCTCCATTGACTTCGGCATCAGATTCTCAACAACATCAGCCGGCGTCATCTCCGTCTCCTTCAACAATCGATCGATTCTCCCAAACAAATGGTGGCTCTCAACATCCAAGTAATTCTTCGCAAGCACCTTGAAACCTTCATAGCAACAGTATGATAACTCAATGTGCTTATCCATTCTTCCGCTTCTTATCAGGGCAGGATCCATTTTGTCCACATAATTAGTTGTAAACACAATAATCCTCTCTCCTCCAAGAGCCGACCAAATCCCATCAATGAAATTCAACAAACCAGACAGAGTAACCTTGCGATAGTCATCATCTTCATCTTCTTCCTCCGGCTTCTTCTCCTTCTTCTCCTTTCTTTTCTCAGTAAAATTCAGAGAGCAATCAATATCTTCAATCACCATTATTGATTTGCTTTCAATTCCGATCAAGAGCTTCCTGAACATCATGTTGTTCTCCACCGACGTCAGCTCCAGATCGTAGATATCGTAGTTCAAGAAGTTGGCCATGGCCGCTATCATGGTGGATTTTCCAGTACCAGGAGGACCATAGAGTAAATACCCACGCTTCAATGGCTTACCCATCTTGGCATAATAATCCTTGCCATTTTTGAACTTTACAAGATCCTTCACAATCTCCTCCTTCTTCTCTGGACGTAAAGCCAGAGTATCAAAACTCGCAGGGTGCTCGAAGAGGACATGCTTCCAATCAATACTTGTGAGACCATTGGATCCCCTTCCCGGAAGGTTCGTATAAAGCTTGATTTTTCTGTTTCTTGCTGCTATAGCCTTCCCTTCTTCAATTACATGACTCAGATACTGACTTGTGATTAGATCTCGATGACGCTTGGGAAATGTAAGATTCAAAAACATCTCATGGGATTTGACAACGGAAACCCACCAGATGTTAATGCCGTGAAACTCATCGGAGATCTCTTCGTTGTCGTCCATGGTAAGAACCAGAGGGTTTTGGGTGTTTCTTAAGAAATTGTCTTTGAGTCTGTTGGCTAGCCGGGAAGAGTTGTCGCTGAGATAGGTTTGGATGGCAGAGAAAGCTCGGCAGTCGCCTGAGTATTCGGAGATGGAGATTCGGACGTAAGGAGAGAGACGAGAGGTGAGTCTGTTGGTGTAAACTCGAAGATAGCCTCTGATAAGGGAAAACGGAGGGAAGCTTTTAAGGATGGCGGATAGAAACATGAGGCTGCCCATGATTGAACCTAGTTGAGCCCATAATGTTGGCATTTGCATGTTCTTGTGTTGCTTCAGTACTCTGCAGAAACTGTATTGTTGTTGTAAGAAGATGATGTAATAAAGATGAGAGTATTATATATAGCCTGCTCGTTTGGTTTCAATGTTCTTTAAAAATAAATTGGAATGAGCAATATGCGAATGCTAATGATCACATCTGTACTTTTCTTGCATGGCTGTTATAAAATGAAGAGATGGGAACAGAATCATATATACTTACCGGGGTCGGATCTGGGTCATGGTCGAGTCTCGAGATGCTCACTCAGTAACATTATTATCTTCAGTAATTCTGAATTGAGACTGCGACTTCTGTGTTAATGCCCATTTTCATAAGTGCTACTCATGTTATATAGTACAAACTAAGCATATATACAGTTTCATGTAGTGGTAGAACAGTCTAATAATTCCAATTTTCCAGTTAATAATTTCAATAGGTCTTTCGGTCCTTCCTTGGAGTTTGAATTTTTTTGATGTATATTGTTGGTATTCCATTTAGTCACATTTCTTTTCACCAAAGCCCAGAAAAAAGGGATAGTTTCATTCCTCAAGTCTTTTCTGGCTTTCATGTGATTTTCTTCCTTCGGTGTTGAAACATGCTTCTTGCACAAACACTTCTGACAATGCATGAGCAAAACAAAAGGGAAACTACCATGTTCAACCTTTATGAACACACGATGGTTTTTTCGAAATAAGATCATGATAACTAGGGATTTGCATACTCTGTTTGTTTTTCTCATGCATTCAAAGATCTGTGACCAATAGGTGCATAATCTTTTTTTCCTCCTTCATTCGTTCATTCTCGGTTGAAAGCTGTTACAGAAACATTTACTGAAGCAATGTAGCTTTTGCCAAGTGTTGAAACAGGAATGAAGAGAAATGTAGCGATGTAGCTTTTCGAAAATGCTATGGAATGAAGACAAAAGCAATCTGTAATGTACTTTTCATTGTTAGCATAAGAATAATCCTTTACACATAGTCAATATGTTATCTGACAATCAACCCCATGGTGATAGAAGACCGATTTATTTTTGTAGTTTTTAAATGATACCAAGTTTGAATTCCAGCTAGAGTAAGAGATATTGATAAACTAAGAAAATGTAAAGGTTTGTTCAAAATTGGAGTTGGCATGCTATCTCTCCTTTAGGATGTTCATGTTTGCATTTTGGGCTTTAGTTTTTTTTAGAGGAATTATATTCCTTAATTCTTCTCATTGCTTCTTAATGCTTTTAGAGGAATGAAGCTTGATGCCAGCGAGCGATGCACCTTCTTCCTCGGCTTCTGCATCTAACGTATTTGATGTCCTTTATTGAGTTAAAGTCTTTCTACAGTCAATTCATGTTGTAAATGTGTGATTTCTTATATTTTTGTCTTTTGGTTCTATAGCAGCAGCAAACTGCAACTAGAGCTTTATCAATATCTCTTTGTCCAAGATTAAGTTTTTTACACTCTGTTTCAAACACTTTGTGATTGTGTTACGGGAAATTGCATGATCTTGAGCCTTGGTGGTGAAGTAAACTTAGTTGGATTTTGATTTCCTTTTCTGATTTTTAATCGATTAAGATCTTGAGTCAAGGGGTAACTATTTAAAGTAAATTTAGATAGGTACCCCTTGACTATATAGGCTTCCATTTATATTGGAATAAGCTTTTCTTGTAGGAAGTTAATGTTGGAACGTCTATTAAATTTTGGGTGAACCACACGCTTACCTCATCCCATGCAAACACATTTTTTTTTTTAATGTTTCCTTAGACTTAATCACATAAGTAGTTGACGTCTTTTACAGAAATTATTTTCTGCCTTTTGAGTGTACCTTGAAATCCTGAAAATCCGGAAGAGTATATGATAAAACAAATTTAAACTCACTGCTGCATTTTCTATTGCTAGTCATTTAAGTTTGGGCCTTAACCATTATGCCTATGTAAGTACATGATATAGAGGAAGAGTGACATTAGTAGGTATGAAAAGTGCCTGCTTATTCTTTTTTTTTTTTTTTTTTTTTTTTTTTTTTACAGAAAGATTATATTTCACACAAAATAAATTTCCACTTACTGCCACATTTTTCATTGACAGTCATTTAAGTGTAGGCTTTAACCATTATAGCTATGTGAGTACATGATCCAGCAGCAGAATGACATTAGTAGGTATGAAAATGAACTGCTCATGCTTTTATTTTTACAGAGGAAGATTATATTTCACACAGCAAATTTCCAATCATTGTTGCATTTTTTTAACTATCGACCAAACTTAAGTGGTTGACATAAAGTAAAGGCCTATATTGGAGTGATGAAATCTATTTAAATCTGCTTAATTGGTTGCTTCTAATATTGAGAAACTTTATGTATGGTTTTGACATAGTTTAACAAATTCATCATCCTCAATGGTGGGCAGGAAGATTCAATGATTAAAGACATTGATGATAGCACTAATATGTGGAGGATTGTAGTTCGTGTCTTGAGGAGGTAGAAGAGCTTTTAGAAGGACTCTCCAACTTAGCTGTATGCTATTTGTTTGCTACTGATGGACCAAGAGTTGAGTTGCTTAGTTCAAACATTTTTCATATGTGTGGAATTTTTTCCAAATCAGTAGATGCTAGAGAAAATGTCACTTGATCTGGAACCTTCCCTACTTTTGAACTAGATGAACTCTACCTTTATGACATGTCTTTTACCTTCCTTACAGGGTATCAAATGATTTGTAGCCTCTTCCTACATTCTCTATATCATCAATGAATGCTATTTACTTGCGTTGGTCTCTATTGATTTGATTTTGCATTCAAGTAAATCTGACTTATCATTTAAAAGTCAGATTAAGTGGCTCTACAATCCCATTAATCATTAAAGTTTGTTCATACCATATAAAAGTCAGATTAGTTACTTCTGGCCTAAAATTAATTATTATATATGCCTTTTGGTAAAGTAACAATCTTCATCCCTTGGTGCTTCTGTTGTACCCATCAACTACATCCTTAGTCCCTTAGTGGTGCTTATGTGCTATAAATAAGGGTCTTATGTATGAAAAGCATTTGTCAACAAGTTGTATTAGAAATTTTTCATGATTTGTAGCCTCTTCCTAGAGTCTCTATATCATCAATCAAATGTTTCTGGCTTCTATATGGTATCGTAACATTTCTTCTTCAACCAACCAATTTATGACAATAGTATTGTCATGTTTTTGTCATTTAATTCAATCTATATTCTATACGCAATTGTACTGACATTAGTATTGTCATGTTTCTGTCATTTAATTCAATCTATACACAATTGTACTACAAAAGTGGTAGCTGCATTTTGTTTTCTTACTTTTACCTTGATCTCATGTTGACCAAGAATTATTTTTACCTTGTCATTTAACTCCACTTATACTCATTTGCGCTGCATTTAATTTCTCATGATTCGGAGTCTCTTCCTAGAGTCTCTATTTCAAACATTCGTCATATATTTAGTACATTTTCCAAATCAGTACATGCTGAAGCATCTGTTACTTGATTTGAAACCTTCCCCACTTTCAGACTTGATGAACTTTACTTTTATGACATGTTGTTTACCTTCCCCACTCTGATGTGATGCCTATTGTTCCTTCAAAGGGGAAGAGGAAGGTTGCTTCTAAGAAACCTGCTGCTCATGGTTCAAAGTCTGTTGCATATGGACCACCATCTCCAGCAAAGTTATCCTCAAAGCCTCTGAAGTCAATTAAGCATGAAAAGAATTGAGCAGCTTACTTTATTTCCTTTAGTATTTTAAGTTGTTTTTGGCAATGTTGGTTGTATTGTTCAGCTTTCTTGTGGTTCTGTAAGATGTAACTATGTTGAAACGCCTGTTTATTAGGAGATCATTTTGTTTTTCTGTTCATGTAGTCGATGGTTGACCACCTGTTGCTTGAATGTTACATTTTGTAAGTGCTTTTGTTATTAATGTTATGAATTTTTTGTTAGTTATGTTATGAAGATTCGACCAACAAATGCAACTATGGACCTTTCCATCTGCACTCATCTTTATTAGTAGCGTTAAAAAAAAAAAGAAAAGGAAAACATGCCAAAGCACTGCAATTGTTGCCTATTACTTATTAAGGGTACAATGCATTAAAAAAAGGCGCTTATCTTCGTTAAGATTGATGAAAATAAGCGCATGTACTGAGAGTATACTCAGGCTAGCATTACTCCATACTTGACTTCATAATGCAATGCTTGTCATAGTGAAGATTCGTTAGTCTACTCATACATGACTTCTTAGTGGATTTGATGTTCATATTCACCCTGGCCATGTGTAGGATACTAATATGGTAAATCCAATATACTTCATCTACAAAATTGCAAATGTGATATTCTTCAATTAAGTCATTACATGCCATTGTGTGTCCTGCACAAAAGCCTTTGCTATGTGTGATATATTTCCCTTGGTACAGGTGACTATTTTTGTATTACCATCCAAGTTGATGCCCAATATACGTCCATTAATATTTTTACTCACATTCTGGATATTTCTGACTATAATCTATTGAAACTTATGTTCATTACAGTCTTGACAAGAGTTTGGTATCCTTGTGTTCAGTATATTAAATAAATGAAGGTAAGTATGGAAACACTTGGGAATGGGTATAGTAGTTGTAATTTTGAGCAGGTGAATTCAGTAAATATCATTTTTTTGGGGGTTTTTTTTTGGGTGGATTTTCCCAGTTTTTTTTGCTTATCACAATTATATTTATCGAAGTCAGTGTTCACACATGGGCAATTATACGTCACTTTATCAAGAGTGAACAATATTGTAGGTTTGAAGATTCTTATACAAGACAGAAAAAATCATGGAAAATGTACAAACACTAATGTCGTTTACAAAGAAATCTTTAGTGAGATAATTGAGATATTGGTTGTTCATTTTACATATATGAATGTTTATATATTCTGATGTCTAGTATGTTGATGTTATTTTTTTTGTTGCTTTTGAGTTGCTACATACATTGCTAAACTTAGAGGAGTACTTTGGTGCATATTGTGTTTTCTGACAAAGAGATAACCTTTTTTTAGGGTGCATGTTGGTACTATGGTGCAATTATACGTCGTTTTATCAAGAGTGAACAATATTGCAGGTCTGAAGATTCTTATACAAGACGGAAAAAATCATGGAAAATGTACAACTACTAACGTCGTTTATAAAGAAATCTCTAGTGAAATAATTGAGATATTGGTTGTTCATTTTACATATATGAGTGTTTATATTTTCTAATGGCTAGTATGTTGATATTATTTTGTTGTTGCTTTTGAGCTGCTACATACGTTGCTAAACATAGAGGAGTACTATGGTGCATGTTGTGTTTTCTGACAGAGACAACATTTTTTTAAGGTGCTTTGAAATGCAATTCTTTTCTTTGATGATGCATTGTTTTTAATTCAATTACTAAATAATTTGGATGAGTTTAAGGTGGGGATGTACTATAATTTTTCCAAAATGTTGCACCCGGGGGGGATTTGGTGCTTGTTTAGACTAACAGAGAATATGAGTAGGGAGAGATGTTCTGAAAACTCTATGAGGTGGGAAAGGACTCACCATAATAATAAAGTTAGGTTTGAAACTCAAATATTTGATCTGTTTCTTAGCGACTTATGGTGAAAATCATTGTTTATATCATGTTTAAACAGAGTGGCATCGGAAAAGAGTTTTCATTTTAAAACAAAACGAGTATCTGATATTTAACCAACATTGGTGTGTTGATACTAATACAGTCATCCAAATATTCAAGTACTCAAAATACATAAGAAAACAGCAACAGACAAACAATCCTCCGTCCGAGTCCTTATGCAGCCTGCTTACCCTTGTCAGCAACCCTGTTTCCGCCAGAACCTGAGGCTATGGTAAGAGCTGAGGTTCAATCCCCATTGAACCTCAGGTAACAGTTAACCTCATGCTTATGTAACAATTTTATATATAATAGATATTCATGATAGTTACAGCATAATCACATTTCAACAGCACAACCACCTCATATTTTAATCCAGTCTGCACTACCCAGTGCCACGGAGTACATCCGTGTCCTCAGCGCTAGGAAAACTCAACGGCATTATCATGACTATAACCCGTATATAGCTGAATGTGTATGCACAACTTTATAAAAACAGAATCTCAGACTATCCATCACATACAAATTTACAATAAGCATCAGAGTTAAGGTTACAGTACGCGTCCGTACCTTCGTTGATGATGTTTTGGTACGTTTGGCTAAAACGGTACTTCTAACGGAAAACAGCGGTACAAGTTCACAGATACCCTATAGGAACAATATCACATTTATCAGTGGCCATCAACTTTGCAATACTTGTGGAATTCTACGTTGAAGATTTACTATTCATATGAATAGTATTCACTATTCATGTGAATAGTCCCAGTAAAAATATTTTTACCGTGACGGTAAATAATTTTTACTGTTTGGTAAATAGTATTTACTGTACTGGTAAATAACATTACTGCCCAAGAATAATTCTTTTCTGATGTGACAGATCAGGCTAAGCTGCAGCCACAGAGCATACTCAGAAAAACTCTATCTGGCATTTCTACTATAATTACCAAAAGAAACTACCAAATCTTAAGACTAGGGACCAAAGAACTTACCCTTAAAGTTCTTACTCCTTCTCTCCAGCTCCGAGAACTTTACTCTAAATTCTCACTCTAAACTCTAAGAATTCTCTCTCTTCTATTAAACTCGACCGTTGTGATCTGAGTTTGGTGTGAAGAAAATGAAGAAGTGAGGCCTCTATTTATAGTGTTGGAAAATGGGTCCTTAAGTGTAATTTCTTGTTTTTGGGTCATTTTTCGTAATTTCTAAAAAAAAACTAAAAACAAAGCCCGTGACTCTCCTCTGGCTCCTTGTGAACTTTAAGAAAAAGTTTTATAATATTTTAATAAAATACTGATAAAATTCCCTGTTCGGTGTTCTGATCGCGTGATCTTTTGCAAATTCTCAAAAATCCAGAAGCACAGCCTTGAAGCTCTATTCTTCCTCTTTAGAAATATCTGGGTCAACTGAATTTTTGACCTCATTCAGGATATTTCGTAATCTGTCAAAGATTTTAAGTCGGACACTGCCGGAAACAGAAATTACTTCGGGTGACACCATCTTCAAGACAAAAATTCACTGATTCATAATATGCCCTTACCCAAGAAACCTAGTTCACGGTTTACAAGATATAATTTTATTTCTATTATTTCCCAAAATATAAGATATTATATTACAATAATATTATATTATTGAGTGGGTCCCACGGTCACAAATTTCAAACTTCACGGATGCAAATGTTGGGAGAATTATGTAACCGTGGGTCCCGCTTGAATATTAAATACGTATTTATAAATAGTAAATACGTATTTATGAATAGTAAATACTATTCATGTACGTATACATGAATAGTAAAAAAAATTTCATATCAAACAAAATACCAATTCAAAATCCGCCAATATATCATATTTAAAACAAATTTTGGGGTATTATATTTCTCCCCCCGTTAAATAAATTTCGTCCCCGAAATTTACTTTAGACCTACTAAGCACTGAGCCATAAATTCCGGATATCTTTCTTTCATATCTTCTTCTGTTTCCCAAGTTGCTTCATTAGGCGATAAACCCTTCCAGACCACCTTCACAAAAGGAATATTCCTGTGTCGAAGCTGCTTCTGTTGGTAATCGAGAATTCGCTCCGGTTCGACCTCGAAAGTGTTATCATGTCGTACCTCGATATCCTCATACTGAATAATATGATCGTGGTCAGGTTGGTATTTCTTTAGTTGAGAAACATGGAAAACATCATGGAGTTTACTCAAATTCGGGGGTAAGGCTAACTGGTATGCGACCGGTCCACGTTTTGCCAAGATTTCGAATGGCCCAATGTAACGAGGACTTAGCTTTCGCCGTTTAAGCGTTCTACCAACACCGGTTACCGGGGATATCTTGAGAAACACATGGTCTCCAACCTCGAATTCTAGTGGTCTTCTCCTCTTATCAGCGTAACTCTTCTGTCTGCTTTGTGCTGTTAGGAGTCTCTGTTTGATCAATGCAATTTGCTTGGAGGTCTTATCAACTAAATCTGTCCCGATGAATTCTCGCTCCGACAATTCTGTCCAGCATATAGGTGATCGACACTTCCGCCCGTACAATGCCTCAAACGGAGCCATCTGTATGCTCGAATGGTAACTATTGTTGTAAGCGAATTCGACCAGCGGTAAATGTTCATCCCAATGGCCTTTGAAATCCAATACACACGCTCTAAGCATATCTTCTAGAGTCTGTATTGTCCTTTCAGATTGACCATCGGTCTGCGGGTGATAAGCTGTACTAGGTCTTAGCTTAGTTCCCATCTCTGCATGCAAAGCCTCCCAGAATCGGGATGTAAATCGCGGGTCTCGATCAGAGACAATACTCTTAGGTATACCATGAAGTCTTACGATCTCTTTGATATAAATCTCCGCCAAACGTTCTGGTGAGTAGTTAATACTAATGGGGAGAAAGTGTGCCGACTTAGTCAATCGGTCAACAATTACCCAAATCGCGTCGTGTTGTCTGATCTTAGGTAACCCTACCACTAGATCCATGGTAATGTTCTCCCATTTCCATTCCGGAATTTCCAAACCTTGAAGAAGACCAGGGGGTCGTTGGTGTTCAGTTTTAACTCTTTGACAGGTCAAACATTTTCCTACGTATTCAGTTACATCTTTCTTCAATCTGGGCCACCAAAACTCGGATTTCAAGTTCTGGTACATTTTGACCATTCCCGGATGTAGAGTATATCTGCTCTTATGAGCTTCGTCTAGTATCTTCTGTCGCAATTCACCATCCTTCGGAATGTAGATCCGCTTCTTGTATCTGACCAAACCACTAGGTGATAGGTCAAGGTCTTGAGTTTCACCTTGTGAGATCTTTTCTCGCGCTGCAATAGCCCATTCGTCGTGTCGCTGTGCTTCCTCAACTGTATCTCTCAGATCGTATTCCCCTTGACTTACAAGGAGACTTGCAAGATAGTTGTTATCGGGCGTACAATGGTTCATGCAAATCTGATTGGACAGGTTCAGATCTCTAAAGTCTTCAAGTAGTTTTTGCTCTTGAATCATCATGTAGGCCATGTGTATCGTCTTCCTACTAAGTGCATCAGCAACGACATTTGCTTTTCCGGGATGATACTTAATCTCCAATTCGAAATCTTTAAGCAACTCCATCCAGCGACGCTGTCTCATGTTGAGCTCCTTTTGATCGAAGAGATATTTCAGGCTCTTGTGGTCGCAATATAACTCCACGGTTGCTCCATAGAGATAATGTCTCCATATCTTCAAAGCAAACACGATAGCCGCAAGTTCTAAATCGTGAGTAGGGTAGTTCAACTCGTGAGGTTTCAACTGGCGAGAAGCATATGCCACAACTCTGCCCTGCTGCATGAGAACACACCCTAAACCTTGCCCACTAGCATCACTATAGACAACATACGTTTCGTCTGGATCTGGAATTATTAATACTGGAGCTGTAGTCAACTTCTCCCTCAAAGTTTGAAAACTCGCCTCACAATCATCGTCCCACATGAATGGTTGTTTCTTCCTTGTGAGCTTCGTTAATGGTAAGGCAATACGTGAGAAATTTTGTATGAATCTGCGGTAATATCCCGCTAAACCCAGGAAACTACGTATCTCTGCCACTGTTTCCGGCCTCTTCCAGTTCAGAACCGCTTCCACTTTACTAGGATCAACAGCTACACCATCGCGAGATACGACATGACCCAGAAATTTTACCTCTGGTAGCCAGAATTCACACTTGCTCAATTTAGCAAAAAGTTGTTTGTCGCGGAGTATTCCCAACACGAGTCGCAGATGTTCTTCGTGTTCTTCCCTGCTTTTAGAATAGATTAGGATGTCATCAATGAACACCACTACAAACTTATCTAGGTGTAGACGAAAGATTCTATTCATGTAATCCATGAATACGGCAGGCGCATTTGTCAATCCGAAAGGCATCACAAGGAATTCGTAATGCCCGTATCTGGTTCTAAAGGCTGTTTTTGGAACATCACTGGTTTTCACTCGCAGCTGGTGGTATCCTGATCGCAAATCAATTTTAGAGAATACACAGGAACCAGATAGTTGATCGAGTAGATCGTCAATGCGAGGAAGTGGGTACTTGTTTTTGATAGTCACCTTGTTTAACTCGCGGTAATCGATACAAAGTCGTAAACTTCCATCTTTCTTCTTTACAAACAGTACTGGGGCTCCCCATGGCGACGCACTAGGTCGAATAAATCCTTTCTCCAGTAGCTCCTCAAGCTGTTTCTTCAATTCCAGCATCTCGTTTGGTGCCATACGATATGGTGCTTTTGATATTGGTCCAGTGCCTGGTATCAAGTCGATGGCGAATTCAACCTCTCTCTCAGGGGGTAACTTGGTGAGATCTTTGGAAAACACATCAGGGAATTCATTCACAATGGGAATGTCTTTGAGTGATGGTTCGTCGTCTATCTTGATTGAGAAGAACACCATATACGCTTGGCAACCTTGCTTCATGCATTTTTCTGTTTCTGCACTAGATAGGAAATTCAGACTCACATTGATCTTGCTCTGGTCGTGTGGTGGTGAGAATCGTATCTCTTTATTACCACAATCAATGACCGCGTTGTTTGCCGTTAGCCAATCAAGACCAAGAATGACATCAATGCCATGAAGCGGTAATCGGATAAGATCTATGTTAGATTCTCGTCCGTTCACACTCGCAATGCAATTAAGACATGCATCAGACGCTAAAGATTTCGCGCCAAGTGGGGTAGCTACTATCAAATCATATGGTAGTCTATAGGCTTGCATTCCTAGTCGTTTTGCACAATTGTAAGAAATAAACGAGTGACTAGCACCCGAATCATACAATGCCTGTAGTAGATTTCCATTAAGAGAAATAGTACCTTTGATCATCTCAGGAGATTTCTTGGCTTCCTCATTAGTCAGAGCAAAAACTCGTCCTGCGTTCTGCGGTCTCGCCTCCAAAGCTTTTTGAGGACAGTTTAAGCTAATATGCCCCGGTTTCTGACACCTGAAGCACACTGGCTTTCCCTCACAGTTAGCTCCCGGATGGAACCTTCTGCATCGCGGACAGGCTTGGGATGTCTGCATTCTTGGAAAGTTTTGCTGTCTCGGTTGAAATGGCCTCTTATTCCCTTGTTGGGAATTATTCCAAGGTGCCTTCCTCTTCTGTGCTGGGTTGTTGCGATTGAAACCGCTACGGTTGGGGCCGCTACTGCTGAAGTCTCTGGTCTTGCGAAGCTCCTTCAAGTTTCGTTCGATGAGTCGGCAGGCTTCTACAGCTTGATTTAGTTCCAGAAATTTGTGCGATACCAACCTTTCCCTTATCTCATACTTTAGTCCATACACAAGTACATTTGCAATGCTGCTCTCGTCATTATCTCGCCTCAGAAGTGATGAGTACCGAGATAAGTTGGTGAAACGAGCGAAGTAATCATCGAAAGATTCTTCCCGACCCTGACGGATGTGCAGGAACTCTGTCTCCTTCATCATCTGTACTGAGGGTGGAAAGTACTGCTCGTTAAACTTTTCTTGGAACGTTTCCCATGTGACGGGACAGTTTCGGCTTCGGAGGGTTGCCGCGGTGTTTCGCCACCAACGATCGGCGTCTCCTGCTAGCTTGTAAATTGCCAATTGAGCCTTCCTGTTATCCGGACATTCTAAGACCTCAAAGATCTTTTCAAGACACAATAGCCAATCTTCAGCTGAATCAAGTTTTCCTCGGAATGCTGGTGGCTTGTGTTTGCAGAATTGTGTCACCCAGTATTGCGTATCCTTAGCTTCTCTGACAGGTTGATGTTGCTCCACCAATACTCTCTCCTGTCGAGGAGGTGACTGAGATTGTTCTGGTCTCTCAAATGCGTTGCTGTGCTCGTCTTCTTGTTCGTCGTAATTTTCTCCTCCCTCACATTGTTGTTGTTGCTCTCCTTCAGCCTGTTGTTCTTCATCCCCTTGTCCTCCCTGCCTGTTGGTGAGAAGCGCTTCGATGAGAGCTCTCTGTTCTTGTATTATTCTCCTCATTTCTTGAAGTTCATCTTGTACTGGTGGTGGAGGTTCATGTTGTTCGAGTTCAGGGTTTGGTACTACTCGCAGTTGCCTACCCCTACCTCTGCCTCGGCCTCTGCCTCGACCTCGGCCTTGGCCTCTAGGAGTTCCGGCGCCTCCCAAAGTTGCCATATTCTAAATTCCAAAGATTAATAGATATAAACACTAGAAAACAAAAAGATTACACATAACATAAGATCACAAATTTCATATGAATCACACCAAAGCGTATATAGTACACCCCTTTTATTCATTAATGGTGATTACACAAACTACTATTATACTTAGTCCTACTGTTACAAAACTATTGCTACCACTACTTCCATGGTTCATTGAACTGTTGTAGGGTTGTCTTTGTCTTTCTACATGACCAGGTGAACTAAATTCTGGAGGCAGAAAATGCACGAGCACACATCCTCGATGTGGCCCTCATTCAGAATTTCATTGATTTTTTTGTTTTCCAGAAATGGGTGCGAGGAAAGTGATGAAGGGTGGATTTAACCCAATCTCTAGAAGGATACGGAAAATGGTAGCGAGAGTTTGCCTGGTAAAATTCTCTGACTCGGGTCAGATACAGTAGGTATTTGTCTTTCTCGGTCTTAGTAGTGAGAGCGGCATGGAGAAATTCCAAGTGTAAGGCTAAAGTTAAGATGGAGTTTTCATCTAAGACGTACTCCAGGTTGCCAGAGTTGGCGTCAGAATCATAGTCGAGATCTTGTATCTGAGGATAGTCAAAGTTATCACCTATTGAGGAGTGATGTGAATTGCTGGGATTTCCGGGTTCCGGTGAGTAGGGCTCTGCAAGAATGGGTATTGAGTCATATAGAGGGTCGGGATACTCAGGTCCAGGATGGTATTCTGGTTCTGGATCATTATCAAGTGCAAGAGCGGGGTAAAGTGGTTCTGGTACCGGCACAGGTTCAGGCATTGGTACAGAGAGTGGATTTATCGGCTCAGGGTTCAATCTCCTTCTTACAGGTTCGGGGACTATCGACCGACGTGCAATACGTCTTCTTTTCCCAAAGTAATTGATATACGGAAATTCCTCTTTGTCCATTTCTACAACAACACCAGGGTCATATCAGTACTTATATTTTTTTTTTTAAAGAAAACCATGGCTTAGAGCCTAACTTAGTTAATCAACCGATTGGCCAGGTAGGCGTCTATCATGGGAGCCTCACCGTGCTAGGGTGACTGATTGGCTGATCCACATAGACTCGGCCCTACCTTCGGCACCAATGGTTTGTTGTAACTAAGTCGGGTTCATGCCAGATAGAATACTTTTGAAGGCTAGAACTTAACTCTGCTACTTAAACAACCTTACAAGACTGTTTAAAGTAACCTAGTTAACTTCGTGCCAGGATGCAAGCTCTGATACCAAAATGTAACGTCCCGTCTTTTAATATGCGATTTTCAAAAGAGATTATCAGAGTTTTGAATAATTTAAACAGAGTGGCATCGGAAAAGAGTTTTCATTTTAAAACAAAACGAGTATCTGATATTTAACCAACATTGGTGTGTTGATACTAATACAGTCATCAAAATATTCAAGTACTCAAAATACATAAGAAAACAGCAACAGACAAACAATCCTCCGTCCGAGTCCTTATGCAGCCTGCTTACCCTTGTCAGCAACCCTGTTTCCGCCAGAACCTGAGGCTATGGTAAGAGCTGAGGTTCAATCCCCATTGAACCTCAGGTAACAGTTAACCTCATGCTTATGTAACAATTTTATATATAATAGATATTCATGATAGTTACAGCATAATCACATTTCAACAGCACAACCACCTCATATTTTAATCCAGTCTGCACTACCCAGTGCCACGGAGTACATCCGTGTCCTCAGCGCTAGGAAAACTCAACGGCATTATCATGACTATAACCCGTATATAGCTGAATGTGTATGCACAACTTTATAAAAACAGAATCTCAGACTATCCATCACATACAAATTTACAATAAGCATCAGAGTTAAGGTTACAGTACGCGTCCGTACCTTCGTTGACGATGTTTTGGTACGTTTGACTAAAACGGTACTTCTAACGGAAAACAGCGGTACAAGTTCACAGATACCCTATAGGAACAATATCACATTTATCAGTGGCCATCAACTTTGCAATACTTGTGGAATTCTACGTTGAAGATTTACTATTCATATGAATAGTATTCACTATTCATGTGAATAGTCCCAGTAAAAATATTTTTACCGTGACGGTAAATAATTTTTACTGTTTGGTAAATAGTATTTACTGTACTGGTAAATAACATTACTGCCCAAGAATAATTCTTTTCTGATGTGACAGATCAGGCTAAGCTGCAGGCACAGAGCATACTCAGAAAAACTCTATCTGGCATTTCTACTATAATTACCAAAAGAAACTACCAAATCTTAAGACTAGGGACCAAAGAACTTACCCTTAAAGTTCTTACTCCTTCTCTCCAGCTCCGAGAACTTTACTCTAAATTCTCACTCTAAACTCTAAGAATTCTCTCTCTTCTATTAAACTCGACCGTTGTGATCTGAGTTTGGTGTGAAGAAAATGAAGAAGTGAGGCCTCTATTTATAGTGTTGGAAAATGGGTCCTTAAGTGTAATTTCTTGTTTTTGGGTCATTTTTCGTAATTTCTAAAAAAAAACTAAAAACAAAGCCCGTGACTCTCCTCTGGCTCCTTGTGAACTTTAAGAAAAAGTTTTATAATATTTTAATAAAATACTGATAAAATTCCCTGTTCGGTGTTCTGATCGCGTGATCTTTTGCAAATTCTCAAAAATCCAGAAGCACAGCCTTGAAGCTCTATTCTTCCTCTTTAGAAATATCTGGGTCAACTGAATTTTTGACCTCATTCAGGATATTTCGTAATCTGTCAAAGATTTTAAGTCGGACACTGCCGGAAACAGAAATTACTTCGGGTGACACCATCTTCAAGACAAAAATTCACTGATTCATAATATGCCCTTACCCAAGAAACCTAGTTCACGGTTTACAAGATATAATTTTATTTCTATTATTTCCCAAAATATAAGATATTATATTACAATAATATTATATTATTGAGTGGGTCCCACGGTCACAAATTTCAAACTTCACGGATGCAAATGTTGGGAGAATTATGTAACCGTGGGTCCCGCTTGAATAGTAAATACGTATTTATAAATAGTAAATACGTATTTATGAATAGTAAATACTATTCATGTACGTATACATGAATAGTAAAAAAAATTTCATATCAAACAAAATACCAATTCAAAATCCGCCAATATATCATATTTAAAACAAATTTTGGGGTATTATATATGCGACGTGGGTCGGATCTGGATTAGTCGGGGTGAAGCCCTGATAAACCAGGTGGACAAAAAAAAAAAAAAAAAAAACTCGTTAAATCCCTTAACCCACATTCATTATCACAAAATCATATCAACAGGGTCTCCAGCCAATAACAATGCATATTTATCGAATATTTCAATCAAACATCAAAACTAAGAGTTTCCAAAACCATAGGTCACGATATTCGAGTTATACATAACTATCCAATTAGAATCAAATAGTTTCTAGGTCATCATTGCATTACATATATAAGCTGGAAGACAAATAATAACATGGAAAAAAAAAAGTAGATATAACAACCATGAGATCCAAATATCTCAGTACCATTGTTTAATTATTTAGAAATATACACCCAAATTGAGATCCAGAATATACGATTCTAAAATAAATTTTAACTCAATAATTTATTTTAATATTTAACCTTTCACAAACTACTTCTCGATTACCAAAATTTCCTCCCAAATTGGTTCAAAAACTATTGAACATCATAAATTCATTTTTCAAATATTATTTAGAAGATATTTCACAAAAAAACATGTCTCAACCTTACTACAAAAAATAATTTTCTAGAAGCTTTATCATATTCAAATCATAAATCACATATTAAACATGCAATGCAAATGATTGATGCATAGAGCATTCTTATTACCCTTGATCAGGCTTATAATCACTGATTGAAGCCATAGCTAATAAATGATTATCCATTTAACTGTATTATATAAAATTCCAAAACATAAGGTGTTACTTGGTCAAAGTCCCTAGCTCCTTATGATTGGATAATGGCTCACCTCATTTTAACGAATCCAAGGAGGCATTTAAAAAAGTTTCAAAATATTTGAGTATGGTTTAAAACAAGATTTTTTAAAAAATACATCATCCCAATAACCATTGAGATACCAATACAATTTCAAGTCAAGGAACTATAACAAGACGTGTTCATGATGATCTAAAACACATAACATCATTTTCTAAATCACTTATAACAAATGATATTTCTATTATAATACATAAGCATGCTTAAAGATCGAGTTTTCAAAATACATATCCATGAGTTTTAAAACACACAAGCATGCTTAAATTGTTTCTAAATACATCAATGTTAGTTTCTAATCAAATATATAATTCTAAATCAAGCCCTTCATAAGGACAAAATCTCAGGACATATATATATATATATATATATATTTTTGTGTGTGGGGTATGTGTGTGGGTGTGTACACACACACACACAAATATATATGGGATAGTTGTTAATGCCTATAATTGTAGTTGTTAGTATAACTGTTTAAGTTGTTAATACGAACTGCATGTTGTAGGATAGGGTTAATAAAATGTTGTTCTTTTTTGGGCATGGAAATAGAGGGAAAGGTATAGATTTTAGTGGGATTGGTTGAATGTGATCAAGGTATTTTGGTTGCAAAAATGCTGATATGAGATAGTTGTTAATACTTATAGTTGAAGTTGTTAATATGATTATTTAAGTTGTTAATACGAACTGTATGTTGTAAGGTAGGGTTAATAAAATGTTGCTTTGTTTTTTTGGCATGGAAACAGAGGGAAATGTTTGTTTTTTAGTGGGAATGGTTAACTATGATCAAGGTATTTTGACTGCAAAAATGCTAATATGAGATAATTGTCAATACGTATAGTTTTAATTGTTAATATGATTGTTAAAATTGTTAATACTAACTTTATGTTGCAAATCATAATTAAAGATGACTAGTACTTTAGAGAAGAATCTATTTTATTTCTTTCATGTGGGGCTATAAATTATACCCAATTTAAGTTGCAACCAATGATATATGATTGCTATCTTTTTTATGGGTTCATGTGCTTTAATGGTTAGAGAAGTGGGATGGCAAAGACTAAGGTAATGATGGATACACAATGTTGTTCTATTCCACGGAAGAACTTCATGAAATTAATGTTGGCTTTTTTTGGTGGCTGGTCACTAATCCTCATAGTAGGTAGAGTAAAAAGTTTTGTCTTTGATTGATGAGTCCCACAATCGGAAGAAGAACAAATAGCTAGAATGATTTGTGTGGTAGCTAGGCTAACTTTATAAGCGGTAACATCCTTGATTGTATTTAGGACACATGTTTTGTCCATCAGTTTCCATGTAAAGGTCACTTTGTATTCATGACAAAGTTATTAACAATTTGTTTTTGTGCAAACGTGCATTTGTTTTGATCAAAATGTTGTTGACAATTTGGTATTGTGTAAAGGTTCAATTGAAGTTACTTGATTTTTGAATTTCAATTACATGATGAAATCTTTTGTGCCTCTCTACTCTTTGTCAATGGTATGTAATGAAATGTATACAAAATGGTTGGCTGAATAAATCACCAAGTTTTTCACCAAGTTCATGGATGACTTTAGCCAAGTGAATATCTAAAACTTAACATGTCAATGTCTAGGTTTGTAACAACTCCATCAATGAGGTTTGACAACTCTATCAGTGGGCGTCACAATTCCACCAGTGGGTTTATACAACTCCATCGGTGGCTGTGGGTGTTAACAACTCTATCAGTGGGCGTGGGCGTTAACAACTCTATCAGTAGGTGTTGACAACTCTATCAGTAGATGTTGACAACTCCATCAATACGCTTTCATAACTCCATCGGTGGGCGTTCACAACTCCTTCAGTAGGTGTTAACAACTCAATCAGAGGGTTTTAACAACTCAAGTACTGTCACTTTAACGACTCCATCAATGGGTGTTAACAACTTCATCAAAGAGTTGTAACAACTCAAGTACTGTCATTTTTACAACTTCATAACTTGACTGGGAAATTGTAACACAATATCAACATATCTATATATTTGTTTTTCCAATTGCTTTTTTTTTTCAACGTCATGTCATTAGATAGCAATATGATTTACAAAAGAATACTGATGGTCATAACTGAAACTTGAATATGATTCTTTGCAACTCCTCATATGTTGTGCCTTCCTTTATGCATATTATTCTTACCATACTATCAATATTCTCACTTTCTTCTCGCCTACCATGTACAAAGTTTCCCCCACATGAAAGATACATAATAGATTTTTCCCTGAAGTACTAGCCATCTTTAATTACGATACATAATATAAAGTTAGTATTAACAACTTTAACAATCATATTAATAACTAAAACTATACATATTAACAACTATCTCATATCAGCGTTTTTGCAACCAAGATACCTTGGTCACATTCAACCATTCCTATTAAGAAATAGACCTTTCCCTCTATTTCCATGCCAGAAAACAGAGCAACATTTTATTAATCCTACTTTTTAATATACAGTTTGTATTAACAACTTAAACAGTCATATTAACAACTATAAATGAAGGTATTAACAACTATTTCGTATCAGCGTTTTTGCAGCCAAAATACCTTGATCACATTCAATCATTCCCACTAAAAAATAGACCTTTTTCTTTATTTCCGTGCCCAAAAACAGAGAATGGAAGTCTTGAAAACTAGTTCATAAATTCTTGACCTGGGCCACCACTTCATGACAACCTTTTTACTAAAGTCGGGCAACCAATAGGCCCATTGAATTTCATACAACTTGGGCTATAGCTTCCTTACAAAAAAAATCTCGGTCTATGGGGAAGCCCATGTGGCTGGAATGGAAAACATGAAAGTCGAATTGAAGAGGTTCTCCAGCTCGTAGTCGAAAGATGTAGCAAGGTTCTTGAAGGAGTTGACTTGGTCTTGCATCAATCGGAGATTGGCGTCTGCAAAGTCCCAAACCTCCTACCAGCCCTTGGAAATAAAGGAAAACACATTGGAAGATGGGAAAGTTTGGCTCGAGGTGGCCATGGCGGTCGGGACGTGAACAAGGAAGTAAGCAATTCCTTGATCACAAAACTGAAATCATGCCAGAATAACAAAATTTTCAAATTGAATAAGAGTGTTTGCGTAGGTTTACATATACATGTATGATGCAAAAGTTTCTTGTGACTTTTTGACATGTGAATTTTCATAGGGATTTTTTTGAGATTATGTCGGTCCCTTGGGACCTGAGAGGAATTGTCCTTTACATCACATGTACATATAAGTTTTCTATAATTTTCCAAGTCGCTAAATACCATTAAATGATTAATCATGATGATAATGAAGCTTTATTTTTTTAGAGTAAAATAAACTGAGCACTCTTCCGTTTTACCTCAATTATAGAGATCTCACATCTATTTAGAAAATATATGTAAACCTCCTTTAAAATTAAAATATAGGAAAAATCTCACTCAAGTTTTATGGACTAGAAAAAATATCCAAAAAGTCTCAGTATAGATTCCTTTAATTAAAAAAAAAAAAACCCTAAAGATTATTTGTTATAGATAAAGATTATAGATGTGTTCATGAAACAGGAGAAGAAATTCATAATATTTTTACTCATGAACTAGAGCCTACCACTCAAAGTGAATAACAATCAAATGTCGTTAAAATTGATAATAGTGGCGAAGATGACAATAATAATAGTCATTGTACTAGTGTCACTTAGTGTTATGCTTATTATGTTTTACATGAGTTATTTGTGAACATAGTTTCCTTTTGATTATGAATTAGTGATTGTGTTTATTTGTTGAATGATTTATATTGTAATTTACTAATTATATTTATTTAAAAAATGGAGGAAAATTAGTTAAAATTTGGAATAGTAACTTTTGGGTCCTGGAGGGCCGGCTCTAGCCCTGGTGCTCTCTGACCGAGTTTTGAAAAATAGATGTTTTTCTTATCCTAGGCCGACTTAGATTCCCAGTTTTACTTCAAATTATAATGTGATGCGGTCAGTGATGAATCTTGATCTAAATGTTTGGGTGTCAAATATATACTCATTAACTAAAGGAAAAAAAAATTTGCTGGGCCAAACATATAAATTTTTGGGTGAAATGTATAAATTTTTGGGTGAAATGTATAAATTTTGTATAAAAAAATCCATTTTATATTTAATATTTAGGATAATTTTTTTCCCCCGCTATGCGCCACTGGATGTGGTGATGCTGATTATAAAGCGACGATGGGAACTGATTACTTCTATGAGGGAAAATGCGCTCTGTTTTCGGAAGTTAATACATCTTTGAATTATTTTCTGCCAACCTGATTTTGATTGGTTTGCTTCTTTTAGTTCTTCGTCCTGTGTTCAAGATTTCAAAGAAAGAAAAGAGCTTCAAAAGCTAGAATGGCCAAAAAGAAAAGGCAGTGCAGTAGTGGGGTGCAGATTTCGGATCTGGCTCAGGTCCACTGCAGGTTCCCAATCACTGTTTTGACGCAAAATGCTGCCTGATGCTTTTTTTTTTTTTTTTCCCTCTCTCTCTCTCTGTTTTGAAATATTTAGGATACTAAAAAGATACTTTAAGATACTGATTGGTACTAAAAAATATTATTGACAAATACTTTATGATATTGAAAAATTATTTTAGGATGCTGAAAAAATATTTCAGGATACTGATCGGTACTAAAAAGATACTTTAGGATACTGACAAGGGATACCAGTATTAAAAAGATACTTCAAGATACTGGCTGGTACCAAAAAAATTACTAAAAAGATACTTTAGTATTTTTTAGTATTTTTCAGGATCTTAAAATAATTTTTCAAGATCATGAATTATTTTTTTTAGTACTAGTCAGTATCATCTGTCAGTATCCTGAAGTATTTTTTTAGTACTAGTCAGTACCTTGAAATATTTTTTCAACATCCTAAAATAATTTTTCAAATTTTCAAGATCCTAAAATAATTTTTTAAGATCATAAAGTATTTTTTAGTACCATCCAGTATCTCCGGTCAGTATCTTGAAGTATCTTTTTAGTACTGGTCAGTACCCTAAAATATTTTTTCAACATCCTAAAATAATTTTTCAATATCATGAAGTACTCGTTAGTATTTTTCAGTATCAGTCAGTATCCTAAAGTATTTTTTTATTATCCTAAATATTTCAAAACAGAAAGGAAAAAAAAAAAAGAGGCATTAGGCATCATTTTGCGTCAAAACAGGGGGAAAAAAGAGGCATTAGAAAAGAAGCAGAAAAAGCGGAATACGCATAAGCTTTGCGTCAAAATGAAGCAGCATTACGGAAGAGGATGGTAGTGATTGGAATCCACAGTGGACCTGAGCCAATCCACATTTTTCAATGTGAGTTAATAAGAGTAGGAGAAACAAATATAAATCTTCTTTAGCTATTTTCAATAAGAGCTTAACCTCAAATATAAAAGTAAAAATTAATGGTGAAAATTCCCAAATGAAAGTATTTTGAATCAATCAACTAAAAAGTTGAAAAATCAGTGCAGGGCAACTAAAAATATCTCATAAAATCTTCCCTCCCTTAAAAAATTGGAAAAATTCTTTTCAAGTCCCAAGGGGCTAAGAAAATGTCAAAAAAGTCCCTATTAACAATTTCTATGAGATTAACAATTCTCATATGTGGGATTAACAATTCTTTGAGACTTTTTTGACATTTAAATTTTGTATTGAAACTTTTTTAACATTTTCTTAGTCTTTTGGGACCTAAAAGGAATTTTCCCTAAAAAATTCTTAACCAACTTCCACCCCTCCAAAAAATAGTTAACATCATTAAAAATTATCTACTCTTTCCATGATAACTTAATCACAAATAATTCATTAGTTACACCTAGTACTACCAAAATATCTTATATTGTTAAATCTGGAAAGAGTAGGAAAATGCTTTATAATGTTGAAGCAAGAGTAACTTCTAAAAACAGAACTGTGACATTAAACCTAATCATGAAAGTTAATCATATTTCCATATAAGGAAGCTGGATACTACCTCCGGTCCTAATTATAAGGCATAGTTGAATTTCTTTGGAGATATTAAGGAAGTTAAATAAGTTACTTAATCATTTCATATCTTTATATTATATATTAGTTTATTAGTTAAATTAATTAGTTTGAAAATAAAAATAAAAAAAAATAAAAAAAATCTAAAATAATTTAATTAGCTTCCTTAATTTTTCCAAAAAAGTCAACTATGCCTTATAATTAGGACCGGAGAGAGTATAACATCACAAGCATTATTTGAAGGGATAGGCTTAGGCAATTCGCCAACTATGCAGTGTTGAGAGGTTCAAAGTAGATGTTGTAGTCAGAACAGCTATGATGTAGTTGTAGAAAGTGAGGCTGTGTCTGAACAGGGGATCCAGGAGCATACTCTTTACAGTCAAAGAGAGAGAATTGAAAGCCATGGTAAAAATAACATTTGCTAGACCTTGCTTGGATATTGACCAAGGAAGGTGAGGGGCAATGCATTATTAATAACTTTCAGAAGACTTTCTTACGTGGTTGATTGATAAGGGGGGTAAACAGAAATTGTAGGGTCCAATATTAATTATGTTTTCTTCAACAATGAATATTATCTAATTCATATGGTTAAACTGATTAGTTATTACTTTGAGATGTTCTCCCTGGTTCCATTCCTTAAAATATATACATGGTGTGTATATTATTACTATTTGGACAGTTGAGATGAGACTTAAAAATGAACCAAATCTCGTTATTTCATGTTTTGTATTTTTTAATTTAAAATATTATTTATTTTAAAGCTGCAAATTATATGATTGATATTTTTTTGTATCATTTAAATTAAAATTTACTAAAATCTAATAAAGCATAATAAGATCATCATTATTTTACATTTTACATGTATTAAATTTAAAAATATTTAAAATGTTAAAATAACTTAAAATTAAATTTGATTCAATATGAACGTATAGTAAAGCAAATATTTCACAAAGGACATAGCTGATTGATTTTTTAGTTCAAGCTTCATAACTACTTGAAGCTATTTCAATTTTTCAATAATAATGTGAGGCTATTTCACTTGATAAAGATTTAGAGTTCAAACATTCCTAATATAATTAAAAAAAAAAACTAATAAATAAAATGATAGGTAATTTGCACACCTAAAAAGAAGAACTCCCTACAATTCACATTCAATAATGTAGCGAAGAAAAAACAAACATTCTCCCACATGGTAGAAAACTGAAATCAGTTAGATAACAATGAAAATTCAGGACACACCAAACCAACCAAGGGACTGCACTTACAATGGATCAAAGCGTACAGAAGTGGCCAATGGCCTTATAGCATAATGTCATGTAAACCTCCTTTAAAAGTGGGAGGTCATAAATTTGATCCCACTTATAACATCAAACCATTACTATCTACCCCTTTAATTCAAAAAAAAAAAAAAAAAAGAGGAGAAGAAGAAGGAAAAGATAAGGCAAGAGACCTGTCATTTTGCTAATTCATAACTAAAGCTGATAATAAAGGAATATTAAACACACACTATACATATAAACCAAGCAAGATAGTTCCTTATTTACCTGCTTCAAAGCTGTATATTTGAAAGCATGTAGGAAAATTCATAGCACAGCAAACAAATGCTGTTGACATGACAAGGATGTTCCTTAAAATGAATCGAACAGCAGTACGTATACATGTGAGACTCACTCATCCTCAGTTATCATTCTATCAGATACTCATAGGCTAGACTCAAGTCAAGAGACTCAAGGGGAAACTACTGAATTTAACTCTTTAGTTATTTATGTATTGACATTATGGTACAGTAAAACTAGTTTTCCAATTATTATCATATTGTACGGGGTGGGCGTTGTGGTTTTGAGTTGTTCAATGATGCAGCTCCATCCCTATGCACTGTGGTTGGGAGAGATTTATGAATCTCCCTGTTTGAAAACCCAGCACCATGAATCTCTAGATGCTTAAGATCATGATTCCCATTTTCAATTTTCTGCAGAAACTCCATTACTTCATCCATGGAAGGTCTTAGCTCCCTATCCCTCTGTAGGCAGTGAAAAGCTAACTTTGCCACTGAGATTATCATATTCTTAACCTCATTATCTGACTCAAAACCAAGCGACGGATCTACCAGCTCAGCGAACGCTCCTCTTTGGATCTTGTTAACTGCCATATTTGCCAATTTAATATCATCCTTGTGCCTTGTAACATCAATAGCTGGCTTAGAAGATATGAGCTCAATTAGCAAGACCCCAAAGCTATAGACATCACTCTTTTCAGTAAGCTGGTAGCATTGGTGATATTCGGGGTCTAAATAACCTGGGCTTCCCGCTGGAGCTGTGGAAACATGAGTGGCAAACTTGGGGAACAACCTCGAAAGACCAAAGTCAGCAACCTTGATGCAAAAATGAGAATCAAGAAGAAGATTGCTGGATTTGACATCGCGGTGAATGATGTCACAGGCATGAAGATAGGACAATGCATTTGCTGTCTCTACGGCAATCCTCATCCTCACTGGCCATGGAAGTGAACCAGGTTTTGCTAGATTGCCATGGAGATGACAACCAAGTGTTCCGTTGGAAATGTATTCATAGACCAGCAACAGTTCATGACTGGCACGGGAAGTGCAGCCATAGAGCGACACAAGGTTTCTATGGCGCAAACGCGTGAGGATCTTAACTTCATTGATGAATTGTTGTACACGTTTGTAGTTGCGCTCAAATAGGCGCTTCACAGCAACTTCTCGTCCATCTTTAAGCTTTCCTAGTTATTCAAAATCAAACAACAGTTAGTTCATGAACATCTAATTACACATTTTAAGAAAATTGGGCATTTTTTGAGGTGGATTACCATAGTAAACTGTTCCAAAGCCTCCGCTTCCAAGTTCTTTTGATTGATCAAATTTGTTTGTTGCTTCTTCGAGTTCCTCATAGGAGAAGACAGGGACCCCAAAGTAGATATTTCTACTTTCTAGGATTGCTGTTGAGTGAGTAATATCAGATTGATTGCTTCTTGAGTGAGTGATCTCAGATTCAACGCTTCTTGACTGATTTTGTGAGCCTAACGGCTTATATCTTCGTTTGTTCCGCAATAGAATAACAATCAAGCCAATTATAATCACGCCAACACTTCCAATGGCTACACCTATAGGAGGAAAAGCTTTGAAATTTTAATCAATCCTTAGAGTGTAACAGCCATGAACAGAGTCAATTAATGTAAAAAATTATTTACTGGGAATGTTTTGAACTGAGAACTCTCAACACAAACGCTCACAAACAACTCCAATATAAGAAATTCTATCTATTATAAGCAAAGTTCACAAAATCATATGACTTATAGCCATTTGATTGCTCGGAATACTCATAAGCTCATTAACAAGCAATGGTAGTCTGGCATAAATGGTATACAATGAGACTCTTGTTTACTTGAGGTAAATACTTGGAATGTTATGGGAATGCATTACCTATTGTTATGGACTTGGAATCGATTTTCTGGTGCTCTGTCATAGTCAAGGCAAAGATCAACAAATAAGATTTCAAGAAGCCTAAAGACAAATGAAGTCATCTGAATGATCATAAATCAGGGTGCTTACCTTCGACCCTGCAATTTTCATCAAGTAGACAAGACAGCGATAGATGTACTTGAATATAGATTTCATCGGATAAGGATATTTTGGTTGAGCCAAGAGATTTCTGTCCAAATGGAAGCTGGATAAGAGAACATTGGTTAGAGTCCGGCCACTGACTGTCTTCTTTGGGAGGATAGTAAATGTTGTGGCCATTACAGTGATCTGAGAAGTAATCGATGGGCTTGATGTTGGGGATACGGTTCTTGCATTTCAAAAGGGAAATCACGTTTAACAAAGAGAAAGACAGCGTAGGAGAGTCCTGAAGAATAGGGACGCTGTAATTCAAGACCCTGCAAGGATTTTGTCTCCAGTCCGGTGGAAAATTGGGGTCAATAACGATGATTCCATGCTCATGATACGTTTGGTAAATAATTTTCACAACATTGAACCATTCTTTTCCCAATTGGACCTTTTTGGGTCCCCCTGGATAATCACAACCTTCTATGGGTGGTAAACCACCCGATGAGTTAGTTGTGTTGTCGAAGGGGAAGTTAATTTCCCCAATATCTACACAGTGATGTTCTGGCCACGCAACTGACACAGGAAGCAGAAAACAACACAGACAGAGGAAAGGAAGCAGAGAATCGGAAGCTGCCATACTAAATTTCATGCCTTTATGTCAGCCAAAATATGTGGAGTTTCATGACATGAACAATGTCTTTGGCTAACCTTTTGTAGTGACAATGGTGGAATGGATCTGTGTGCGTGCTTACCACGTCTGTTGACTGGGACATTGACTTTGAACAAGACTTGGAAAAAAAGTGGCCTGGAAAATAAGTATTACAGGGAAACCCATTACCCATTGCTACTCAGCTTCCTCAAATGTCATATAGCATAACTTGAATATTCTGCTAATGGTGGGACCTTGCTCTTTTCCCTCCAGGCCTCCACCTTCAAGTTCATACAACGGCAAAATGACCAGTAACAGAAACTACAAGTTTTAATTATTTTGAAATATCCCAGTAATTCATCATCAGGGTCAACAAGTATAATTAAATTTTACTTCTTTCAGTTATTTATGGAGCAATCAGCATTCTTTAGGCATTATCTGGACAATGATGTTTCCGCGTTTGTATTCAATGCGTGGTCCAAGACGTTAAGAACTTGATTGGATAATTGGTGCGAAATGAAGAAAAGAAGACAAGTAAAGAGGAGGGAAAAAAGACGCATATGATGTTGACGGGTTTCTGAACTTGTGGGGTGTGATTCTCTTCGTTCACTTTACGTTTTACTAAGATTTTTAGAGTATTCAAAACGCGTTTTTTAATCGTTTGTGCACACAAAATGTGGCCTTTTTTTCTTCCCCTTTGACTGTATCTTTCAGCTTTTTTGGAGCCTATTCCATTCTCTCTCAAAGCTCACGAACAAGAAAGTTATTTTAAAAACAATTCTACTATCCCATAAATAAATATTTGTTGCCAATAAAGATTGATCTAATTGGCAACAAGATTGGCTTATAACAATAAGATTGTGTATTCAAACCCTACTAATATGAGAACCACATTGATAGGCAATCTGTAAATATTTTTGTAAGTTCAAAGACAAGCCCGAGCCTTCGTGAGCCCTTAAGACCCAACTTAAATTTTTTTTGTATGAAAAAATGAAAACACTTGTTTCTTTCATAATGAATGATATTTCTAAACATTTAATTATTGACAGAGCAGCATCATGTGTGACTAACGTGGCTTAAGATAATAAGTCTTCTTATTGTTATATGATTAGATTATCTTTTGGAACGTTAATTTGTTTCCCATTAGAAATGCACTAAGTTTATGTATAGAGTGCATATTGAAACTGTTCCATCATCTAAAAAGCTAGGCTACGTCATTGTTTCAAGGGAGGGAGGAGAATTTTTTTGCTCCCCTTTTTTGGTTGGAAAAATGACGAGAAAACCCTCATCTCTTAACCCTCTCCTCCAAATTAATTAGAGAGATTATTAAAACACTTCCCCTTTACCAATAAGCTTGTAGTTTGAGGTAATAAGCGACATCACCCAGTAAAAAAGAGAACATAAGTTTGGATACTTTGAAACACATTTGTCAGGAAAGACGAAAATTCTTTATACTTTAAGCCTTAAGAGGGGATTTCTTTAATAAAAAAAAAAAAAGAAAACCTCGCCTCTCCTTTATAAATACACCCCACCTCTTCCCTCACCTCTTTTCACTAAAGTCCCTCCCCAGCAATAAACCAAAAACTACAAAACTTTTAAAGCATACAGTTAGAAGAAAGATACTTAAAAATATTGAATGGACTTTATTTCGAAATAAAACACTCAAAGTTACTGTAACATGTGAATTAAGAAACATAGACAGTAACATGAATACGAAAAAATTGCGATATATTCATGTTTAATATGAATATTCATCACATAATGATTCTTGTGGTTCACATATTTTTTGACTTGAAAGGGTAAGGGTGAGGAGTAACATGCAGCAATGGTTCAAAAGCAGCTAAACATGGAGCATGAATAACAAACAAACATAGAGTTCAAACGGTACGCAACTTTGCCATATCAACTTCTCCATTTTTCCATTTCTCAATCATGTCGGTTGGTGACGATGCTGACTTGAACAACTTTGCCTGATCATATTTTTTTGAAGTCACTGGTTGGCTAGGTATATGATCTTCTTTATTCTTTGAAATTTCACAACCATCACCATGACCGTCTTCCCCTGCTTCCTTATCTTCTTTCCCACTTTCAATTTTCCTCAAAACCTCTAAAACCTCTTCAATGGAAGGTCTCATCTCCTTGTCTATCTGCAAACACTGAAGTGCCAATTCTCCCACTTTAACCACCTTCTTCTTCACCTCACTATCCTTGTCAATCCCCAAACATGGATCCACCAGCTGCTCAAATTGATTCTTCTGAATCTTCCTCAGTGCTAGATTTGCCAATGTAATCTCATCTTTGTTCCTCGTCATATCAACCACTGGCTTTGAAGATATCAGCTCCATAAGCACAACCCCAAAACTATACACATCACTTTTGTTTGTTAGCCTAAAGCAATAGTGATACTCTGGATCAAGATAGCCTGGTGTTCCTTGTGGTGCCGTAGAAACATGCGACACATCATCCGGGAACAGCCTAGAAAGTCCAAAATCTGCCACCTTAACACAAAAGTTCTTATCGAGGAGAATGTTGTTGGTTTTGACGTCACGGTGGATGATGTCGGAGGCATGGAGGTAAGAAAGAGCAGTGGCAGTTTCTATGGCGATTTTGATTCGTAGAGGCCATGTGAGCAATGCAGGATTTGCATTGCCGCCATGGAGGTGACTGGCCAGTGTTCCATTTGGGATATATTCATAGACAAGGAGGAGCTCACGGCTCTGACGTGAAGTGCAGCCGTAGAGGGAGACAAGATTTCTGTGACGCAGGCGAGTGAGAATCTCGACTTCTGTCATAAACTGTTCTACTCGCTTGTAGTTGTGGTTGAATAGATGCTTCACTGCAACCTCACGCCCATCTTGAAGCTTCCCTATAAATGAATTAGATTAAAGTTTATAACTCAACGAAGGAACATATAAGATTATAGGACAAGAAATGAAAGTGATTGATAAGATGACCATAGTAAACAGAGCCGAATCCACCATCTCCAAGTTTGTTGGAGGGTTCAAAGTTGTTGGTTGCGTCTTGAAGCTCCATGTAGGAGAAGATAGGGACTCCAAAGAAAAGCCTATCACCGTCAGGATCCTGTTCATTCAGGTAGTGATTGGCTGATCGGAGTCGGGCATGTTTCTGTTTCTGTTTGTAGTGTCGGAAGATGAGCACCAACGTTAATACCAGGATCCCAAAACCACCTGTCCAAGCGTCAACTCTGTTTATCATTTCTTGTGAACCTAACGTGAATACATAGTTAATTATGTTGGAAAGCAGATAGCTGAGAATGAAAAAACGAAAACATAAAGTAAAGTACCTACGATCAATCCCAGCATCAAAACCCGTCTCTTTTCCTGATCATCTAGCGAATTTATGAGGAGCAAATATTCAATGGACTAATATTATAATTGGGGTTCATTAGATTCGATCAGTAAGAAAACTAAATAAGCAGAGTTATGTTTATAGGCAATATGCATCATACCTTTGTATTTAGAACAATAAAATGCTCCTTTGCTGTTGAGTAGGCATATGCCTTTATGGTCGTGATAACATAGGAAACAGTCATAAGAAAACTCAATGACAACGGAGAATTCAGAAGCTATGAATGTGAATGGATCTGCTGAGGAAGCCAGCTTCGTGTTCACCGGAAGCTGAACCCTTGGACATGCTTCTAAAGAAGATGATGGATAATCTTCATCATCTTGTATCCTGAAGAAGATGGTTTGATTACTCCTCTTACCACACCCTGTATGGTTGAAGAATTGGGGAAGGCTAACTTTGGGGCTAATATTACATTTGTAAAAGGTTGTTGTGTGTGGGAAGATTTGAAAAGAACCCAAGGGTGAGGTGGGAGGAAGAGTAATATTACAGCACAAAGCATTACAGTCATATCTATCTAAACTTTTTTGTAAAGCTGCGTCTCTAAGGGAAATACTGTTTTGAGGAAAGGGATCTATACTTCTCACTTGAAATTTCTTTCCACCGAATTGTACAGTTTTAGTTGCGTTGGGATTATGGTCTTCACAACCATGAATCGCCAACATTCCACACTTGCTGTGATTTGAAGTGGTGAAGGGGAATATGAGCTCGCCCATATTCCCACAATAAATGGAAGATGGACATTCTTCAGAAGAAGTAGAAGACAAAGGAAGAACATGGTTAGAAAACAAGAAGAAAAAGAAATAAACAGGTAGAACCATTCTTCTGGAACTCTCACTTGCAGAACAAAAGAACTGAACTAGGCGTCTCAATTACTGTTTCAAGTAATGACTTAGTTGAAAGCTTTAGTCTGTTGTTATGTGAATGAAGTGTTTGTGCGTGTTAATTGGTCGTCTACGGCAGTTGACTTGGAATCGGAAGTTGGAAGCAGAAATGTTTGACCACATGATAAGACCATTGGCCAAGAGGCACATTTGACGTCTCTTGCAATAGAATGTGTTTCCTCACTAGCTCTTGAGCTTGATTAGTATCAGGATCGATTGATAATAATTAATGTTCACACATTACAGTTGTCAAACAAATAAGATTAATGGAGAGAAAATTATAAGAAAATACTATTTATACCTCAAAATCCTAAATAAATAATTTTCTATTAAAATGAGTTGTTAATTTCTATACTCTTACTGATATCTAAACTCTTATAGATAACAAGGTTAATTAAATATTTTAAAATTTAAGTGGTATTTTTTTATCGGTTGCTTTTTAATTTATTTAAAAAAACAAAGAAATAAATAACAATCACAATACCGTACATTCAGTTGTCGAATAAGTATAAAAAAAATATTAAAAAAAACCATGAAGTAAAAGTCATGAGTTTATCGTGCTTTAAAAAAAAAAAATCCCAAAATAAGTGGATCAAGCTTATAGCGTTTCGTGAATGAATTTCTCACATAATAGTACAAATAAAATAAATGTAAGGACGGGATAATTTCTTTAAAATGTCTGTTTGAGAAGTTTATTGGCTAATGGGACCTCAATTTTTTTAAAGTATCCTGGTTGTTTAGAGTAGATATATACAAATACTAAATGACCGAATTGCCCTTGAAACAAATAGGGTAAGCCCTGCTGCAAAAACTAATGTTTTTATATTATATTTAACGGTCATATATTTTTGGTCTAATTATGAATGTTTGTATTTTTGCACTTCTGAAAATTAAAGCTAGACTCAATTTTAATAAAAACTCATGGGTATTTTTGTGTTTCATAACATTTAAATATAATCTAACACCATATGATATTTTTGCATATACCACTAGTAGAAAAAAGGCTTTTTAAATCGATTGAAATTGACTTTTTAGATTGAATTCAGATTCAGTCTTGTTTCAACCGGTTAAAAAAGTCTAATTCTACCAACACTAATTATACAACCAGTCTTAAAAATTGATATTTAGAAAGTATTCTTTGCATTCCCCATTAACTTCACATTGTCAATGGGGAATGGGATATGAGCTTCTGCCACTATGACCTCACCAAGTGAAACTCTCAAATGGTCACCTGTAAGTTCCTTGTGGTGGACAGTTAAGCTAAGGCTGTAGGTGATGCCCTATGCTACTAGTCTTCTGTCGGGATTGTCCAGACATAGTTCACAATGCTCTCTTCATCACCGCCAATAGGACCCTTTGACAAATGGCCATCAACTCCCTTTAGTGCTATCAAAGCTGCTTGAGACTGTATCTTTGTGAAGGTGTTGGTTCATGTCTGGTTGTTGTAATCATTGTAGCCATCTCCTCTCTTACCTTTTGTTCGAGAGCATCTAGCTTCTCATTAAACGAAGCTTCTACCTCTATCTTCATAGTGACGATCTACGCATTGACCACCTCCTTACTAAATGGAGAATGTGAAGTTTATTTTCTAAAATATTATCTTAAGCCAACCCTTTGTCCAATACCTCTGACACGCCCTCCATGATCTTGTTTGCCCATTGCAACAGTTAAAAAGTCATTCCTCCCCTCTTTAATATCCTTTCCTTAATTTCATAACTTTAATTCATCTTTCATACACTTATCATGGTAGAATTAAAGTTTAACAAACAATTCAAGATTCTACCATAATTATAAAGATTTTCCATTTCAAACTAAAGTCACGCATGATAAGAAAGAGACAATCTAAACATTTCAAGCAATCATGAATAACACTTGGACCTTGAGTTTCTCAAAACTCATAATACAACATTAACCAAAAGCCTAAATCCGGCTAAATTTGTGAGATTGTAGTGGTTCTCAAGTATCTAGTTAAAGTTTGAGGAACATAATGGATTTGAAATCTCAGGAGGAGTATGATACTGGACGTAGGTCATTGCGGATTGTACCAAACTAGGATAAATCATAGTTTGCATATTCTTTTCCTTAAACTCTTATATTTCCAGCATGTGTTTGAATAACTGACTATTAGTTTATTACTCATTATTGTCATACAAATTGATTTTACCAATATACAAAAAGATTTTTAAAGTTCCTAAGTTTTAATCATACACCTAATTGACCCTCTATAGGGTGTTAGCCGACTCCAACACTATCAGAACACCAGCCAATGACGGTTTAATCAAAAGTATACAGTTAAATCAAAGTTTACAAAATATGGGCCATATTAGTGGCAATATAAAACAACTCATCACATAATAAACCAAAAGAGGTTACACAAGTATATGGAGAGATATCTATGTCTTAGGAGCTCTTCCCAAATCCCAGCATGAGAACTATCACCTTAAAAATGTTAAATCAATAGGGTGAAACAAAAGTCTCAATAACCAATTATTCAACTCATTACACATGTTAATATGTGCTCAAGAGATGTCAAGTAAAACAGTTCATATAACAAAGTATTAGAGATATAATTGACAAAATTTAATAACACAAGTTCCGTATAACAAATTTCTATATCACAAACAACGTTCACAAATTTCATATCACAATTTCTATATCAAAATTTCTATTTCACAATTCTCATATCACAATTTTCAAATTGCCTCCCATTAATCGAACCAAACCATCTTATTTTTACTGACTAAACCTATGGGCTAAGTTACTATTCATGTCATTGGCCATTCAAAAAGCTCTATAATCACGTGATGATGATGGGCCAAAATCCATAGAGCATATATCAAGACCATATGTCTTTTCCCCTCGTTGAATTAGTAGGGTGTTGCGGCCCCTCATTGAATTAGTGGGGCAATCTCTCATTAAACCAGTGGGACAAAGACAGTACCTAATTGAACCAGTGAAACAATAGAAAGCTAATCATTATGCACGAATGGAGACTATACCACGTGGTAAGACAAATTACTCCACCTCATCTCAATCTAATCATCACAATAATTATCAATAAGTGGCTCAACAAGAATTTCCCAAGATTTCCACATTTACACAATTATATTAAAATCATCTTTATATACATGACATAATGTCTCAATTCTCAACTCAATGTGTGCGTGTCTGTGCACGCGCGCGCGTGTGTTATAATTCAAATCATAAGGTTCCACAAGAAAAGCTTATATCAAAATACTCATCAATATCATGATCATATTTTCAATCTCAATAAACATTCGCTCATTAAAATATCTAATTAATATCAATATATAATTTTCATTCTAATAATCATTTTATAAGGTACTTACAAATAATATACCAATAAACTTAAAAAGTGAAAAGTGATTAATTATTTCTTGCCAATCAAGGAGATATTACGACAAATGAAAGCTCATGCCCAACACGAACATGTCCCGATTCAATCTACATAAGGCACATCATCACTAAAATTAGTTTACAACTAATTGAGTGGTTAGAAATAACAATTAGAAACTCTTAGTCTTACTAGAGCTCCAACTCTCAATTCTTGATCACCAGTTATCTCAACCTATTTTTTTTTATCTCCCATTACCTTATTAATAACTCAAAGAGTTATTTGGATAATTAATAATAAATATATATACATATTCATGATTAATATATACACACCCTACAATATTTTACTATAGAAATAGTTAAAGGTTGTAATTTCCAAGTAAGAAAAATTTCTCAAATCTCTCATAAAGCATAGCTAATTGTTTCAACATCAAATTTTTATTTTCTTTTGAAATTCACTCAATTAAATCTTTAATAACTCCCAAATATAGCTTAATTAAACAAACAAAAAATGCCAAAATTCTCAAAACTAAAATTTTAACCTTCAAATTTCAAGCTTAAATATGAAAACCGCGCCATAAAAATTTCAACAATACCTCCAACATTCTCAAATCAATCATTCGACTTAAATTTAATTGATGAAAATCTTACATTTTCCCACAACTATCTCTTCATATACCATTCAACCCTCCGCATACCTTGCATCTATAATCACTCACAGACCCACACAAATTCCCCATCAATCATCATGTCCGTGACTTGGTCAAAGCTTGGAGGGAGGACAATTTTCATGAAAGCTTGAGTTAGTTGGAGAGAAAATTTGGAAGGAACATGGAGAAAGATAGATCCACGGATTTACATTTAAAAACCAATTAAAGAACAAAAGAGAGTGGCTTTCCATTTATTATTTTGATTCAAGGCTTGAGATTATTTAGTTTTAAATAATTTTGAGTTTTATTGCTTGAAAACAACCTAATTTTGGATTTTAGACATATTTATTTTGGATTAGAGATATTTGGATGGGTTTTGTGCTTGAGACATTTCTGTAATTCTTCGTTTGCAAATCTTTGGATTGTCAATTGAATTATTAATTGAATTGTCAATTTGGTTTATGCTCTTGATTTTTTAATTGGGTTGATTAATTTTTTATCATTTAATTAGAAAATTGTACACATGAATTCCAAAATTATTTTGAAATTAATTATGATTGGAGTTTAATGAGTTTAATTAATCACCGCTTATTTTATTAGGAGTTTTCTAGGGGAGTAAGTATTATTGAGTTTGAGGGTTTCCCATATTTCAATTAGGTGATTAAATCTTAATTCCAATCTTTTATCAATCTCCCTTTAGTATGATTTATTGAATTTGGCTAAGAAAGTTAACTGTATGTGAATCCTAAGTTGTTCTATTCATCATACCTAAACTAACAAATTTACTTCAGGTACGGTGAAGGGAAATCATACTTATCATTAGAGCTCAAATTAATTACTAAATTAACCTCTATAATATAGTGGTCAACCTAGGTTGTATTCTCTTTTGCGGAGTCAATAGTATTTAATTTTTAACTTAATTAAATGTGCAAAACTCAAAATAAAAGAGAAAATTGTCTTTTAATAAAAACGAAAATATTAAGGAAAATAAAGAAAACAAATAATGGAATTTTCTGAGACTTGATCGGTGGCCATATAGTTCTAATAGATATGGAGCTATTAATTCACGAAGTCCTACACATGAAAAACTCTGGACGAACGTCGTATATCTCAATTATGAACCTAGCACATGCATATAATTACCTCTTAAGTCTTAAATAACCATTAAATACCACTTAGCGCATGAATTAAATTCTCAATTACAATTTGTTCCTCTAATTAGAATAATCAAACAATATATCCTAATAGAATAAGCAAACTCCATATTCAAGAAAATATAATCAATCATGCAATTTGATTAAGAATAACAAGATTAATCAAATGAGGAAACTGAAAATATGGATTAGGAACTGCAAATAATAATAGTTCATAAAATTCACAAAATTTTAATCAAAAAGATTTTCCGAACAAAAATCAAAGTCTCAAAAATAGAAATTCAATCCTAAAATACTAGGAAATCATAAAATACAACAAAATATTAAACTAAATAACAACTCTCAATTTAAGAACAAAGAACTCAAGCCACAAGATCTATCCTCAAGAGGAGGATTAACTAACCACACGTGGTGGTGGAAGAAGAAAATAGTTGTCGTGTGTGGTCACACCTTTGGAATGAAGCCTTGGGATCTCTTTTATGATCTTGCTTTATCTTTCTATCTTGAATTTCGATGAGCTTGTAGCACCTTCTGCACTTTGATTGGAGGAATTTGAATACTTGATAGACTTTTGAATGAATAAAGATAAGTTTTTATCTTATATCCTTAAATATCTATCTTTTTCTTTGATTTGGATTTGGATTTCATATATTTGAGGAAAAGAATTAAATTTAATTCTTAAGGGCTAAAGTATATAATATTTTGAATTAAATAACTTTTTGGATTATGTTTAATTATATCCTCTTAGGTGATACTATATGGTTGTCTGTGGGAAAAGAAACCATGTAAAATGACCATCATGCCTTTCATAAATTGTAGGTGGCCACATTTTTCTCTTCATGGCTCATGGAAGACATGCAATTGGGTTTAAGTGGTGGTCATAGGACCCATTTAAGGAGAGCATAAGTCATAAGTTAATACATATGCGCCTTAACCATGATTGGAATTTAGCGCAAAAGTAGTCTTAAGACCTTGTTTTTTCATAGATCCTTTAGTCCATACAAATTTCCACCTTCCTTCCTTTATGGTTGACTATCTTCTTAATTTTAATTTCTTAATTTTGCTACAATAAACGCAAACAAAAATACCTTCATGCAAATCAGGTGAATATAGGAAAATAAAAATATGACAATTTCACTATTTTTAGCATTTCATTTGTACAACATCTTTTAATTCAAAATAATTTTAATAATTACATTTAAGCACAATAATAATGATAAAATCTCATAAATAGATATAAAAATATATAATAAAATAGGGACAAATCAGTTACATTTTCTTATTTCATTTCTTTGGCTATTAGTTGATTTCTTTGCTTAGAATTTTAATTTTCTTGTCATGAACCCCCGCCCACCAAAAAAAATTGCATTTGCATTTATTTAGGTTAGTTTCATTCTCATATAGGTTTTAAAGTCATTTCCATCTTGCATTTATATAGTACTGTTTTGCATTCTAATTTAGGTTTATTTCACTGCATTTTTCATTACCTAAATTCAATTTCAAGAAAAACTCACATTAAATCTCTTGAGAGAATAACCTAAGTTACTACTATATTATATTAATAGTTGGTTCTAGTTTAATTAATTGTTTTAGTCATAAAAACAACATCAATTCGAGTGTCGTTTCTAGGGAGTATTGGTCAGTATCTAATTTCTTAAGTAGTTGTTTATTGCATGACTTGATCCCCTTTTAAAAACAAGGAACAAAATCCAAAGTAAAAACCAAAATAGTTTTCTTTTTCTCATTGAAACAAAGAACAAACACCAAAATAGGTTCAGACCACTGCCCTCTATTGGTGAAATTCAAGCACAACGAACAAAAAAACCCCATGGTTGGTTGTTTAGGTTTGATGTGAGATGGCTGCTGCACCCAGATCTTATGGGTTGGGTGAAGGAAAATTAGAATCAGTGAAAGGGATGAGGTGATGCTACAGGATTTTGTGAATAATATCAAGCATCTCACTGAGGTTTTATCCAAATGGAGCAAGAAGGAAATGGGAAATGGACAGAAGTTAATGGCCAGATTGACTGAGAGAGTTAATTGTTGTTTGAGTGGTTCATGGAATGCTAACACAGCTGCTGAAGTTGCTGACCTGGAAAGGAAAATAAATGAATTATGGCAACAGGAGGAAATATATTGACGCCAGAAATCACGTGTACAATGGTTAAAATGTGGTGATAAAAATACGAAAACTTTACACATGACCACAATTGACCGCAGGTGCAGAAATAAAGTTACAAGTCCGGGAGATGAGTCTAAGAGACGGCTATAAAACGAAGAAGAATTAGGGAGGAGCTTTCAGAACTTCTATGAAAAGCTTTTTGCATCTTTAGGAAGAAGGGACTTTGAAGAAATTTTGGGTTTTGTGGAAGAAACAGTCTTGGAGGAGGATAATCAAAGGCTAATGTGTGAAATTACAAATGCCGAAGTGAAAAATGCAGTCTTTGAGTTGGGAGCAACAAAAGCGCCTGGATCAGATGGATTCACTAGATTGTTTTATCAAGTCTTGGGATACGATTAGGCATCAGGTAAGTAATCTTGTGAGAAAATTATTTTCCAATTAGATGAAATAAATTGTACAGATTTGGTACTTATACCAAAGGTGGAGAGTCCAGAGACTTTGGGAGATTTCACACCTATTAGCTTATGTAATTTTTCGTATAAAATATTCTCTAAAGTAATACCTAATAGACTCAAACCCCTTCTAAACAACGTAGTGTTAGAAAGTCAGAGAGCTTTTGGCTAATTCAGGATAGTATTATTATTGTGTATGAAGTTTTTCATCATTCGAGGAGCAAAAATTGTGGTCCTGACTTATCCGTCAAAACCGGATATGAACAAAGCTTATGATCGTGATCGTGCTACTCTTATAAAAATGGGGTTTTGTAAGGAGTGGGTTACAAGGATTCTATGGTGTATATCTTCTGTTGATTTCTCACTCATGATGTCTGGGAAAGGATTGCATAAGGTTTCTTCTCAGAGGGGATTAAGACAGGGGATCCACTTTACCCCTATCTTTTCATTTTAATGAGTAATGTTATATCTCTGATGATAAATAAATGGGAGTTAGAAGGAAAATTGAAGGTGTCAAATTGGCCAGAAGCCGACCAATCTTAACTCGCTGTCTTTTCGCAAATGATTATGTATTTTCTTACAGGCCAATACTGAGAATTGCAGGAATCTTCATCGTATATTTGACTTATATTGTTCAGCTTCTGGACAAATGATAAATGTTAATAAATGTTGTCCATATTTTTCTCAGAGTACTGATGCTCTGGTATAGGAGGAGATAGGACAGATTTTTCAAATTGCAACTGTTGATATCCCTAGCAATTACCTTGGTCTTCCTATCACTTGGGGGACATCAAAGGTGCAAGTACTTAATTTTGTTATTGATAAGATGAAAAAGCACACACTCAAGGATGGAAAAGAGATTTTTTATCTGATGCAAGGCAGAGAGGTATTAATCAAATCTGTTGCTAATGCTATTCCTGTTTATCCAATGCCATGCTTTTTATTCCTAAAGTCGGTGCTACAATGTCTTGAAAGAATCATTGTGGAGTTTTGGTGGAAAAGCTCCCAGAATAAGAGGAAAATACGTTGGGTATCAAAAGAGAAATTGAAAAAAAGATAGGAAAGAAGGAGGATTGGGTTTCACAGATTTTCATACTTCTAATATAGCTTTGTTGGCTAAACTTGGTGGTGAATTTTGCAGGAACCAGATCAGTTGTCGGTGCGGGTTCCATAAGCCAGATACTTCGCTAGGTGTGACTTCTTTCATGCGAAAAATGAAGGATCAACTTCATGGGTGTGGAGCAGTATTTTGGAAGGGCAATCTCTTCTTGAAGGAAATATTGCTGTTAGGGTTGGCAATGAATTAATGACCAGGGTTTGGGAGGATCCTTGGTTAATTGATGTGCCAGGTAAGAAGTTAATTTCTCTTTGTCCTAATCCAACATTTAAAAAATTAAATGTAGCAGATATAAGAATAGGAGGCCAATGGTTTCTTTCTGGCATTGATGAGTTCTTAATGAATATGGAGAAAGAAGCTATCTACAAAGCAATAATGTCCCCTCCAAATAGAGATGACAGACGGGTTTGGACAGGTGGCGAAAAAAGCTTCTATAGTATGAAGGAAGGATACAGGATAGCTAGAGCTAACATCCTTTTGAATGGGAGAGAAGCTCCTGAAGCATCACATTCTAATTCTAAGAGGTTATGGAAGCAGGTGTGGAGATTGAAAGTGCCTCAAAAGATTAAATTCTTGCCTCAAAAGATTAAATTCTTTCTCTGGAGAGTTTTGACAGAAGCAAATCCGACTATGGAAAATCTGTTCAAAAGGCAATGCTGTGTAACTAAATTGTGCTTAATTTGTAAAAATGCTGTGGAAAATGAAACCCATTTATTCTTGCAATGTGACTGGGTCAAAGGGCATGGTTTGGATGTCCATTGGCTTTTATACTTTCTGATTCAAAAGCGGCAGACCTGAATTCATGGCTGGAATTTATCTTCTTGAATGCTGGATTGTCTCTTTGGCAGAAAAGTTTTATTGCTGTAATGTTTTGGTTTATTTGGAAGGGGCGTTGTGCTTTTCTATTTGAGAATACTCCGCTTGATGCTGTCTATGTCTTTCAGCAGGCGAAAAAATGGCTACAAGAGTTTTGGGAAGGAAATGGGTGGAGAAATCTTGCTGATGAGGAAATCTTACATTCAAATGATTCAACCTATAATCAAGGTAAATGGTGTAAACCGAGTGGTCATGTACTCAAAATTAATTCTGATAGTTCGTTTGATTCCAAAACCAACACTGTTGTGATTGCTTTTGTTACGATGGATGCCAATGGAAGTCTCTTGAATGGGTATCCTGACCATATTCATGCAGATTCTGCTTTTATGGCAGAAAATAGGGCTTTGTTGAGAGCTGTTGAGTTTGCTAAGGAACATCAATCTGATAACTTGTCCTTAATCAAGTCTTTGAATGACTCAATGACTTCTCCTGAATGGAGGAGTGGGCCTGTGTGTGTTAGAACACCTCCTCGAACTAAGGAAAATAATTAGGAACAATGTTTGTCAGTGGATTCCCAGTGAAGCGAACAAGGTTGCAGATTGGGCAGCGAAAGCTTCAAGAAAGGGGTCGTATCCTACAGATTGGATAACAAGACCTCCACTAGATCTAATGAATTTCCTTGTTTTAGATTTGAATGATGAAATATTAGGTACTGGCTACAATTTTCGGTTATTATTTCTGTTTGTTATGTTTTTTAGCTGAACTATATTTTGTTTGGTTTATATTTTCAATGAGTATGGTATTTTGAAGGCAAAAAAAAAAAAAAAAAAAGAAAAAAAGAAAAAAAACAACCACATATATATTACGAAGAATATATTCCTGAGGGTGAATGTGCAGATTTGCCAGCCAACTATTACCCTAGTAGCGTCTAGCACAAATAACAATTGAGAGGACCAAAATTGTCAATCAACAATTGAAAAGTGACCAAAAAAACCAAATAACAATTGAAAAGTGACAAAAAATACCAAATAACTATTTAAAAAAAAAAACAACTATCACAATTAAGTTAAAATATGAGGCACTGGCGTAGAACGGTGGTAAAAATGCTAGAGAAAAGAGTGGTTAAGCCTTCTTGTTAGAAAAGGAAAACACCAACAAAGATGGGACCCATGGGAGCAAGCATTGTGACAGCAGCAATTGCTGCATGTGGCATCGGAGGGATGGAACCAGGGTGCAATGTGTGTGCTGGTCGAACACTGTAGACTACTGAATGAGTTCAAGAGGGTGAGTGGAACACTCAGCAACAATAGAAGCTTTGGAGATGCCGACGTCGCCGATACTGTGACAGTCAATGGAAGACGGAGACACCAAGACAGTGACGGGGTAATAGTTTGTTGGCGAATTTGCTTCAAATTATGTTGTTGTTGTTTTTTTTTTTCACTTTTTAATTGTTGATTGGCAATTTTGGTCCCCTCAATTGTTATTTGTGTCAGACGCTCCTCAGGTAATAGTTGATTAGCAAATCTGCACCTTGACCCTATTCCTGAAGGCTAATAGTTCATACCAAATGGCTAGTGGTTCTAGTATAAGACGATGTATTTGAAGAGATTCTTGTAATGGTCTTTAAGACTAATATTTATAGAGATTTATATTATGGGAAAACTAATAGAGATTCTCCAAACTTACAATGTTTGCTTGTGCTATGATCATATATAGTCAATTCCTGAAGTAATTGTTTTCAATAAAGAGTTATTGAATATATAGAGAAGACAGTTCATGAATAATAACTATACAGAGACTTCCTAAAGAACGGTAAAAAGACATAACAATATCTAGAAGTTCTTAAAGAACTATGTGGTTGTTCTTGGAAAACTTTATGAAACAAACAAGAAATATTATGAATATAGTTTATGTATAATTAATGACAAAATTGATATAATTTATGAAGAACTAATATGGGAATAAGAAAAATATGTTTGTATAACTCACATTACAGGAGAAATTGTTAAAATACAAGTATGAGTTATGTTAGATGATGATTTCAATTCTATCATATCTTATAATAATTGAAAAGTTGTTGCAGTAAAGTGAAAGTTTACTGATTTAGACAAATTTATTATTGGTATGATTAGTTTGATCATTCAAATCATATATAATGCAACAAATTATTAGATATTATGTATTGACATTCATTAAAGAAATAGAAGATTCTTCATAGCCACCATAATATTATGGGTTCTTTGTTCTCAAAGAAAATTAACTGTGAGAATATCACTAGTTGTGATTTGGGATGAATCTCTAAATCTTTGGGAATATATCAAAATCATATATATGGGCTCGTTCAAATGGCATGTGAACCATACAAATATTCAACAAATTTGATAGATATATCTATGAGATGGTCACATGTTTGCAACCTCAAGTTTGCAAAGTTGTTTGAATAAATTATTATAGTGCACAACTTTTAGACTATATGATCCATAAAATTATTTAACAAAATTATTTATCAAAGCCTCCATACGTAGCTAGATCAAAATTTATGAGAACAAAATTCACATTTTAGTGTTGCGAATATTGATATTACATATTGCATTACATAAAAGCATCAAGCCAATATTATAAATTCACCCATTATAATTAACTTTTGGTCAGGAGCAAAGGAATTTCTATCTTAGAATTTTGAATGTGTAAATTTACTCTAATTATTCCACCAAAATATTTCACATAGATGGATCTTCAAAGAAAGTTGGGATAAATGTTGGGTACGAACCCCTTCCTCTTTTTTGTCTCCAAATGAAGCAAAATGATGTTTCTAAAGGGAACAATTGATTTAGGGGACTTATACTGCATGATTGGTTGATTGTCATTTGACAGAGTTTTTCCAACAAGAGGGCGGAGAAAATAAGTAGCTAGAAAAGAGAATACATCGAATGCATCAAATGTATATCCTCAAATATAATAGTATGAACTAGAAGTTCATCAAATATTGCATTATTGATATATTACAATATATGCTAGATCACTGACCTAAATGAAAATTCTTATATCTCGTGTTCTAGCTAAAAAGTGCTCTAATCAATATAAATGAAAAATGAGATATGCTTGAGGCATGATAAAATGATCGGTTCCAAAAGAAAAAAAAATGGAGCGAAATAATTAAGATGATTCTATTAAGGAGACAAGAATCAAGAGAACTATTTATAAGACCCCAGAAGAGATAAGACCCCAGAAGAGATTCAAGTACCTGAAAGCAATAAAGAGATCTCAACTTGTTATATCATAAAAGAAAAACGAACCAAAAAGATAGAGTTGTCGACAACATTTTTGATGATAATATCATGCGATCAAATGAGGATCTTAAATACAAATATGTCATGAGATACATACATAAAGATAGTTGGCCAATAGAAAAGAAAAGGCACTATGTACAATATCATAATTTGAATTCATGTATTTCTAGCCTGATCACCTGAAGTTCAAGTTAGTATTGTATATAAGGGCATTCTTGTATGAAAAAGGAGACAGATAGTTACAATACCTTTCACAAAAGTTCAATGTTGATAGACATATCTTGTGGTGGATGTATTAATTAATCATAGGTCTTGTTAATTTGAAAGTCTGGCATGAAATTTTGATATGCATCTATAAAATTTGATTATAATATATGACTCACTATATTGTGAATTATATGTCAATCCTAAAAGATTTTAAAATTCTAAGTGTATATATATGGAACATTTCTATACTTATAAATTCTTGAAGGATCAAATACATGCATAAATTTAGATATAAATATTTGAAGGTCCTTGAAGGATTCAAGTTGCTAGAAGCATATGGAATTCCTTAAAGGATTCAAGTTGCCAGAAACATACAATTCAATCAAGATATATATTTGTATGGCTTGAAGCAACAAGGTGTTTGTTGTATTTCTGACTTCATAAATATCTCTTGAAAGAATGATATAAAATATCAATTTTTCCCATGAATTTTTGTGAAAAGAATGAAAATGAGTATATTATAATTGCAGTTAACGTTGAATAGTTTTAATATTTTCGGAACTCAGAGCTTGCAAAAACTGTGATTTGCTTGAACTCTTGAGAAGCTTGCAAAGCTATTTTAAACTTTTGAAGAGCTTGCAAAATGCTAAGAATTACTTAAAGAAAGAATTTGAAGAAGGATTTGGGAAGAACAAAAGGTTGCTTCAGATTACATATTGAATACTTGAAAGATAGAATTTTTTTCAGATCAAGATCTATCTATGGATATATCACACTCATAAGGTACATAAAGAAATGCTTGTTGGTCCAAAAGTACCGTGAGTACCGTGTCTTGAAACCTGAAGAAGGTGATGAAGAAATACTTGGTTAAGAAGTATTAGAGCACTTATGTGTGTCAAGTACATATGACTTGATATATCATTTGCTTATTAACGTGATACAATTATTCACCAACACGGCGAAGACATTAGAAGGCTATACATCAACAAAAGAGATCGGTAAAATTAATATCCAGCAATCTAACAGATTTATTCACCAAGTCACTTGTTGCAACAATATTTGGAAAGTTTGTTCGTGATATTATACTCCATAGATTCAAAGGTATCAACTCATGTTGCCAAAAAGGGGAGTTTTGATACGTGCATTACTCATTTCCCTTGTCTATGGTTTTATCCCACTGGGTTTTACTAATAAGGTTTTTAATGAGGCAATGTTGGATAGTGTATCAACGAATGATATACTCTTTTTCTTTTGTTAGGTTTTTATCCCACCGGATTTTTCCTAATTAAAGTTTTTTAATAATGCACATTTGTATATAATAGACAGCCAAAGAGAAGTATTATGAATATAATATTTGTGTAGATGTCCACATATCTCCACTATCTCTTTTATCTCTAGTATCCTATAATTATCTCTTATTGTCATCTAATGTGTAGATATTGATTCTATTGAGATTGTAAAGTTTTACTATAAATATAGGGCATGTACCATGTATTTAATACACCATGAACATGAATAAGATTTATCGTCTCTTCCTCTCATATTCTTTTCCTTTTATTTATAACAGTGCTGAACTAATTGGGTATTGGACCATGTTTGGATTGTGTATTCTAATTGTTTCACTAGTGCAAAAAAAGGGTTTAAAGATCGGACAAAAGAGACATCGTAAGACCGAACCCACGACCAGTCTTGTTCTAGGTGGTATTAAAAGTCTAACATTTAAGACCGGACTTGAACAGATCTTAAAGAAACTCTTTTAGACCGGATATTTAAAATATTAGGTCTTAAAAGTTGTACTAAATAAACCTGAAATATTTTTTGTTCGGTCCTAAAACTCAACTTTTAAGACCGGACAAAAACTAGGCCACTCTTAAAAGATCGGAATTTTAAAACCGGACAAAAACAAATACGGTCTAAAAAATAGCGGCTTCTAAGACCAGACGACTAATTATACACAGTCTTAAAAGACTGACTTTCAAGACTGGATGATAAATACATCCGGTCTTAAAAATTGAACATTTTGACCGTACGTATAAATACACCGGTCTTAAAAGACCAACTTTTAAGACCGGCTTAATATCAAATATGTACACCTGACCTTTAAGACCGGCGTATTTATTTCCGGTCTAAATTTTCCCGAATTTTTTCTTTCTTCTTGATCATATATATACACAAATCCACCACCCAATCCAACACATAAAAGTCGATACTTTAAGCTTCAAGCTATGAACAATTATGAATAAATTGAATTAGTAAAAAGAATACAAATTATTCACCATGAGTTATGTGGCCTCTTAATTAATGATTATACTATGACTACAACACTTAAATTAATTTATACAATATGATAACTTACTTACAAATACAATGAGTTACAAACACAACACGTAAATCAACATACATGCCCAATATAATATTCATCATGCCTTCATTTGATTCCCACCTAACAACGTAACATCGTCTTTTATAACATGCCCCTTTGGATCGGATCCTGCCACAAAAATAAAACAAGAACAAACTTCATAGTCAGTGACATTGTTTAAGAACATAGAAGGAATATAATATAGTTAAAACCTTAAAGTTTTCAAAGAATTCTGCATATAAATATTACCTTATGAATTGACTCTTTTATAAAGTGATATCCTCCCATATCCCTTCTTGATGATCATTTCTTATGTCGGGTTCATTATTCGTTTCATCTTCTCCGTTCATGTCCCATAGACCCCTTGAAAAAGGAGTACTCCAGGAAGACCATAATTTGAATGACTTTCCTCTTCAATATCAATGACCATTTTTCCTTGAAGAGCTACAGACCACATTTTATTTTCTTGATCGGTGATATAGAACACTTGTTTCGCCTGGTCTGTCATAATAAAAGGCTCATCTCCAACAATTCTACTATTGACATCGACTAATGTAAATCCTAGCCGATCGATCTGAACACCATTATTGACATTAACCCACTTGCATTTGAAAATAGGGAATCTAATTTTGACATAATCCACCTCCCAAATCTCTTTAATAACCCCATAATATAGCATGACTGCCAATTTAGTGAAGACGTAATATCACCTAAAGGGAAGGTGAATAGGTGATCTACAAAAACTTTTCGCGATGTACACACAGTAGAACAGATTGAAAGTAAACACAGAGAATAGACACAGAGCGATTTATACTGGTCGGGTCCAACTCTTTGACCTACGTCCAGTCCCCAAGCACACCTTGGGATTTTCACTAAAATTCCAAGTTCACGTACAATTACACACTCTGTAAACGAAGGATAGTCCTCACACTCTCAGACTCAACTCCCCCTTACAAATTGTAATTGATACACCCTCACTTAAGGTTTCTCAACCTTAAGTTAACAGAATGAAATAGATGTTTAAATAACTCCTTACGAGTAGATAAAATGATAAACGTTGAAGTACAAACTTATCCAAAGATATTAATGGAACAGTTGAAACAACGAATAGCAATAAGCTCAAATTGATTGCACAACGTTTCGGTAGATGATAATTCAAAGCTTCAGGCATTTATAGATGTTGCATTTAATGACCGTTAATGAAACTTGAATATAGCCATTGGATCTTCTTCAATATGTCCATTGGAGTTGAAGCGCGAAAGCTCTGTTTTTAGTTGCAGCTATAACATTCTTTAATTCTTTTTGTTTCTGCAATTATGACCATTGAGAAACCAAGAAAAAGGAATGAAGCTTTCTTGCCCAAAATGTCTTTCAAATGTTCAGAAGTTTGTCTATTGGTTAAGTCTCAAATAGGCAACTGCATTTAATGCGTTATGACACGTCAACTACTTTATTCAAAATCTTGAGGTAATCTGTATTCTAATTAGCTGAAACTCACTAACAAACTTATCAAATCAAGTTAAGAATATTAATATATAGTGATATGATGAATCCATGATTATACTTAGAGAGTTTAGGATCTTAGATAAGTGTTTGCTAAAACAGAGACAGACCAAGCTCGAGGCACCAATCTCACAGGCTCGAGTTTGAGAAGCGGAAAGATCTGAAAGAGCATTTGGAAAAACATATTTGACTCGAGCCAGACAATATCTTGGCTCGAGTCTAGGACTAGACTCGAGCCATGATTTCTCCAGGCTCGAATCTATCATAAAACTTAAACAGCAGAAATGAAGTGCAAAGACTCGAGGCAAATTATGTGGCTCGAGTTTGCTTCTAGACTCGAGGCAGTGGAGTAGGCTCGAGTCAACCAATTTAAATTTTAGAAAAGCATTGCTTGAGTTTTAAACTTTAGGTTCAAGTTACTGAAGATGCTGGCTCAAGTCTAGCCCCAGACTCGAGGCACACTTCTTACAGACTCGAGGTGATTGACCTTTAGTTTGGAAAACTCTTTATGATAAAGAACCTTTGACTCGAGTCTCAAATGATCAGGCTCGAGGCAAGACCTAGACTCGAGACAGTCATTTGGCAAGCTCGAGTCAATGCAACATTCTGTCGATAAACACTTAGAGATTTGGCTTGAGTCTGCAACATTGGCTCGAGCCAATGTGACAGCAAAGTAATACCACTGATAAAACATTATTTTAACTATGTCAAGATTATTTTCTTTGTCTTCCTTGTACATATACTTATTTTCAAACTTAGTCATCATCAAAACATCAACAGGGAGCTAACATTTAGGCCTCTTGTCTTTCAAACTGGAGAAGTGCATAGATTCATCCTCTAACATAACACCACTATTCTAGACTGTGCTCCCATCATCTAGGGACTTCGTGTAAACTGTATAACCATTGATCACATACAAATTCCAACTTATGACATCAACCTCAAGACCACATGCTAACCATTCCATTGTATCAGAAAGACATTCCTCTCCATCGACCTTTTGTTTGAACCAGGCTGCAAAAGTTCTGTTATGCTCCCTAATCAACCTTTGTTCAGTCATTCGATGATTTTCTTTCCTTACAGCTTCTTTACGTGCAGCTATGTTGGCTTGAACTTCATCAACATTATTCAAGATGTATAAGTGGACTTGTGACAATTCATTAGGATCTACTCTCTTTACTAAAGAGCCTCGTCTACCCCCTTCAGCATGCTGACGTTTTGGAAGCCTAATATGTCTTACTTTGGCCAAATAATTTTGACAAAATTCTATGGCTTCTTCAGAAACATATTTCTCAACAATTGATGCTTCTGATCGGTGTGTGTTCTTCACGTACTCTTTTAGGAATTTCATAGATCAAAAATTGGGTACATCCACCGTAAATGGATAGAGCCGCACAACTTTATCTTCATCATTAGATGAACAATTAGATGAATCCTGATGTCAAAAAATGTAGGAACAAAAAGCTTCTCAAGGTGGCACAAGATAAGATATCCTTCATTCTCCAATTCATCCAACTTTTCAATATCAAAAACTTTACTTCAAACCGCATTGAAGAAGAAACAAAGTCTAGTCAAAATGACCCAAAGATCATATTCGGCGATGCCTTGAATAGCTACTAGGAGTAGCTGTTGCATCAAAACATGACAGTCATGAGACTTTTGGCCTACTAATTTCAAGTCCTTCATCGATACAAGCCTCTTAAAATTTGAAGAATATCCCGAGGGAACTTTTGTGCCATGTCAACACTCACAAAAACTTCGTTTCTCATCCTTAGACAAAGTATGAGAAGCTAGGGGACAATAAGTTCTCTTCCCATATGGCCTTGGATGTAAGTTTTCGCGTATTCCCATTGCTTGCAAATCCAATCTTGCCTTCACACCATCCTTAGAACTACCTTGTATGTTGAGAAGCGTGCCAACAATACTATCACATACATTTTTCTCCACATGCATGACATCAATTCAAGATTGCGCCAATATGGAAGATCGAAGAATACAGATCCCTTTTTCCATATATTTATTTCTTTTCTACTCTTTGCAGTCTTACCGAAGATGACACTTATATTTTTCACCTTTTCATATACTTGCTCTCCAGTCAATGTCACCGGAGCATCTTCATACTCTTGACCATAAAAAAAGGCTTTCTTTAATCGAAGATATGAGTGGCCCCGTCTAAGAAATTTCCTATGTCCAACATAAACCGTCTTTCTTCCATGTTGAAGTTGATGGTAGCATGTGCCTTCTTCACAAACCGGACATGCTTTATGGCCTGTTACACTATACCCTGACAAGTTCCCATATGCTGGGAAGTCATTTATAGTACAAAATATCATGGCTCGCATTTTAAAGACCTCCTTCTTGAAAGAGTCAAAAACATTGACACCTTCTCCCCACAACTCCTTTAAGTCGTCGATCAAAGGCTGAAGGTAAACATCAATGTCATTCGTGGGTTGTTTTGGTCCCAAAATCAACATAGACAGCATGATGTACTTTCTTTCATGCATAACATAGGAGATAAGTTGTAAATAATCAGGAGTACATGCCACGAACTATGTATGCTGCTAAGGCTTCCATAGGGATTCATACCATCCGTGCTAAGGGCAAGCCTAAGGTTCCTAGGTTCTTCGCCGAAGTTCGGAAATAATTGATAGATTTTCTTCCATTGAGAAGAATCGGCCGGATAACGAAGCTTTCCATAAGAAATTCTCTCATTTGCGTTCCACCTCAATTTTTTTGCATCATTTTCATTCACAAACAACTGCTTGAACCTTAGTATGATTGGAAGATACCATAACATTTTTGAAGGCCCCTTATTTGACTTGTACCTTGGGGTTTCACATATCAGACGATTCTGCTTCTCTTCAAACTCTTTTCTATACAATACGCATTCATTCGGGCATGCATGGATCTTTTTGTACTCCATCTCCAGTGGACAAAGTATTTTCTTAGTATCATAGTATCGATACAGCAACACATTATCATCCGAAAGCATGTCCTTAAAAGCCTCAAGCATTTCAGAAAAACTCTTGTCGCTTCATCCATGACGTGCCTTCAAGCTTACCAATTTCAATACAGCATTCAACAATTGATATTTTTTACACCCAGAGTACAGCGGGGTCTCTGCATTACTGCACATATTACCATATGCATGTGATTGATGAAAAGCCTCTTTTCCTACATCACGAATAATGTCCTCTACGCGATCATCCATATCTGTGTCATTTTCATCAAAGGCCACTTCCCCAAGTTGAGACCCACTTGGCATTTTTTTCACCATGCCATACCTATACTGTATAAGTCTTACAAAATCCATGACAAATTAAATGTGTGTGTATAACTTCAGGACTTAGTCGCCTCTCATTCAAACATTTTACACAAGGGCAATAAAACTTCCTACTATCATCATGAGCATTTTATTTAGCAAATTCTATAAATTCCCTCGCCCCATTCTGATATTCAACACTTGTACGTAAAGCATTTTTCCAACTGTGATCCATAGTAGAATTCTTATAGACGAAAAGATTTAACATACATAATCCGCAAAAATTGAAACTTGCATATAAAATAAGCCAACTCAAAATGCATATTTATACTCAATGTCGGCTATGTCTTTTTTTTTTTTTTAAAAATTTTTATGGAGAAACTTGCCCATTAAATGCATACGAAGAATCACTTTTGGTCATAAATGTATCACAGTGAATCCAAGAAGCAAAATAAATGCATGACGAGGAAATTAAATGCATCGCATGAAGGTCTTGTGGACTCACCTATCTTTTAATTATTCATTTAATTTTAAGACCAGAGTTTTACAAAACATCCGGTCCTAAAAGTCAAATACTTTTTAGACTAGTTACTTTATAAGTATCCGGTCCTAACGGTCCTCATTTATTAACAGAAAAAATAGGATTGGCTTTGGCGAGCGCAGCAGCAACTGAATGAATAAAATAAAGGAAAACTGGAGAATTAATAAGCTTATTTAATTAGTGGAGAATATGAAAAAAAAAAACACAAGCTTAGTTCTTAATGCTTCATACATTACTGGAGAATATGCACGTACACAAGAAAAAATGAAAGACCCGGCTATCACCCAAGAGGGGGGGTGAATTGGGTGTCTGATAAAACTTCAGATAACTTTGAAAATATTTTTGCAACTTACTGAAAGTAGTTCGAGTGACATAATTAGTTTATAAAGCAACAATCAGTCATAAAACATATATGCTGGAAATGTAAGAGTTTAGGGAAGAGAATATGCAAACTGAGATTTATCCTGGTTCGGCCCAATCCTTGACCTAGTCCAGTCCTCAAGCTCCACTTGAGATTTTCACTCCACTATTTCCTTGTTTAACCGGGCACAGCAGAAACCCTTTACAACCTCACAAGTTTAGTCGGGCACTTGTGCAACCTTTACAATCTCTTACCAAGATACTCTCCCTTACACACTGTAAGGATACAATTACACACTCTGTAAACGAAGGATGATCCTCTCACTCTCAGACTCCACTTCCCCTTACAAGTTGTAATTGATACACCCTCTCTTAAGGTTCCTCAACCTTAAGATTCAACTGATAATGAAGTAAATGTTTATGAACTCCTCACAAGTAGATAAAGTATTAAACACTGAAGTACATAGTCGATTATCTCACTCTCTACTGTAAACTATATAAACATTGAGAAACATAGTGTATGAATTATTGAACTATCAACAGTGAAGAGTAAAATCATTTCATTGGGTTCGTCGTCATTCATCAATCGTTGTCACTTCATCCTGTTTGAAGACTTTGCAATTTATAGGTTATTGTGTTTTGACCGTTGCGAGCATTCGACCGTTGGAGATCAGTTGGAAGTAGCTTGAATGTGGCCGTTGAGTCTTCTTCAAAAATATCTGTTGAAGCGTTCGTATTAATCGCCGTTAATGGTTCTTGGTCTTAGCAACATTCTTCATTCCTTTTGTTTTGACCGTTGAGAGGTAGCATTTAATGCGCAGACGGAATATCAAAAATGCTTTACTTCGATCATAATTGCTTTACGTGTTTAGCACTCGTTTAGGAAACTGCATTTAATGCTTTTGACATATGCTTTTGCTTTATTCAAATCTGCTGGTAATTCATGTCTAAATAATCTGAAACTCATGAGCAAATTGGTTAAAAGCATTTGTTAACCATAATAAGTAATAATCAGAATAGATAGAATGATTTAGCTGAATCCATGATTTTCTGAGTTGGAGATTTTGAAGAACAGGGATGATTATGCTCGAGTAAGAATCCAGGCATGCTCGAGCAAACATGTTTTGATAGTTCAGAAAGATGTTTCTATCACTGATGCTCGAGCAAGAAAATGTCTTTGCTCAAGCATGCTGCTCGAGCATGATTTTATCATGCTCGGGCAAAGCTTCACTTAAATCAGGTAAAACGCATTTGTATCGCTGATGTTTAAGCAAGGTCCAGAAGTATGCTCGGCAAGTAACTCAGGCTTTTGAAATAGAAGAAGTTTTATCACTACTGCTCGAGCAAGGTTTTATTTCTCTGCTCAAGCAAGCAATCTTTCATGCTCGGGCAAGCCTCTTCTTCTTTGTCATTTTCTGCTAAACACGCTGATGCTCGGGCACTCTTTTTCCTCTGCTCGAGCATGGTGCTTGAGCAAGCCTTCATCTCTGCTCGAGCAAGATTCTTCAAATGTGCAATTTCTTTGCTCAACTTGATCATGCTCGGGTATGGCCAATTGTATGCTCGAGCATGACTCTTAAACTTGTACTTCTTTGGTCTGAGCTCGATGATGCTCGGGCATCACAAATTCTCTGCTCAAGCAATCTTCCTAATTTTCTCTCTACTCCTTCTTGACTCGAGGCAATAATTCAATTCAACATGAATTGTTCTCTGCCTTTCAGAATGCAAGCATATCATCAACACAAGGGTCAATTTCTAGTGAATGTAGCTTCTTCGATATGGCTCCAACTTTGGCAAACCACCCATGCTCATAAATATCTTCAAGTCTTCTTTCTAATGCAAGAAGAATCAGCTCCAAACTCATTGTACTTTGTCCGTTATAATCAGATGATTGGAGGTTGTTCTTGAATAGCGTTTTCTCCAACATCTTGAACTGACCGTCAACTTCAAAACATCATATATCCCTCAATTTTTTCAGATGATTGGAGGTTATTATTAATGTTTTTGGAAAGGTATTTGAGTCTAGTTTCAAATGGCACTTGTTTCAGCTCAATCCGATTTGTCGCTTGTGAGATATACTCGAATTACCGAAGGTTGGTCTGGACTTTGACGTTGATTCTTGTGCCAACTTACAAAATTCATAACTCACTCATCTGGACTCCTTTGGGCATGAATGTTTGTCACCAATACGTGTTGGGAGCCTAGTTTCCAATGCCACTGGTTTCATGTCAATCCGATTCTTGGTTTGAGAGATATCGTCGAATTACCGAAGGTCGCCAGAAACAGAGCTAAACAGAGGAAGCTGAAGGAACGATTTTGCTCGAGCAAGGATTTTCTCTGCTCGAGCAGGCATTTTTTATGCTCGAGCAAGGGCGGATTTTGAGCTGAAAGTGTACCTTGCTCGAGCATGAACATTGTTGTGCTCGAGCATGACACTGTTCATGCTAGGAAAAAGCTGAAATTGCAATAATGCCCCGTAACAAACTAATATTCATCTGGAAGCTTGAACTTGCTTATTTTAACTCCGAATTGAGCCGTTCCAACTTCTATTTGATCACAGAAACTTGAATATTGATATTCTCATAATATTTAACAAGTTCTTCTTTCTTCAAACTCCATTTTTTATCATTCTTCATTGTATTAAACTTTGTATCTACATTAAATATAAGAATTAGTCAAAGTATAGGATAAATGTAGTATACAAGCTTTTTGCTCTGGATAATGGCATCAATATAAGACATCATCAAAACTAATCATAACTAACAAAAAAACAAAAGAAAAACAAGCTAAAAATTATCAAAAAAACAAGAATCTAACTGAACATCCTAAAACTTATTATCATCCAGTGCCTTGGCGATATTGGCGTGAACAACATTAATTTCCCGCCGGAGATCAGCAAGTTCATGTCTTTGTTACATCAGCCACAATGCGTCACTAGAGGAAAGAGGAGAGGGGTCAGAGGTAGGCACGTTGGGGCCAACAGGTTGGAGAGGGGGAGCAGGAACCTCTTCATGGTCTGAAGGCTGGAGGGGGCTAGCAATCTCTTCACCATTAAGAATACGGAGGAACTCAGCAGAGACAACGTCGGCAGAAGGATGGAGGGGGTTGCAACAATCTCTTCATCATCCGAAATAACAATTGGTCTAACGACCCGAGACTCTTCAGTCACAATAGAACACACTCTCGCTGGAGGAGGCGCACCGTATAACTATCTAAGGATGGCACGAGCTTCAGGTGTAAGAGCACCCCTACGAGGAGTTATCTTGTATCTAACCATGGTTTGAGGCTTTGAGCAGTTGGGGCATAAAGCTAGGTAGTGAGGAGTTAATAAGGACAGAGAGGTAGTGTAAGGAGTTAATAAAGGATAGAGAGCAGGAGAGATACGCATTTGATGATGAGATCCGGATTCAATTGGAATAAATGAATTTAGTGTTTATACTTTAAGAGTGTATTTTATAAATATCCGGTCCTAAAAGTGTATTATTTATTTTTTCAATTCAATTACTTTTAAGATCTACCTTTTATAATATATCCGGTCTTAAAAGTCTATTATTTATTTTTTTAAAATTAATTCAATTACTTTTAAGGCCGACCTTTTATCTTGTATCCGGTCCTAAACTTCATTTATCTTTTTTTTAATTCAATTTTTTTAAAAGTAGGACTTTTTTCTTAAAAAATATTACTTTTAAGAACGGATCTTTTACAACATCCAGTATTAAAAGTTCATTCTTTTCAAATTACTCAGATAGCAGAGTCGTATCCTTACACTCTGTTCAAATGAATGATTCAGAGTCTCTTCGGCTTCCAGATAAACTTCCCAACTAGGTGTCTCCTCGTATTCTAAGGAACTATGTGTCTCCTCATTAAAGTTTCTGGCGTTTCACATTTTTCAGGATGGGTTCTCTATTTAAACCCGTTGTTACTTTACTTTCTTCACATTCTTCTCCATCACTTCTACAACCTCCACCATAATGGCTGCTCCACCACCACTAGGTCCTCCTTTTCCTCGTCCTCCTCTTCAACCTTCGTACCTTCCTCCATTGCCTCCCAACTCGTCGTTCTACCAGATGATGCAGCACCTCCTGGCCCGTATTGATCATATAGACCGATGCTTGGGCCAACGTACCAAGTCTATCACGCTGTCAACAACAAGCTGACCACGGTACTCGACGCCCATGACGTTCAGTACCATCTTTTAGATGACGACGTCTCCGACCTCTCCGACGACTCCCTCCCCACCGACAACAATGGGGAGGAGTAGATGCTTTTATGTTTTCTTTCTGTACTGCTGCTGCCCCCACGAGGCAGCATAAAAAATAAATAAATAAATTTTTGGTTTCCATATTCGATCGCCTTGTCCTTTTCATTATCTTCTTTTTTTTTTTCGATAAAAAGGAAACAAACAAAACATTGTCCTTGTGTGTGATCAACATTAAAAATTCACAGAATACAGTTAAGACCATACAAGACAAAAAACATCGTTTACCTTATTCGAATAAAAACAAACACAGTGACAATTCTTCTCAAGGTTGGACCGTCGTTATTGTTGGTTTTACCTTGCCCTGATTTGAATAAAAGTGTCTTTTTCATTATCTTCCTTCTTTTTCTGACAAAAAGAAAAAAGACAAAGAAAAGGGAAACCAATAATGCTGCTCAAAACCAGGAGAGGTAAAAACGACGACAACAAAGGACCTAGCTTAAGTAGAACGCCAAAACCTCGGTTGTCTTGAACCCTAATGATTTGTCTGAAAAGCGAGAACATTTCTATTTAAAGGAATACTCTTAAGACCAGAGATTTAACAATTACACGGTCCTAAAGGTTAAGCCATATTTTCAAAATAAAGAATGGACTTTTAGGAGCATACATAAAAAATATACGGTCATAAACGAAGACTTTTAAGACCAGTCATTTAACAAACATACGGTCTTAAAAGTGTAGACATATTCTTTAGAATTAAAAGTAGACTTTTAGGAGCGGACATAGAATAAATATGTGGTCCTAAAAGTCACGCCATATTTTTAAAATAAACGAAAACACGAAAACTTTTAAGACCGGACTTTAAACAAACATACAGTTCTAAGAGTAGAGACTTTTAGGACTGGACGTCGAATAAATATGCGGTCCTAAAAGTCACACCATATTTTTAAAATAAATGAACACTTTTAAGACCAAACTTTAAACAAACATACAGTCCTAAAAGTCTAGCCATATTTTTTTAGAGACTTTTAGGATCGGACATCGAATAAATATGCGGTCCTAAAAGTCACGCCATATTTTTAAAATAAACGAACACTTTTAAGACTAGACTTTAAACAAATATACGGTCCTAAAAGTCTTTTTAGAATTAAACGAAGACTTTTAGGACCGTATCTTTAGAAAATATGCGGTCCTAAAAATTCCTAATACTTTTCAGAGTCTTTTATTGCTCATTTACAACATCCTGTAACTCAAATTTCAAGCACTAAATAGCTTTATCCACAATCCAATACATTCAGAAAACCAAAATGGACACAAGAAAATTGTTCGAAAAAATAAACAAATTTATTATTGAATTATATATTGCGTATGTATTTACAAATGACTGAATTCTTCGAAAAAATAAGTAAATTTATTATTGAATACATTGCATAGTATATTTACATAAGAAGATAACTGTATACACCTCCATGCACATGAGGATCGTCTGCCAGTGGTGGTTGAAAATTCACAGGAGTAAAGTACTTAGTGATATATCTAGTAGAATTAAGTGAATTGCAGACAAGAATTGTGATATGTACCCTTGGTAGTATGGAAACACATACACCTTTCTTCTTACTTCACACAACCTCGTTGATATGTACTGCTGTCTCTCCTCCTTGTTGTACTTGCATAGACTGGGCATAAGAATCCAAAATCATCAATTATGCCCTGTTGAACCAATTCTTGATGCGTGAACCTACAATAATGACATCGATCAGGGAATTAGTATATATGTATGTGTGTCTAAACCATGCATTTAAATTATGTACTAATAGAAGAAGATACTTACTTCATAAACATTTGAAGGATTGGATTAGTATGCTCCTTTCCTGGAAGCAGCAAGGATGTTACATCATCGATGTCAACGTAAATCGGTTGAGGATGAAGGAGGCCTACTACTTCATTGATAGGCCACGATTTATCTTTAAAATATCCACTCTTCACCATATCATATATTTTTTCCTTGGCAATCAACTTAGCTATAGGGGATAGGAGGGGATGGAGCTTGACGAGGGGATGGAACTTTAGGAGGGGATGAAGCTTCAGGAGGAGTAGAGACATGTACAAGCTTCACTGGCCAAGAGATGAAGGTTCCCTTGACATCACTCATAAGCTTTAGCTGATCAGTTGGGAGAGGGAGAGGTGCATCAATGATCACCTTTTCAACTGACACTCTGACTTCATCATCAGCCATTTGTTGGTGGTGTACAGTTGATCCCAAGTTGTGGACAGTCCCTTTTGCAACTAATCGTCTATGACTATCACGATCCTTCAAATACAAGTCACAAGGTTGCTCTGATTGTCCAACAATGCAACTCCCTCTAGTGCTCTGCTGCATAGGTGTAGGTGAATGTGTGAAGGGAACACTAGTCTCTGGACGAGAGCTCAAAAGCAACCTCATCTGATTCATTTCCTCTTTCATCTGGCTAATCTGGGAATGAAACATTGCAACCAATGAAGCTTCTTTAGCCGCTGCTTCCTCACTTAATTTGGCCAGTGTCTGTTCCATCTCCTCCTGAGTAACCATACTTTGTTTATGGCGTTTGGATTTACCAAAGTATTGCTTTAAGCCTACCCATCCTCCAATCCCCCTTACACACCTCGAGTGATCTAGTTTTTCGGTTGTAGCGGTCAGAACATCATATCTCCCGTCCGACACAATAGATCCCTCTGCTTCTTTCTTTTTAAGATCTTCCTGTAAGATACAGATAACGAGAAGCTTAGTAATTAAACATGTTTAGTAACTAAAAAATGACAATAACGATACTTACAATTCTTTCAGTAACTAGACGAGTTTGTTCACTCGTGTAAGCGCCGCTTGGCTTTTGCCGAATATACAACCACAACTGCTCGCAACGTATTGGAGATGGCTGATCAACTATCGCAGAAGGATTGGATTCAGCTTCATCTTCCCATCTCTTCCGCTTAGCCGCCATCAATTCTTTTTCGGCCTTTTCATATCCGCCGCGAGAAGGCCTATGTGGGCAATCATTCTTTCTCCCTATCTCCTGATCTTGTTCCCTTCTTTTCTGTGAATCAGAATTGAAAACAATTATTAATTATGAATTCCAGCCATGTCACTAACAGAAATTAGAGAACTTCTGCTTGATATGAACGTCAAACATTAGTCAAATTCACTTCATCAAATTTCAACATTTTATTTAAGGAAGATGTAGAATTGTAGAAGAAATTGGGAGAAACAGAGGAAAGGGAGTTGCAGAATTGCTACCGACTTAGTTAATTCATTCATTTATCATAAATGGTTTCTACACATATTAGACTAACCTCTTATATATAGTTAGAGTCTTGACTCCTAAGGCCCAATAACAGCTTGCACCAAAACCATTACACAGTTAACATACTAACTAACTAACAGCAATGTCTAACTACTATCTACTATAACAGAACTAAGACTATAATAATGGCTTGACTCTTATGCCATTATTATTTCCCTGATTACCTACTTAGTATTTTACCTTTTCAGGGTTTACATATCAGACTTGCATAGACAAAGGCAAGAAATGTATACTTTTATTCACACACTAAACCATTTAACTAACAGGATTAGATGAATACAATAACATTCACATATCCGCATAGGTTAATAAGCAAACAAAAGGGCAAACAAAACTAAATATAAACTCACTAGAGCTTCAGGAGTGGTCTGCAGATGAACAAATTGTTGCCAAGTTTGTTCATCAATAAATGTGTTCTGGTCCCAAGGATTATGCTCAGGCTGAACCTTGGCAAAAATATATTATTTAGCTAGAAAGGTCTTAAACTTCCTCCATCGATTAACACAATAAGACAATGTCTTGTCTTTCAACCTCTGAGAGTTAGGGATAGTGTATGTAAGCTGGATAGTGTTCCAAATAGGATCCTTTACTGTGCAAAGGTCCACATTTTTCCACTCATCTGTCAAGATGCTAACCTTGTTGCATGCTAGATAGCCGACAAAACTAGTATATTTGCTTTTATTAAGATATAAAGGTTCCAAATTTTCATCCAACTGAATCTGGAGTTTTAACGCAGAAGTCCAACTAAAGGTTACATCCATCATTCGTGTCCCACTTCTACCACGGCGTGCACGACGGTTATGAGGCTCATTGTGAGATGAAGAAGGTTTGTTCTGACTCACACCAGTAATTGGAGTTCCAGGAACACGAATAGAATCATTTTCACCGTTCATTTTCAAGACAGAAAGAGAGGAATGCCTGAGCAAATGAGAGAGTAACAGAGGTTAATGAGAGAGTAACAGAGGAAGAGAAGTAATGCAACAAGAAGGGTTTCACAACGTGAACAGAGGTTCTTCAGTGGAGTAACAAAAGCTTTCGCGCAAAGAAAAATATATTTGGTTCATTTTTAAGACCGGATAAATAAAGAGATGGTCTTAATATTTAACATTTAAGACCAGACAAATTAGTAACTAGTCTTAAATATTAACCTTTAAGACCGGTGTTTATATAAATCCGGTCTTAAAATTAATTAATTTTTATTTAATCTTTTTCTATATTTTGTACCGACCGTATTTTATGTCCGGTCTTAAAAGAATAACTTTTAAGACCGGCTATTAAATATGTTCGGTCTTGAAACTTTATTACCTTTATATTTAAATTTTTCCTTATTATTTTGGACTACAGAAAATATTAGTCTGGCTATATGAGATTTCTCCATAAAGTAATTGATATTTCAATTTTTTAATAACATTTTTAAGACCGGTTGTTTTTTTAACGAGTCTGAATAATATATTTAAGACCTATGAAAAAATGATCCGGTAGAAGAAGTTCTTTATATTCACAAAACTTCCATCGGTCATACGTTTAAGACCGGGGGCGTCGATAGTCTGGTCTATATGAAGCAGTCTTAAAACCCTTTTTTGCACTAGTGTTTTCTCATTATGTAGTATTGAAAATTTGTCCAAATAAACTACAATACTTAGTATAGTTGGCTCTTAGCCGGTTCTTTAAGTATTTAGTTAGGGGATAGATATTTGGGAATATGTATGAAGATGGTCTCGTAGTCAGTACTAAAAGCCCTTTAAGAAATTTACAATGAGACATAATTAATCACTGTCACCGACAGTGGATACTCTGGGCCCACCCAAAAATAATAAATTGCTTGACACATCATAAAGTTGATCATTTAGGAGAAAGAAATAAAGGAAAACAAGTATTTACACACCCCCACCTCATTATAAAGTTTTTGTTAGAAAATTGTTTTAAGGAATCTTCCATTTCCCATATTTGCAAGGAAAGACGATGGAACAAATTTAAGGGAAAATAATACTCAGGTCCCAAAGAACATACAAAATATTAAAAAAGTCTCACCCAAAATCACATATTAAAAAAGTTTGACTTTTTTATATTATTTGTATTGACAACATAAAGTGTTATATTTACAACAAAAAGTGCTATATTGATAACAAAATTTAAAAACCTGACCATTTACAATAGAAAAGATTATATTCAATACAAGAAGTGCTATATTCACAACAAAATTTAAACACCTTGATTTTATTCCAAACTCAGGTCCTTAAGTGTAAAGAGGCCATTTACAACAAAAAAAGCTAGATTCACAACCAGAAATGCTATATTTATAACAAAATTTAAAACCTAGTCATTTACAATAGAAAAGGCTATATTCACAACAGGAAGTGTTATATTCACAACAAAATTTAAACACCTAGATTTTGTTTCAATACAAATAATGACTTTTTTTATATGTGATTTAAGGTTGGGACTTTTTTAATATTTTGTATGTTCTTCAGGACCTGAGTGTTATTTTTCTTAAATTTAAACTTTAAAGGGTAAAAATATCGGTAAACTTTTGTTTGAAAGTGCATCCATTACTGTAAACTCCATTTTTATATAAAAATCACCATAAACTTTTAAAAAGAAGGTAAAAGTTACACCTCGTTAAAATATCCTAACCTCTGTCTGTCAGAGTTTAAAAGCACCAAACTACTTTACATCAAGGTGGAGACCATCGAGTAGGGCTGATCAACACAATTACATATCTCAATCATTCATTTGATCATACACCGTATGTTCTTTTCTCCCCAATCGTCTTCCATCATGTTATTGGTATTGCAATAGTCAAAATCAGGGAGACTTTGGCGAGGACAGTCATTATTAATAATCATCCAATTTGAGGGGAGGAGCTTGTCTCAGAATCCTTTATCTCAGAATCTCATCCAAGCCGTTGGTTTCTTTTAATCTGGCCGTCCATTTGAGCACTTGCACAAATCTTCTTCGCTCTTGTGTCTCTTCTTTCAAATTCTGCCTTTTGTCCACTTCACCCACTCTTTATGCGCTTCCTCTGGCCTTTTTTCTCACTTCAGGATTAAAGGGTTGCTTCTAGATATTACGCTTTAGCTCAAGAAGCTGCTTCAATCGAACCCATTCACATACATGGCCAACCTTTATCCGCTAATCCCATCATCGAACCCCCTGAAGACCAATCCAGCGATACCGTCGAGTACTTGCTTACCTACAACAATGACGACGTAGCTAGGTTGATGAAGATGGAGCACAAGATCCTCCTCGATGATGCATCTCGGTGGTTCCCATATCTTGACAGGTTCAAATGTCAAAACACTTATGTCATGAGTGGTGAGATTTTAGAGGCTGTTGCTTCATGTATCTCCGATGTGAGGAAGGAAAGGTTCAGGAATGTGGTCAGTAACAGGAGCTATTCTGTGTGTTTGGTTGTGGAAGGGCTTAGATTGACTAGGTTTTTTTTTTTTTTTGTCAAACTTAGATTGACTAGTTAGCTCAATATGTATATGTGCTGCTGCTTGGTGTTATGGACTTATGGTTATATATCATGTAAAATCTGAAATTCAATATTATCTGCAAAATCTTTTTGATTTAATGTCAACCTGACCAATTAAATTCCTTTGATGCAATAGATCTAAGATATAAACTTGCACTTTGCAGACATATGATAGGATTGATTTCAACCTTTTTATTGTGCCCCTTAGATTGTCCAACACCATTGGAGGCATTAGAAGAAGAGGAAAATTTGTTGTCAAGTACCCAAAAAACAGAGAAAGGAATTTGCACAAGGGAAAAATGTCACTTTCATTAAAAATCAATGTGTATACTACATGAAGATTCCAAATACAACTTTGATTTTCTAATACACTCTACTATATCAACTCTATTGTAATACACTCTACTATTGTATTACTTCAACAATGTCCAATCAATTTCTAGCCAGTGAAGGTCCATTCTCTGTAGCTTTAGCAATGTTTAATCAACATAAAGGACTTGGCAGCCACCCCCTACCACCTACAATGATAGTTCAAATTCCAGCAATTTAGTCATTCAATCCATCAAGTTTCTTTTTGTAATATAGTCACTACAAGAAGTTCTATTTTGTATGACATAGTTGTGCTACTGGAACAAATTGTACTTGTTTCATATGAAGGCAATCAGTCTAACTCTTGCAATGTTGAAAACTACAGTTTTAAAATATGTTCTATTGCTCTTCAGTTGTAACATTTCATGACAGCAAGCTAAATATGACAGCATAGCAAGTTGAAACTTACACAGTTAAAGATGTTATTCAAAATGTGCTTTTAGAGCCTAAACTTGAAACAGACCAGCTTCTTCAAGGCATCTATAAGCTTTTACATAAGTGAGATGTAAGGACATGAATCAAATTACCTACTCTCATTCCCGACTATGATTGCAGTAAGGCATGAACAAAATGCATTTGAGATAACTAGAAAAACAAAACATGAGCATTGTAGATGTGAAAGCTAAATCTCCACAAATATGAAAGCCCACATCCAAATATTGAATTATCTAGAAGCTTTATGATAGCAGTCTAAAGAAACACAAACTTAAAATTCTCAATGGGCAATAAATGAATGTTGATCACAATTTTCCTTTCTCGAAAATAGAATGACGGGTATTAGAAACAAATCTTTAGAAACAAAAATGATTAAAGGAAGTAGAGCCAACAAACCTAAAACCAGGAAAGTCACACATCCAACAATTAAAAAAAAGAAGAGGTTTTTGACCTCAATTGTCTTTACACCTTTTGGAGCTGTCACAAGAGACCATGTGAACAGATTAGATCCCAAGCGCATCAGTAGAGTGGAATACAACAGAAACATTCCCAAAATCACTAAGCCCTTCGACAACCAAACACAGAATAGCTCCTGTTGCTGACCACATTCCTGAACCTCTCCTTCCTCACATTGGAGATGCACGAATCAACTGCCTCTAAAATCTCACCACTCATGACATAATTGTTTTGACATTTGAAACTGTCAAGATATGGGAACCACCGAGATGCATCATCGAGAAGGATCTTGCAATCCATCTTCATCAACCCAGTTACGTTATCAGCGTGGGTAAGCAGGTACTCGACGGTATCGCTGGATTGGTCTTCAAGGGATTCAATGATGGGATTAATGGATAAAGGTTGGTCGTGTATGTGAATGGGTTCGATTGAAGCAGCTTCTTGAGCTGAAGCATAACATATGGAAGCAACCATTAATCCTGAAGTGAGAAAAAAGGTCGAAGGAAGCACAGAAAGAGTGGGTGAAGTGGAGTGAAGATGGCACTTGAAAGAAGAGAGAGAAGGGCGAAGAAGATTTGTGCAAGTACTCAAATGGACCGCCACAATTAAAAGAAACCAATGGCTTGGATGAGATTTTGAGAGATTCTGAGATGAAGGATGCCGAGACAATCTGCTCCCCAATTTGAGAACCTTGGTGTGTGCGTAAAATCATGAGGGTGGCTAGCTTGGGCGGACCCACTTGGATAAGAACGGGACAAATTCTCCCTCTCGAATTTTGATGTGAGCAATTTTTCTTTTTTTCTTTTTTTTTGATACAAAAGAAATTAATATAAAGAAAAAAAAATTACAAAGGGGAAACTAATCCAAGTAAATCATTCATATACAACTCTCGAGTAAATCCAGGGCACTCGCTAAAGAAAGTGAACGAAGACAATCCATTCTTTGTCAAAGCATTTGCAACGTGATTCCTCTCTCGACTCACATGAAATATGAAATTAGTGCTTAGTTCTTGATGTGAGCAATTAATTAGTGTCTACCCTTGATAATAAGACAATTAAAATACATATGTACTTGAACTTATTGAGTGTCTAGTCTTTGATAATAAGGCAATTATGATGGAATTCTAAAAAGTAAGGCTTAGAAGGATGACATTGTAATTATTTTTACTATAATATACTTTTCTTATTAAAATATATGTACATAAACTTATTAGGGATAAGGGTCTTAAATGCCATGGAAGTTTTCGCTCAAGAGCACTGGTAAGACGGAAGTTTTTTTAGGACAAAAAATGCCATGAAAGTTTTCGCTGAGGAGCAATTTTGCCCCGGAATTTTTCACTCAGGAGCAATTTTGCCTCGGAAGTTTTCACTAAGAAGCAATTTCACCCTTCTATCCCCAAATATTAAATTTGATTATTAAATCAGTCAAAGACCACACATGTTATGCCTTGAAAAGGTCAAACTTGGAGCCAGAGAAGGAGATCCTTGAGATGTTTAGTTCAAGGCGGCCATAATTTGTGAAGTCGAACTGGTCAAAGGGACTAAAAGGTCAACTGTCACAAAATCCAAAGGAAGCATCACTTATGATCTAAGCAAATGATCAGTCTATACAAATGTAAATATTATCACTATTGATTTGTTTTACTGAACCAATTTTTGAAACAATTCATTTCTCGTTTTGCGTTTCATTCGCGTTTTGTGACAGACCTTTCAGTCCATTTGACTAGTTCGGCTTCACAAATTCTGGCCGCCTTGAATTCAACATCTGAAGGATCTCCTTCTTTGACTCCAAGTTCGACCTTTTCAAGGCATGACATGTGTGGTCTTTGACTGATTTAATAGTCAAATTTAATATTTAGGGACAAAAGGGCAATATTTTGCTACGTTTTGTAAACTTCCGGGGCAAAATTGCTCCTCAGCGAAAACTTCCGTGGCAAAAATGATACTTCCGGGGCAAAATTGATACTTCCTGTAAACTTCCGTGGCATTTTTGGTCCAAAAAAAACTTCCGTCTTACCAGTCCTCTTGAGTAAAAACTTCCATGGCATTTAAGACCCTTATCCCAACTTATTAAATACCCACCCTTCATTGTAATTTATATAACTGCATTTCTAACAGCACTTAGCCTTGCTTTTCTAAATAACAGATTTATAAAATAACTTTCTCTTATTGCATCATTAGTATTCACTTAATTTCATGAATTTTTTTTAATATTCTTTTCTTTTCTTGTTTATATTATTATTTTTTAATGAATTTAAAACTTTTCTTTTAAAAAAAAATAGGGGTGCTGCCCCTAAACCCCGAATCCCTCCCACCATTGGTGCCCACCCTTAACTAATTTTCTGGATCTGCCCCTAGCGGCTAGTAGATACAAAGTGATCTTTTTCAACTAGACGGTGGGCATAGTTCAGGGCATTGAAAGAAAATTGGGATTGAAGAGGAGGATTGTAAGGTGCTGATGGTTTGATAGGAAAGATATGGGGGAGAAGTTAAGGGTGAAAGAGTGGGTGCCGACGGCGGCAACAGTTGCAGAGGAAGGTGTAAGGGCACAAATAGGGATCTTTGGGGAACTGTGAGTAGCACAGGTGATGAGATGGTGTTGATATGGTTAGTAAGATATTGTAAGGTGCTGATGGTTTGATAGGAAAGATATGGGGGAGAAGCTAAGGGTAAAAGAGTGGGTGCCGACGGCGGCAACAGTTGCAGAGGAAGGTGTAAGGGCACAAATAGGGATCTTTGGGGAACTGTGAGTAGCACAGGTGATGAGATGGTGTTGATATGGTCAGTAAGATATTGTAAGGTGCTGATGGTTTGATAGGAAAGATATGGGGGAGAAGCTAAGGGTGAAAGAGTGGGTGCCGACGGCGGCAACAGTTGCAGAGGAAGGTGTAAGGGCACAAATAGGGATCTTTGGGGTGTTAGTTCTCTGATGGTTTTGATGATTGCCAACAACTATAAACATTGAATGAGGTTTTGCTCTTGAATTTAGAAAACTGTGTATAAGAGCAAACCTCGAGGTTGGTAATAAAACCTCGAGGTTTGACCTCACAGAATGCCTCAAAGTTAAGTGTTTCATGCTTCAAAAACTTGGTTTCACAAATCAATATGAAACCTCGAGGTTTGTAAGATAACCTCGAGGTTCTGCATCTCTCAGAGAACACAAGTTTTGCACCAACACATGAAACCTCGAGGTTAGGTAGAAAACCTCCAGGTTTGTGTTTTGGCGCTTAACTGAACTCTTTGAAAAATATGTGTAACCTCGAGTATTATACTTAAACCTCGAGTTTTAACTCATCCAGAGAGGTCATGGTTTTCATCAAGTATGAAAACCTCGAGGTTCATGTTGAAACCTCGAGGTTTGACACTTTGTCTTAAAGCTCAATTTTTCAAGAAATACTTAAACCTCGAGTATTGATTCTCAGCCTCGAGTATTTTGGTATACCGAGAGCAAACTGGTTTTCAAAGAACTGAAAACCTCGAGGTTCAGATTGAAACCTCGAGGTTGAGCCTGTTATTCAAAAACTTAGCTTTGAAAAATTTTAAGAAGCAAACCTCGAGTATGGTTTTGCAACCACGAGGTTATCGGGCTCCAGAGGAAAAATGAATTTTTCACCAAGTTTCAAACCTCAAGGTTACTGTTTGAAACCTCAAGGTTTGCGGTTTACAAAGATTTCTCAAAAGGCTTCTTTTCAAAGGAAACCTCGAGGTTCACAATATAACCTCGAGGTTACATGTCTTTTCAACTGAGTTTGCTTGAACTCTTCAAGCAAACCTCGAGGTTTGATGAACAAACCTCAAGGTTTCTGACCGTTACTGCAAATTCGAATCTGTGAGTTTTGTAATACCTTCTTGTTTGATCTTAATGCTTTACATGATTATTCTATATTGATTCTAGATATGTTTAACCATCTTTCAAGTAAGTCTCAGACAGATTAACGAAGATTTATTGAAGGTTTTTAAGCAAAAGCAAAAAGCTGTCAGAACATTAAATGCTCAAGCCCAGAAACTTGTTTCCTTTGGTTAATCCACCTGTGCACGACTGAAAAAGATCAAAAGGAAGATTACTACAACAAGAAACATCCTCTCTAACGGATTTATTGCCAGACAGTCAGCTCAGACTTAATGACCTGCTGTATTATGCAGAAATTAGAGAGAGAAGATGACTAAGCTTGAACCTACACTCAACAGATGACTTCCAACGGTTCAATCTTCTTTACAACGGTCAATTAATGTTCTCTAGCTATAAATAGAGTTCATTAACTCCTTCACAAGCTGATACACCAACCAAGAGCGAAAATTTATTGTATTCATTAATAGTGTTCAGCTTTCTTCTGTAATAGTGTCTTTAAGACATTTTGATCTTCAGTGTTTATCATATCTACTCTGTGAGAGAGTTTTTCACTTGTAAATCATTCATTGATTGATACAACTATAAGTCAGGGGACTTGGTAGTTGGGGTGTATTGATTACAACTTGTAAGGGGGAGTGTGTCCTAGTGAGAGAACAACTCTTGGTACAGAGTGTGTAATCAATTTCATTGAGTTAGTGGATTGAAAATCCCAAGTGAGGCTTGGGGACTGGATGTAGGTCAGAGAAAGGACCGAACCAGTATAAATTGCATTGTGTCAAGCTTCTTCTCCCTACTCCTCTGTTTTGCTCTGTCTTAAGTGCTCAAAAACAGACCAAGTTTCGAAAATTTTGAAGATACCCAATTCACCCCCCTCTTGGGTATCAAGCTCCTGTTTTTATTTGGTATCAGAGCAAGGTCTTCTCTGAAGAGTTTAACCAGTCGAGAAGGATCAACATGGATGGTATTCTACCAGATGGAGCTTCTATCAACAGACCTCCAGGCTTCAATGGTACTCGTTCTGGAAGGCCAAGTTGAAAGTGTTCGTGATGGCAACTGAGTATGGCCTCTGGAGGGTCTTCGAAAGAGGAGATTATGAGCCCTCAACTGTGGAAGATGGTGTTCGTGTTCCAAAGCTTGAAGAAGAATATGATGATAATGATCGAAGAAACGTCACTCTCAACAGCAAGGCTGTTCTTCTTCTTCAAAGTGCACTAAGCCAACAAGAATACTTTAGAGTGTGCACTCTTCCATCTGCTAAAGCCATTTGGGATGCTTTGGAAATTGCTCATGAAGGAACTGCTGGTGTCAAACAAAATTGGGTGAACATGGTCATGACCGAATATGACCTACTTAGAATGAAGCCCGGTGAATCTATTGGAGAGTTTCAACTTCGCTTCACTCATCTTATCAATCAACTTGCTGCACTTGGTAAAGAGTATGACCAGCCGGTTCAAGTTAGAAAGATTCTGAATATTCTGAACAAAGAATGGGAGGCTAAGGTCACAGCCATAGAGGAAGCAAGAAGCGAATCGATGATGTTTGTAGCTGCTCTTTTTGGAAGCCTTTCTGAATATGAAGCAAAGATCAAATTCAAGAAGGGACTTGATGAAGTACATGTAAAGGGCAAGGGAGTAGCCCTCAAGGTTGTCAAAGAAAGCAAGGATTCGGATGATGATGAAGAAGAGGAAGATGAAGATGAAGAGATTGGGATGCTGGTCCGGCGCTTCAAGAAATTCTACAAAAAGGACCAAGGATTCAAGAAGTTCCAGAAAGGTAACTCTAGCCAAGAGACAAAGAAGCCAATCATTTGCTATGAGTGCCAAAAGCCTGGTCACATCAAGTCGGAGTGCCCCCTGCTGAACAACAAAGACAAGAAGAAGTTCAGCAAGTATAAGAAGAAGGCTTACGTCTCGGGCATCTGGGGTGATAGCTCCTCTGATGAGGATGATGGAGAAAAGGCCAATATTTGTTTGGTTGCTGAGGAGGAAGAGCAACTAGAAGAAAGCAGTGAGGTATACGAACCTAAACCTTCCTATGATGATCTTTTTGCTGAATACCTCAATGTGCAAACTGAATTTGAAAAATTGGCTGATAAGTATTTGAATTTAAAAAGGAAAAATACCACTTTTAAATTACAAGTTCAAAATCTCTCTTCTCCTGAAATTCTAGTGTGTAATGAATGCCCTATTTTAGAGAAAAAGAATTTGCAACTTACAAAAGCACTTGAGAAATTCACTAAAGGTAGTGAAATGCTCAATGTGATTCTTAAACAACAACGATTTATAAATGATAGATCGGGCATTGGTTATAGGCCAGATTTTGATAAAAAGAAAGGTAAAAAGAAGAGTGGTCAGAAATCTTATATGAACTACTTTACTAAATCAGTGCATTCTTCAAATCCATTTGCACATTGTAACTATTGTAATAGGAAGGGCCATTCTACATCATCCTGCTTTCATAGGAAAGAGAAGAAAAATAAGCCTGTAGGAAATTATGTTTGGGTACCAAAAGGAACATATGTTCCCAAGGTACATGCTAACCTTAAAGGACCCAAGAAAAGATGGGTACCTAAAACTTGATCTCTTGTGATCTGCAGGTATGTCTTAGAGCATCAAGGCCAAACAAATGGTACATCGATAGTGGATGCTCAAGACACATGACTGGAGACAAATCAAAGTTTTTATCAATAAAGCCAAAAGATGGAGGTAGAGTCACATTTGGAGGTGATCAATCCGGGAAAATCGCTGGCATTGGTGAGATAGGCAACAATGAAGGCCCACTCATCAAAGACGTCTACCTTGTAGAGGGATTATGTCACAACCTCCTAAGTGTGAGCCAAAGCATCGATAAGGGTAATTTGGTAATATTTGACTCTGATGAATGCTTTATTGTTAAAAAGGATTTGATCTCCATAATTGATTTGAAAAATAAAGCTTTATTTAGAGTACCTAGAGATGGAAACTGTTATACTTTGAACCTCTCTAGCAATGCTTCTGTTTCTGAAAATTGTTTTGTAAGTAACTTGAATGAGAGTTGGCTCTGGCATAAGCGATTAGCTCATGTCAATATGTATCAACTTGACAAGTTATTGAAAAAGGATTTGGTCATTGGCATTCCCAAGTTAAATTTGAAAAAATGATATGATTTGTGATGCGTGTCAAAAGGGAAAACAAACCAAATCTACTTTTAAAACCAAAAATGAGATTTCAACCACCAGACCACTTCAACTACTTCACATGGACCTAGTTGGACCAGCTAGAGTTAAAAGTCTTGGTGGAAATTTATATACTTTGGTCATTGTCGATGACTTCTCTAGATTTACATGGACTATATTTTTATCTTCAAAAGATGAAACCTATGATCAGTTTGTTGCCTTTGCCAAAAAGGTCCAGAACGAGAAAGGGTTCTCAATTTCAGGTATAAGGATTGATCATGGTGGAGAGTTCGAGAATCATGCCTTTGCTGAGTTCTACGATAACATGGGAATTGATCACAACTTCTCAGCACCTAGAACTCCTCAACAAAATGGAGTAGTGGAGAGAAAGAACAGAGTACTCACTGAGATGGCAAGAGCGATGCTGAACGAATACAACACTTCCCAAGTATTTTGGGCGGATGCCATGAGTATGGCTTGTTACATCTCCAACAGAGCCTATATGAGAAAGAAGCTGAACAAGACCCCGTATGAACTCTACAAAGGAAGAAAGCCGAACCTCAGCCATCTTCACATCTTCGGGTGCAAGTGCTATGTGCACAACAATGGTAAAGATAACCTTGGTAAATTCGATCCTAAAGCTGATTTAGCTATCTTTATTGGTTATTCAAATAGAAGTAAGGTATATAGGGTCTTTAATACTAGAACTAAAATTATAGAAGAATCTATACATGTTGTATTCAGTGAGTCTGATTCTGATAAGCCTTTGGATGAGGAAGAAGAAATTATTCTCAAAAACAAATTCTTTTCAAAAAATGCTCCTACTTCTTCTGAAAATTCTGAAAATATCTTTGAGGCTGATCCTGAAAATAATTTAGAAAATCCTGATCAGTCTCAACCTAGAGCTTGGAGATTTATAAGGAATCATCCGTTGGACCAAGTTATAGGTGATGTTAATGAAGGAGTAAGAACAAGACAAAGTACTTTGAATGAAGTAACCTTTGCTGCATTCATTTCACATATAGAACCCTCTAAAATAGAAGAAGCTCTTTCAGACAATGATTGGGTGATAGCTATGTAAGAGGAGTTGCATCAATTTGACCGAAATCAAGTTTGGGACTTGGTGCCTAGACCCAAAGACCATCCGGTTATTGGGACAAAATGGGTATTCAAGAACAAACGTGATGAGTCAGCAATCATTGTGCGTAACAAGGCTAGATTAGTGGCCAAAGGTTACAATCAAGAAGAAGGCATAGACTATGAGGAAACTTATGCCCCAGTAGCAAGATTGGAGGCCATAAGAGTCCTACTAGCCTTTGCATGCACTAAAGGTTTTAAACTTTATCAAATGGATGTTAAAAGTGCATTTTTAAATGGCTTTATTCAAAAGGAAGTGTATGTCGAACAACCTCCAGGTTTTGAAAATGAACATTTTCCGGATCATGTTTTCAAACTAAAGAAAGCTCTGTATGGTCTTAAGCAAGCTCCTAGAGCTTGGTATGAAAGATTGAGTCAATTCTTACTCAATCAGGGGTTTATTAGAGGAAAGGCTGATACAACATTGTTTATTAAAAAAAACAAATTGAATGAAATTCTAGTTGTTCAGATTTATGTTGATGACATCATATTCGGTGCTACTAATGACTCCTTGTGCGAAGAATTTTCTAAGACTATGCAGGGTGAATTTGAGATGTCAATGATGGGAGAGCTCAACTATTTTCTTGGGCTGCAAATCAAGCAACGTAAAGATGGGATATTCATATCTCAAACAAAGTACCTGAATGATTTGCTGAAGAAGTTTGGGATGGACAAGTGCAATGGGGCTGACACACCAATGAGCACAACCACTTCCTTGGATGCTGATGAAGAGGGCAAGGATTTCAACATCACCAAGTATAGGGGAATGATTGGATCATTGCTCTATCTCACTCAAGCCGCCCGGACATCCAATTCAGTGTGGGAATGTGTGCTCGGTTTCAATCAGCACCCAAAGAGTCTCATGCTGAGCACGTGAAGAGAATATTCAGATATCTATCTGATACAAAGACTCTTAGGCTATGGTTTCCCAAAGGTCAGCCGGAACATCTTGTGGCATATTCAGATTCAGATCATGCTGGCTATAAGACGGATAGGAAGAGTACAAGTGGGCAATGCGAGTTCTTTGGCAACTCACTTGTCTCTTGGTTCAGCAAGAAGCAAACTACCGTGGCCGTGTCCTCAACAGAAGCTGAATATGTGGCTGCCTCAAGTTGCTGTGCTCAAGTATTGTGGCTGAAGCAACAACTTGCTGACTTGGGAGTGCACTTGAAGGAGATCCCAATATTGTGTGATAATACTAGCACAATAAGCTTGGCCAAGAATCTCGTGCAACATACAAGAACCAAGCACATTGATGTGAGACATCACTTCATCCGGGATCATGTCCAGAAGAGAGATGTGAAAGTGATGTTCATCCCAACTCATCTTCAATTGGCAGACATCTTCACCAAGCCACTAGCCAAAGAACCTTTCACCTTCATAAGGAGAGAATTGGGAATGGTAAATCCCAATGAGTTGTGAGGAATTTCTATTCATTTTAATGTTAAATTATGGTTTTGATGATTACAAGTCACTAACTTAAGCATCGGAGTGTGTAGACAACTTTATGCAGGTATGGTTTTGCTGTCAAAAGGCAAAACCTCGAGGTTCATGAGCAAACCTCGAGGTTTTCGGGGTGTATGGTCAATTCTGGAAGTTTCAGAAAGAAGGAACCTTGAGTTTTTGGATGGAACCTCGAGGTTTGGAAGAAACAGAGAGCACCTCAAAAAATTAACAGACAGCAAACCTCGAGTTTTCAGTGAAAACCTCGAGGTTTGGAAGAAATAGACAGCTCCTCAAGAATGACAGACAGCAAAACCTCGAGGTTTTGACGAAAACCTCGAGGTTTGGGGTAAGATTTTCAAAAGTTCACAGAACACTTTTGAACTCCAGGTTAGTGATTTAATCATCAAACCTCGAGGTTTGGATGCTAACCTCGAGGTTTGTCGCACTTATATATATATGTGTGCTGTGCAATTTCATTTCCCCACAACCCTAGCCTCGAGTTTCTGACTTTTCTCTCGTCTCTTCCTCTCTCAATCCTCTATTTTCGTTCAAATTCTTCCATTCTAAATCCATTAATGGCTTCGAAATCCCCTTCCCATTCAAAATCAACCACTCATTCGAACGAGGAGACAGAATCATGGTCTCCACCACCTCCACCCTCTCGAACAAATCCAAAACCATCTGTCCCTGAAGCTCAATCTGGCAAACCAGTGAGGAAGAAGACTCGGTCTACACGTTTGCGTACAGGGATTGACAAGCATATCCCCGGAGTTCAGAATGTTGCTCCACCATCTCCACCTCCTAAGGGCAAACAGAAGGGAATTTCTATTAAAGAACCCACTCAACAGCCAAGTAAGGAGCCTAGAAAGAAGAGAAAAGAGCCAGAGCCAACAGGCAAAGAAAAAGAGAAAGTTGGAGAGAAAGGTGCCAAACAGACCAAGAAGGCAAGGACCAAGAGAGCCTCAAACTCTCAAATCTCTCAGGGCCAATCTCCCTCTCAAACCACAAAGCAAAAAGGGAAAGCAAAGGTGTCTCCGGTTGCTGATAATGCTGTTGAAGATATTCAACGAGTGATCTCACCTCCAGAAGGATTCACTACTGCTGTCTCCTCCTTCACAACCAAACAAGAAAATGATAAGTATAGAGAGACTTACCTGTCAAAAGTATTTTGTCCTTCTGTTGCAATAAACATAGATGAATTTCAAAGAGAGTGTCACTTTGATCTATCTCCTTGGATCAAACAATATCAATCCTTTGTCTCTATAGCCTGTCCATATACACCTAGTCTTGTTAGGATGTTCTATTTCAAAATGGAGGATGATAGTATATTAAATGAGGATGGTGAGTTGGTAGAAGAGAAAGTTACAACCACTGTGAGGGGAGTCAAGTTTGCCTTTTCTGCTGTTACTTTGAATAAAATCTTGAAAGTAGAAAACCCACCTCCTGTTCCTGAGTTTTCCTATTCCAATCAAGAGGTGTATGAAACTCTCATTCCTGGCAAACCTTTCCCACCTGATCAACAGCTCAAGCTTACCTTCAAGCCTAGGGATATGCCTAAGGAGAACCGGGTTCTGTGGTATGTGTACTCTAGGAATTTCATTCTGAAAGCTGGAAACTATACACATTTCACCCAACTAGACTACAGACCCTTCACTGCTTTTGTAAAGAAGGTTCCCTTCAACATTGGGGATTGGTTGCTTCAAGGGATGAAAGGATTCAGATTTGCCAAGAAACAGCTAACACACATACCCTATCCTTCTCTGGTTTCAGTGATCTTATATTATCACAAGATTTGGTATGTGGGTTCTTCTGATACTCTTGAGTATCCTGTGTTCTTCAGTAAGAATCAGATGAACCTCATGCAGATCAAGTTTGATGATGAGGGAGCAGCTCAGCCTTAGGCTTCTCAAGCTAACCAGGAAGCACAATCTGCTCCTCCACCTTCACAGACAGCTCTGCCAGATGATCTAGTGGGTCAGATCAAGCATATTGTGGACTCTGCTGTTGCTAGGCTATCTGTCAAGTTGGATGTTGAGTTAGGCAAAATCAGGGCTGAGATGGTTCGTGGGCACAATGGGCTGATTGAGATTCAGGATGCACTCAAAGAACATCTTCAGAGCATTGAGGACCAATCCACTGATGTCAAGGAAAAAGTGGAAGAGATTGAGCTCAAGATGTCCACATATATGATAAACCAGGTGGATATCACTAGCAAGGTGGACAAGCTTATTGATCATCTGCACATTGGTTCCACATCTACCCCTGGTCCTTCTTCTGGCTTTGTTCCTGGCTCCTCCACTGATGCAGCTCCTGACATGGCTTCTGACTTCCCTTCTACTGATTTGGCCCCCGGTTCTCCTACAGTTCCTGATGCAGCTTCTGATCCCTGTCCTAATACCCATGATGGCCCTAGCTCATCACATCATATACCTGATCCATCTCCACCCCAGCCAGCCACTGAGTCTCCTGTCCACTCTCCTATCCATTCACCTCCCTCTCACTCTTTCTCATTTCCCAGTCCACCACATACCTCTCCCATTGATACCACACCATCTTCTCCTACCACTCCAGCCACTGTGGTCTTAACCTCACCCATCACACCTGCCACCGAGGTTCTTACTCACCCCTTTCCATCTCCACCTACCCCTACCACTGAGATTTTCCCTACACCATCTCCATATGCCCATCATATTATACCTGATCCCACCTTTGATCCCACCACAGCCATGGTTCTCTACCAGCCTCCTATTGTTATCCTAGACCCCGAGTATGTTGATGATGATAAAGGGGGAGAAGGAGAGAAAGATGATGACGCTTAGGGATCTAGGATTGTGTTTAGTTAGTTTGTCTTTGTATGTTTCTTTAGTTAGTTTGACTCTGTATGTTTCATGTCTTGTAGAACAATGTAATTTTTTTTACTGATATCAGCGATTATCACAGTGTTCATCTTTTCTGATATCAGTTCCTTTTTTTGCACATGTATGATCTTCTCATTGAATATGAATATATGTCTCATGTGTTTACATTTCAATTATGTATTTGCTGCCACTTCTCTGATTTACATGTTTCGAATTGAAAGATTGGTCATTTTCTGATAACTGAACATAAACTTTTGAAAACTTCAAATCCAAATGAATTTCATCTTTCTAAATCTTTAAAAAGAATGTTTATAAGTGTTGTCATCATCAAAAAGGGGGAGAATGTTAGTTCTCTGATGGTTTTGATGATTGCCAACAACTATAAACATTGAATGAGGTTTTGCTCTTGAATTTAGAAAACTGTGTATAAGAGCAAACCTCGAGGTTGGCAATAAAACCTCGAGGTTTGACCTCACAGAATGCCTCAAAGCTAAGTATTTCATGCTTCAAAAACTTGGTTTCACAAATCAATATGAAACCTCGAGGTTTGTAAGATAACCTCGAGGTTCTGCATCTCTCAGAGAACACAAGTTTTGCACCAACACATGAAACCTCGAGGTTAGGTAGAAAACCTCCAGGTTTGTGTTTTGGCGCTTAACTGAACTCTTTGAAAAATATGTGTAACCTCGAGTATTATACTTAAACCTCGAGTTTTAACTCATCCAGAGAGGTCATGGTTTTCATCAAGTATGAAAACCTCGAGGTTCATGTTGAAACCTCGAGGTTTGACACTTTGTCTTAAAGCTCAATTTTTCAAGAAATACTTAAACCTCGAGTATTGATTCTCAGCCTCGAGTATTTTGGTATACCGAGAGCAAACTGGTTTTCAAAGAACTGAAAACCTCGAGGTTCAGATTGAAACCTCGAGGTTGAGCCTGTTATTCAAAAACTTAGCTTTGAAAAATTTTAAGACGCAAACCTCGAGTATGGTTTTGCAACCACGAGGTTATCGGGCTCCAGAGGAAAAATGAATTTTTCACCAAGTTTCAAACCTCAAGGTTTGCGGTTTACAAAGATTTCTCAAAAGGCTTCTTTTCAAAGGAAACCTTGAGGTTCACAATATAACCTCGAGGTTACATGTCTTTTCAAATGAGTTTGCTTGAACTCTTCAAGCAAACCTCGAGGTTTGATGAACAAACCTCAAGGTTTCTGACCGTTACTGCAAATTCGAATCTGTGAGTTTTGTAATACCTTCTTGTTTGATCTTAATGCTTTACATGATTATTCTATATTGATTCTAGATATGTTTAACCATCTTTCAAGTAAGTCTCAGACAGATTAACGAAGATTTATTGAAGGTTTTAAGCAAAAGCAAAAAGCTGTCAGAACATTAAATGCTCAAGCCCAGAAACTTGCTTCCTTTGGTTAATCCACCTGTGCACGACTGAAAAAGATCAAAAGGAAGATTACTACAACAAGAAACATCCTCTCTAACGGATTTATTGCCAGACAGTCAGCTCAGACTTAATGACCTGCTGTATTATGCAGAAATTAGAGAGAGAAGATGACTAAGCTTGAACCTACACTCAGCAGATGACTTCCAACGGTTCAATCTTCTTTACAACGGTCAATTAATGTTCTCTAGCTATAAATAGAGTTCATTAACTCCTTCACAAGCTGATACACCAACCAAGAGCGAAAATTTATTGTATTCATTAATAGTGTTCAGTTTTCTTCTGTAATAGTGTCTTTAAGACATTTTGATCTTCAGTGTTTATCATATCTACTCTGTGAGAGAGTTTTTCACTTGTAAATCATTCATTGATTGATACAACTACAAGTCAGGGGACTTGGTAGTTGGGGTGTATTGATTACAACTTGTAAGGGGGAGTGTGTCCTAGTGAGAGAACAACTCTTGGTACAGAGTGTGTAATCAATTTCATTGAGTTAGTGGATTGAAAATCCCAAGTGAGGCTTGGGGACTGGATGTAGGTCAGAGAAAGGACCGAACCAGTATAAATTGCATTGTGTCAAGCTTCTTCTCCCTACTCCTCTGTTTTGCTCTGTCTTAAGTGCTCAAAAACAGACCAAGTTTCGAAAATTTTGAAGATACCCAATTCACCCCCTCTTGGGTATCAAGCTCCTGTTTTCATGGGGAACTGTGACTAGCACAGGTGATGAGATGGTGTTGATATGGTCAGTAAGATATTGTGTCGATCTCGTCGCCTGACAATTTGGCCTAGGAGGTTGTCACCGTAATTGGTTGTGGATGATGCTGTTGTTATCGCCTGGATCTGAGAAGAAAGAAGGTTGCCAATATCAAATGAAAGAAGGGAGGGTTTGAGAGAGAGAGGATGGAGGGAAGGGTTGGATTATTGGAAAGAGGGTACGGAAGGAAATTAAGAAATTTAGGTAGTTTTATTTTTTAAAAATAACATTGGGCCTACCAGAAATGATAACCCTATTTTTTGAATTTTACGAAACTCTCATGCCCTCTTTTTGAGAGTTATGATAGAGTCGGTAAATCGGGCCGAGCCTATTGATGAGCACGAATAATACCATATTTTTCCTATATTTCATGATTGAATTGGATGGTAAAAATGAGCTTAACTATGAAGTAATCAAGCAAAAAGGCATGTATTTGTGATGTAGGGAATGAGAGATGGAAGTCATCAGAATGTGTTAATTCGCGATGCTTTTTAAGGAAAACTGTGTAGCAAAGTTGATGCGATGCTATAGCATTCTGACAGCAGACCGAAGAGCAATACAAAGCACATGAATGCTATAGCAAAGTAGAGGACGCAATGATATGCGGTGTATATTCTGACCTTTTTATCTAGATGATTTCAAGAATTAAATAAAAGGGCAATAATGACAGATGGATTGTTGATGTAACGGAATAGACGATGCGGAGGATCAGAACTGAAAGATTTGGAAGAATCCCGCAGGATCTGTAGAGGCAATCTAATCTAATTAGAAGATACTGAAGATCCCGACAGAATAGGAAAGTCTCAATTGCTGCACCGCACGAAAGCTCGATTATAAAAGGCAGCCGAGAGAACCCTAAAGAAGTCGGAGAGCCCTAGACAAAAATTCTATCTTCGCCAGTCTCTTGAGAAGAGTGTGTTAGTTCCCTATGTGTTTTGATGATTACTAACAATTGTAAACAATGTGGAGATATTTTTGATCAAGTTCAGTTTGGATTAAAACTTGTCAATTTCAAGTTAAAAACACTCTGTCTTCGACAAACTCGAGCCTGTTATGTGCAACCTCGAGCCTGTCCTTGACAGAGGGTGTAAACTTGCCACTTTAACTCACAAACTTGAGACTGAACTTGAAGCTTAGAACTTAAGAGTTTTCCAAAGTTTCAAAAGCCTTGTGTGAACTCGAGTTCACATTAGCAAGCTCGAGTTCACCTGTGGCAGAGAGGATTTTGTTTTGAAAACATCTTTAAACTCGACACTTCTTCCTTCAAACCTCAAGTTTGCAACCTCCAGAGAAAATCTTTCAAGGTTTACATAACCGGTGAACTTGAGCCTGTTATGACAAACTCGAATTCATCTCTGGCAGGAAGAATATTTCAAATTAAGAGATCTTAACAAACTCTGCACTGTTCCATTGAGAGTAAAGTTTTCCAATTTGAAAAATTTCAAGAGCTTACAAACTTGAGTTCACCATTGCAAGCTCGAGTTTACACTTTTTCAAAGTCTTTCAACCAAAGTAAACTTGAGACTTATTTCACAAACCTCCAGTTTGTTTCAGGCCAAAAAACACTTAGAGTTTTTCAAAGTTGAACAAACTCGAGCCTAAGATTTTAAGCTCGAGTTCAAACCTTACAGAGAGCAAAGAAGTTTTTCAACTTGAGAAAACTCTAGAGTTTGCCCTGAAAACCTCAGGTTTGTGCTTTTAAAGATTTAACCAAGTTTTGATTTAAACAGTGTCAAACCCGAGCCTAACATTGCAAACTCGAGCCTAAACCTTACAGAGAGTAAAGGACTTTTTAACTTGATAAAACTCTAGAGTTTGCATTGGAAACCTCAGGTTTGCCCTTTGAAAGCTAAAACTATGTTTTGTCTTGAACAGTGTCAAACTCGAACCTGTCACTAATAGACTCGAGTTTGCCTCTTAATCACAAACTCTCCAGATCTCAAAATCGCGACATTCCTCTCTGGAAGAAGGGAACTCGAGTTCAGACTTGCAACCTCGAGTTCAAATCAACCCGAGAGCAATATGACTTTTCAATGAATTGAGAACCTTAGGTTTAGATTTCAAACCTCCAGTTTCTATGTTTTAAACCTTAAGCGCCTTTACATATTGAAGCTCTAAACTCGAGCTTGCAAGAGCTGAGCTCGAGTTCGTGACGCTGATCCAGAAATTCAAATCTGACGATTTCAGAAAACATTCTTGTTTTGATGTTAATACTTTCCAATATTATTCTCTGATATTCCTAGCTATGTTTAATGACTTTATTAGTGAATTTCAGATAGTTTAAAGAATGTTTATTGAAGGGTTAAAGCATAAAGCAAAAAGCAGTTCAGAACATTAAATGCTGTGTCCAGACAATTGCATCTTTCTGGCCAATCCACCTGCACACGGTTGCAAAGCATTAAAGATTGATTTATACAACAAGCAACCTCTTCTCTAACGGATTAATTCACAGAGAGTCAACTCTGATCATCTAGCCAGCTGGATTAAGTGAAAATTAGAGAGAGAAGATGCCTAAACCACTTCCTAACCTTGGCAGAACTTCTCCAACGGATCTATTGGGAAAGCAACGGTCATTTAATGATCTCTGAGTATAAATAGAAGAGCATTCAAGTTTTCCCAACAACTACAACTACTGAAAACGAACTGCATTCAAGTCTACATTTTTTTTTTTAGTTTTCTCCTGTATAGTATCTTTTGATACAAAGAGCTTCAGTGTTTATCAATATTTGCTCTTAGAGAGAGTTTATTTCTGATTATCATTTACTGTAAAGAATCACAAGTCAAGGGAACTAGGTGATTGGGAAGTTCATTGATTACAACTTGTAAGGGGGAGTGAGTTCTAGTGAGAGAATCACTTCTTAAGTGCAGAGTGTGTAATCATTGATATAGTGGAAAAACCCAGAGAGTCTGGGGACTGGATGTAGGTCAAGTTGTTAGGACCGAACCAATATAAATCTTTGTGCTCAGCTACTTCTTCCCTCACTCTGTTCACCTCTGTTTTTGTTGACTAAAAACAGAGCTCTTACCGAAAAATTTTATAAATACCCAAATAGCCTTGTGAGAAGCAGCTATGCTGTAGAAATTACGGAAGCTGTATAGTACAGATGATGTAGCATTGTGTAAGGCACTGGGGGATTGCCGCACTTAAGGACGATTCTGAGTCCAGCCTAACTTATCACTGATATCTTCTCTTGTTTATTGTTATTTTGTTAGTAGCATAGTTACCAAAATCTCTCAAACTGATATTATTTATTTTCTGCTTCACGACTATCATAGCAACCGAGCGTCAATCTTTGGTATCACAGTCTCAGTGGGACAATACTCTACTTTCACTTTATTACTTATTCGACTGATTCGCTTGCCATAAGGGAATTTGACCAACAAGTTTTTGGCGCCGTTGCCGGGGACTGCTAATACCCTTAGTGACGACGCCCCGTTGCTTAATAGTTGTGATCTATTTAGTACCTAGCTCACTTGTCTCTGTTCTTGATTTTTCAGGTACAGTCTGTAGTGCATGCGCAATTCGCCTTCAGCCAATCTAGAGCCTTACGATCCTGAGATAGACTGCACTTACAAGCAAAGGCGTAGAAAGCAGAAGCGAAGAAGCCAATCCATTGGCACAGCGAGCATGGCGGATATACCTAATGATCACGAACGAGAACAACGAGAACGTATAGAGATGCATAGGGATAACCAGGACCCTCCACCTCATCAACCAGACTTAGATGAGAACAAGGCCATGCTGAAATTCGGGGTTCCAGATTTGAACAAATTGACTTCGGCCATCGCTCCACCAACTATAAATGCTGGACACTTTGAATTCAAAACTGTCATGATTCAGATGATGAATGCGGCTGGACAATTTGGAGGACTCCCATCTGAAGACCCGTATCTTCACCTCAAGACCTTCCTAGAGGTGTGTGGCTCTTTTGTAATCCCTGGCATACCTCCCGATGCCATCTGGATTAAATTATTCCCATTCTCACTAAGGGACAAGGCGCGTACGTGGCTTAATAACCTGCCTGCTAATTCCATCACCACATGGAATGATCTGGGAAGTAAGTTCTTGCTGAAGTTCTTTCCACCTACGAAGAACGCGCAACTCAAAGGAGAAATCACCAATTTCCAACAGAAGCCTGGTGAATCTACTTATGATGCCTGGGACAGATTCAAGGATATCCTAAGAAAGTGCCCTCAACACGGGCTGGTAAACTGGGTACAGATTGAAGCATTTTACAAGGGCCTCGACACTCAGACACGATCAATAGTAGATGCTTCCTTAGGAGGATCCCTGCTAATGAAATCTTATGACGAGGCCTATAATTTACTGGAACGTATGGCAATGAACAGTCATTAGTGGCAAACAAGCAGAGCTACTCTGACCAATATGGTGAAAGGACTGACCCTACTATTGCAGGAATACATGAACTGGATGCCATGACTGCTCTCACAGCACAGGTCTCAACTCTGACCAATATGGTGAAAGGACTGACCCTTCTATCGACACAGCCATCCCAAGTAGCTTGCGTGTGTTGTGGTGGAGAGCATTCGTATGCTCAGTGCTCCACCAACCCTGAGTCCGTAAACTTCGTTAATAACTTTAACAGGGGAGGCAATGCTAACAACCCATACTCCAATACATACAACCCAGGATGGAGGCAGCATCCCAATTTTTCATGGAATTCCCAGAGTGCACAAGCAACAGGACAATCCGCAACCCAGCAATTATCCAACCGAGCACCAAACCCGCCGGGATTCACCCAGCCAGCAAGGCAGCAAGGCGGGGATTCAGACCCGCAGAGCTCTATGTTGAACCTTCTGAAGGAGTATATGTCAAAAAACGATGCAATCATCCAGAATCAACAAGTGACTTTGCGAAATCTTGAGACTTAAGTGGGACAGCTAGCAACTACTCTGAATAACCGACCTTCAGGAGCCTTGCCCAGCGACACTAAAGTCCCTAGGATCCAAGGAAGGGAAGAAGTTAAGATGATCGAGCTCCAAAGTGGCAGAAGCCTTGCACCCATGATAGCAACCGAGCAACCAAGGGCGCTCTCTGATCCACGACCAGAGAATTCTGAAGAAGGGTAGGAGGGTAGTGAGCTACCCCAAGAGGACGAACAGAGGCAGCCAAGACCGACACCACCAGCACAAAATCCAGGTGCAGCAGTTCCGCCTCCACGAATAGCGTTGGAAGATCACAATCAATGTCCTACACCGAATGCTACCGCATTACCAAAATATAATTCTGACCGTGAACCTCCAACAATGCCCAAACCACATCTGCCCTTCCCACAAAGGCTTAAGAAGCAAGGACAGGAGAAGCAATTCATGCAGTTCCTCGACATGCTGCGGCAATTACATATTAACATCCCACTCGTGGAAGCATTGGAATAGATGCCCAGCTATATGAAATTCATGAAGGAAATTCTGTCTAAAAAGAGGCGATTGGAAGAGTTCGAGACGGTGGCATTAACCCAGGAGTGCAGTGCCATGTTAACTAATCGACTGCCTTTAAAATTAAAAGATCCTGGCAGTTTCACAATCTCCTATGCAATCGGACCCAACTACTCGGGTAAGGCTCTGTGCGACTTAGGCGCTAGCATTAATCTCATGCCTATGTCGATTTTCAAACAGTTGGCCGTAGGGAAAGCCAGGCCCACTACAGTTACATTGCAGCTAGCTGACCGCTCAATAGTGCTACCTGAAGGCAAGATCGAAGACGTGCTGGTAAAAGTAGATAAGTTCATCTTCCCGGTGGATTTCATTATCCTAGACTTTGAAGCTGATCATGATGTCCCAATTCTGCTGGGGAGACCTTTCATGGCAACTGCCCGTACGCTGATCGATGTGGAAAAAGGAGAGCTCACTATGCGGGTGGATAACGATCAAGTTACCTTCTTAATACTGAAGAACGTGAGATTCAGGGACCCAACTAAGAAGAACCTGTCTTGTCCAGATACCAGCAGAAGTACTCCAAAGGCAGGGTAGCTCCTTGCTCCCCCACAACATTAAAGTTGCTGTAGCAAAGTCTGGCTGAAGACTTTAAAGCAAGCGCTATTGGGAGGCAACCCAAGGTCATGGTTCTTTAACGTCGACACGAGGGGGGACAAGCCAGCTTGGTATATGCTATGGTATGGGATATGGCGCCAAGGCCCAGTGCAGTCAGGTATGCTCCTCTAATTTAAACACTGCATGATTATTAGTGGGCCACCCCAATGGGCCCACTGCACATCACTTACGAGCCACGTCTACTTGTTTAAGAAACTGAACAGTCTTTTATTCAAATTGCTTCTGAAAAGCCACCTGACCCCAGTCCCACCTCCCGCGTCTTTTCACATACCCACCAACTCACCCCATCTTTCTCCTCCCTCGCCCCTAGCCAAACATGGTCAGGATAAAGCGCACAGCACGGCATGGCCGGGTGCCCCCACCGGCCGCTGCTCGCCGATCATTTAGTCGGACCCCACCACCCATCCCCAGTGAAATCTCCTCCCCTTCATCCTCATCCACGGAACCCTCTTCTGTGTCAGGCAGCACAGACTCTTCAGACCGTGCCTACATTAACACCCATGCCCACATCTACTGGCGGCCGGCCACCGACAAAAAGTCACGCACAAGTTTCTCCGCCGCCTCAGTCGCCTCTGCAAGGAACGCAAGACCCTCTAGCGTGATTCTTGGGCATACCTGAAATCCCATCGCCGTCACCCGCTAGTGGCCGTCTCTCTCTCTCGCTCACATTCAGGTATCCCGGTGGTCAACACCCTCGGGGACTCATCAGAGGAAGATGACACGGCCACCAGCGCCCTAGCACCGGCCCCTCCTGTTCCCCCTGCCCCGTAGTTTAAATTTCTTCACTTTTTCATTGTTTCCCTTTTCTTTTTCCTTTTTCTGACATTTGTTAATGCCTTGGGCGTTTTCCCCAGGGCACCTTTTGGGAATGATGCTGTATAGTATTCATGCTTGCTCGTTGCCCCCATCCCCATATCCTACGCTAATTTTTAAGTCTTATTTTGTTATCGCAACGAGGGCATTGCGTCGTTTAAGTGTGGGGGGGATCATTGCAATATAATCTGCTGATTAATGGTTGCTCGAATTGGAATTAACCCTGCATTTAGTTTTGTCTGCACAAACTGGAATTTTTTTTTTCAAAACTCTTATAGAGCAGGAATAGAATCTTGTAGCCATGGAATGAATGCTTGTATGACTAAGCACAGCACAAGGGCCGAAAGGAACTGAACCTTTAGGCTTGGGAAATTGACGATGCTAGCCAATCTGATGTGGGGTAGAGTGATAATGATGATGTTAACAGGGAAGAACCCCCATGGAATAATTGATTTGAGCCTTAATGTTCTATCTTGTGTGTGTGTCTGCTAGCCTGTGATTGATCATTGATTTGTCCTAGTTCTTTGATAAGCTACTTGGCGTCTGAGTTGAAGTTCAGGGGATAGAGGCATTCTTGTCATACCCATTGCTCCCATACACAAGCCATCCGTCATCAGCTCCACTTTGCCACCCCTTGAGCCAAACAATGATGCTATAGCAGAGCAGGTTAGGAATGCAAGTTGAAGGAGACTGTGAAGACGTTGCCACAGCCAAGTGTGTCCGTGAAAGACAAAAGAGACTGAAGAGCTGTTGTTATTGAAAAAACAGAAAGAGAGAGAGAAAGAAAAAGAAAAGATTTGCGAAAAAAAAAATTTGAGCATGAATAAAGGAACAGCATGAAGTCCAAAGCTCAAGAAGGAACACTCGGCTGAAGCCAACAAGAGCAAGAGGAGGAATGATCTGCTTGAATTGCTATAGCATCCACCATCCTTTCCTACCTCACAACACTTAGCCATTCCCACAGCACAACCACAAAAGTCCTTTTGATGAGCGAATACTCAGATGCTGGGAAGTAATCTTAGAACTCTGACAAGGCTATGGATCTTCCGGTCCCACTAGACAAGAGAGAAATCAAAACCCCCTGGGTGAGAGAGTGCAAACACTGAATCCTAAGAGCCCCTTGAGACCTCCTCATTGGAACGTTACCACACTGATGGGCGGTTGGCACTGGGCAGTGGGATTGCCGAAGAGGGGATGGAAACTGAAAGCAGGCGTGTAAGAAAGGTTATACGGGTAGGAAGGCTACAGCTATGAGCTTTTGTTCGCTCTATCTTATTTTTGCCTAGGAGTGCAAAAAGCTAAGTGTGGGGGTATTTGATGAGCACGAATAATACCATATTTTCCCTATATTTCGTGATTGAATTGGATGGTAAAAATGAGCTTAACTATGAAGTAATCAAGCAAAAAGGCATGTATTCGTGATGTAGGGAATGAGAGACGGAAGTCATCAGAATGTGTTAATTCGCGATGCTTTTTAAGGAAAGCTGTGTAACAGAGTTGATGCGATGCTATAGCATTCTGACAGCAGACCGAAGAGCAATACAAAGCACATGAATGCTATAGCAAAGTAGAGGACATAATGCTATGCGATGTTTATTCTGACCATTTTTATCTAGATGATTTCAAGAATTAAATAAAAGGGCAATAATGACAGATGGATTGCTGATGTAACGGAATAGAAGATGCAGAGGATCGGAACTGAAAGATTTGGAAGAATCCCACAGGATCTGTAGAGGCAATCTAATCTAATCAGAAGATACTAAAGATCCCGACAGAATAGGAAAGTCTTAACCGCTGCGCCGCACGAAAGCTCAATTATAAAAGGTAGCCGAGAGAACCCAAAAGAAGTCGGAGAGCCCTAGACAGAAATTTTAGCTTCAGCAGTCTCTCGAGAAGAGTGAGCAAGATCACAGAGCACGATATTTCCAGGACAACCTAGCATGCTTCCTTTGAGTTCGACGAAGAGAAGACGACGTGGAGAAGTGATGTGACAGGGCTTCGTCCAAGCTTTGGAACTCCATTCAAGCTTTCTGTTTTCTTTCGTTTATTTTGTATTTCAATCATGGGTCTTTCTGTTGATGTTTGTTTTGTGTCTTCCTCGTCAGTCATGAACTAATTTCCATATGGCTGGATGAGGATGAATCTTTAAGTGTCGAATGAACCCAGTTGCATGTTTTTAATTCAATAAATTTGGTTTTGCTATCGGTGTTTTAATTACTAGTCAGTTAACGGAAGTTAAGGGCTAGATCAGTGGCTTCAATTACTGGCAAGGAGTGGAGTTAGACCTCTGAGAAACAGATGCTTGCTAGGCGGCCCGTGCATGGCATGGCCTATATTGTAGACTTCAGGAATGGGTCTACCGCTCATCACCATTAACACCCTGTGCATAGCAAAGATCTATACTAGAAAGTTACCATAGGAATATGGAATGAGTATAGGTAGTATCCTACGTATCGGACGCAGAAGCTTCGATAGACAATAGAGGTGGGTTGACCAAATAGCCTTGTGAGAAGCAGCTATGCTGTAGAAATTGCAGAAGCTGTACAGTACAGATGTTGTAGCATTATGTAAGGCACTGGGGGATTGACGCACTTAAGGATGATTCTAAGTCCAGCCTAACTTATCACTGATATCTTCTCTCGTTTATTGTTATTTTGTTAGTAGCATAGTTACCAAAATCTCTCAAACTGATATTATTTGTTTTCTGCTTCACGACTATCATAGCAACCGAACGTCAATCTTTGGTATCACAGTCTCTGTGGGACGATACTCTACTTTCACTTTATTACTTGTTCGACTGGTTCGCTTGCCATAAGGGAATTTGACCAACACTTATGAGGCCAACCCTTTTAAACCTGATCCTTCAAAACTCAGGCTTAAAAATTAGAGGAGCTTAATGAAATAAGCCCCGTAGGGCCGGTCTTGTAGGGCCTTAGGCTTAAAAGGGCCAGCTCTGGAGGGCCTTGGCCTGGCCTTGCAAGCCTTTTTAATTTATTATTATTATTTTTTGGATGTATGGATTCACATATGATGGTAATTTACTAATTTATATGCATTTTATATTTGTTATAGAGTTATTTATCTATTTAAGTACAAATACATAATTACATAATAACTATACTATGATTTTATGATTTGGTTTATTTGTTGTTGCATATAAAGATTATGGATGTGTTCATGACACAGGAGAAGAAATTTATGAGATTCTTACTCATTAAGCAAAGCCTAATACTCAAAGTGAAACACAACCAAATATCTTTGAAATTGATAATAGTGGCAAAGAAGATGAAATGATAGTCATTGTATTAATGTTATTTAATGGTATACTTCTTATGTTTTATGTGAGTTATTGGTGAACAATAGTTTGCTTTTGATTATGAATTAGTGAATGTGTTTATTTGTTAGATGATTCATGTTATTTGGATAATAATGTTGACAATATTTATTTAATAAATTAGAACTTTAATTGTTGTAATTTACTAATTATATATCTTTGAAAAAAATGAAGGAAAAATAGTTAAAATTTAGAATAGTAACTTTCAAGCCCTATAGGGCCGGCTCTGGCCCGATGCTCTCGGCCGGACTTTGAAAAACAGATGTTTTTTTTACCCAGGCCCTGACCCTTCAAGGGCTAGGTCAGCACTGATTCTCAACTCTAGTATACGGTATCAAAAAAAGTTTATAGTGGTGGGTGTATTATTAGAAAAAATTCTTGGGCATTTTTACACTTTAACTCTAAGTTTAAAACATTAAGGACTTGTTTGGTATGAAGAATTTGGAGGAAAGGGGAGGGAAGATATAATTTTTATCAATTGAATTTAGAAAAATTAGAGATGTGGGTTAAAATTTTTTATTTAATTTTTTACATTCTTTTATCTTATATCCTCTCTTTATGAAAGTTGTGTGACTTAAAGTTATGATATCTAGAGCTTCTAAAAAAATACTTTAAAATGCTAAATGCATATATTCTTGATATGCAATTGACCTACTTTGAAATGCGAGTGACCTTCCCATATGTAACCTACCTCCTCTAATGTGTAAATTCTTGACATGCAAGTGACATTCCTTAAAATGCAAATGACCTTCCCTCTTTCTCATATACTAAATCTCAAGGGTATTTAGGTCTTTCTTCTGTCAAACTTATTGACATTAAAGGACCTCACAACTTTGCAACTTTTTAGGTCTCACTTCCCAAAATTAATTTGTTAAAAGGGGAGTTATCCCAATTTTCTCCATGCAAGATTTTAAAAAGGATAACGGTAATAAGTGGAAAAATGATTTTTTTTTTTAAAAAAAAGGGTTAATACAAAGGAAAATTTCAATAATACCCCTTGCGTATTTTCTTTTTCTTTTTTTTTTTCAAAAAGGAGTTTAGTCATTGCCGAAACTATGGTGACAAGTACACTGAAGTGGCCACCGAAGCTCTAGCATCGGTCAGACAGAGCTCTAGTCACCAAAAATTAATTTGTTATTTATATGCTTATTCAACTTGTTTATGAAGAGTTACACATCAAATTATGAAATCCAGACCAAAAACTGGTGAACCGATCAATAAACTGGTTTCGTCCAAACATCAACCCGGTTCAATATTTTTATTTTTTTGTTTAAAAAAAACAAGTTTTTAAAATTCAGACCAAAAACCAGCGAACCGATCAATAAACTGGTTTGGTCCAAACATCAACCTGGTTCAATATATTTTTTTTTTAAAAAATCAAGTTTTTAAAATTTTCTTTAGAAATTCATGGTAATTACCTTGAAATCTTCAATTTCTCATAGATTTGACCTTGGGTTAGCTTTGGTCTGATCCATTGACCCTTAATACAATGCCCCGATCAATTTAGTGGCAGGTCCGGGTTTTAGAACCTTGGTTACACACTCGCAAGAGGGATTTGTTCAATTTATTTTGATCATATGTTTATTCCACTTGTTCATGAGGATTCGAATACTTTTAAATGGGGTTTGTTCAATTTGTGTTGTGTATATATATAATCCGCTTGTTTATGACGAGTTGTAAACTTGCAAATGTGACTTGTACTTGATCCTATGTTTTCTTGTTAATATATTAATTTGTGTTTTTTAAATGCCTATTTCACTTATTCATGAAGATACTGACACTTATAAATGAACAACTCAAATTCAAAAATTCTCATTTGTAAGTGCGTAACTCTTATGAACAATGTAAGAACCAGCTGAACCCAAGAGGGGGTGAATTGGGTGAAGTATAAAAATTTAGGAACTTTGAAAATCTTTTCGTAATTCACTGGAAATCAGTTTATAAAACAATAACCAGACATTTAAATATCTATACACATTCAAACATATGTGCTGGAAATGTAAAAGATAAAGGAAGAGAATGTGCAAACTGATTTATACTGGTTCGGCTCAACCCTTGACCTACGTCCAGTCCCCAAGCCTCACTTGGGATTTTCAATCCACTATCTTCTTTCAACTTGATTACACGTTCTGTAATTGAAGTAATCCTCTCACTAGGATTCACTCCCCCTTACAAACTGTAATCAACACACTGCTTGATTACACACTCTGTACTCGAAGTAATTCTCTCACTAGGATTTATTCCCCCTTACAAGTTGTAATCAACATAATGTGTTTCCCACTCAAGATCACCCAATCTTGAGTAACTCTCAGAAGAATAGAATGATTACAATAAATCTTCTCTCTTAGAAGTGAATAGATAAACACTGAAGATCTAATACAAATCACTTCACTCTCTAAGTTATCTAAACTTGAAAAACAGAGTGTAAATGATGTGAAAACAGAGTATCAGCATGTTGGAAGTGTGAGCTCGTGTCTCCACATTTTTCTGCTTGAATCTATCCTCTTTTATAGGTAGAGAACAATATATGACCGTTTATAACCGTTGCCTATATCAGACAAGGTTCAGGTTAAGCTTTGGTCTTCTTCTCTCTCTAGTTTTTGCTTGATCCAGCTGTGCAGAAGTTCAGAGTTGACTTCTTGACAATAGATCCATTGGAATGGCAGCTGCTGAATGTAGAAAGCATTCTTTAATTCCTTGTAAACGTGTGCAGAAGGATTACCCAAAAGTATGCAACTTGTCTCGGTCTTGCTTTTAAAGTGCTGACGTCACTTTTTGCTTTTGCTTTAAACCTTCACTAAACATCTTCTAAATCATCTGAAACTCACCAACAAAGTGATTAAACATATCTAGGAACATAGAAGAATGATAATGGAAAGTATTAAGATCAAACATGAAGATTTTGCAAAAACGTCAAATTCGAATTTCAGTTTCAGCGATGTAAACCTGAGGTTTGGTTCATGTGAACTCGAATTTGGACTTTGGTATGTAAGAAGATGATTTAAGTCCAAAACATCAAACCATAGGTTTTCAGTATTTTAAAAACTGCAATGCTCTCGGGTTGATTTAAACTGGAGGTTTACAAACAAAACCTGAGGTTTTCAACACACTGAAAAGTCACATTGCTATCTATCTGAGCTAAACTCGAGTTTGTTCACTTATAGGCTTGAGTTTGGCTTTTTCCAAATGTTCATTTCTTCTCTGGAACTCTCGAGCTCGAGTTTGTGACTGATAAACTCGAGTTTGTAAGTTATACTGTGACTTGGTTGCTTCTGACTTGGCCTAGCTTGAGTTTGCAACTTTGTCAACTTTTGAAGGCCATATCTCCCTGGTCTGAACTCCGGTTTTGTACGTTCAATGCTTGATGGAAAGCCCTTTGAGTCTATTTTAATATGCCACCAATTTCAGCTCAATTGGATTTGTAGATTGTGAGTTACACTCAAAACATTGAAGCTTGGTTTGCTGTGTGGCGTGGATTTCTCTGTCAACTTCCACAATTCATATCTCCTTGATCTGAACTCTTTTGGTCTTTCATTTTATATTAAAATGATGCATTGGGAGTCTAGTTTCATACAAAATTGGTTTCACGTCAATTGGATCTCTGGTTTGGGAGATATCATCAAATTACCAGACGTCGCCCGTGCTGAACGTGAAACAGAGTAGAACTGAAGTGTTGAGTACCGCTGTAAACTCGAGTTTGCACTTATAGGCTTGAGTTGGCCTAGTCCAGAGACACCAAAAATGCTGAGGATACTTATTGGCTCGAGTTTGTGATTCCTGTGTGGAGTTTGAAGTCCTAAACTCGAGTTTGGGGTCCTAAACTTGAGTTTGCTCATATCAGAGAGGCAAATTACTGCAAGAAGGTGGTAAACTCGAGGTTAATACTTGGAGACTCGAGTTTGCTCATCCAGAAGCTAATTTTTGTTGACTTTAACTCTGAATTGAGTCATTCCAACTTCCATATGATCTTGGAGGCTTCTAGCTTCAACATAAGAACTTGAATAATTATATCTTTATTCCATTTAGCAAGTTCTTCCTTCTTCCATCTCCTAACTTGATCATTCTTCATCATTTAACTTGGACTTTTTATTCTTTGCAGCTTCTACCTTCTTCAATATCCAAAAAGCCAAGCCTATGCTGAACTTGTTCTAGAATTTCATGTGTCGACTGCTTCATTCCAACTTCTGTTTGATCATCGAGACTTCATGTATCACAAGAACTTGAATGTTGTGCAAGTTCTTCTTTCTTTAGTCTCCTTTCTTGATAAATCTCCATTATTAAACTTTGCATCTACATTAAATATAAGAATTAGTCAAAGTAGAAGATAAATGTAGTATGCAACCTTTTTGCTCTGAAAAATGATATCTATATAAGACATCAACAAAACTAATCGTATCTAACATTCTCCCCCTTTTTGATGATGGCAAATACAGTTTAGAAAAATATGTATGAACATGAAAATACATTAGATGTGCAACAATGCAACATAATGCAACATATTTTTCTTGCCATTCTCTCCCCCTTATTTGTCATTAGCAAAAAGTTGAAGCAATAAATGTTTTAAAGAGAGAAATAGATTAGAAAGAGTCAAAGAACTGATTTTCTCTCCCGAATTGGAAGTGTTTTCATTCTAAATATCATGCAATTTGAAATGTTTTTATGAAAACAAATTTGAAAGAATGTGGAGAGGTTTTCAAGAAATCTTTCACACTTAAAACATATAGATACCAAGCATGTGCAAAATTTCTACTGAGTATAAAAAAAAGGGTACAGTTTAGAAATGCTCATGTTGGTTTTGCAAATTGATGAGTGATCGATGAAGTCCATTTGCTTGCTGTATGAAAATCGGTTGTGTTGCCGTGGCCTCAGATAAAGCAATTGTGTGAGATTCGTTGAAGAGGCGCAATAGCAGGATCATGAATTTCTTGTATGATAGGATGAAAGTATTAGCTTCTCGTAGATTATCGCATTTGAATGAATATGATCAGTACTCGGCTTCCATCCTTTGCTTTTTCTTCATAGATCATCCATGTAGAGCACATCTCAACTTCAATGATTAACCGCCAAGGCATCTTTCCTTAAATTAATATATTCTCCTTGTATTGCACTAAGGAAAGTTGTAAGACAACACAATTTCCTGCTACAAATTGAAAACTTTCTTTGTTAGTGCAACCAGATATCAAAGTACTCCTTTCTAAATGATATTTTCAAATAAAGATAATGAAAGGAAAATATGATGTTAACTCATCATCAAAACTAATAAAACATAGTGAATGCAGATGAGAATGCTTAAAAGGGTTTTCTTCAAATAAAGGAAATGAGCCTTTAAGATGTCAAACATGAAAATGGAGCCAAATACCTAAGAGGAGGGGTGAATTGGGTATTTTAAAAGTTCTTGCAAGCAACTCTGTTTTCTAATGATGAAAACAGGGTAAAACAGAGTAAGAAAAGAATAGCAAGACACAAGAAGATTTATACTGGTTCGGTCTTAACCACTTGACCTACGTCCAGTCCCCAGCCTCACTGGGATTTCCACTATATCGAAGATTACACACTCTTCACTCAAGAAGTGATCCTCTCACTAGAACTCACTTCTCCTTACAAGTTGTAATCAATGAATTTCCCAATCACCAAGTCCCCTTGACTTGTGATTCTATACAGTAAATGATTTACAGATAAAGACTCTCTCAAAGAGTAGATAATGATAAACACTGAAGCTTTTAATGTCAAAAGACGAAGTACAAGTGAAAACTGAAAAGAAGTTGGAGAACTTGAATGCTATGCTTTTCAAATGTTGTGGTAGTTGTGAGGCCTTGAATGCCACTCTATTTTTACTCAAGAAGTATTAAATAACCGTTGCAACTTCAATCTAGCCGTTGGAAGAAGTCTGCAGGGGTTAGCAAGTGGTTTTAGTCTTCTTCTCTCTCTAATCTCCACTTAATCCAGTTGGGCAATGGGTCAGAGTTGACTCTCTGTGGATTAATCCGTTGGAGAAGAGTTTACTTGTTGTAGAAATCAATCTTTAATGCTTTGTAGGCGTGTGCAGTTGGATTATCCAAAAAGCAGCAACTTTCTGGGCAGCATTTAATGTTCTGAGCTACCTTTTTGCTTTTGTTCTAACCTTCAATAAACTCTCGTTAATCTATCTAAAACTCATAAAAAAGATGGTTAAACATATCTAGAATCATTAGGTATTAATCATGGAAAGCATTGAGATCAAACAAGAAGGTATAGCAAAATTGACAGATTTGAAATTCTGATAACGTTCAGAAACCTGGAGGTTTGTCTTACAAACCTCGAGGTTTGGTCATTTGCACATGAACACGATTCAAGACCAAAACCTCAAACCTGGAGGTTTCTTTATAAACCTGGAGGTTTCTTAAGTTGCAACAATCAGTGATATCTTGGGCTGACTCCAAACCTCAAGGTTTTCTCAGAAACCTCGAGGTTTCACATTGTAGGTGAAACCCAGCAGAGACAAGAGGAGGACAAACCTGGAGGTTTCTTAGGAAACCTGGAGGTTTTAAAGATAGTGAAAGTTCGTTTGCTCTCTGGAACTTACAAACCTCGAGGTTTGTTGCAATACTCGAGGTTTTCCAAAAAGTGTTGTAATTCTGAGTTTTGGTTTAAAGATCAAACCTGGAGGTTTTAAGGCAAACCTCGAGGTTTTCAAAGATAGGAAAACTTGGTTGCTCTCTGGAAGTCAGAAACCTGGAGGTTTCTTACAATACTCGAGGTTTTGAAATAATTTCAAAATTCTCAGTTTTAAGCCAAGTCACAAACCTCGAGGTTTATGTGGAAACCTCGAGGTTTTCAATGTCATTGAAAACCATTTGTTCTCTGGATGAGGAAACCTCGAGGTTTTATCAAATACTCGAGGTTCCTTATTGTTTTTCAAAATTCTCAGTTTGGCGCCAAAGCATAAACCTGGAGGTTTTGTGGTAAACCTCAAGGTTCTTATACAAACCTCGAGGTTTCACACAAATTTGTGAAACCAGGAATCTGCAAGTTGAAATATAGAACCTTGAAACTTCCTCTGTAAGGCCAAACCTCGAGGTTTCTGGACAAACTTCGAGGTTTGCTCTCACTCAGGATTTTCCAACATCTGAGAGCAAATCCTTATTCTTTGTTTGCAAATGTTGGCAATCATCAAAACCTTTAGAGAACCAACATTCTCCCCCTTTTTGATGATGACAACACTTGTAAACAGGCATCTTTAAGAATATAAGAGAGTTTTCAATTTGAATCAAAACTTAGTGTTTTAAAACAAAATTCATTTTGAAAGAACTTTGATATTGTAAAACATTGACTTGTAGTTGTCATGACTTATCCACACAAACTAATCAGAGATGAGCAAAAGAAACGAGAATGGGCATCATAAGTTATATTGTATTGCAATAAATCAATACATTAACAAAATGAAATACAGAAATGCTGAAATGCTGAAAATGCACTACAGAAACACCTAAGTTTCCCAAAAAGTTTCCCTAAGTTTCTAGTTTCCCAAAAACTCGCTATACCTCAAAGTCTAATTCTCTCCCCCTTTGTCATCGTCAAAAGGAACATCGGGAGGAGGGTCAGGAGAAGGTAAGACTACTGTAGCAGGAGTAGTTGAGGAGGGAAGAACCACAGTAGCAGGGGTGGATGGGGAGGGAAGAATGACAGTATCAGGAGTGTGAGAGACAGTTGGTGAAGTGAAATTGGGGGTAGATGGCTCTGGAGATGAAGTTGGGACCTGGGGGCTGGTAAAGGCAAAAGAAGGTAAAGGTGAACCAGATACAGGACCAGAAGTGCTGGGGCCAGAAAAATGATTCACAAGCCTGTCCACTTTGTCACTGAGATCCATATGAGATATAATCTGAGTAGACATCTTAAGTTCAATTTCTTCAGCCTTCTCCTTAATCTCAGCTGACCGACCAGCAACTGCTTCAAGATTCTCCTTCATGGCATCTTGAATTTCAATAAGTCCATTATGTCCACGGGTCATCTCAGTCCTTAGTTTGCCCAATTCAAACTCTATTCTCACAGACATAGAAGCCAGGGCAGCATCCACAATATGCTTGATCTGAGAAGCAAGATCATCTGGCAGTGAAGTCTAAGGAGGTGGAGGTGCTGACTGAGCTTCTTGAAACTGAGATCTTGCATGAGATCGTGAATGAGCTTGAGACTGAGCTGAGCCTTCTTCCCTAAATTTGATCTGCATTAGGTTCATCTGGTTCTTGCCAAAGTAGGGAGGATATTCCAGTGTGTCAACTAATCCCACATACCAAATCTTATAGTAGAACAGAATGACTAAGACCAGAGAAGGGTATGGAATATGTGATAGTTGCCTTTTGGCAAACTTGAATGAGTCATACCCTCAAGTAGCCAGTGACCAAGATTGAAAGGCTTTTTTTGAACAAAGGCAGTGAAGGGTCTGTAGTCATTTTGAGTGAAGTGGGTGTAATTGCCTCCTTTAGGAATAAAATTCCTAGAGTAGACATACCAGAGGACACGATTTTTAGGTGGCATTGAACTAGGTCTGAAGGTAAGTCTAAGTTGTTGGTCAGGAGGGAAAGGCTCACCAAGTTTGAGAGTTTCAAACACCTCCTGGTTGCTGTATGAGAAATCAGGAACAGGTGGAGGATTTTCAATTTTCAAGATTTTGTTCAAGATGGAGGCAGACAAAGTGATCTTAACATTCCTAACAATTGAAGTGACCCTTTCTTCAATTAATTCTCCATCTTCGTTTAACTCATTATCATACTCCATCTTGTAATAAAACATGCGTACAATATTTGGTGTATAAGGAGCAGATATTGAAATGAAAGATTCGTACGGTTTTAACCAGGGTGATAGATTAAAATGACATTCTTTTTGAAAATCTTCCAGGTTAATGGCAACCATTGGACAGAAAAGGCGATGAAGGTAAGCTTCTCTAAATTTTTCATTTTCTTCTTTAGGAAGAGCAGTAGAAGCAGTTACAAACCCTTCAGGTGGTGAAACAATTCTGTAGATGTCAGTGATGGCATTTTCCATGACTGTAGGTGTTCTTTCTTCTTCTTCCTCTTCTTGTTCTTGTTCTGGGTCTGGAGCATGTGATGAAGACTGACCCCTAGATGATTGCTGAGATTTAGCTACAGAGGCCCTCTTAGTTCTTGCCTTTGTAGTCGGCTTGGATTGAGCCTTCTGTTTGCCCTTTCCTTTGGGCTCAGATTGAAAAGCGGCAGACTTCGACTTCTCCTTTCTTTTTGACTCAGATTCAGAAACTGATATTTTTTCTTTTCCTTTGCCTTTGGGTTCGGGCTCTTTTCTCTTCTTTGCCTGATGCTCAGCGGGTTCTTTAAAAGAAACCCCTTTCTTCCTTGTGTTGGGAGAAGAAGAATCAGGGAGTTCGCCTTGGACGCCTCTAATTAATTTGTCGACCCCATAACGAAGACGTGTTGAGCGAGACTTTACCTGACTGGACATTCAGAAGGAGGAACAGGAACAGGCCGAACCGGTGGACGAGGAGGTGGAGGAGGAGGAGACCACGATTGCGTCTCTTCCTTACTGGAATTTGTGGCAGAAGCGGATTGGGAATGTGATTTCGAAGCCATTGGAAGGTTTGGAAGGGAGGATTAAATCAAAAATGGGAGATTCAGAGAGTGGAAAACCTAGAGGTTTAGTTCGAGGTTTGAGGAACATGTACAGTGCATATATATATATATATATATATATATATATATATATATATATATATATATATATATGGCTAGCAAACCTCGAGGTTTCAAGCCAAACCTCGAGGTTTGAAGAATAAAAATCACTAACCTGGACTTCAAAAGTGTTTTGTGAACTTTAGAATTTTCAGTGCCCAAATCTCGAGGTTTTCAGCAAAACCTCGAGGTTTTGAGCAAAACCTCGAGGTTTTGCTGTCCTTTAGACAAGTGAGCTCTCTGTCTCATCCAAACCTCGAGGTTTCTTTGAATACTCGAGGTTTCTTTTCTCTGAAGCTTTCAATCCTCCACCAAACCTCAAGGTTTTCTCCAAAACCTCGAGGTTTTGCTTTTTGACAGCAAAACCATGATTTTCAAATGTCCTGCACAAATTCATCTAGACACTCCGATGCTTAAGTTAGTGACTCATAATCATCAAAACCATAATTTATCATTAAATTGAGCAAGAAACACTTACAGTTCATTGGGATTTATCATTCCCAATTCTCTTCTTATGAAATTAAATTGTTCTTTGGCTAGAGGCTTTGTGAAGATGTCTGCTAGTTGAAGATGAGTTGGAATGAACATAACTTTGACATCTCTTTTCTGAACATGATCCCTTATGAAGTGATGTCTTACATCAATATGCTTGGTCCGCGTGTGTTGAACTAGATTCTTGGCCAAGCTTATTGTGCTTGTGTTGTCACACAGAATTGGGATCTCCTTTAAGTTCACTCCCAAGTCAGCAAGTTGTTGCTTGAGCCATAACACTTGAGCACAACAACTTGATGCAGCCACATATTCAGTTTCAGTTGATGACACTTTTGGGATTCGTATACGCAGCGGATTAAAATTTCTTACGAATCCTTCCTGAGGATCACTCAACGACGTTTAAATCAAGGTTTGGGAACCGAATCATACCTTATATTGAATACGTCCGCGTCACGTTCTCTTTGATCAAGTGGGCTACCTTCTCGATCAACACGTCCGCGTCTTGTTCTCTTTGATCAGGTGGACTACCTTCTCGATCAGCAGAAGTCGACTCTAGGATCGGCTTCCTCTACTGGTATCCACACGAACAATCCCCGAACACGGTTGCTGCAGCGGCTAGCGCTTCTTGTGCGTCTCTCTCTCAAGTTGCTCTAGGGTTTCTCGCGGCTTTCTAATACGCTCGATTGAAAAGTCCATAAGTTTTTCTAAACCTGATAGGCGTATTATATAACCAAAACTAATCCTGATTAATTTTGGAAATTCGGAATTTCGAATCTGGTCAATATATTAATCAGATCTATCTCATAAATGTAATAAAATATATTAAAAGCCAGATTTGAAATCCGAATCTTGAATTTAGATCAAATCTAAATTTAAAGCCTTTTGATTTAATTTATCAATATAAATTAAATCCGAGATATGATATCTATCTATTTAATTAAATCTGAGATACTATATCTCAATTTAATATTAAACAGATATACGATATCCTTATTCGAAACTAAATGAGATACAATATCTCTATTTGTTTCAGATATTTAATTTATCAAATAAATTAAATACTAAACAAATATCATATATAATATTATAATCTTCATTTGTAATATATATATTAATTTCGAATTTATATATATATATATATATATATATATATATATATATATATATATATATATATATAAATCCTAGATCAAATTTAGTATTCATTTAATCTCAGACTAATCTGGAATTCAATGAATCTGGACACTTTTACCTGTGTTGGATTATTTTTGTGTGCGACCCTGCAGGCCCATATGTGATTGGCAATGGGCCAACACTGTATCAGCCCACAAGTCGCAAGCGGCCTCTAGCAAGACATTGTAACTACCCAATTCACATGGGGATCGATGACACGATACTACCTATCGTACAACCATGTCACGTCCCTTTTGTCACGCGATAATTTGGTCAAGGATGAGGCATGGATAATGTCAACTTCCTTTTCTTGACCATTGCTTTCTCGATTCTTGAGTAGTCTAATAAGTGAAATGAAAACTCTTTTCCATCACAGTATGGCCATACATTTCTTAGACTCACTCATCGAGGGGCCCAGCATTATCTCTCTACATATGTGAGGGACAAATCCCATCTTGACCACTCACATTCCTCCGCATGAAAACCACTGATCCCGATCCTAGTCTTTATCATCACCCGGTCAAAGGTGACTTTTGACTAGGTCAAAGACCAGTGACTCATCATGTAGGAATCCATGATGATCTCAGGTCATAGGGCGTCGTGACGCGGTTATACATGAGATAAGCTTATGACTTAATCCATGCAGCTTTCTCATAGTGGGTCGGTCCAGCACCTTGTACTCTTACAAGTGCCCATGACTTTGACTCATATCTCCATACCTCATCAAAGTCATACTGGTCTTATTTCATCTTCACTCCCGTGTAGATGACCGACCAGAGACATTTAGGATAATCTATAAGATTATCCAGGGATGCAGTTATCAATACGAACATGCAAACGAAAATGATAACAAAAGAGAATACTTTAAATAACTTAAATATCCAAAGTACAATGAATTGCCCCTAGGGCATAATTTCCAACAGACACAGCCACATTGGTTTGCTTCTTGCTGAACCAAGACACAAGTGAATTGCCAAAGAACTCACATTAGCCACTTGTACTTTTCTGATCAGTTTTGTAGCTGGCATGATCTGAATCTGAGTATGCCACCAAGTGCTTAGGCTGACTTTTTGGGAACCATAAACCCAGTGTCTTGGTGTCTGCAAGATATCTGAAGATCCTTTTCACATGTTCAGCATGTGAATCTTTTGGAGCAGATTGAAATCTCGCACACACCCCCACACTTAATTGGATGTCAGGTCTACTTGCAGTGAGATAGAGTAATGATCCAATCATTCCTCTGTATTTGGTGATGTTGAAATCCTTGCCATTCTCCTCTGCATCTAATGAGGCGGTTGAACTCATCGGTGTGTCAGCCCCATTGCAATGCTCCAAGCCAAACTTTTTGAGCAGATCATTGAGATACTTTGTTTGGGAGATGAATATTCCATCTTTTCTTTGCTTGATTTACAATCCAAGGAAGTAGTTGAGCTCTCCCATCATTGACATCTCAAATTCTCCCTGCATAATCTTGGCAAACTCCTCGCACAAAGCATCATTAGTAGATCCAAAGATTATGTCATCAACATAGATTTGAACAATCAGAATTTCACTCAACTTATTTTTTTTAATGAATAATGTTGTGTCAGTCTTTCCTTTGATAAATCCTTGATCTAGGAGAAATTGACTCAATCTCTCATACCAAGCTCTTGGAGCTTGCTTAAGACCGTATAATGCCTTTTTGAGTTTGAAAACATGATCAGGGTACTGTTCATTTTCAAAACCTGGAGGTTGCTCAACATAAACCTCCTCTTGAATAAAACCATTCAAAAATGTACTTTTAAGATCCATTTGAAAGAGTTTAAAACCTTTAACACATGCAAAGGCTAGAAGAACCCTTATAGCTTCCAATCTAACTACTGGAGCATAAGTTTCTTCATAGTCTATGCCCTCTTCTTGGTTGTACCCTTTTGCAACCAATCTTGCCTTATTTCGGACAATGATTGCAGACTCATCCCATTTGTTCTTAAATACCCATTTTGTCCCAATAAACGGATGGTCCTTGGGCCTAGGTACTAAGTCCGAAACTTGATTTCTGTCAAATTGGTGTAACTCCTCTTGCATAGCTATCACCCAATCATTGTCTGAAAGGGCTTCATCTATTTTAGAGGGTTCAATGCTTGAAATGAAAGCAGAAAAAGTGACTTCATTCAAAGTACTGTTTCGAGTTCTTACTCCTTGATTTACATCTCCTATGACTTGATCTAAAGGATGGTTTCTAATAAATTTCCAAGCCCTTGGTTGAGACTGATCTGGGTTTTCAATATTGTTTTCAGGATCAGCCTCAAAAACATTTTCAGAATTTTCAGCAGGAGAAGGGGTAGTTTTGGAAAGAATTGATTTTTGAAAATGTTTTCTTCCTCTTCATTCAAGGGTTTATCAGCCTTTTCTTCACTGAACACAACATGAACAGATTCTTCAACTACTTTAGTTATAGTATTGAAAATTCTATATGCTTTGCTCCTATTTGAATAACTGAGAAATATTCCTACATCTACCTTAGAACCAAATTTACCAAGATTTTCTTTACCATTGTTGTGCACATAGCACTTACACCCAAAGATGTGTAGATGGCTCAGCTTAGGCTTCCTTCCTTTGTATAGCTCATATGGGGTTTTGTTCAGCTTCTTTCTCAAGTAAGCTCGGTTGGAGATGTAGCAAGCGGTGCTCATAGCATTAGCCCAGAACACTTGTGAAGTGTTGTTTTCATTTAGCATTGCCCCTGCCATCTCGGTGAGGACTCTATTCTTCCTTTCTACAACACCATTTTGTTGTGGAGTCCTTGGAGCTGAGAAGTTGTGATCTATCCCCATATTGTCGCAATACTCAGCAAAAGCATTGTTTTCAAATTCACCACCATGATCAGTTCTAATGCCTGAAATAGAAAACCCTTTCTCGTTCTGGACCTTCTTGGCAAACACAACAAACTGATCAAATGTTTCATCTTTTGAAGTCAAGAAAATAGTCCAACAGAATCTTGAATAGTCATCTACTATGACCAATGTATACAAGTTGCCACCAAGGCTCCTCACCCTTGCTGGACCCACAAGATCCATATGGAGCAATTGTAGTGGTCTATTAGTAGAGATTTCATTTTTAGCTTTAAATGATGATTTAGTTTGTTTTCCCTTTTGACATGCTTCACAAGTCAAATCATTTTTAAAACTTAGTTTAGGAATGCCAATCGCTAAATCCTTTTTAAGAAACTTGTCAAGTTGGAACATGTTGACATGAGCTAAACGCTTGTGCCACAACCAACTCTCACTCAAATTACTTACAAAACATTTTTCAGAAATTGAAGCATTGCTAGAGAGGTTAAGAGTGTAACAGTTGCCATCTCTAGGTGCTCTAAACAAAGCTTTTGATTTGAAATTTTCTAAGGGGAGCAATTGCTTTTTCACAATCAAACATTCATCTGAATCAAAGATAACAAGGTTACCCTTGTCGGTGCTTTGGCTCACACTAAGAAGTTTGTGGCAGAGTCCTTCCACAAGGTATACATCTTTGATGAGTGGTCCTTCATTGTTGCCAACCTCACCAATCCCAGCAATCTTTCCAGACTTATCACCTCCAAAGGTTACCTTGCCACCTTCCTTAGGCTTGATTGTGAGAAATTTGGTTTTGTCTCCTGTCATATGTCTGGAGCATCCGCTATCAATGTACCATTTATTAAACTTTGATTCTCTTAGACACACCTCACTTTCATCTTGTTGTTCTTGAGCAACCAGACATATGTTTGCCTTCTCCTCTTCTTCAGCTTCATCTTCATCAGATGAAGTATCTCCTCATATGGCTGAAACATATGCCTTCTTTTTGAACTTGTTGAATTTCTTTTTCTCCTTCTCTTGATTTTTCAGCTGAGGACATTCTGATTTGATGTGTTCGGGCTTCTCGCATTCGTAACATATGATAGGCTTCTTTGATTCGAAGCTGGAACTTCCTTTGTGAAACTTATTAAAGCCTTGATCATTTCTGTAGAACTTTTTAAAACTCCGGACCAGCATCCCAATTTCCTCATCTTCGTCTTCTTCATAGTCATCTGATTCTTTGGCTTCTTTTGTAGCTTTGAGAGCCAATCCTTTGTTCTTGCCATGAACCTCATCAAGTCCCTTCTTGAACTTGAGTTTGGCCTCATACTCAAAAAGGCTCCCAAAGAGTGCAGCTAGTGATGCCATTGAATCTCCTCTTGCTTCCTCAATGGCGGCGACCTTGGCTTCCCATTCCTTGTTGAGAATGTTCAGAATCTTCCTCACTTGAACGGTTTGATTGTACTCCTTTCCAAGAACAGCAAGCTGATTAATCAAATGAGTGAACCTTAGTTGGAATTCACCAATTGATTCTCCAGGCTTCATTCGCATAAGATCATATTCAGTCATGAGAGTGTTGACATGGTTTTGCTTTACACAGGCTGTCCCTTCATGAGCGATCTCCAAGGCATCCCACATTGGTTTGGCTGTTGGCAAAGTGCAAACACGAAAATACTCTTGCTGGCTCAATGCACTTTGTAAGAGTAGAATGGCTTTGCTGTTGAGAGTGGCATTTCTTCTATCATTTTCGTCATACTCGTCTTCAAGTTTGTCGACTCTTACACCATCTTCAACAGTTGAGGGTACATAATTCCCTCTTTCGAACACTCTCCATAGCCCAAACTCTGTAGCCATTACGAAAACTTTGAACTTTGCTTTCCAGAAAGAGTAGTGTTCCCCATTGAAGCCAGGTGGTCTGTTGATAGAGGCTCCATCAGGCAACATTCCTTCCATGATGATCCTTCTCGAGTTGTTAAGCTCTTTAGAGAAGACTTTGCTCTGATACCAAATGAAAATGAAGCCAAATACCCAAGAGGGGGGGTGAATTGGGTATTTTAAAAGTTCTTGCAAGCAACTCTGTTTTCTTAATGATGAAAACAGGGTAAAACAGAGTAAGAGAAGAATAGCAAGACACAAGAAGATTTATACTGGTTCGGTCTTAACCACTTGACCTACGTCCAGTCCCCAGCCTCACTGGGATTTCCACTATATCAAAGATTACACACTCTACACTCAAGAAGTGATTCTCTCACTAGAACTCACTCCTCCTTACAAGTTGTAATCAATGAACTTCCCAATCATCAAGTCCCCTTGACTTGTGATTCTATACAGTAAATGATTTACAGATAAAGACTCTCTCAAAGAGTAGATAATGATAAACACTGAAGCTTTTAATGTCAAAATACAAAGTACAAGTGAAAACTGAAAAGAAGTTGGAGAACTTGAATGCTATGCGTTTTCAGATGTTGTGGTAGTTGTGAGGCCTTGAATGACACTCTATTTATACTCAGGAAGTATTAAATAACCGTTGCAACTTCAATCTAGCTGTTGGAAGAAGTCTGCAAGGGTTAGCAAGATCTCATGCAAATCCTTATTCTTTGTTTGCAAATGTTGGAAATCATCAAAACCTTTAGAGAACCAACAAAACACATGTGAATGTGAAGCTCCCCCTTAATGAATGCATGACTTAAAATGTGAAGCTCTCTTTAATGATACCAAATAATAACATGATACCAAATGTTATGAGGTTTGGAAAAATCATTGCTCACAACATGATATCTCAGAATTAAGAACTTTTTAAATTCATTGAAATTGGTATAAAGAAATCACTTATGCTTTTTATGATAACAAAAATGTTTAAAGCATGAGAATCATTTTGAAAATGAATGTACTCAGGCTAAATTTCATGAGATTGGATCGAATGAATAAAATCAAATTAGCCTAGCATGATTATGATATATAATACGCATATTGTTTCACAATACAATACCTCACTTGAGTAATATCGTAATTACTCAAGTTATAATCCTCTATAAAGGATCTTAGAAGCTGAAATCTCAAATAAGCTTTGTAAAGGATCTCAAAATTAGTTTCTGCTCATAGCTTTTCATCAAGCTAGCATGCTCCTTATCATCTTGGTCTAAGCCTCTTGCTAGTGATGGGATGTCATTCAAGTAATGTCACAAAATTTGCAGACATAGCCACTAAAATAGTCTATTCTTTTGTATCCAATAATAGAACATTTTGGTTAACTCTTGCAAAAATATATGTTCTTTGGTACTCAATGATTCTTGAGTCCTCACAAGATTAGTCATGACAACTCTTATGCTCTTATAGAATTAAATCATATGATATTTGAGTAAAGAGTATATCAAAATCAAAGATCAAAACATACTTTTACCCAATCAAATAAGTTCAAGCCAATGAGTTAAAAGGGTGATAATTAAATCATGTCAAGAATGTTATTTCCCAATGACAATTTGTAAATACACTTTATGTAGAAAAGATATCATTGATAAAATACATGAAGTTTGAGTATAGAAAATCTTATCCATAAAGCATTTATCATCTTAAAGTTCAGATTTTTCAAGAATGATAATGAAATGTGCAAATCATTTCAAATCTTGAATGTTTTTTCAAAAACGTGATAAAATATTATGAAATCATAATTGTCATGAATGAAAGATTCATTTTTGAAACATGCAAAAAAAAAAAAAACAATGTTCATTTTAAACATGGTGGAAGTCAATATATCAGAATGTATCAGAATGCTTCAGTTTTTGGAGAACATGTTGAACAATGAAGTTAACATGTTGAAGATTTTTCTGAAAAGTAAAAGTCATGAGGATAAAGCATTAGCAAGACATGTTTAGCACAATGAGACACATATGCATAATGGCTTTGCTATAGCCAAGAGATAATCTTGCTTCTTAGATGAGAGTCTTGAAAGTATATGAACATTCAAGGCAAGATTATGAATATACAAAGATAGTTACTCAAAATATGGATGAAGATAAATTTGATGTATTTGAGTAACGAAAATGAGTGCTAGGATTCATAGATGATGAAACACAAACTCATTAGTCCAAATGACTAGAGTTCCATAATATTATCCTAGTAAGTTATTCCATATAATGGTTAATGCACTAACATTTAATGCATTAATGAACATTCATAATGCTTGAAATAACTTAACCAATAATGATTTATCCAATAAGCATAAGATTTTCACAAATTGAATTTTTTTCTAGAAATAAGCTTGAAACTCATATATGATTAACTTGTTAGGCATGAGGTCCAACTAGTTAGAGAATGAAACTAAAGAGTTCAAGCAACACATTGAATTCCAAAGATCAATATGTGAATGATGGAGAAAACTCAACTGGATAAATCTGATGCATATCCAACATTCAGTATACAATATTAACTTCCAGTTTTGAAACATCATTTCAATGCAATCAAAGTATGGATATTTTTCAAAACAATTGTATGCATTTTCTCAAAGCAGTGTGAATTGAAATCCAAACCAATTTCACGCTTATGCATTTCAAAAATATAAAATAAAAAAGTTTTGCACAAATTTACTTGTTTGATCATCAAAAACTCAGTAACAAATTGATCAAACACAGTTAGGAATATTAGTGATTGATGATATAGAGTATATAGATCATACATGAAGTTTTTGGAAATTCGAGCAAGATGATTTCAAAAGCATGGTTGACTCAAACTTGAGTTTGGAAAGACAAACTGGTCTTTGGAAAGGCAAACTGGAGTTTGGAAAAAATTACTCAGGTACTAAACTTGAGTTTACCTAGCTAACCTCAAGTTTGCTCTTCATTTAGATCTGAGGTTTTGCCTCTGTATGGACCAAACCGGAGGTTTGCGTAGAAAACCTGAGTTTTGTAAAATTTGTTCAGGACCAAACCTGAGGTTTGCATATTTAGGCTTGAGTTTAGACTTCTATTGAGCAAACCATCAGGAAATCAGTTTGAAACACATTTTGAGCAAAACACAAACTCGAGTCTATAAGTGACCAAACTCGAGTTTGTCACTATTCATGATAAAAGTCAGTTTTAGCTCTCAAAACACAAACCGGAGGTTTCCAGTGCAAACTCTAAAGTTTTTTTAAGCAAAAATCATTTTGCTCTCTGTAAGCCACAAACTCGAGTTTAACATCTTAAACTTGAGTTTTCTCAACTTAGAAAACTTCTTCAAAATTCTTGGTTTGAAGCAAAACCGGAGGTTTAGAGAAGTAGTCTCAAGTTTATGAAAATCTCATTTGAAAAATTCTTCCCGCCAGAGGCAAACTCAAGTTTGTCTCCACAAACTCAAGTCTACATATTTTGTAAACTCTTTGAAATCTTCTCTAGAAGTAGCAAACCTGAGGTTTAGAACTAACAGGCTCGAGTTTAAAATGTTTTCAAATCAGAAAGCCCTCGGCCTCTCGCAAACCAGAGGTTTCCAATTGCAAACTGGAGTTTACAGCTTCTAAGTTGGAGTTTGCATTTCTAAACTGGAGTTTGTCTTTGACAGTAAAATTACTGATTGAAATTGAATAAGTTTCAAAATCTTTTAACTTAACTAAAGACAAACCAAAAAATGAATTTCATATAATCATAGTATGAGGTGAGAATTAGATATCACCGTAATTCTTCTTATCCTCATAGAAGCTTGCTTGGTAGAGATGGATTGATGTAGATAACTCCTTTTCAACGTTCACCATCAACATCAAGCATAGCTTGTTGAGCTTTCTCAAGAGTTAGATCATTTCTTTATGTTCCATTCTTGAGAAGCTTTCTTTGATCCTACAAAATCGTATAAATCTTTTATTTCTTGGTATTCAACCTTACTTGAATCCAATCATCGTTAACTTGTAGGAACCGAAATTAAATTCACATGCTCTTATGAATATAATCAATTCAGAACAATAAAGCACAGTGAAATAATTGTGAGTTCATGCATAAAGAAATACTTTCTTTTCAAATCATGAATACATAAAGAGTTCAACCTATTGAACATTGCAATCTCTTTAAAAAAAAAACTGGATGTGAAAAAAAATTCAAAACATATAGTTTGCAATACTCATTTCTAAGGTTACAAAATATAAAACCTCAAGGAAAATTTCAGATGAAAGCATAAGAGGTTTTATCATTGTATACCTTTGCCTTAGGTGCTAGGAAGATTGACTTTGCTTACCCATTAGTTCTTCATATGTCTTCCTATGGGTGTTGGCAAAGCTCTCTCAAGGGATATAGACTTCAAGAGTCTTCTATCTGACAATTGAGAGAATCTCCTTTTCTTGTTCTCCTCAAGATAACTGAATGGTACTCTATGGTAGTTTGTTCTTGAGGTGGAACATAGTCCTCTTGCTTGTATCCATTGCTTCTTTTGATTTGAGGATGAGGTTGTAGCAATGGCTTCTCTATGAGTTCTCCTAACTGATGTGAATCTTCTTTTAGGTTCATGAGAGACTCTTGGATTCTTCTTCTTCTCAGTACCTTTATGTCCATTCTCTTTGGAATCTATCTGCACACACAAAGCACTAGAAGGACATTTTGGTACACATTTATACTTGGGTCCTTGATAGTTAGTATTGGACCTTACTTGTCCTTTAGGAATCCAAACAAAATGATTTCTCACATTAGAATTTCTCCTAATATAACATGTATGAGAAATATGGCCAGATTTTCCACAATAATTGCAAATGATAGAGAAATGCTTGTTATGAACATTTTTGCAAGGATTGTGTTGGTCATGAGAGTAAGACTTCAAATAATCTTTATTTAAACATTCATTCTTCCCACATGATTTTCCAGCATGATTGAAAATACTTTTGTTTTTCAAAACAGAATCAGTAATTGGTTGAAAAACAATTTTATGGAAATGTTCAAAATCATTTTTCTTAATTACACAAGAAGAATTGGAATTGTTTACCACATATGTATCTTGAGCTCCTGATGATGATATATCATAATCGTCCATGAGCTCTTTCTGGGAATCATCTTCCTCTTGTTATTTTGCGTTGACTGGATCATGAAAGTATTCAATGATTTCTCCTTCTTCAATCTCCAGTTGTTCATCAGTTGTGGATATGCAATTTATAATTTCTAATGAACTACCAACACTATTAACTTCAACACAATTGTTAGAACTATAAATATAATCAAGAGTATCCCAAATATCTTTAGCACTAGAGCAAAACTTGATTTTCTCATAATCGTTTTCTGTCAATGCACTATAAAGGATTTTCATGGCTCTAATATTCAATGAAAACATTTTCTTTTCCTTATCTGTCCAATCCTTTCTTGGTTTGAAATCAAAAGCATTTGTAAAAACATTCCACATATAAAAATCAGTTGTTTTGATAAAACTAGTTATTCTAGCTTTCCAAAACCAAAAATCGATATCTTTGAAAAGCGGTGGAATGGTAAAATCAAATCCTTTTGAAAATGTGGAACACCCAAAATCAGCCATTGAAACTCTTGAGACGGTTAAGTCCTTTAAACAAGAACTAGGCTCTGATACAAAATGTAAGAACCGGCTGAACCCAAAAGGGAGGTGAATTGGGTGAAGTATAAAAATTTAGGAACTTTGAAAATCTTTTCGTAACTCACTGGAAATCAGTTTATAAAACAATAACCAGACATTTAAATATCTATACACATTCAAACATATGTGCTGGAAATGTAAGAGATAAGGGAAGAGAATGTGCAAACTGATTTATACTGGTTCGGCCCAACCTTTGACCTACGTCCAGTCCCCAAGCCTCGCTTGGGATTTTCAATCCACTATCTTCTTTCAACTTGATTACACGTTTTGTAATTGAAGCAATCCTCTCACTAGGATTCACTCCCCCTTACAAACTGTAATCAACACACTGCTTGATTACACACTCTGTACTCGAAGTAATCCTCTCACTAGGATTTACTCCCCCTTACAAGTTGTAATCAACACAATGTGTTTCCCACTCAGGATCACCCAATCTTGAGTAACTCTCAGAAGAATAGAATGATTACAATAAATCTTCTCTCTTAGAAGTGAATAGATAAACACTGAAGATCTAATACAAATCACTTCACTCTCTAAGTTATTTAAACATGAAAAACATAGTGTAAATGATGTGAAAACAGAGTATCAGCATGTTGGAAGTGTGGGCTCGTGTCTCCACGTTTTTCTGCTTGAATCTGTCCTCTTTTATAGGGAGAGAACAATATATGACCGTTTATAACCGTTGCCTATATCAGATAAGGTTCAGGTTAAGCTTTGGTCTTCTTCTCTCTCTAGTTTTTGCTTGATCCAGCTCTGCAGAAGTTCAGAGTTGACTTCTTGAAAATAGATCCGTTGGAATGGCAGCTGCTGGATGTAGAAAGCATTCTTTAATTCCTTGTAAACGTGTGCAGAAAGTTTACCCAAAAGTATGCAACTTGTCTCGGTCTTGCTTTTAAAGTGCTGACGTCACTTTTTGCTTTTGCTTTAAACCTTCACTAAACATCTTCTAAATCATCTGAAACTCACCAACAAAGTGATTAAACATATCTAGGAACATAGAAGAATGATAATGGAAAGTATTAAGATCAAACATGAAGATTTTGCAAAAACGTCAAATTCGAATTTCAGTTTCAGCGATGTAAACCTGAGGTTTGGTTCATGTAAACTCGAGTTTGGACTTTGGTATGTAAGAAGATGATTTAAGTCCAAAACATCAAACCGGAGGTTTTCATTCTAAACCTGAGGTTTTCAGTATTTTAAAAACTGCAAATGCTCTCGGGTTGATTTAAACTGGAGGTTTACAAACAAAACCTGAGGTTTTCAACACACTGAAAAGTCACATTGCTCTCTGTCTGAGTTAAACTCGAGTTTGTTCACTTATAGGCTCGAGTTTGGCTTTTTCCAAATGTTCATTTCTTCTCTTGAACTCTTGAGCTTGAGTTTGTGACTGATAAACTCGAGTTTGTAAGTTATACTGTGACTTGGTTGCTTCTGACTTGCCTTGGCTCGAGTTTGCAACTTTGTCACCTTTTGAAGGCCATATCTCCCTGGTCTGAACTCCGGTTTGGTCCGTTCAATGCTTGATGGAAATCCCTTTGAGTCTATTTTAATATGCCACCAATTTCAGCTCAATTGGATTTGTAGATTGTGAGTTACACTCAAAACATTGAAGCTTGGTTTGCTGTGTGGCGTGGATTTCTCTGTCAACTTCCACAATTCATATCTCCTTGATCTGAACTATTTTTGGCTTGCATTTTATATCAAAATGACACATTAGGAGTCTAGTTTCATACAAAATTGGTTTCACGTCGATTGAATCTCTGGTTTGGGAGATATCATCAAATTACCAGACGTCGCCCGTGCTGAACGTGAAACAGAGTAGAACTGAAGTGCTGAGTACCGCTATAAACTCGAGTTTGCACTTATAGGCTCGAGTTTGCCTAGTCCAGAGACACCAAAAATGCTGAGGACACTTATTGGCACGAGTTTGTAATTCCTGTGTCGAGTTTGAAGTCCTAAACTCGAGTTTGGGGTCCTAAACTCGAGTTTGCTCATATCAGAGAGGCAAATTACTGCAGGAAGGTGGTAAACTCGAGGTTAATACTTGGAGACTCGAGTTTGCTCATCCAGAAGCTAATTTTTGCTGACTTTAACTCTGAATTGAGTCATTCCAACTTCCATATGATCTTAGAGGCTTCTAGCTTCAACATAAGAACTTGAATAATTATATCTTCATGCCATTTAGCAAGTTCTTCCTTCTTCCATCTCCCAACTTGATCATTCTTCATCATTTAACTTGGGCTTTTTATTCTTTGCAGCTTCTACCTTCTTCAATATTCAGAAAGCCAAGCCTATGCTGAACTTATTCTAGAATTTCATGTGTTGACTGCTTCATTCCAACTTCTGTTTGATCATCGAGACTTCATGTATCACAAGAACTTGAATGTTGTGAAAGTTCTTCTTTCTTTAGTCTCCTTTCTTGATAAATCTCCATTATTAAACTTTGCATCTACATTAAATATAAGAATTAGTCAAAGTAGAAAATAAATGTAGTATGCAAACTTTTTGCTCTTAAAAATGACATCTATATAAGACATCATCAAAACTAATCGTATCTAACAAACAAGTGGAATAAGCATATGAACAACACATTAATTTCTCATAGCCGGTTGTTGGTGAAAGCTCCAGCGTGGCGGCTGCTAATGACTGGTAGCTAGAGCTTCAGCGACAATAATTTTTTTAAAAAAATAAAAAATAAAGGGGCATTATTTTCTTTCTACCCATAAAACTTATTTTCACTTTTGTCCTTGAGGATGCAATAAAGTTTCTGAATGTTAAAGGGGTTGACTGAAATAAATTTGGACTTGCGTAGGTTTACTAAAATTCTTCCTTAATACAAGTATTGGTCCTTTTAAGTACACTCTAATTTTGATTCTGTTTACTTAAGTTTCAAAACATGTGTTTTCCCTAAGTTTTTATTAAGTTGTTTAAACAAAATAAAACTTGAGTAACCAAAACTTATGACCTAAAATTTGAAGGACCAAAACCAAAATGAAAGTAAATTTAAAGGAACAAAAATTGTATTAACCAAAAACAAAATGAATTAATTATTAATTAAGCATAAAAGAGGAAGACCTACCAAGTAGATCAACTTTTGCCAGTTAAAGTTTATTTTTGGTCATCTAAATTTACATTAGGGTTCTTTCTAGTTCTTTAAGTTTAGAAAGTGTACTTTTAGTCTTTTAATATTAACACTGTTAATTTCATTAACAGAAAATGATGGCTTATCGAGAGACTCTTCAATTAAATGTTGATTTGAGTGAGGGACTCTGTCATTAAATCTTTTAATATAACAATTTTATATGTTAAATTATTGAAAAGGATTTAAAAAAACTTCATCTTTCCCAATTCTTCTAGAGTTTCACATCAACAAATCATTCTTTAACCTAAATAAATAATTTTTTTGAGCTTCCTAAATTAGTTGAAAACTTTTTTAAGTTAATAGAGTTGGTATCGCCTTCTAAGCATTCAACATGATATGATCTAACTATACTCGCTTCTTGCATGATCCTATATCAGAAGCGTCTCCTTCCAAATCCCTCAAACTTGTTCGTTGCATGCATTAGCATGATAATTCAATTTTCTGGCTGAAACTCCGATGTAAAACAAAAATATTTGAAAACAAAAATAGTAGGTGGTGACAATGGAAAGAGGTGCAACCATCCCTAACTTTTCCAGCGTCTTTGGGTGTAAGTTATCAGGAGCAACACTATTCGCTTTGTCTTCAAGGGAATGATAGTTGACGCAAATAAGGAAAATTAAACTTTACAAAGGCACTAATAAGCCAAAATCTGAAACAAAATGAGTTATTCCTCACATGGATGAGATTTTGCAGTCGTAGGGATGAATTAGGGATGAGTTTTTTTTATTATTATTTTTTTATTTTATGTGAAACCCGAAAAGAATTGGTATAGATAAAGTGAATTTAACATCGTTTTCAGTTCAATTTATTAAATTGGGAAAATCCCATATAAATCTACCTAAAATGTAGAAATTCTAAATCAGGTTGTCAAATTCAATAAATTCTTGATTAAGTTATTGATCCAATTTAGAATTTTAAAATATGATTAAAATGACTTTATTGCACTCCCACAGTCTCCTCTATCCTCTCCCCTTTAAAAATGTTTTTGTTCTGTTCTGGGAACAGGAGTGATTGGACTTGACTAGGTGTCAAGCCTAAAGCCTACGTACCCTTTGAAGGGATCAAAGTCTACGTAGTTCGATATACTCGGTGGCGTTAACTAGAGGGGTGGTGTGTGTGCTCTGTGTGACAGAAAGTAAGGTGGAAAATTAGAATGTGCACCTGGTTAGTCGTCTTCTGTATTTATAGAGGAGTCCGAGGCGGATATCCCGGCCTTGCATGACATTCGAGGCGAGTATCTTGGGATGCGTATTGTGTAGATATGATCTCGACACTCCTAATGATGTTGATAGATCGGATTTGTTGCGATACCAGATCTCCCCCATGATCAGTGGATCATACTTCCGGATATGTCTGTTGTTGGGCCATACCTCAGATTTGGGCCTTTGGGCCGGTCCGTAACAGTTGCCCCCCAGCTCGATAATTCAGGCTTCTGTATTGTCGAGGTGTACATTGCCCCCGGTCTCTGTCATGGTCCTAGGCCTCTACTTTGACCTGACCGGTCTATAGCTGCTGTAGCCGCAAAAGTGGTCTTGGGCCCGAGGTCTCATTTCTCAGGACCCCAAGGGATTAAATCCCTGATGTCGTCCCGGGGCATTGTGCCTTGCTTCTACCTTAACCGTCCGGGGTGATTTCTTAACCTGCGTTGGTCTGAGGCGCTCAATTGTGACCTCGGATTTGCGTACCTAGCCCCTTGGTATTCGGTCAGTCGCTCGGTATTCCTTCTGTACGCACCATCATTGCGTCTTTACACCTGGCTCGCATTGATTGGGGAAAGTCTGTAACCTCGTGCTTATTCGTGCCCCGATTTTCGTACGCATTTAATGCTTTCACGTTGCGCAGTACGCGACCTATCATGTCTAGGTGAAAAGTCCTTTTTGCCCTTGACATTCAAACGCCTTAGCATTACTGATAAGTATGCCTTTTACATTTGGCTCTTCACTTTTTCCCGCTACACTTATAATATCCCAACTTTTCTCTGGTTTTCCAGTGCCATTCCTTGCTGTCGAACCTTTGCCGTTTTCTTTCCTCAACAACTCGAGCCTCCTTCCTTTCTCACACAGGTACTCCACTTGCTTTTCTTTGCTTTTTTACGATGTAACTTTGCATTCTACCGTTTATATACTCATTCACCCTTCTTCCTAGTCTGCTGGGTAGGCGTATAGGCCATTTTCTGGGTCTGTCTAGTATTTCTGCGTTTGTTCTGGTATACCCTGTGGTCATCCCTATACTTGTTTTTCCTTCTTCACCAGACCCTTAGTTCCTAAGCTCTTAACTCCTCCCTAATGGATAGAGGTAGAAACTTCCCCAAGCCAAAACCAATATTAACACCTGAGGAAGAAGAGGTTTTTCGCACTCGCTTCCCACGAGCTTCATACTGGGTTTTCGGTACCGAGCTCCCTGAAGAGGAGAAGTTGACCCCCATGCTCTGGGACATAGCTGGTCATTCAAGACCGACCAGGCCTCGTCCTGCCGCAGCTAGAGCTCCAACTGCCACTCCTACCCGCACCCCGGCACGTGCTGTTCCTTTCTCTATTCCAGTCCGAGCCGGGTCCAACTCTGGAGTCAGTTCCGGGTCCCCAGCCTTATTGGCTTAGCCTCTCAACATCTATGAGGCTCCTCCATCTGCGAGCTTGGATCTTCATCCCGAAGGGTACCTCGAGCCCTGCTGGGATTGAAAGTGGAGCCAAATACCCAAGAGGGGGGTGAATTGGGTATTTTAAAAATTTGAAGAGCTTGTCCTGTTTGAAGATAGTGAAAACATGGCAGAACAGAGCAAGAGAAGAATAGCAGGACACAAGAGATTTATACTGGTTCGGTCTTAACCACTTGACCTATGTCCAGTCCCCAAACTCTCTGGGATTTCCACTATATCAATGATTACACACTGTGCACTTAAGAAGTAATTCTCTCACTAGAACTCACCCCCCTTAGAAGTTGTAATCAATGAACCCAACCACAAAGTCCCCTGACTTGTGGTTCTTTACAATAAATGATTTACAATCAGAAACTCTCTCTAAGAGTAGATAATGATAAACACTGAAGCTTAATGTCACAAGACAGAATACAAGTGAAAACAGAAAGGTAGTTGAAGAACTTGAATGCTTATTCGTTTTCAGATGTTGTAGTAGTTGAGGAGAATTGAATGCAACTCTATTTATAGTCAGATAGCATTAAAGGACCGTTGCATTGTTAATTTGACTGCTGGAGATGATCTGCAGAGGTTATGAGCTGCTTAGGTCTTCTTCTCTCTCTAACTTCTTCTTAATCTAGCTGACTAGATGATCAGAGTTGACTATCTACAAATTAATCCGTTGGAGAAGCTATTGCTTGTTGTAGAAATCAATCTTTAATGCTTTGCAATCATGTGCAGATGGATTAACCAAAAGCATATAAGTTTCTGGGTTGATCATTTAATGTTCTGACATCACTTTTGCTTTTGCTTTAAACTTTCAATAAACTTTATTTAATCTGTCTGAAACTCACTAAAAAGATGGTTAAATATATCTAGAAACATTAGAGATTAATCATGGAAAGCATTGAGATCAAACAAGAAAGTATAACAAGATCGATAGATTTGAATTTTTGACAACGTTCAGAAACCTGGAGGTTTGTTCCACAAACCTCGAGGTTTTCGACTTCTGCAGGTGAAAGAGGTTTTGGTTCAAAACAATAAACCTGGAGGTTGTATGCAAACTTGGAGGTTTTCAGAAACCCAGAAACACAATATTTTCTCTGAGTGTCAAAACCTCAAGGTTTTCTCAGAAACCTCGAGGTTTCACTTTGAAAGTGAAACCTTGCAAAATCGCGTCAAGAGCAAACTTGGAGGTTTTATGGAAACCTGGAGGTTTCAAAATCAGTGAAAATTCATTTGCTCTCTGGAACCCACAAACCTCGAGGTTTGTAGCAATACTCGAGGTTTTGCTTGAAAATCAGAGTTTTGAGCCAAAAGCAAAACCTGGAGGTTTTCAAAGTCAGGAAATGTTGTTTGCTCTCTGGATGCCAGAAACCTCGAGGTTTTCTCCAATATTCGAGGTTTCACACTAATTTCAAAATTCTCAGTTTTGAGCCAAAACAGAAACCTGGAGGTTTGTGAGTAAACCTGGAGGTTTTGAAAAACTTGAAAAAATGCAGAACCTCTCTGCCTTGACAAACCTCGAGGTTTTCCAGAAACCTCGAGGTTTCTCACAATTTTGAGAAACTTGGAAAAACACATTTTAGCTCAAACCTGGAGGTTTCCCATAAACCTGGAGGTTTTGAAAACTGACGTGAAACTGAACTCTCTCTGGTAGGACAAAACCTTGAAGTTTCTTGCCAAACCTCGAGGTTTCACACAATTTTGTGAAACCCAGATTTTTCAAGTTAAAACAGAACCTTTGAGTACTCCTCTGTAAGTCCAAACCTCGAGGTTTGCTCTTATAGTGAATTTTTCATCAATTGAGAGCAAAACCTCATGCTTGGTTTACAGTCATTGGAAATCATCAAAACCCTTAGAGAACTAACAGGGATTGCCTTGCTGAGAGTTCCTTTCACATTGTGCATGGCGGGGATGCAAGGGCTTCTTCCATACTCAGTTCCTATCGGCACCGGCTTTCTTTGGGCCTTCCTTCTAGCGCCCCCTTTTGTCCAAGTCCGCTGTCTTTATCGCTGCGAATTTGCTTGTGCCAGGTATTCCTTCATTTTGCTAATACTCAAATTTTTATTTTGCCTATAGGTTAATGGCTCCCAAATCTCTACCTTCCCATCAACGATCCGAGGCGGAAGGGTTGGACTCTTCTAGTCCTCTCGAGGCTTTATGCTGGAGGTACGCCTGGGTGTCGCATGAGGTCTTGAAGACCTGGTCTTTGATGTCGGACACCGACATCGCCCGCATGAAGCTTCCAGCCACGGATGGGTGAGTTGTCTGTCGTCCGGTGGCCGACGAGCCTATTTGGTTGGAGCGGGAAGAAGGTCGCTCCAACTTCTTTTTCTTTTACCGGGACTGCCTAACTCGGGTCGGTGTTCGCTTCCCGTTCACCCAGTTCCAGATCTCGGCTTTATGGCACCTGAAGCTTACCCCGTCATAACTTCATCCGAATGGGTGGGCTTACCTTGTTGCATTTGAGCAACTGTGCCGCTCCTTCCCCGTTTGATTCCCTGCTCAGCCAATTTATTCTTTTATTACTTCGGCCCCTTTACCCCCGGCTCCCCTAAAGAGAGCGACAAGTTAAAAGGGTTGGTATCCCTCCGCAGCAATCCATAGAAGAAACTTATGCAGCCCTTCTCTGATTCTTTCATGCGGTTTAAAAACACCTCCTTCAAGGTGGCCGCTGTGCTCGGTCAACAGCCTTGGTTTTTAAAAGGGGTTGAGGCCTCGAACGTTGAGTGGTGCTTTCCTCTCTATTGGATGGAGGCCCATCATAAGGTTGCCCCCTCATCCTTCCAAGTTTCCAATGATGATCTCCTCCCGGAGACGGTCCCTTCGGTGCCTCGGTTGGCTGCTTTCGTGGAGAAGTACGGCGCCCAGAGTGCGGCCTTCTTCATTACTGGGGATGGTTCAAGGCCAATCCCCTCAACTTATAGGGGTTACTGTTTGGATGCATGTGTTGTCTGTTTTTACACTTTCGCTTGGTAACTCTTGTTATTTATGACTTCTTTTATTTGTCTTTTCAGCTCAAGACATAAAGGCCCTTCCAAGTTACCTGTCCAGGGTAAATCTGGCCGCATCTTCACCAAGCAAGCAAACTCATAAACGGGCTGCCCCTTTCAACGCCACTGCAAGCAAGGCCGCCGCTGAAGCAACCTCGGCAAAAAGGGCTAAGGCCTCTGATGGCCAAGGGTCTACTCCTTCGGTTCCCTTCGAGCTTTCGCAAGGAGTTGAAGCTTCAAAAGGGAAAGAAGTTGTGGAGCCCGTATCTGAGGTCATTCCTTCTACTCTGTCTGCTTTGGTTCTTTCGCCTCCTCCACCTCCTCTGCCTCCTCCTTCCAAGGCGCCCGGCCCTTCTTCAGTGCTCCCTTGGGGTTTTGTCTTGGAGAAGGGAGTGACCGTGAATCTAGACGTTGCTTTTCTTCCTCCCCGTGAATTCATGGAGAGCCGTCCCCTATCTCTACTGAACGAGGCCGTGGTGCACAAAGCCCAGAGATACTTATGCAAATCCGTCGAGTTGCTCCAGCCCCTGCTTCATGTAAGGGGCAAGTACTCCCTGTCTGACGCAGAAAATAAGCAGCTGAAAGCGTCCCAGACAGGGGTATTGGCGGTGAAGAAGGCTCTTGCGGAGTCCGAGGCCACAGTGAAGATCCTATAGGAGGAGCGGGATGCCGCTAAGGCCGGGGGCGCGAAGTCGGCTCAGGAACTTCAAATTTCCAAGGAGGTGGTGGACAAGACGACCTCCGAGTGTGTACGGCTATAGAAGGCACTGGGTGAGAGCCTAGACGCCCTGAAGACCCTTCAGAAGCAGCATACACTGCATTCACGGATCTTGAGGCGACCAAGGAGGCTCTCTCTAAGGAACAGCAGGCACACTTAGAGACTATTAAGTCTTTAAAGGAGACCACCCGGGATTGCTTTGAGGTGGCCTTAGAGCAGATCCGGTGCCTAAACCCGGACATCACCCTCAACCTAGATGGCTACGACTTCCGCGCCTTTGTCGAGGATGGGGTCCTAATTCAATTCCAATCCTCTCCTGCTGGCGGATCTCAATTTCTCGAAGAAGAGGAGGTGCTAGAGGCGGAAGACAAGGAGACCGGGCCGTCCAAGTAATAGGGATTTTTGTACTTTGTTTTTGTTAACGTCTGTGCCACTTTTTGACTGTTTCCGACTTTATTTTCGGCTATAAAAATATTCTGACAATGAATGACTTAATTTTATCATCCATTCGCCGTATTATGAATTCCAACTTACTTAGAAATTCATTGACTGTAGTAGGTACAAGTCTGTTTACTCGACCAGCGCTTACGTCTGCGAGGATGGGGCAGGGTTGTATGTTTTGACCTCGCAGGGTGTTAACTTAACCGCACTACCTCGTTCTGGCTTGACTAATCAGAAAAGTAAATTGTAACCGAAATAAGGGCGAATTGCCACATGTTCAACCGAGGTGTTTGTAACGCAGTAATCAAACATTTTGACCTGATCAGGGTCGGGATGACAATTTGCTTACTTAGATCGGGCGAGCGTTGACGTGTCAATTTCGTGAAGGCCACGTATGGCAGTTCCGCCGAGCTCTAACCTGAGCACGTCAGAGTACAACAACCGGTGTCATCCATCTAGATGGGTTTATTTGTGACCGGGTGTAAGGACCGCGGTGTCGGGTTTTTGACCGGGCTTATTGGCCTCGGTGTCAATTATTTGACCGGGCTTATTGGCCTCGGCGTCATGCTTAAGCGGTTTATTTGTGCACATTGGTAAATCGCCTCTGTGGGATCCTTCATTAAAAATAGAAAGAGCTCTAAAGAGCTAACAAATAGTCATAAATTATTCAAACGAAAAATAAGGAGTAATCAAAACTAAGAAAATCAGCAAATAACCAAACAGCAAATGAGGTAAGTGTTGGTGTAATAGATCCTATCTGGCCGAGTCAAGACCTAGCTGTAATAGATCTTTAGCTTGTCGGCGTTCCACGTTCTCTTAACCGGCTTCCTTGCCAAGGTTTCAAGAACATATGCTCCACTATCCAGCCTCTCTTTGACCCGGTAGGGGCCTTCCCAATTCGCTACCAATTTTCCGTCTCAGGCATTCTTATTGCCGATATCGGCCCGCCGAAGTACGAGGTTCCCCCGGTTAAAAGACTGTGGCCGAACCTTCCGATTATACTTTGCCACGAGGAGGTTCTTGGCGGTGAGTTCCCGGCAGTGCGCCGTAACTCGGATTTCATCTATCAGGTCCAGGTCTGTCTTCAAGGCGTCGTCATTTGACGCCTGTCCGTCCTGTCCGGCTCTCAGCTTTCTCCACGATGGTTGTCCTATTTTGACCGGGATCATTGCTTCACAACCATAGGTCATCCGGAATGGGGTCTCCTGGGTTGAGGTTTGCACGCTCGTCCTGTAGCCCCATAGAACACTGTGAAGCTGTTTGGTCCAATGGGTCTCGGCCCTTTAACATGCGTTTCTTCAGACCGTCCAGAATAATCTTGTTGGCTGACTCGGCCTGGCCATTAGATTGTGGGTGTTCGACTGAGGAGAAGTGTTGCTTAATGTCTAAGTCAGACATTAAGGCCTAGAACCTATGGTCCATGAACTGGGTCCCATTATCGGTGACGACTTCGGCAGGTATCCCGAAGCGAGCAATGAATTATGACGAAAAAACCGCATTACTCGGGCCCTGGTGATCATTGTTAAGGGTTCTGCCTCAATCTACTTAGTAAAATAGTCGACCGCGACAATGAGCCATTTAAATTGTCTGGGTGCCGGCTTGAATGGTCCGAGGATGTCCATGCCCCACTTGTAGAAGGGCCAAGGAGCTGAGATTCCCTTAATTCGGTTGGCGGTGGCCAAATAATCTTGGCGTGTTTTTGGCAGCTGTCACACCTCTTGGCGGCTTCCATAGCGTCTTGCTTCATGGTCTGCTAATAATATCCAGCGCGTAACGCCTTCTTGGCAAGAGCCTTGCCATGTGGTGGCCATTGCAGCCTTCGTGTATCTCGGCCAATACATATTTGGCCTCGGTTTGTCCTAAGCATCGCATCATCGGACAATGTAATCCTTTTCTGTACAGCTGATCGTCGACCCTTGTGTAGATAGCGGCCTCTCTGATCAGCTTCTTTGCTTCGGTGGAATCCATCGGGATGATGCCTCTTTCTAGGTAGTCCTCGATCGGCTTCCTCCAATCGGTAGCCGTCGAGATAGTCATGACACAGCTTAGCTTGGCCAAATTTTGTTGGATAATGGTTCTATGACTGCTCAGGCCTTTGGTACTCGCCAACTTGGAGAGGATGTCGGCCCTAGTGTTTTCTTCTCTCGGGATATGGGTGACAATCACCTCATCAAAATCGTCCATGACTTCTTTTGCTCTGTTAGGTACTTAGCCAATAGTAGCCCTTTTGCCTGGTAGCTGCCGCCGATTTGTGCGGCGACGAGCTGCGAGTCGGTGAACACCTTGACTCGCCGTGCCCCACTATCTTTAGCTTGAAACAGTCCGACCAGGAAGACTTCGTACTCCGCTTGGTTGTTGGAGGTCGGAAACTTCAACTGTAGAGAATGCTCAGTTGCAACCCCCTCTGGGCTCTCGACGATGACTCCTGCTCCACTACCCTTTGCATTGGAAGATCCGTTGACGTATACATTCCAAACCTTGTCGTTTGTCACTGCCGGGGTGAGCTCTCTAATGAAATCCATCAAGGCCTGTGATTTGATAGCGTGCCGGGCTTCAAATTTGATATCGAACTCGGACAATTCGATCGCCCAGTTGGTCATCCGTCCTGCGAAATCCGGCTTGTGCAATATCTGGCGGATCGGTTGGCTGGTTCGAATGACGATTCGGTGCCCCTGAAAGTATGCCCGAAGCCTTCTTGCCATCGTCAGTAAGGCAAAGGCCACCTTCTCCAGTTTCTGGTAATGGAGTTCTGAGCTTTGCAATGCCTTGCTCACAAAGTAGATTGGTGTTTGCCCGGCCACGGTTTCTCTTACCAAGGCGGCACTTATAGCCTCGTCTCCAATCGACAAGTATAAGAACAACGTCTCCCCTGGCTGGGGCTTTGTGAGCACTGGGGGAGTTGCTAGGCATCGCTTGATTTCTTCAAAGGCGGCTTCACAGTCCAGGTTCCAGCCTCCGTGTGTCTCCTTTTTCAATAATCTGAAGAACGGCAGCGCTTTTTCCACGGATCTGGGTAAGAATCTGGTCAGGGTGGCCAAGCAATCTATTAACTGCTGAACCTCCTTTTTTGACCTTGGGGCTTGCATGTTTAGGAATGCTTTGCACTTGTCCGAGTTAGCCTCAATTCCTCGATTCATCAGCATAAAACCTAGGAATTTCCCGGCTAGGACTCCAAAGGCGCATTTGGTCGGGTTCAGCCTGATTCGATGTCTTCTTAATTTCAAAAACGTCTGTTCCAAGTCTCGGATGTGATCCTCTGGATGTTTCGACTTCACGATCATATCGTCTATGTAGACCTCCACATTTTGGCCAATCTGGTCCTCAGAGACCCGGTTCACCATGCGCTGGTAGGTGGCCCCAGCATTCTTTAGTCTGAATGGCATGACATTGTAACAATAGTTCGCCTTGTCGATCATGAAGGCGGCCTTCTCCTAGTCGTCCGGGTGCATGGCAATTTGATTGTATCCGAAGTAGGCGTCCATGAAGGATAACAGCTGATACCCAGCCGAGTTATCGACTAATTGATCAATATTCGGCATTGGGTAGGAGTCTTTCGGGCATGCCTTATTCAAATTTGTGTAGTCCGTGTATACCCTCCATTTGCCACTCGGTTTTAACACCATAACCACATTAGAGAGCCAGGTTGTATATTGTACCTCTCTGATGAATCCGGCTGCCAGGAGCTCTTCTATGTGGCTCTCAAGAGCCTTTTGTCTGTCCGCGGCAATATTTCTCTTTTTCTAGGCCACGGGCTTCGACCCCGACCATATGGCCAACTTGTGGCAGCAAAAATGCGGGTCGATCCTTGGTATTTTGGCTGATGTCCAAGCCAAAACGTCTTGGTTTTGTCTTAAAAACTTAATCAATTGAGCTTTCAAATCTACGTTTATATCTCCACTGACTTTAGTTGTCTTGGAAGGATCCGCCCCTAGGATCAATTCCTCTAGCTCTCCTTCCGGCTCCGAGCGTGGATTTTCTGGTTCTCTGAGGTCGAGCTCTACCATGTTGACTGGCCTCCGGGGCCGTCCGTCATGCTCAGCTTTGGCCTGAATTTCATGGCTTCCGAGCTGAGGCGGAGATGAGGGTCCTCCTTCCTCGACTCGGAAGGACTCAAAGTAACATTGTCGAGACTCCTTCTGGTCCCCGGATACTTCTACCACTTGATTTTTATCGTTAATCATCTTGAGCTTCTGATGCTTCGTGGACACTAGCATATCCCAACTGTGTATGGACGGTCTACCCAATATGATATTGTAGGGGGAGCGAAAGTCGGGCACTATGAACCTTACCCATTCCGATTTAAATGCCTCCTTGGTTCCCAACATCAATCGGAGGTCTGTATTGCCTTTTGGGAAAGAACGCTCTCCATTGAACCCAATAAGGGTCGTCTTGCATGGCTTCAGGTCTTCCACATCAAGGTGCATCCTTTTATAGGCATCCCAGCTTATGATATCGGTCGAGCTCCCCGCATCTACAAAGATCCATTTAACCCGGCAGTGTACCAGGGTTCCCGTGATGACCAGCCTGTCCTGGTGGCCTGGTATGACGTCTTTTAGTTCTTCATTGGTGAACACTAGTGGAGGTGGCTTCGGTTTCATTGGATCCTCTTTGAACTTGGGAAGGTCTCTCACCGTCAGGACTTCTCATAGGTATTTCTTTCGTTGGCTTATTGTATCTCCGCCTCCTCCAAATCCTCCACTGACGACGTTGCACTGGAATTTTACCTCGGGGAACTCATCATCGGAACCAGCCTTTCGTTTCTATTTTGGTTTCCTAGAGTCCGTGGCCAGACTCCTACTTCGGCCGCCGTAGTTTCGCTTGCCATTTGTTCTCCCTTGGGTTTTGATTACGTACTGGCTTAGTTTTCCTTCTCTTACAAATTTCTCTATAGTGTCCCGGAGTTCATAACATTCATCAGTAGTGTGTCCGGCACCATCGTGGAATGCACAAAATTTTGACCGATCCGTGGAAGATCGATTTCTGATAGGCCTCAGCTTTCCGACTTTCTTCATCTCGGTCTAAGCCACCTCCCTCCATAATTGGGATCGGGGGATATTCAAAGGGGTGTAGTTGTCGTATTTCGCCTTACTGTCACTCCTCTTCTGGCGGGGTCGGTTGTCTCAATTACGTCTACGGGACTTCGTCTTCTATTTGTCCATCCGATCCTTCGAGTTCGGCGATGTGTTCCTAACCTTCTCAGGGTCATCTGCGTTGGCGATCTCCATCTGCTCGACATCCAGATACTGTTTTGCCCGGGTGTAGAATTCGGTCAGCGTGTAAACTTGGTTCTTGCATAGGCTTCTAGCCAAGCGGGTTGACGAGTCCAAGCCGTTGACTAGACAATGTACAAGGACCTCCTCGGAAAGGGAATGTACTTGCATTGCCACGTCTCTGAATCAGTCCAAGTACTTTTGTAGCGTCTCGTGTTTCTTTTGTTTCACTTTACTCAACGTGAACTAAGACTTCGGCTGTTTTTTGCTGGTAGCGAAGTGCAACTCGAACTTGCGCCCGAGGTCTTCGAAATTCCGAATGGAGTTATTTGGTAGAGAACTCAGCCATTTGTGAGTCTGTCCGGTCAATGTGGCCGAGAAGAGACGCAGGATGACCCGGGCCCTCAATCAATCGGATCCACATTAACTTTTCAAAAACTTCAAGGTGGTTGCATGGATCCTGAGTCCCATCATATTTCAGTAGGTCGGCTAGGTCAAAATTCTTTGGGTAGGGAGCCGTTGTCGTCACTCTTGAGAAGGGGGTTCTGCCTGATCCCATCAAATATTTCATTCTATATTCCCTCGGTGATCCATGGGACCGGGTAAGCTTATTTGCCTCTTGGTATTCATCAAAATATCGGTCCTCCTCACCATCTTGGTCTTTGCGGTAGTCCCGGCCTTCCTCACCATCGCAGTCCTCATCGTCATTGATCCGAGATAACTGCGCTTTCTTTAGTGACGAAGCCAGTTGACGTTCCCGTCCTACTTTCGTCCCTTCTTTGACCCGGCGTCTTAGTTCTGGACTGCTAGGCGGGCTACTGCTATCTGAGGCTATATTTTCCTTTCCCTTACGAAAACTTCTTAGGTTTCCACGTTGACGCAGGCTTTCAAGTTTTTCCTCAATCATCTGCTCAATAGTGCGGAAATCTTCTTGACGTTGGAGGTGATCCTGCTTTTCCTTGTTTTCGAATCTCTGGACATCGACTCCTAGGTTCTCCGTAAAACACGGACGTCGGCGTCTGGTGCCGGAGCGTCCGATACCGTAGCGGTTGGAGCCGGGGTCTCTTTCGCTATTTCTTCCAATGGCTGATCCGTAGTAGGTGATGAAGTCGTCGTGTCAGTTACGTGGCCTTCTGGAGTGTTTTCTCGTGGAGGATGACTCAGTCCCGCCTGAGGTTGGCTTGGCTGCGTATTGCTTTCAACCTGTGGTTGGTCAGACTGATGATTTCGGCTGTGGCTTCTGGTGTTTGCCATCGATGGTCACGGGGATAGAAATTAAACGTCCCCACAGTCGGCGCCAATGTTCTGTTCTAGGAACAGGACTGATTGGAATTGACTAGGTGTCAAGCCTAGAGCCTACGTACCAATTGAAGGGATCAAAGTCCACATAGTTCGATATACTCGGTGGCGTTAGCTAGAGGGGTGGTGTGTGCGCTATGTGTGACAGAAAGTAAGGTGGAAAATTAGAATGTGTGCACCTGGTTAGTCGTCTTCTGTATTTATAGAGGAGTCCGAGGCGGATATCCTGGCCTTGCATGATATCCGGGGCGAGTATCTTGGGATGCGTATTGTGTAGATATGATCTGGACACTCCTAATGATGTTGATAGATCGGATTTGTTGCGATACCGGATCTCCCCCATGATCAGTGGATCATACTTCCGGGTATGTCCGTTGTTGGGCCATACCTCAAATTTGGGCCTTTGGGCCGGTCCGTAACAATTTTATTGTTCAATAACTAAGTTTTTCAATAAGTGAGTGTATATATATTAACATTAATAAAATAAAATATGATTTTCCTAAATAGGAATTTTTGTGTTATGAGATTTCTGTGTTCTAAAAGAATCATAAAGAATAATTCAAGCCAAAAAATAAGAAGAGAAGCATAACTCCAATATCAATTAAATTATTTTTATTTAAATATTGTCAATAAAAATTTTATTGTTTTGGAAGATGTGGACTTAAATTTGTGTTGTTAATAAGAAGAAAATAAAATTTCATTAATCCTAGGATTTTGACTGGGGTGACATATGGGTTGGTTTTTTCCTTTAATGTGACTCTCTTTTTTAATTCCATTACTAAAAATCATTGATATATATATAGTTTGATATATCATACAAGTCAGATTTTTTTTTTTTTTTTGTTGTTGTGATTAACATAGCTTCATTTGCTTGTCTTCAAAAAAAATCAAATAAAAAATAAAATTTTCTATTCTTAATATTTTTTTTATAATAATAAAATTTTCTATTCTCAATATTCAATAAATATCATTTAATTATTTTTGGGTTACGCTTTTCCTTTTTAGCTTAAATTATTCTTGATGATCCTTCCAAACCACAAAAAAATTCTTTGATTCAAGCTAGTCATATTATATATATGTATATATATATATAGACACACAGTTATTGAAAAACTAAATTATAGAACAATAAAACTCTTTTAAGAGGAGAGAAGAGATGAGGAGAGAGCAATAAAATTATTTAAATTACATTTTGAAATTTTAAATTGGGTCGATAACTTAATTAGGGATTTATTAAATTTATCAACTTGATTTAGAATTTTTCTATATTAGGCAATTTTATAGGGGATTTTCCCTATTAAATTTAAAATATAAATTTTTATTATATTAAAAGATGTAATTATAAAGTCACCTATTGAGTGAGCACTTTTTATTAATGGTGTTAATACTAAAAGACTAAAATTATACTTTTTAAACTTAGAGAATTAAAAAGAATCCTTATATAAATTTAAAGAATTAAAAGTATATTTTAGCCTTTTTTGTTAGACTTACAAAATAGATAAATATTTTTAGATACACGTCATGTTACATAAATACGTGATATTTGTGAATCATATGCATTCCCTGAAAATTTGAAACATGATCCATGCAATTCATTGACAAATCATATGGAAGGTGTTCAAGAAGGAAAACTGGAATGATAATACACAGAGACATGGAATAAATATTTTTAACCGGAGCGAGTCTTGAGAGCAAGGTTATTAAACCCGGACCAGTGACTAAACCGGCCGGGGTACTGGGTTAAGGGTTAGTGGGTTAGATCAGAGTTAAACCAAAGCTAAACCGGGGCCAAATCGGTAAAGAAGTAACAATTTTATGTTTGTTTTACTAATATGAAATTATTTTTTTAAAAAAAAATCTTTAATATCTACAGGTTAAAAAGATGTATGGCTACTCTATGTCCATTGGGTAAAAAAAAAGTACTCATGTCTTTTCACCTCTTTACGTGATTATTAATGTCCTTGGGAATGAAATAATCTGACCAGTCTACCACTCTAATATCCATTGAATAAAAAATTTCCATTGAATAATCTGTTCCCTTCTCCGGTTCTTTTACAAGATTGCAGAGTTCTCTTTCTCTGTTTGAGTTGAGTGTTTTCTCTCCGTCTCTCTCTAGCGTTTCAGCCATGGCTCCTATGTTCTCTCCATGTTTCTGCAACAACATGCCGAGCAAATGCAAGAGGACGAAGAAAGATCTCCGCCATGCAACTGGCCTCCTCCTCCGTTCTCTCCATGTCTCTGCAAGTTGTCTTCGACGCTGGAGCCCGACGACGCTCGGAGTCTTCGATGCCGGAGTCGACGAAGCTCGGAGTATTTGACCTCATCTTCCCATTTCTCTCTCCATCTCTCTCTTTCTCTGTCTGTAAATGCTTTACTCGACTTTTTTTTTTTAATTTCTTTTTAAAACCTGTGACCCCGGTTTCTACCCTTTCTTGGACTGGCTTGACGGCCAGTTCGCCAGTTTCCGGTCCAGGTTTGATAACCATGTTTGAGAGTCGATCAGCGAAGCGAAGGCTTTTTTTTTTTTCTCTTTCTTTTTTTCTTTTTAACCATGAGGTAGAGCTTGTTTGTTTGAAGTGGGAGAATGAGTGGGAGAGAAGAAAGAGAAAATTTTTCTTTTATTTTTTAATAAATAACATATTAAAAAAGTTTCAATATTTAAAAAAATATACTCCCAATAAAAAAATGAATATTTCTTTCACTAATAACAATTTAGTCAACATTCTCCTTAAAATTTATCCCTTTCCATCTCCTCCTCTCAAACCAAATACAATAGGGTGGATTTTGCCATTTTGGAAATAGTTGAAGCACGGATTTATTTCTCTTCTGCCGGGGCACGAAATCTAAGCTTGTGGAGAATTATTTGGGGCTTTGAAACTTCAAAGATTTTTTGAGGTAAGATTAAATCCCTTCTCTTCTTATGTTTTTCCCCTTTCCTGGCTAATTGCTTTGAGTTTGGAAGATGAATTTATTGTGATATGAGCTTAATCCGGACATGTTGGGTTTTGGGTTGTTTAAATGGTCTTGGAATGACATATTGGAGTTTGTTCAATGTTCTCAAACAAATCTAATCGGTAGAAATTGTGTCATTGTGTGAGTTTGGAATTTTGACTCAAACCCTAGCTGTTAATTGGTGATTTCGAATTTTTGCGATGTTTTGTGTAACACTATTTTTCAAATGACTATATACTTCACAAAACTTTTCATAAACACGGTGAAAATAGACATTTGGATCCCAACAATGTAGCAGGTCTTAGGACACTTCTAAGCCAAGTTACAAAAACATTCTACAAGCTCAAACGTGAGTTTCTCTAAACCCTTTAATCAAACATCATTCATTCAAAATCAATAGAAATCAGTAGATGGGCTTTGCCCATTGCCCAATAACATCGGATAACCAGTCAAATTACTTAATCAGTCATTCATAATGAGTTCCCAAAATCAATGGAAACTACTAAGTTAAGCTCCTTAGTTATGTTTTGACACTAAGGTGTAAGTTACGGCTATCACCCAAAAGGGGGGTGAATTGGGTGATATATAAAAATTTCCTCTCTTTAAGACATTTTCGCAATTCAGTGTTTTCATCTTGAGTAACAAAAGTAAGTTTTCAAACAATTGATAATTGCTCAAATGTAAATGCGGAAATGTAAAAGATAAGGAAGAAGAGCTTGCAAACAGATTTATACTGGTTCGGCCCTCCTTGACCTACGTCCAGTCCCCAAGCCACACTTGGGATTTTCAATCCACTATCTTCAATAAGCTTGATTACACGATCTGTAACTGAAGCAATCCTCTCTCTAGGATCCACTCCCCCTTACAATCTGTAATCAATACACTGCTTGATTACACACTCTGTACTCGAAGTAATCCTCTCACTAGGATTCACTCCCCCTTACAAGTTGTAATCAACACAATGTACAACCCACTCAAGATTACCCAATCTTGAGTAACTCTCAGAAAGATAATGTGTTTACAATAATTTTCCTCTCAAAGGAATGAATAAATGATCACTGAAGTACAGATACAATTCATTTCACTCTCTAAGCTATCTAGTCATGTAAAACAGAGTGAAAAGGATGTAGAAGCAGAGTATCGGCATGTTGGCATGGTAAACTTGTATCTCTACGTTTTTCTGCTTCAATCCATGTCTTTTACAGGTAGAGAAGAGTCTGTGACCGTTTTTGACCGTTGAAGAATCAATCAGACCGTTGTAGCTGATTATCTTTAAGTTTGGTCAGTTTCTCTCTCTAAACTTCTGCTAATCCAAGTCTTAATGATGTCTGATGTGTCTCTCTGAGTTTCTGCCCGTTGGAATTGACTTTACTTGATGTAGTAAGCTTCCTTTAACGTTCATTAGGCGTGCTCAGATGGATTAGCTGAAAGTAGGTGAGATTGTGCAGGTGCATTAAATGCACTGTTCACCTTTTTGCTTTTTCTCACAAATCTTCAATAATCTTGATCTGTGCTAATTGAAAAACACTCAACAAACTTGTTAAACATATCTGGGAACATGAGTGAATGATATATGAAATCAATTAGATCAAACAACAAGATATAGCAGATTTCACAAATTTGAAATTGCACCAATGGTCACAAACCTTGAGGTTAGTTCATCCAACCTCGAGGTTTGCTTGAAGGTTTCAGGCAAACACAGGTTTTAAGACATGTAACCTCGAGGTTGGGATGTGAACCTCGAGGTTTCCCTTTAAAAAGAAACCTTTTGAAAATCGCAGAGGCTCACCAACCTTGAGGTTCCAAAGGTAACCTTGAGGTTAGAAACTTGATTCAAAATTTCATTCTTCACTAGAGCCCGATAACCTCGAGGTTGAAATTCCATACTCGAGGTTGCCTCTGAAATTACACAGTTCAGTTTTTGAAAACAAGGCTCAACCTCGAGATTTTCAATATTTTGAAAACCAATTTGCTCTCTGTAAGCCATAATACTCGAGGTTCAAAAGTGATACTCGAGGTTTGAAGTATTTTCATGAAATCTCAAGTTTAAGACAGAATACCAAACCTCAAACTCAAGTTTACATATCCAAGCTCGATGTAAGAATCCAATGCAAGAAGAATCAGCTCCAAACTCGTTGTATTATGTCCTTTAAGATTTGATGAATGAAGGCTGTTCTTGATCAGCCTTTTTGCGATGTCCTGAACTGACCGTCAACTTTCAAAAGCCATATCTCCCTGGTCTGAACTCCGTTTTGGTCCGTTCAACTCTTTTTGGAAACATCTGTGTGTCTACTTTCCAATGGCACCAATTTGAGCTCAATTGGATTTGTGGTTTGTGAGATACACTCAAAACATTGAAGCTTGGTTCTGACTGTGACGGTGATGTTTGTGTCAACTTGTAAAATTCATATCTCCTTGATCTGAACTCCTTTGGACTTGAATCTTTGTCACAAGTACGTGTTGGATGTCTAGTTTGATATGCCGTTGGTTTCATGTCAATCCGAATCTTGGTTTGAGAGATATCATCAAATTACCGAAGGTCGCCAGAAGCTGAACGTGGAACAGAGTGCACCAGAGTTGCTGATAGTGCTGAAACCTTGAGGTTTTGACTGCAACCTCGAGGTTTCACTTGCAACCTCGAGTTTTCACTTGCAACCTCGAGGTTTGCTAGTCCAGAGACACCAAAGATGCTGAAGACACTCAAACCTCGAGGTTTATACTCAAACCTCGAGTTTTCTCGTCCTGGACCTCATATTTGCTTGATTTAACTCTGAATTGAGCCATTCCAACTTCCATATGACCTTAGAGACTTCTAGCATCAATATAATAACTTGAATAATGATATCTTCATTCCATTCAACAAGTTCTTCCTTCTTTCATCTCCCAACTTGATCATTCTTCATCAATTAACTTGGGCTCATCATTATTTGCAGCTTCTGCCTTCTTCAACATTCAGAACATGATGAGGCTTCATTCCAACTTCTGTTTATCATAGAGACTTCCAGTATCACAAGAACTTGAATGTTGATATTCCTATTATATTGTGCAAGTTCTTTTAATAACCTCTTTCTCTAGTCTATTCTCTTCTTCTTGGTTATCTTTTAAAATCCATTGATAACATCTTGCCTTCTTGACAACCTCTGCAGATATACTTCTTTCTTTCATCTCTTATCTCCTTCTTGATCATTCTCCTTAATTGAACTTGGATTGATCTACATTAAATACAACAATTAGTCAATGTAGGAGATAACTATATTACTCAATCTTTTTGCTATTAATAATGGCATCTATATAAGACATCATCAAAACTAATCATAACCAACATAAGGTACAGTAAAATTAGTTTCCAATGGTGATCATACTGTACGGGGAGGGTGTTGTGGCTCCGAGTTGTTCAATGATGCATCTCCATCCCTATGTATTGAGGTTGGAAGAGATGTATAAATCTCCCTATTTGGAAACCCAGCACCATGAAACTCAAGATGCTTGAGATCATAATTCTCATTTTCGATTTTCTGTAGAAACTCCATTACTTCACCCATCGAAGGTCTTAGCTCCACATCCCTCTGTAGGCACCGAAAAGCTAACTTTGCCACTGAGACCATCATCTCCCTAACCTTGTCATCTGACTCAAAACCAAGGGAAGGATCTACCAACTCACTAAACGCACTTCTTTGAATCTTCTTAACAACCATATTTGCTAAATTAATCTTATCGGTGGCCCTCGTAAAGATAGCTGGCTTAGAAGATATCAGCTCAATGAGGACGACCCCAAAGCTATAAACATCACTCTTTTCAGTGAGCTGGCAGAATTGGTAATATTCTGGGTCCAAATAACCTGGCGTTCCTGCTGGAGCTGTGGAAACATGAGAGGCAAACATGGGGAACAACCTCGAAATACCAAAGTCAGCAACCTTGACGCAAAAATGGTCATCAAGAAGAATGTTGCTGGATTTGACATCGCGGTGAATGATGCCACAAGCATGGAGATAGGATAATGCATTTGCTGTCTCTTTGGCAATCCTCATCCTCATAGCCCATGGCAGTGAACCGAGCTTTGATAGATTTCCATGGAGATGACCACCAAGAGTTCCATTTGAAATGTATTCATAGACCAGCAGTAGTTCATGACAGGCAAGCGAAGTGCAGCCATAGAGTGAGACAAGGTTTCTGTGGCGTAAGTGTGTGAGGATCTGAACTTCATTTATGAATTGCTGTGTACCTCTATAGTTGCGCTCAATCAGGTGCTTGACAGCAACTTCTCTTCCATCTTTAAGCTTTCCTAGTTGTTTAAAATCAAACCAACAGTTTGTGAGCCAATATCTAAATCAGCCTAAGTTAATAATGCATCTAACCGAACACTACAATATTGTCCTTCAAATTTCAACAATGAAAAATGATTTTTTTTTACAGAAGAAACTCTCAATACACTTTTTTAGAAGATAGGGCATTTTTGGAGCTGGCTTACCATAGTAAACAGTTCCAAAGCCTCCTCTTCCAAGTTGTCTTGATGTATCAAATTTGTTTGTTGCCTCTTTGAGTTCCTCATAGGAGAAGACTGGGACCCGAAAGTAGATATTTCTACTTTCTTGGATTGCATTTGAGTGAGTATTATGATATTCAATGCTTCTTGAGAGAGTATTATCTGATTCAATGCTTTTTGACTGATTTTGTGACTCAAAAGACTTGTGTCTTTGTTTGTTCCGCAATAGAATAACAATCAAGCCAAATATAAACAGGCCAATACTCCCAATAGCTCCACCTATAGGAGGAAAAGCTTTGAAATTTTTATCGATTCTTCGAGTGAAGCAGCCATAAACACAGTTAATTCATCTAGAAATTTATATACTAGCAATATTTTGAACTGAGATCTGTCCACACAAACAACTCCAATATAAGAAATTCTATTATCTATGTCGACAAAATCATTAACAAGTAATAATACTCTGAGATAAATGTAAAATAAAGAGACTCATGTGTACTTTGGGTAAATACTTAGAATGTTATGGGAACTCATTAGCTATTGCTATAGACTTGAAAGAGATTTTCTTGTGCTTTGTCTTCATCAAATAAGATTTCAAGAAGCCTCAAGAGAAATGAGGCTCAAATGTAAATGTTAGAGTTCAGCGGATATGGATATGCTCAATGGAAGCTAGATAAGGGAATGTTCTTTGGTAGGATTGTATATTATTGTACTTACTACATTAGTTGACTTGGACATTGACATAGAACTAGACTTGGAATAGTGGCCTGGAAATAAGGGTAAGGTTTAATGCTTTCCTACTCAGCTTCCTTAAAAGTCATCTTAGCACGACATGAATATTCAACTAATGAGACCTGAAGTAAAAATGATTTTAGTTCTTCCCTAGTATTCCTCATTAGGGTCAGAAGGTATAATTGTATTAGTTCTTTCCCTTATTTATGGATCAATCTCCAGGCTTTATCTGTATAATGATGTTTATGCATCATTACTTAAATGTGTGGCCCCAGATGGTAATAACTTGATCGAATTGATCATCATCATAAGAACCATGTTTTTGCCGGTAACACCATCGTCTTATGAGCCATTTGAGCCACGCAATCATCAGAATGGATAGAAGCCCACTACCTAATCCTGTAGCAGCAGGGAATCTGCATCTTTTACATCTGACACAATTTTACTTCTCAAGTATTACAGTTGTGGGCTTTTCTATTAAATTAAAGCAACCAATGAATGAAGAACATGTAAACATATTACCTATTCCTAGTCCCAGCTTCAGAACCCTTCTCCTATGCCCTCCAGCAGGAGCTAAAAAAGAAAACAGTTTTTAGAGTAAGAAACAAAGTCTAAAGCAACAGACAATAATGAGAATCATGTTCAGCTTTACTGGAAGAAAAAGTAAAACTTCAGACTTTGTTTTACGCTCAAGGAAAGTCACTTAAATAATTCAAAGACAATCTAGAGCCATACCAGCTTAATGTATCAATATTTTAGAACAAAGCAAGAACAAATCACAAACACATAAATATCTTCTATTTGGACTAGATTATCAATGGACCAAACATTTCATTAGATTGGACCTCCATCGCAGTTAAAGATTCCATTGGGGTCAAGCTGACAACGGCCTGCTCTGTCATAGAGACACTTACTACATTTATCGGATAATCGTACTTGAAGAAAGACCATGGAAGTTATGAAAGTGAAAGGATCATCTTCATCAGGAACGTCCTTAATAGGAAACTGAATAACAGAACATGAAGATTATAAGCTACCGCTCTTGTTCCTCTCAGGGATTGCAAGAACATAAATGATATCAGAGTCAACACAGGTAAATTAAAGAAAGAGCATTGGTTCGATCTAGAGGGTTCAATCGGTTGCATCTTAAGAAGAATCCAATGTTTCTGATCTTGAAAGAAGCCAAAGCAGGAGGAGGGAAGGTGAGAGGAAGAGTGTAATTACTACTAAAGGCCTCAGAACTTCTGTTTCTTTAACGCTCTTGAAGATCCATGTCTTTGATAACAATGGTAGATTCAGAAGAAGAAACAGTATGAGTGATTCTAAGGTTCTTGTTGTTCCGTTGTTTGTTAACCGAGTTTGAAGAACGTTAGGTGGAGAAGAAAAAATATTATTCTTAATCTCTAAATTAGAAAGAATATATATAGGCCTTTATATAGGTAAACCTAGAGCTAACCCTAAAATTTCATAGAATCTAATCAAATCAAAATCAATCAAACTGATTGAGATATAATAGGAAATATCTTAAAATAAAATATACCTATATCTAATCATAATAATAAAATAATAATCATAATAAATGCATAATATTCTCACACTTCCTCTCAAGTTGAATCATGGATGTGAATTATGTCTAACTTGCTTATGCAACTTATTGAAATCTCAACGATGTTGGGAATTATTGCTGCATGAACGGGGAGCAAATACACGACAACATTAGAAGTAACCAGCCGCGACAAGATCGATGGGCAGCAGCTGTGAAATCCTTAGACTTGTACTTTGTGAGTCATAGGGGTACATTTATTTTTTTCTAGACTTGTACTCATTTTTGAGTCTCATAAGCCTTCGAATTTCTGAAATGACAGATTGGTCCCTCAATTTGATAAATGACAGATTGGTCCGAATTTCAGGAATGACATTTTGATCCTCAAATTTCTGAAATGGCAATTTACTCTTTTGTCAACAAACTGCAGTTTTTTTTTTCTTCGTACGTCTCGGTCTCACTACCAACGCCGCGAATGAAAACAGACCAGAGCCATCTTCTTCTTCATCTTCTCCTTCTCTTTTCTCCTTCGCCTTCTCCTTCAATCTGCAACAACAGTGAGGAAGAGATGGTGGGGCAAGGAGGAGAAGGTGCTGATGCAATGGTTTTTTGGCGCTACTTTGCCCTGGTTCTTGTCGCCGGCGATTCTTCTGGTTTGTCTCTTCTGCAAGTAGTAGTTGACTCCGGGGACGAGAGCGAGAAACGGCAACGGCGTTGTGGTGGCGGCTAGAGATGGTGATCCAAACGGAGCCAAGGACAGAGGCTACTAACGCTGGGTTTTACGAAAAATCCCAAGGAGTGCCGACAGTGGCGGAAGTTAGTGATGGCTAGCTGGGGCCCCCGACTGATCTTATAAAATTTGTTAAGAAATATATGTATTTATTATATAATATTTTATTTGGCCCCATCTAATTTTTAATATTCTCTGTAAGGATAATATTTGTTTCATTACTTATTAGATTGAGAGGAAAGTAAAATTCCTGTTTGAGATACCGAAAAGATTGGTATCATCTTATATATCGTTTTGATTTATAATTATCGGTTATTATTTATTCGTGTTTGTAAGGTTATTTGATACTATTTACTAAATACTCCCTCTGTTCCTTATTTAAGGAACCAACTAACAATTCTCACAAATCAATAAAAACAGTTAAAGTCATTAAATTTGTCTTAAAATTTAAATAATTTTCAATATTATCTCTATTAATTACACTAAACTCTAATATCATATTAATTATATTACTCTTTTTTCTTGCTAAAAAAAGAGTGTTAATTAATTTTTATTAATTATTACTGTCACTCACTACCTTTTTAATTATGGGTATACATGGAAAAAATATTTAATGCTATTTGCAAACAAGCAAATGTCTTATAAAAAGGATCAAATATACTTGTTAGTTGATGTCTTATAATAAGAACTAAAGAGAGTAGTTCAATATGTTTATTTTTGGCCTGGGCTAAATTTTTTTTTTCTGGTTTCCACCACTGAGTGCCGATATGAGGACCACGGACGAGTTCAGCGTGATCTAAGTTGACGGTGGTGACTGGGTTTACGACGCCGGTGAGTTTCTGAACTGTTCGGCTAAACTTGATAATTTCAACGAACTTCTCTAGTTTTCCGGCGGTGAGTTTCTAAATTGTTCGGCTAAACTTGATAACTTTTTTTATTTGATTATGTTCTGCTGCTTTATATGTGAGTTTTATGGAAATTTCTTTGTTAAATATGGTAAATTTTGAATATTAATGAATTTAATTTAATTTATTTGTATTTAAAATATATTTAAATCAAATTGCTATCATTTTTTATATTTTAATTATTTATTATACACTATTAATACCTATTTAATAGTGGAAGTAAACTCTTACGAGTTTACGATATGGGTTTACTTCATTATCACAAGTTTATTTAAACTCGTGAGTTTGACATCTTTGGATGAAATCATACAATTAGTTATTTGTTTTTACTCTTGCATTTTTATTTTTATTTTTTGCCATTTACTTTTGCATATCTTTTAACTCTCAGTACACTCATAAATATTAAGATATACTCCTCATGTCCAAAATATATAGGACAAAGTTTGTTTTGTCCAATATTTAGCTTCAAGGCAGTATAAACTAATCCCATGTACAGTGACGTTTTGCTTCCTTCAATAATGTTAATAATATCCTAAAAACCAAGGGTTGTGTTTCCATTCTTTGGTCCTACGCATCAAATGAATATGAGGTAAGCCTATACCATATGTCACTTTTAAAATGCCAAAACCTTGAGACTTAGCCTTTGTTTGGGAGTTTGGAGAGAAAGGGAAGGAAGGGGATGCAAGGAAAATGGAGGGGAGGGGAAGGAAGGGAAATGGAGGATATTTCCTCCCATTGTTTGGGAGTTAAAAAAATAGTAAGAGAGGAAGATTGAGGATTAATGAGTTATTTTTACCATTTTATCCTTTTCTTTAATAATTAATATAATTATGAGAAAATTCCAAATAAAATACCTTTTGAATTTGTAAAACCTCCAAAAGTCCGTTGAATTTGTAAAAAGACTGTAAAGTACCAAGGACCTATGAGGGATATGCAAATTCGGGTGAAATTACCCTTTTGCTTTTAGTTTTAAATAAATTAAAAAAATAAAATAAAATCCCCTCCCCCCCCCCCGGCGGCCACCACCACCATCGGTCGGCCGGCCACCGTCGTGGGCCGGCGGTGGTGGTGGCCGGGCGGCGGTGGTGGAGGCCGGCGCTGGTGGTGGCAGCGTGATTGACAATACTTTTGTTTTTCAAAATCGAATCAGTAATTGGTTGAAAAACAATTTTATGAAAATGTTCAAAAACATTTTTCTTAACTACACAAGGAGAATTGGAATTGTTTACCACTTGTGTGTCTTGAGCTTTGGATAATGGTTCATCACGATCTTCCATGAGCTCTCCTTGGGAATCATCTTTCTCTTGTTCTTTTGTGTTGACTGGATTTTGGGAGTATTCAATGATTTCTCCTTCTTCATTCTCCACTTCCAATTGTTCATCAAGTGAGGATACATCGCTTGTAATTTCATATGAACTATCAACACAATCAACTTCAACACAATTGTTAGAAGCATAAAGAGAATCAAGAGTATCCCATATATCTTTAGCACTAGAGCAACATTTGATTTTCACAAAATCATTTTCGGTTAGAGCACTATATAAAATTTTCATTGCTCTAATGTTCAATGAAAACAATTTCTTTTCTTTTTCTGTCCAATCCTTCCTTGGTTTGAAATCAAAAGCATTTGTAAAAACATTCCACATATAAAAATCAGTTGCTTTGATAAAACTAGTCATTCTAGCTTTCCAAAACCAAAAATCAATATCTTTAAAAAGTGGTGGGATGGTAAAATCAAAGCCTTCTGAAAACGAAGAACACCCGAAATCAGCCATTGAAACTCTTGAGACGGTTAAGTCCTTTAAACAAGAGCCCTGCTCTGATACCAAATGTAAGTTCCGGCTGAATCCAAGAGGGGGGTGAATTGGGTGAAGTATAAAAATTTTCATTCATCAAAGTATTTTCGCAATTCAGTAAATTCATCTTGGATATCAAAAGAAAGTTCACAAATAATTGGTAAACACTCAAATGTAAATACTGAAAATGTAAGAGATAAGGGAGAAGAGTTTGCAAACAGATTTATACTGGTTCGGCCTTATCCTTGACCTACGTCCAGTCCCCAAGCCTCACTTGGGATTTTCAATCCACTATCTTTAATCTTCTTGATTACACGATCTGTAACTTAAGCAATCCTCTCTCTAGGATTCACTCCCCCTTACAATCTGTAATCAACACACTGCTTGATTACACACTCTGTACTCGAAGTAATCCTCTCACTGGGATTCACTCCCCCTTACAAGTTGTAATCAACACAATGTATATCCCACTCAAGATTACCCAATCTTGAGTAACTCTCAAAAAGATAATGTGTTTACAATAAGTTTCCTCTCAAAGGAATGAATGGATAATCACTGAAGTACAGATACAATTCATTTCACTCTCTAAGCTATCTAGATATGAAAAACAGAGTGGGAATGATGAAGAAGCAGAGTATCAGCATTTTGGCATTGTAAACTTGTATCTCTTTGTTTTTCTGCTTGAGCCCATGTCTTTTATAGGTAGAGAATGATGTGTGACCGTTTTTGACCGTTATAGGATGAATCAAACCGTTGTAGTTGATTATCATTAAGTGTGGTCTGCTTCTCTCTCTAAACTCCAACTAATCCATGTGGTAATTTGATCTGAGGTGGCTCTCTGAGAATTTGCCCGTTGGAGATGACTTTACTTGTTGTAGTAAGCATTCTTTAACGTTTAGAAGGCGTGCTCAGATGGATTAGCTGAAAGTAGGTTGATTTGCAGAAGTGCATTAAATGCACTGAGCACTTTTTTGCTTTTTGCCTTTGATCTCATTAATCTTCATCTGTGATTGCTGAAATTCACTCAACAAACTTGTTAAACATAGCTAGGAATATGATTGAATGAATTATGGAAGCAATAAGATCAAACAATAATGATTTGCAAATTCGCGTAATTCAAAAATCAGTTTTGACCGTTGTATACCGCGGTAAGTTCCTCTATACTAGAGTATGGCACTGTGCATAAGTGTCCATACTGCAGTATCCAAAGTCATACTGCGGTATGCAGCTTCCAGAGGCAAATCATCGTGACTTGTGTTCGAAAACCAAGACCTATACTGTGGTATGTTAGTAGTATACTGCAGTATGTCACTGTTTGTGTGAAAAAGTTTAAGTTCAAAAAGCCTCTATACTGGAGTATACAAATCTAATATCCTTCGTTTTAATCATCCGAAACTCACCAATAAAATGGTTAAACGTATCTAGGAACATTAGAGATTAATCATAGGAAGTATTAAGATCAAACAAGAAGGCATTGCAAATTCGTCAGATTTGATTTTCAAGTTTGACGTTCAATACTTGCGTCAATACTGGCGTATGTTAGTGAAGTATGCAATACTGGAGTATGCAAGAACATGTGTCAAGTTTAAAACAAGTTTAAGAGCTCAATACTGCAGTATGCAAACCTATACTGCAGTATGCAATAGTTATAAAATTTGGGAGCTCTCTGTATAAGCCTATATATACTGCAGTATACATACCCATACTGCGGTATTGACTTGCCTTGAAAAACTTGGTTGCTCTCTGGATGGCCCTATACTGCAGTATACAAAGCTATACTGCGGTATTGGCTTGACTTAGAAATTTAGTTGCTCTCTGGATGGCCCTATACTGCAGTATACAAAGCTATACTGCGGTATTGGCAAGTTTTGAAAAACTCGGTTGCTCTCTGGAAGTCCGATACTGCGGTATGTCACCCTGTACTGCAGTATTGACTTAACTTAAAAAATTTGCTTGCTCTCTGGAAGTCCAATACTGCGGTATAGCACCCTATACTGCAGTATTGACTCAACTGAAAAAATTTGATTGTTCTCTGGAAGTCCAATACTGCGGTATAGCACCCTATACTGCGGTATTGACTTAACTTGAAAAATTTGGTTGCTCTCTGTAAGTCCAATACTGCGGTATAGCACCCTATACTGCGGTATAGCACCCTATACTGCGGTATTGACTTATAAAATGCAATTGAGCAATACTTGAACTGACCATCAACTTCTAAGGGCCATATCTCTCTGGTCCGAGCTCCGTTTTGATCTGTTTAACTCTTGATGGAAAGCTCTGTGAGTCTATTTTCATATGCCACTGATTTCAGCTCAATCGGATTTTTCGTTTGTGAGATATACTCAAAATACCGAAGGCTGTTCCTGACTGTGACGCTGATCTTTGTGTCAACTTGTAAAATTCATAAATAATTCATCTAAACTCCTTTGGGCATGAAGTGTTGTCACCAATACGTGTTAGATGTCTAGTTTCCAATTCTTTTGGTTTCGTCTCAATCCGATCTCTGGTTTGTGAGATATCATCGAATTACCAGACGTCGCCCGTGCTGAAAGTGAACAGAGTGGAGCTGAAGGGCTGATCACGTTGCATATGATCTTGGAGCCTTCTAGCCGCTGATTTTTGCTGACTTTAACTCCAAAATGAGCCATTTGAACTTCCATATGATCTTGGAGGCTTCTAGCTTCAATATAAGAACTTGAATAATTGTATCTTCATTCCATTTAGCAAGTTCTTCTTTCTTTCTTCTCCTCTTGATCATTTTCCATAACTCAACTCTTTCTTCCTTCTCTTCTCTTGATCACTCCATATCATTTGACTTCACATCTTCTTTGATTCAATTTCTTCTTCTTGTAATCTCTTATCTCCTTCTTGTCTATTTTCCATAACTCAACTTGGACTAATCTACATTAAACATAGTAGTTAGTCAATGTAGGAGATATATTATATAAACTTTTTGCTTCTATATTAGACATCATCAAAACTAATCATAATCAACATTCTCTCCCTTTTTGATGATGGCAAATACTTTAAGAAAAATAGGTATGAATATGAGAATACATTAGATGCAACATATTTTTTTCTTGTCATTCTCTCCCCCTTATTTGTCATTAGCATAAAGTTGAAGTAAAGAGGAAATGATTAAAGAGACACATATGAAACCAGATTAAAAGAGTCAAAGAAACTGATTTTCTCTCTCCGATTGAAAGTGCTTTCATTTTAAATATGATGCAATTTAGAATGTTTTTATGAAAACAAATTTGAGAGAATTTGGAGAGGTTTTCAAGACAACTTTTACACATAAAGCATAAAGATACCAAACATGTGCAAAATTTCTACTAAATATAAAAAGATAGGGATTAGAAATGCTCATGTTGGTTTTGCAAATTGATGAACGATCTGGCCTGAGATGAAGCTGTCGTATGAGATTCTTTGATGAGGCTCAATAGCAGGATCATGAATATCCTATATGATGCAAATAAGATGAAAGTACTGGCTTCTTGTTATTCACTTCTTGAGGATTATCACATCTAAATATGGTCTGTACTCAGCTTCCATCCTTTGCTCTTCCTTTATAGATCATCCATGTATAGCACATCTCAGCTTCAAAGATTGATCACCAAAGTTGTAACACATAACCAAATCTCCTGCTACAAATTAAAAACATCCTTTCCAGAAGAGATTTGTTAGTACAACCAGATATCAAAGTATTCCTTTCGAAAAGATATTTTCAAATAATAATGAAAGGAAAATATAAGATATTTTCAAGAGTGAAATTAACTCATCATCAAAACTAATAAAAGATAGTGAATATAGATGAGTATGTTTAAAGAGATTTTCTTCAAATAAAAGAGAAGAACACATCTGAATGTGAAGCTCCCCCTTAATGAATGCATGACTAAAATGTGAAATTCCCTTTAATGATACCAAATAATAATGTGACACAAAATGTTATGAAGTCTAAAGATCCTCCAATTCTAATGGACATAATATGGTATCTCAGAATTAAGAACTTTCAAAGGCACATGGATGGACTTGAAATTGGTATTAAGAAATCACTTATGCCTTTATGATGATAAAAGAGTTTTAAACCATAAGGATCATTTTAAAAATGGATTTGCTCGGCTAAGATTCATGAGATAAAATTAAATGAATAAAATCAAATTAGCCTAGCATGATTATGATATACAATACACATATGATGTATGAGCAAAGAGTATAACAAACAAAGATCAAAACATAGTTTTACCCAAATAAGATCAAGCCAATTAATTGAATAGGGTAACAACTAAATGATACCAAAAATGTTATTTCTCAATAGCAATTTGTGAATACACTTTATGCAGAAAAGATGTTATTGACAAAAAAAAATGAGTATAGAAAACCTTATCTATAACGGTAAGCATTTATCAATTCGAAGTTCAGATTTTTCAAGAAAGATAATGAAATATGCAAAGTATTTCAAATCTTGAATAATCTTTCAAAAATGTGATGACACATTATGAAATCAATATTTTTCATACATGAAAGATTTTTGAAACATGTTTGAAAACAATGCTCATTATAAATATGATGGAAGTTAATAGGTTTAATGAATATATCAGTATGCTTCAGATTTGGAGAACATGTTGAACATTGAAGTTAACATGTGGAAGAATTTTCTGAAAACCAAAAGTCATGAAGGCAAAGAATTATTAAGACATGCTTAGCATGACAGAAATATATGATCATAATGACTTTACTATTGACTAAGGGATAATCTTGCCTTAGAGAGTAGACTCTTGAACATATAAGAACATTCAAGGAAAGAATATGAATATACATAGATAGTTACTCAAAATGTGGATGGAGATATATTTAATGTATTTGAGTAACACTAGAAGTACTAGGATTCATGGACAATGAAGTACAAACTCATTAATTCAAATAATTAGAGTTCCATAATATTATCCTAGTAAGTTATTCCATATAATGGTTAATGCAGTAACATTTAATGCATTAATGAACATTCATAATACTTGGAATAACTTGACCAATAAGAATTTATCCAATAAGCATGAGATTTTCACAAATTGAATTCTTTTCTGGAGATAAGCTTGAAACTCATATAGACACTCAACTTGTTAGATATAAGATCTAACTTAATAAAGAATAAAGAATGAGAAGTTCAAGCATCACATTTAATACCAAAGATCAATATGTAAATGACAGGGAAAACTCAATTGGACACATTTGAAGCATACCTAACATACACTATACAATATTAACTTCCAATTTGAAACATTATTTGAATGCAATCAAAGTATGAATATGTTCTCAAAACATTTGTATGCATTTTCTTAAAACAATGTGAATTGAAATCCAAACAGATTTTACACTTGTGCATTTCAAAAATATAAAACCAACAAAATTATGCACATGCTCACTTGTTTAATTATCAAAAATTCACTAATAAATTCATTTATGTCCATTTAGCAATCTGAAAATATTTTGAAAAATATAAATGATTGATTGCTAATGGAATGCAATTATGGGCAAGTATTCATTACCCAAAAAAAAAATTGAATTTCATATAAACATAATATGAGGTAAGGATTAGATATCACCGTAATTCCACTTGTTCTTATAGAAGCTTGCTTGGTTGAGATGGATTGGTGTAGATAACTTCTTTTTCGGTGTTCACCATCATCATTAAGCATAGCTTGTTTAGCTTTCTCAAGGCTTGAATCATTTCTCCATCTTTCATTCTTGAGAAGCTTTCTTTGATCCTACAAAACCGTATAAGTCTTTTTCTTTCTTGGTATCCAATCTTGGATCCAATCATTGTTAGCTTGTAGGAACCAAAATTCACATGCTCTTATGAATATAATTAAATTATAACAATTGAGCATAATTAATTAAGCATAGCTTTATGCATGAAAGATATATTTTTCAACTCATAATGTGTGCATAAAGAGTTAAGCTCTTGAACATTGCAAAATATATATGAATAAATCTATCAAGCAGTTTTTCAATTTCAAAAATGATTTTCAATGTTCATTCCTACTATCCAATGTGTAAAACCTCAATAAATATTCTAGATAATAGAGTAGGAGGTTTTACCAACATGTACCCTTTCCTTAGGTACTTGGAAGATTGGCTTTGCATGCCCATTGTCTCTTTGATGTCTGCAAAGTCTTCTCATAAGGTACAGTCTTCAAGTATCTTCTCTTTGATACTTGAGAGGTTCTCTTCTTTTTGTTCTCCCCAAGGTAGTTGTACGGTACTCTCTGGTAGTTTGTTCTTGAGGGTAAATATATTCCTCTTGCTGGTAACCCTTGCTTCTTTTGATGTTTAAAACTTGTAGATTCAGCAACGGGTGCCATGTGAGTTCTTTTACTTGATGTAGATTCTATAATCTCCTTCTTTGGTGCATGAGAAACTCTTGGCTTCTTCTTCCTCTTCTTTGTACCTTGATGTCCATTGATATTCAAATCATCCTGCACACATGGAGTACTAGATGGACATTTTGGTACCCACTTATACTTGGGTCCTTGACTGTTAGTATTGGACCTTGATTGTCCTTTAGGAACCCAAACAAATTTATTTCTTACATTGGAATTTCTTCTAATATAACATGTGTAAGAAATATGTCCAGATTTTCCACAATAATTGCAAGTAATATGATTATGCTTATTATAAACATCTTTGCAAGAATTATGTGGTTCTAGTGGATGCAATTTCGAGTGATTCACGTTCGTGCATTCTTTCTTCCCATATAATTTTCCAGCATGATTGACAATACTTTTGTTTTTCAAAATAGAATCAGTAATTGGTTGAAAAACAATTTTATGAAAATGTTCAAAAACATTTTTCTTAACTACACAAGGAGAATTGGAATTGTTTACCACTTGTGTGTCTTGAGCTTTGGATAATGGTTCATCACGATCTTCCATGAGCTCTCCTTGGGAATCATCTTTCTCTTGTTCTTTTGTGTTGACTGGATTTTGGGAGTATTCAATGATTTCTCCTTCTTCATTCTCCACTTCCAATTGTTCATCAAGTGAGGATACATCGCTTGTAATTTCATATGAACTATCAACACAATCAACTTCAACACAATTGTTAGAAGCATAAAGAGAATCAAGAGTATCCCATATATCTTTAGCACTAGAGCAACATTTGATTTTCACAAAATCATTTTCAGTTAGAGCACTATATAGAATTTTCATTGCTCTAATGTTCAATGAAAACAATTTCTTTTCTTTTTCTGTCCAATCCTTCCTTGGTTTGAAATCAAAAGCATTTGTAAAAACATTCCACATATAAAAATCAGTTGCTTTGATAAAACTAGTCATTCTAGCTTTCCAAAACCAAAAATCAATATCTTTAAAAAGTGGTGGGATGGTAAAATCAAAGCCTTCTGAAAACGAAGAACACCCGAAATCAGCCATTGAAACTCTTGAGACGGTTAAGTCCTTTAAACAAGAGCCCTGCTCTGATACCAAATGTAAGTTCCGGCTGAATCCAAGAGGGGGGTGAATTGGGTGAAGTATAAAAATTTTCATTCATCAAAGTATTTTCGCAATTCAGTAAATTCATCTTGGATATCAAAAGAAAGTTCACAAATAATTGGTAAACACTCAAATGTAAATACTGGAAATGCAAGAGATAAGGGAGAAGAGCTTGCAAACAGATTTATACTGGTTCGGCCTTATCCTTGACCTACGTCCAGTCCCCAAGCCTCACTTGGGATTTTCAATCCATTATCTTTAATCTTCTTGATTACACGATCTGTAACTGAAGTAACCCTTTCTCTAGGATTCACTCCCCCTTACAATCTGTAATCAACACACTGCTTGATTACACACTCTGTAGTCGAAGTAATCCTCTCTCTAGGATTCACTCCCCCTTACAAGTTGTAATCAACACAATGTATAACCCACTCAAGATTACCCAATCTTGAGTTGCTCTCAGAAAGATAATGTGTTTACAATAAATTTCCTCTCAAAGGAATGAATAAATGATCACTGAAGTACAAACACAATTCATTTCACTCTCTAAGCTATTTAGAAATGGAAAACAAAGTGAGAATGATGTAGAAGCAGAGTATCAGCATTTTGGCATTGCAAACTTGTATCTCCTTGTTTTTCTGCTTGAGTCCATGTCTTTTATAGGTAGAGAATGATGTGTGACCGTTTTTGACCGTTGTAGGATGAATCAGACCGTTGTAGTTGATTATCATTAAGTGTGGTCTGCTTCTCTCTCTAAACTCCAACTAATCCATGTGTTAATATGATCTGATGTGGCTCTCTGGAGTTTTGCCCGTTGGAGTAGACTTTGCTTGATGAAGAAATGTTTCTTGACCGTTGAGAATGCGTGCTCAGATGGATTAACCAAAAGGAGGTTGATTTGCAGAAGTGTATTAAATGCACTGAGCACTTTTTGCTTTTTGGCTTTGACCTTCATTAATCTTGATCTGTGCTAACTGAAATTCACTTAACAAACTTGTTAAACATAGTAGGGAACATAAGTGAATGATATATGAAAGCAATTAGGTCAAACAATAAGGATTTGCAAATTCGTGTAATTCAAAAATCAATTTTGACCGTTGTATACTGCGGTAAGTTCCTCTATACTGAAGTATGGCACTGTGCATAAGTGTCTATACTGCAGTATCCAAAGTCATACTGCGGTATGCAGCTTCCAGAGGCAAATCATCGTGACTTGTATTCGAAAAACAAAACCTATACTGCAGTATGTAAGTTGTGTACTCGAGTATAGCACTATTTGAGAGAAAAAATTTAAGTTCAAAGTGCCTTTATACTGGAGTAAGCATTTGTATACTGGAGTAAGCAAGAACATGTCTTAAGTTGAAAATCAGTTTAAGAGCCCAATACTGTAGTATGCAAACCTATACTGCAGTATGTAGTAGTTATAAAATTTGGGAGCTCTCTGTATAATCCTATACTGTAGTATACATACCCATACTGCGGTATTGACTTGCCTTGAAAAACTTGTTTGCTCTCTAGATGGCCCTATACTGCAGTATACATACCTATACTGCGGTATTGACTTGACTTAAAAAATTTGATTGCTCTCTGGAAGTCCAATACTGCGGTATAGCACTCTATACTGCGGTATTGACTTAACTTGAAAATTTTGATTGCTTTCTGGAAGTCCAATACTGCGGTATAGCACCCTATACTGCGGTATTGACTATAGCACCCTATACTGCGGTATTAACTTATAAAATGCAATTGAGCAATATTTGAACTGACTATCAACTTCTAAGGGCCATATCTCTCTGGTCCGAGCTCCATTTTAGTCCGTTCAACTCTTGATGGAAAGCTCTGTGAGTCTACTTTCATATGCCACTGATTTCAGCTCAAACGGATTTGTCGTTTGTGAGATATACTCAAAATACCGAAGGCTGTTCCTGACTGTGACGCTGATCTTTGTGTCAACTTGTAAAATTCATCAATAATTCCTCTGAACTCCTTTGGGCATGCAATTTTGTCACCAATACGTGTTGGGAGTCTAGTTTCCAATGCTTTTGGTTTCGTCTCAATCCGATCTATGGTTTGTGAGATATCATCGAATTACCAGACGTCGGCCGTATAAGAACTTGAATATTTATATTCTCATTCCATTCAACAAGTTCTTCCTTCTTTAATCTCCCATCTTGATTAATCTTCATAATCCAACTCTTTCTTCATTCTGTTCTTTTGATCATTCCATATCATTTGACTCACATCTTCTTTGATTCAATTTCTTCTTCTTGTAATTTCTTATCTCCTTCTTGATTATTCTTCTTTCTAATTCAACTTGAACTAATCTACATTAAACATAGTAGTTAGTCAATGTAGGAGATATATTATATAAACTTTTTGCTTCTATATTAGACATCATCAAAACTAATCATAATCAACATACAAGACAGAAATTATAACATAGGGGAAATTAATCTCAAACACTCTCGATCTACCTAAGCCCTTAAAAATATAGGGCACTCACCAAGGATTACAGATTTTGACAGGCCAATCTTAGCAAGAGGATCTGCAATCCCATTACAATCTCTAGATACATGTCAGATTACCACCAACCAATCCCTACCCAACAATTCATTAATACGAACAGATAAGAGGCTTCCAGAATGCGGATCAAAGTTTAAAAACCTAAAGACAAGCTCACTTGCAGTTACCACCTTTATTTTATGGGAAAAATTATTAAAAATTCTGTTATTACAAAATTTATTGGCCCAAGGCTAACTAAAATTTGTTTAAAAACCCAACCAAGAGCAACCTAACTTCAGTGACTTTTCTCGAACAATAGAAGACATTTGTGCACTCACTGAAAATGAGTTTGCACATGCTCAAGGACTCAGGTAACTTTGTACAGTAAATTTTTTAATGGTGAGTTCTGCAGCAACCAGTTTGCCTGATCAGGTTAACTAAATCTCTTATTTTATTACTAGGGGAGATACTAAATGAATATTTCAAATGCTAAATTATTAGTCTCTATTATGATGTTTGACCCCGTATCTTCCCTATCTGCCATCAAATCTCTGGAATTCTGAGAATCTGATCAAATGGGCTTATCTTATTACTGTATATCTGTTTCTATCACATGTTTAGTGCTCCTGTTACTACATCGATCCGTACTTACTACTCACTCGTCGTTTTAATATAAGAAACATTATTAATATAAGAATAATCCTAAATATAAGATATAATGTTTATATTTGTTAATTTTTTTTAATTTATCAATATATTTTTCTAATTTACTCATATTAATACTCTCTTGACAATAATTAAATAATTAAGAAGGAGAGAAAACTGGAATTAAATTAAGGAAGATGACTTACTATTTTAAAAAACCCATATCATATTAAATATTTAACTAATTTTTTTAATTTAATTAAATCAAGTAAATATGTCATATATTAACATATACTATAAGAGTTTAGATGACGAGTTACTTTTCTCCTAAATATAAGCTCAATCCACCCCTATCCTCGTATTTATAACTTTTTCCTGAAGTTTTCTATTCATTACACATGTTAAAGGATTTTTATAAGAGTAGTTTCAATCCACGTTATTAACAAGGGTAGTTTAGAGAAACAAAACACTTACTTATTGCAAATTAGTTATCTTTAAATTCGGGCTAAGGATCAGTAAAAGATTCAAAAATTCCTGTACCACAGATAGATAGAAAGAGAGAAGCTAACCAGGAACAGGAGGATCACATCTCAGAGCATGATCTCTATCTGGGCAATAGCATTTGAAGCTGTAAGCAGTTTGGTTGGTATCGAACCCACACTTCCCTCCGGTCTCCTCACACAAACTGCAAATCGCTACAACCCAATTCAACACAATCCCTCTTCTCACCACATCTCCATTAATCTCTCCTCCTTTCGTCTCATTTCCAATCCTAGTCTGCACCACCAAGCTACCATTACACTTCTCCGACGCATACCTTAAATCTCCGCCGTCCTCTGGCATACCCAGAACTGAAATCGTTTCGTTTTCTGCAGAACACCCAACACTGTACTTCCGAAAATTCCTCGGCAACAACCCCAGATTGCATCCAAATAACAAGAATAGGTCACTCTGGTTCGAAGCGAAACTGAATCTTGTTCCATCCAAGGTTATGTTGTAAATACGAGGAATGGCACAGGATGATGATGATGATGTGGCGTTTGGTGGAGAGATAACAGCTTCAGACACTCGAATTGATTGGGTGGGATAAGAAATTTCATGGATGACGTACTTATAATTGGAGATATTAAGCATTGGGAAGCCATTATCGGAACAAATAAGGCCAAAACCTGGGTAACCACAGAAAGATCTCTGTCGGCCCTCGATGTAAAAAGGGTATTTTATGGTTTGGTTACCACAGGTTGTGTGGCTACAAGCTTCGAAGTTAGGGTTCACAGATGAACATTGGGTGATGAATCTGGTGAGGGAATAAAGGAAAACGAAGAAGAAGAAAGATGATGAAAAGAAGTAGTTTTGGATCATTGGGGCTGTATGTTATATGGGGGCAGTGGACAGAAGCGAACGCGACCCGCAGAGGACACTAGCCGCTCCCGTTATGATTGTTATGTCAGAAGTGGTTGTGGATCATTGGGGCTGTAAGTTATATTGTTATGTCAGAGTGTAGATATGAAGATAGATATGGAAAGAAGAAAGAGAAGAGAGAAGAGAGAAGAGAGAAGAGAGATGAAAATTACAATTACCATGCATGCGATTCACCCTCGTACTTTTTGTTTTGGAAAATAAAAATTCCATGCTTAAATTTAGAATTTCTCGTTTATTTTCTTTTAGACTGCTTAAATTGAAAATTTAGATGGTTTTAGTTTATTTTTCTTAAAAAAAAAAAAACCATGAAAAAGAGACTCTGGCCCGTTGTATTTCTGTCTGGGGCAGCTTCTAAATTGGACCTTTTTTTTGGGATGCGACTCTGTTCCCACGTAGTTCCCATATGTTGCCATCCTCGACATAAAACGGTGCTTTTTTTTATTATTATTATTATTTAAAACTGAGCTGGTTCCTCTTTTTTAAAAGAAAAAACAAATATTTTAATTATTGACTGGTATTTAAAAAATACTCTAAAATACTGACCAATACTCTAAAAATATTTTTTATCCTGAAAATTATTTAAGATCTTAAAAAAAAAAAATAAAATACTGACTTACTAAAAAATTACTTTAAGATACACACTAATTCATTAAGCCGTGTGAACTAAGCAAGCAAAGTTTTTGCTTTTGTGAACTTTGTGGGGTCAATGGTCTGCCTGTGATCAAAGTGAAAGAAGAAAGACTTGGCTGTTGACTTGCTGGAAGATAGACTTGACTCTCGAAAATCCATTCTATTTGTTTTCTAATCTATGTATTTATACTTCCAGTTTTTAATATAGAATTAGATAACTAATTTGTAGATATTAAAAAAGGTAGTTAAGTTGGTTATTTGTAATAAATATGTGTTAGTTTGCCTATATTACCTCAGTCCTCCCGCCTCCGTCCTCTTTGGCTCTTCTAAATCCAGGGGCCTCTCCTCATCTCCTCCTTAGTTTGTCGACGGTTAGGTATGAATATATCTATATATATATATATATATATGAAACATATGGCCATGTTGTCTTTGTTGCTCTGCGTATGAATATGCATATGCATGTGAATTGTTTTTGAAGCGTATGAATATGAATCTGACGCTTATGAATGTGCATATGCGTATGAATTTTTTGTTGCTCTGCGTATGGCCATGTTATATATGTCTACTTTGAGTGCCACTGATTCAACATCTCGGAGAAGCTAAATGATTTTGCTCCATCTTTTATTCACAAGATCTTTTTTCCCCAACATTCACAAAATCAGTTCTGTTTTATTTTTATTTCGGATTTAATTTTAAGTCAAAGGTTTCACACTAACAAAATCTGATTCTTACTAGTTGCTATGTTTTAATTAGTAGTCTAACAGAGCTAGCTTCATTGTTTTTTTTTTTTGCCTATTCAATACGTGCGATTCAAAGTGCCATGTTTAATGGTTGCCATCTCCAAGTCATTGTTGTTTTAATAGTTGCCATGTTTGATTTTGAATTATAAGGGCGTGTTAGAATGAATCAAATCCAAAGTGCATTAATTTTCCTTTAATTTTATATATGATTCCTTTAATTTGTTTGCTTAATTGATGAATAATTGATTTTCATCTTGTTGCAATCATGGAGGAAGAGCAAACTTCAAATGTTGACTTATATCAGTCTTCCAATATTGGTGAGAATGAGACTCTTGGTGGACCCTCTTCTACCTCTTCCAATTCTACTAATCCTCACCAACCTCCGACCACTGTAGAATGTCCTCCTCCTAGTGCTACTAAACAAGCCACAAAAGTTTGTAGTAAGAAGAGAAAACAACTTGAGAATAAGCAATTAGAAGTGTGGGATCACTATATTAAGTTACCATTGGATGATACAGATGGAGAGCTTAGAGCTGCAAGCAAGTACTGCAATAATGATTATGCTTGAGATCCAATTAAATGTGGTACAACTTTTTTGAAGAGGCACTTAAAAAAGTGCAAGAAAAATCCACATGGGACTGCTGAAATGTCAAAATGGTCCATGCTGAATTATGTTTTACAAAGTGGGGAAGGGGGAAAGCTTAGCACCTCATATGTTCAATCAAAAACATTCTCATAGGGCTCTAACAAATTTCATCATATGTGATGAGATGCCATTTAGACTGGTCGAAAAGCAAGGTTTTAAATCATTTGTGAAAGATTTAAAGCCACGATTTCATATGCCTTCTAGGTATAGGGATTGTTGGCAGTTATATCTTGGTGAGAAGCAGATCTTGAAGAACCAATTGAAGCAATGTACTAGTCATATTTGTCTCACTACAGACTACTGGACGTCAGTTCGATCAAAACTTTAACTACTTATGTCTCATAACTCATTTTATTGACAAAGATTGGAAGCTACATAAAAGGATTCTTAATTTTTGTTTGCTTGAGAACCATAAAAGCGATATAATTGAAAAGACTAGTGAGAGGTGCATATCAGAATGGGGCATACAAAATGTGTTCACCATTACAGTTGATAATGCAACATCCAATGACATGGCCTTGTCCTATTTGAAAAAACGACTTATTAATTGGAAGGGTTTTGTTTGTGGTGGTGATTTTCTTCAACTACGGTGTTCTGCACATATTCTCAATTTAATTGTGTCCGATAGCTTGAAGGAATTGAAAGATGCCTTTGGATCAATTCAAAATGTTGTAAGTTATGTCCATTCCTCCCCTGCTCAGCTCAAAAATTTTATAGATTTTTGTGAATTGGAAATGTTGGATGAAAAAAATATGTGTATTTTAGATGTTAGCACTAGATGGAATTCTACATATTTAATGTTGGATGTTGCTTTGAAATTCCAAAAGGCATTTGAAAGAGTGGGGGACGAGGATAGAGAATATATGGCATACTTTAAGAAAATGTCAAAGTGTGATAAATCAAGCTGGAGTAAAACAAATGTCTTTCTTAGGTTCTTGAAAGTGTTTTATGATGTGACTTTGCAATTTTCTTGCTCACTCATAGTTACTGCAATTTCATGTTTCCATCAAATTGCATTGATTCAAGAGTTGTTGAATGAGACTATTGTCTCCGAAAACCCTCTTCTTAAGGAGATGTCCTCAAGCACGAAGATGAAGTTTGATAAATATTGGGGGGCAACAAAAAATATGAATCCTTTGTTGATTATTGCTTTGATTTTAGATCCTCAATACAAGCTTACCTATATTAATGATTGATGAGCTTACTTTCGTCGCTAAAGCAATTAATTAAACCAGGACCAACTAATAATGCAATATAGTGGAAACCTAGGTCATTCTCCCAAGGAGCAAGCTGTGGGTTTTCTTTAGGTTGAATTTAAGTGATGAAAAATGCAATGGAATAGACCTAAACTAGAATGTAAAATGCTACTACCTAAATGAAATTAAACTAACTAAAAATGCTGATGCAATTGACTCTAAAACCTAAATGAGAATGAAACTAATCTATATGAATTTGAATGTAATTTTTGGGGGGTTTTTGTTATGAGAGAAAAATTAAAATCCTAAGAAGAAAATTGATTAAAATCAAATCAAATGACAAAGATCTAGTTCAGTTATGAGGGAGAAGGGGACAATTTAGGAATTGCATGGAGTTAACTTTCTTAGCCCAAACCAATTAATTAGACCAAAGGAAGATTAATGAATTTAATCACCTAATTGAACACGGGAAACCTTCTAGCTCAATAACACATGTTCCACTAGAAAACTCATAATGAAATAAGCGGTGGTTAATTAAACTCATTAAAAATCAATCACAACATAGTCTTGAAAATCTTGTTTACAATTATCCAATTGAACAACTAGATAATTTATCAACCCAATTAAACAATTAAGATGATAAACCAAATTGACAATTAAATTAATAACGAAAACTCAGTTAATAATTCAATTGACAATCAAAAGGTTGCAAACAAAACTCCAACAATTGTCTCACACATAAAAACTTCAAATTATCAATCCAATCCAAAAGAAATATGTTTACAATCTAAAACTAGATTGTTCTCAATTAACACAACTTAAAACCCTTTAAAACTAAAGAACCTCAAGTTTGAATTAAGAAGATAAAAGGAAAGACACTCCCTTGTGGTTTTCAAGTGTAAGTTCCTAGGCTCTAACTTTCTCCATGCTCCTCCCAAGTTGCCTCCCAAAAGAGTCTAATAAGCTTCCATGAATTTTTCCCTTCCAAGCATCATGCAGCTCGCCACAGCCATGAGGGGAGAATTAATGAATCTTTGCTTGGAACACACAGTGGCTATGCGTGGGAATTGATCAAATGGATTGAATTGATGGAATCAATTCAATGTGGTGGGTCCCGCGCGTATGAGAAATAAGAATAATTGAATGGTGCCAATTCTCCAATGGAATGCTACAATCAGTACGTGAAGGTGAATGAATCCAAACTGGTCCTGTGCGAGTTGGCTACGACTTCCTCAGTGTTCCTTTCTGCGTGCCTGAATGTCTCCCAAGCATGAATGTTCTGCGTCTCAGCGTCGCGGCTCTCAATGTTCTCCCAGCGTCCTGTAGCTAGGTCAATTTAATGGGATGAAGAAAGAGTTTTTGGGTACCAATTTGGGCCAATTAAAATTCTAAAAGCCCAACAAAATTCCACCATCAGATCTTCTTTTAGCTTCCAAGGTTAATTCTACATCGTAGGATCTTCCAATATGCTTTTTCTTATCCTGCAAGAATTAAATAAAATCGTGATCTATCATATATTTAGAAATATTATTCAATCACAAGATCTTAATCAGAATATTGATAACTTATAAGTCCAATAATCTCATAATTAATTCTGATTTATATTATTTCCAAAAATAGGCTAACAATCCAAATATTGTCTAATAAATCCAAATCAGCCTAAAATAGTCCCCAAAATAGATGAATAAGATGGGATAAAATATATTAAATTGGGATTTATCAATTCCCCCACACTTATCATTTGCACTCCTGGGCAAAACAAATCAAGACCAAGGGAGAACAACAATAAAAAACAAAAACAAAACAAAAGCAAACTAAAGCTTCAAAAGTGAATGTTCCAACTACAAGCAAAAAGTAAACAAAAGTATTTCAACACCTCTCATATCCAAGTGATCTTCTCATAAATTAAGAAAGCAAACATTATGGCAATTTACTTGACAAAGGGGAATCTAAACTAGAAATCTCTTACTAAGGATAATGTGTACGTCACTCTTCACTCAAAGGTGTATAGGTTTGTGTTTATGTTCAACTCATCCCTATCAAATACTCTTTCCATAGGCTTGACAAGAATCTAAGTTCTCCACCGCTAATAAAGCAAGTGTATTCATAAATCCAAAGGACTTTTATTAGGTTGTAATGGGGCTAAGGTTAAGAAAGAAAGGGTGTGGTATTTAGAAAAACAAAGTTGAATATCTTAAAAGATGAAGAGAATGATACAATAGAGAATATGGGATGCAAGAAACCAAACTAAATCTGAACTGAGTCATCATTCTTTTCTCCCTTTTTTTTTTGCTTCCCCCTTTTTTTTTTTGCTTTCATTTTTTTTCAATTTTTTTTTTCCATTTTTCAAAATAACATACCATATTTTTCACAATGACCCAATTCCTAATAATTTTTTCCACATGTTCTTCCATCCAAAAGAGATAAATACAATGCTCTTCAACTCTCAAGACTTTCAAAAGGATAGAGATTTTTTTCAATGGGTGTAGACAAAATAGAAAACTAACAAATAAATAGGCTCAAAGGGCTAAACAAAGGATAAGTGCATGAAAATGGTAGGCCTTTTGGCTTATCTGGCTAAAATGAAACGAATGCCTTTATCATTTTTATGAATACTCATGCATAAAATACAGCCTCAAATAAGATTCAAGTCAAGTTCTAGATCAAGCAAAGAGATAGGGGTACACACTAAAAAAAAAAATATGCCTTAGGCTCAAAATCTCACTAGGAATATGATCACTAGCCTAAATTCACCAAAGTCAAATTCATTGCCACTAGGTTCACCAACTCAAAACATGATCAATCACTTTTCAAATCAAGCATGCATCACACAAAAGTTACTCAAAACTTGCAATTTTCGAATTCAAAACAGTTGATCCCTCCCCCACACTTAAACACTATAGTGTCCTCAATGCAAAACAGTCATAATAGATCACAAAGTCAAGTAATAGGTAGTACCACACAACTCAGTAATATGACAATAAATAATATGACAAAGCAAAATAAAAGAGTGAAGGAAGGAATACAACCGAGATCTATGTGGTGTCACGTAGTGCAGCAACATCCACTGCCTAAGTGGAGAATCCATCAAAGTACGGCTTTAAGCGGTGTCCATTGACAGTGAAGCATTTTCCATGTGGCTCCCTTTTGATCTTCACAGCTCCATAGGGGAAAACATCAGTGACAATGAAAGGTCCCTCCCATCGAGAGCAAAGCTTTCCAGGCATGAGTTTCAAGCGGGAAACATAGAGTAGAACTTTCTGGCCCACTTGAAAGTCCCTCTTCATGATAAGTTTGTCATGGGCTGCTTTAGTTCTTTCCTTATAAATTCTAGCATTCTCATAAGCTTCTCTTCTTAATTCCTCAAGCTCTTGCAATTGCAACTTCCTTTCAATACCGACACTATCAAGATCGAGATTGCACCTTTTAATTGCCCAATATGCCTTGTGCTCCACCTCCACTGGCAAATGACATGCTTTGCCATAGACAATCCTGTATGGAGACATGCCAATGGGACTTTTATATGCTGTGCAATATGCCCAAAGTGCATCATCGAGCCGTTTACTCCAATCCTTCCGGTTAGGTTGCACTGTCTTTTCTAAAATGAGCTTGATTTCTCTATTAGAGAGTTCTGCCTGACCATTCATCTGAGGGTGGTATGGGGTGGCCACCTTATGCATTACCCCATACTTACTAAGCAAGCTCTGCAAACTCTGATTGCAAAAATGAGTCCCTTGATCACTAATGATGGCTCTAGGAATGTCGAATCTGCAAAGAATGTGAGAGCGAACAAAAGAAACCACTACAGAAGAGTCATTAGTACGAGTGGGGATTGCCTCAACCCACTTTGACACATAATCCACAGCTAGCAGGATGTACACATAACCAAATGAAGTGGGAAAGGGTCCCATGAAATCAATTCCCCAGACATCAAAAACTTCACAGAATAATAAGGGTTGTTGGGGCATCTCATGCTTCCTAGAAATATTACCCACCAATTGACACCTAGAACACTTCTTACAAAACTCATGGGCATCATGAAATAGACTTGGCCAAAACAATCCACTTTCCAAAACTTTCCTAGCAGTACGCTTAGCACTAAAATGTCCCCCACATGCAAGAGTATGACAAAAAGTCAGGACAGAATCAAATTCAACATCAGGAATGCAACGCCTAATAATTTGATCACTACAAATATGCCACAAGTAGGGATCATCCCATATATAGAATTTAACATCTCTCTTAAACTTATTCAATTGATTTTATTCATGTCATCGGGCAAAACAGATGCAACTAGATAATTAGCAATGTCAGCATACCAAGCAATAGAAACAACTACCTCACAGAGCCTTTGATCAGGAAAGTCATCTAAAGGTAGAGATGTTACCATAGGTGTTTCAATTCTACTCAAATGATCAGCTACCATATTCTCTGCACCACTCTTATCACGAATCTCCACATCAAACTCTTGTATCAGAAGCACCCACCTAATGAGGCGGGGTTTGGAGTCCGGTTTCTTAAACAAGTACTTGATCGCTGAGTGATCAGTAAACACAGTCACCTTCGTGTGAAGGATGTAGGATCGAAATTTCTCGAGCCCAAAGACAATTGCAAATAACTCTTTCTCTGTGGTAGTATAGTTAGCTTGAGCAGCATCTAAGGTCCTAGATGCATAGGCTATGATACGTTGTCTCTTTTCTACTTTCTGGGCAAGAACGGCACCTAATGCATAATCAGAAGCATCACATAAGAGCTCAAATGGAAGGCTCCAATTAGGTGGCTGAATGATAGGGGGTGTAGTGAGTCTCTTCTTTAACTCATCCCATGCATACCTGCAAGCATCATCAAAAACAAAACCCACATCTTTCTGCAATAAACGAGACAATGGCAATGCTGTCTTACTAAAATCCTGAATGAATCTTCTATAAAATCTAGCATGGCCAAGAAAGGAACGTACATCTTTCACACATGAGGGATATGGAAGAGAGGAAATGATATCAACTTTAGCTTTATCAACCTCAATACCATCATGTGAAACAACATGGCCCAAAACAATTCCCTTCTTAACCATGAAATGACATTTTTCAAAATTCAACACAAGATTATATTGAATGCATCTTTCCAGAACCATGTCCAAACTAGCTAAGCATACATCAAAAGAATCACCATAAACAGTGAAATCATCCATGAAAACTTCCATGCAGTGCTCAAGAAAATCAGAGAATATGGAAACCATGCAACGTTGAAAAGTACCTGGTGCATTACATAAACTGAATGGCATGCATCAATATGCAAAGGTTCCAAATGGACATGTGAATGTGGTTTTATCCTGGTCCTCAGGTGCAATAGAAATTTGGAAATAACCAGAAAAACCATCCAAAAAGCAGTAATGTGATTTACCAGCCAGTCTTTCTAACATTTGATCTATGAAAGGAAGGGGATAATGATCCTTTCGAGTCACCGAATTCAATCTTCTATAGTCAATACATACCCTCCAACTGTTTTGAACTCTAGTCGGAACTAGCTCACCTTCATTAGTACGAACCATAGTAATACCAGTTTTCTTAGGTACTACCTGGACTGGACTTACCCAACGGCTGTCAGAAATAGGGTAGATTATACCTGCAGAAAGAAGTTTAGAGACTTCTTTCTTTACCACATCAAGGATCAATGGGTTGAGTCGTCGTTGTGGCTGTTGCACAGCTTTGGCACCATCTTCTAACAAGATCCTATGCGTGCACACATTTGGGCTGATTCCAGGGATATCAGCAAGAGTCCATCCAATAGCTTTTATCCGTCGCCTAAGTACCTCTAGTAGGCAGGTCTCCTCATCAGTAGCCATGTCACTAGCTACAATCACAGGAAGTGTCTCGTCTTTCCCCAAATAGGCATACTTCAATGAGTCAGGAAGTGGCTTTAACTCCAAAGATGGAGCTTGTTGAATTGAAGGTATGAGCGGCTTCAATTCAACATCAGTCAAACTAGAAACCTGCACAACAGACTCACAAACAGAAGAGCAAACTTTCCCTCCTTGGGGAGTATTAGTAGAAACTGCAAGAGTAGAAGAATCAACAGACACATCACAATCAACATCAATAGTGCCATCAGTAGCACTCATGTCAAGGGGAGAATTGGGGTCGAAAATTTCCCCATCAGAAATATGATCAATGCTAATTGATAACTGAGAATCAGATAGTGAAGACAAATCATTTTTATCCATGGCATCAATCACTCTAAGTAATTGATAAAGTCCATCCGAATCAAGAGAAGTATCGAATACATGATCATTAGAATCACTAAGGCTACAAATGGGCACAGAAGTATCATGTATAGAATGTCTCATAACCTCAATAGCATCAGTGAAAATATCAATATCAACATCATCAAGGTCAGCACATGTATCACAATTACCAATTTTAGCACATGAACAAGAGATAGTATCATCTAAACCAGCAATATCACAGGATCTACTAAGCATACTTTCTTTAAGATTTACAACAGAATCATCTGTAATAGCATCAATAACATTAACATCTATCTCTACACAATCATCAAGGGGATGTTTCATAGATTCAAGCACATTAAATCTAATAGTTTCACCTGCAAATTCCAAAGTAAGACTACCAGCATGCACATCTATCATGGCTCTAGCAGTTTTAAGGAAGGGCCTACCTAAAATTAAAGATGAATGTCCTTTCTGCCTAAACCGACCATCATCCATATCGAGAACATAGAAGTCTGCAGGGAATATGAAATCTTTTACCTTAACCAAGATGTCCTCCAGGACACCTTTTGAGACTGTGCAACGTCTATCAGCAAGGGATGCAACAAGATTTGTGGGTTTAAGCTCTACACTCTTGAGTTGATCAAAGACTGATTTTGGCAAAACATTAATAGCGGCTCCCAAATCTGCTAAGGCATCGGAGAATTCAACATCACCAATAGTGCAAGGTATGAGAAAACTACCAGGATCTTTACACTTCATTGGCATTGGCATTTGATAAAGAGAGGAGACAACTGCCCCTAAGTCAACCTTGCCTTCATGCTTAAGCTTTCTCTTTGTAGTACACAATTCTTTCAAGAATTTTGCATGTTTGGGCACTTGTGTGACTAAGTCAACTAGTGGAACATTAATCACCACCTTCTTGAATATATCAAAGATTTCATTGAACATCTCAGCTTCCTTCTTTTTCTTTTGAGCCTTAGCTACCACAGTAGGAAAAGGTAGGGCCTACTTGATCACTTGTTTTCCTTCATCCTCCTTTTCTTGTTCTTCATTAGGCACCACATATGTTTTTGGTGAGGTGGATAGATCCTGTGATGTAGAAGCAGAAGGAGAGTCATTAGCAACTTCCTTGTCTTTTGAAGTATTGATGGTAACACGATCTGCAGAGGGGATTATCTTCCCACGTCGAAGAGATATAGCATTGACTCCACCTTTATTAGGATTTTGCTGAGTTCCAGCATTTGGATTGGTTACCACTTGAGATGGAAGCCTTCCTGAACCTTGACTCTGTGCATTACCATGTACATTAGACAATTGACCAAGATGAGTTAGAAGAGTTTCAATTTGTTGTTGCTGTAATTGCTGCTGTTGTTGCTGTTGCTATTGCTGCTGCTGCTGTTGTATTAGGATTTTCATCATAGCTTCCATCTTGCTATCCCACTTTGAACCTTCATCTTGCACTGGCACTGATTGTCTAACTTGTTGAAACATTTTGCCACTAGAATTTCCACTTTGATTAAACTGTGCTTGCTGAGGTTGGCCATTTCCATATCGAAGATTTGGATGGTCACGCCATCCAGGATTATATGTATTGGAGTAAGGATCATATTTTTGGCCACCTTGATTCATGGGTCGAGAGGGATATATTGCATTGCAGGATTCAGCTCCGTCATTCAGGTAGGGGCAAGAGTCAGTAGCATGAGTAGCTAGAGAGCAGATAGAACAGAGTGGCCCTATTAAAGCAGAAGAGGTAGGCTGTGGGGTGAAAGAAGTAGAGGGCCCCATAGGATTGACCATATTAGAAGAATTTTGCATATGGGACATAGCCATTTTTTCCACAGCAGATGTAAGCCTATCAATTTTACTCTCCAGGCGAGACTCAGAATTAGAAGAAAGCAATCCTACCTCATTGACTTTTACTAGTTGTCTAAAACCAAATTGTTGGCTGTTCTTGGCTTTCTTTTCAATCAATTCCCAAGCATCATTGACAGTCAGGTCAAGAAGACCACCACCGGCGGCTGAATCTAATAAATCTCTCTCTAAAGGCAAGAGCCCTTCATGGAAGTATTCGATCAATAATGTATCCACAATTTGATGGTGAGGGCAGCTAGCACATAGTGTTTTAAAACTCTCCAAATACTCATATAAGGTTTCCCCAACAATTTGTTGACATCTACTTATGTCTTTCCTGATAGATGAGGTGCGAGAGGCTGGGAAATACCTTTCCAAGAATAGTTTCTTCAGTTGATTCCATGAAGTAATAAATCCAGGGGGCAAACCAAGCAACCAGCTTTTAGCAGATCCTTCCAAAGAGAATGGGAAGGCACGCATCTTAATTTGATCTTCAGTCACATTAACCGGTTTCATAGCAATGCAAACCATGTGAAACATCTTCAAGTGATTGTATGCTTCCTCCCCTGAAAGACCATTAAATTTTGGAAGTAAGTGTATCAATACAGATTTCAACTCAAAATTCACATTAATATCAGGATAATTGATGCACCAATTTTGAAAATGCAAATCAGGTGAACCCAATTCATTAATGGTCATAGCAGGATCAACAACATGAGCATTTGGATTTGCATTATTACTAGCATTAACAACAACATGTGCGTTTGGATTTGCATTATTATCACCGTCCATATTGACCTTAGATTCAAAGAATTCAACAATGGGCTTAACAGAGGAACTATTGCCTACAAAAGTACTCACTCTAGTTCTTCTTCGTTGGTGAAAAGTCCTCTCAATCTCAGGATCAAAGTCAAACAATTTCTCAGAAGAGGATTGGGTCATGCAATAAACAACCACCTACGAAGTCACCTAAAAACTCAAACCTAAAGCCTAACCGTTGCTCCCCGACAACGGCGCCAAAATTGATGAGCTTACTTTCGTCGCTAAAGCAATCAATTAAACCATGACCAACTAATAATGCAATATAGTGGAAACCTAGGTCATTCTCCCAAGGAGCAAGCTGTGGGTTTTCTTTAGGTTGAATTTAAGTGATGAAAAATGCAATGGAATAGACTTAAACTAGAATATAAAATGCTACTACCTAAATGAAATTAAATTAACTAAAAATGCTGATGCAATTGACTCTAAAACCTAAATGAGAATGAAACTAATCTATATGAATTTGAATGCAATTCTTGGGGGGGTTTTTGTTATGAGAGAAAAATTAAAATCCTAAGAAGAAAATTGATTAAAATCAAATCAAACGACAAAGATCTAGTTCAGTTATGAGGAAGAAGGGGACAACCTAGGAATTGCATGGAGTTAACTTTCTTAGCCCAAACCAATTAATTAGACCAAAGGAAGATTAATGAATTAAATCACTTAATTGAACACGGGAAACCCTCTAACTCAATAACACATATTCCACTAGAAAACTCATAATGAAATAAGCGGTGGTTAATTAAACTCATTAAAAATCAATCACGACATAGTCTTGAAAATCCTGTTTACAATTATCCAATTGAACAACTAGATAATTTATCAACCCAATTAAACAATTAAGATGATAAACCAAATTGACAATTAAATTAATAACGAAAACTCAGTTAATAATTTAATTGACAATCAAAAGGTTGCAAACAAAACTCCAACACTTGTCTCACACATAAAAACTTTAAATTATCAATCCAATCCAAAAGAAATATGTTTACAATCTAAAACTAGATTGTTCTCAATTAACACAACTTAAAACCCTTTAAAACTAAAGAACCTCAAGTTTGAATTAAGACGATAAAAGGAAAGACACTCCCTTGTGGTCTTCAAGTGTAAGTTCCTAGGCTCTAACTTTCTCCATGCTCCTCCCAAGTTGCCTCCCAAAAGAGTCTAAGCTTCGATGAATTTTTCCCTTCCAAGCATGCAGCTCGCCACAGCCATGAGGGGAGAATTAATGAATCTTTGCGTGGAACACAAAGTGGCTATGCGTGGGAATTGATCAAATGGATTGAATTGATGGAATCAATTCAATGTGGTGGGTCCCGCGCGTATGGAGAAATAAGAATAATTGAATGGTGCCAATTCTCCAATGGAATGCTACAATTAGTACGTGAAGGTGAATGAATCCAAACTGATCCTGTGCGAGTTGGCTGCGTCTTCCTCAGTGTTCCTTTCTGCGTGCCTGAATGTCTCCCAAGCGTGAATGTTCTGTGTCTCAGCGTCGCGGCTCTCAATGTTCTCCCAGCGTCCCGCAGCTAGGTCAATTTAATGGGATGAAGAAAGAGTTTTTGGGTACCAATTTGGGCCAATTAAAATTCCAAAAGCCCAACAAAATTCTACCATCAAATCTTCTTTTAGCTTCCAAGGTTAATTCTGCATCGTAGGATCTTCCAATATGGTTTTTCTTATCCTGCAAGAATTAAATAAAATCGTGATCTATCATATATTTAGAAATATTATTCAATCACAAGATCTCAATCAGAATATTGATAATTTATAAGTCCAATAATCTCATAATTAATTCTGATTTATATTATTTCCTAAAATAGGCTAACAATCCAAATATTGTCTAATAAATCTAAATCAGCCTAAAATAGTCCCCAAAATAGATGAATAAGACGGGATAAAATATATTAAATTGGGATTTATCAATGATGTATTTGATCAACTTTTTCCTAATTATCAACTTTGTATGTTCATGAAAAACAAGGCAAGAAACACTTTATGTTGCATGTTTGAAGAGTATTCTGCAAAAATTGGTGTTGAAACAAGCGGTTCACGTAGTGCCAACACTTTGAGCTCTTTTGCTAGTGCCAACACTCTGAATTCTTTTAGGAGTGCCATCACTTCCACTAAAAAAGACCCTGGTCGTAGATGGTTGGCATCCCAAAAAGAAAAGATCTCATCGGTAGATCTTCAATCTGAATTGGATAGATACCTTTCAGCTAATGCAAATGATATTCCTATTGATGATGACGATTTTGACATATTGACATGGTGGAAGGTTAATTCAACCAAGTACAGAGTGCTTGTGATGATAGCACGTGTTGTATTGACTATGCCAGTATCTACAGTTGCTTTTGAAGAAGCTTTTAGCACTAGAGGATGTGTTGTTGATGATTATAAGAGTAATCTATCTCCCAAAAAGACTGAAGCCCTCATTTGTGCCTAAAATTGGCTACTGGCTAAGCAATCTATCTCAGAATTAGCTACTATGTTTACTAAATATGAAAACTTTCAAGAGATTGATAATGTTGTTAATATTCCAAGTAATATTTCCAATTCTATGCTCATTATTCAAGTTTACATATTTCATTATTACTAATTTATTAACACAAACAATTTGCTTTTTTAGATGGGTTGAGTATCATTGAAGGTGGAGGGGACAAATGATAGACTTGTTACTTTTGGATTTATTATGTTTGATTGTTATGGATTATATTAAAGTAACTTGAATATGTTGTTGGAGATTGTTATGAATTTATCATTTATGATTAGGTTTTAATGTTTTGTAATGTGTTTTTTCTGATTATAGGTATTGTTAAGGTCTTATTAGGTTCAATTTAAACTTTCGGACGTCAGGTGAAACCTCACAGAGTTGAAATATTGCCTGTCAAAGAAGGCAAAAACAAAAAACAAAAATTCGCTCCATAAGCACAACCCCAAAACTATACACACTGCTCTAATGGGTCAGCCTAAAGCAACCGCTCTAATGGGTCAACCTAAAGCAAAAGTAATACTCTGGATGAAGGTAAGCCCGTGTTCCTTGTGGAGCCGTAGAAACATGCAACACATTTTCTGGGAATAGCCAAAAAAGTCCGAAATCAGCAACCTTGACACAAATTATTGTGTAGGAGAATGTTGTTGGTTTTGACGTCACGGTCACGGTGGATGACACCAGAGGCATGAAGGTAAGAGAGAGCACTTGCTATTTCTATGGCGATTTTGATTCGAAGAGGCCATGTGATCAAGTAATGAAGGATTGGCAGAATTGCCGTGGAGGTGGCTGGCGAGGGTTCCAATTGGGATGTATTAATTCATAGACAAGGAGGAGCTCATGGCTCTGACGTGAAGTGCAGCCGTAGAGGGAGACAAGGTTTTTGTGATGGAGGCGAGTGAGGATCTCAACTTCTGTCATGAACTGTTCTACTCTCTTGTAGTTGTGGTTGAATAGATGTTTCACTGCAACTTCACACCCATCTTGAAGCTTCCCTGTAAATAAAGGAAATAACCTTCAATGTAATTGAATGTTATTAGAATAATGAGTGTTACTAGAAAAAATGCTTGAAAGTGATTGAATGCTAATGAAAAATATACTAACAGCGCTAGCTAGATGCTAGTTAAAAAAAATAAAGCTGATCACCTTAGCCATTTCACATGAAAACGACAACATTTTTAGGCAGCGGAAGGAAATATCAAAGTAGAGAAGCCACGTTCCTAAAGCAGAAATGACCTCCCAACGTATGCAATTATTTTTTGGTCAACAACCAACTATGCAATTAACCTCGCCTAATGTGTAAATTCCCCATATGCAACTAACCTTACCTGAAAAGCAACCACTAGTGCAAAAAAGAGTTTTAAGACTGGACGAAAGAGGTCTGTAAGACCGAATATGCGACCGGTCTTGTTCCAGACAGTCTTAAAAGTGTAACTTTAAGACCGCCTGGAACGACCGGTCTTAAAAATTTAAACCGAACTTTTGAAATATCCAATCTTAAAAGTGTTTCATAATAATTAAAAAAAAAATCCAAATGAAACAATCGGTCCCAAATCACCAGATCTGGTAACATTTTGAATGTTCCTCCATCATCAGTGACGGAGAACCAAGAGAAGGTTGGAATTGAAGCAACACTAATAAGAAAAACAAAAAAGAAGAGAAGATTGAAAGCAACACCAACAAGAAAAACAAAAAAGATGAATACAAAGTCCAGAAATAAGAAAATATAACAAGAAATAGAAATCATTCACCATGGAAATCGAATTTGAATCAATATAAAATCAGAAGTGAAATTGAAGTCCAGATCTACAAAAAATCACAAACTTAAAGCAACCAAATCTGAGCAGGATCCTCTTGTCGATGCTGGCAAAGCTTCAAGAAACCCAAATCAAAGTCCAGATCTGAGCAGGAGCGGTCAAGGTAGGAGGAAACAAACTTAAGCAAGAAAAGAGATCTAGGTTTGATTTTAAGCCAGATCTGTGCAAAGATGGTGTGGGAGGAGCTATAGATCGAAGAGGAAGGAGCCGCCGTCATCCAGAATCCTCGAAGCTGTACGCTTGCGCAGTTGCTGAGGATTGGAGTTGATGCCATCGCTAAACCCTCGAAGCATCTCACTGCCAACGTTGCCAATGATTTGATTGTATGGCTCTTAGGATGACTTACGAAGATTGCGAGTAGATTAGAGGAAGAGGATGTCATTCTTGCTGAGGATTTGACTTGTTAGGCTCTTGATACACTTGTTGAATCTATAACTAAGCAAATGTTATATCACCAAGAAGACAAGCACGCTCACGGACTTAACGAGTTTAGCGAATTTAGTTTTTTTTTTTTAACACTTTTAAGACCGGATGTTTGTAAAATAGGTCTTAAAAGTATATTTTTAAGACCGGATCATTTATAGTCCGGTCTTAAAAATATGACCGGTTGCAATTCATTAATATATAAAACACTTTTAAGACCGGACCCTTTATAGTTCGGTCTTAAAAGTGTTTTATATATTTACGAATTGTAACCGGTCATACTTTTAAGACCGGACTATAAAGGGTCCAGTCTTAAAAATATACTTTTAAGACTGGACTATAAAGGGTCCGGTCTTAAAAATAAACTTTTAAGACCTATTTTTACAAACATCCGGTCTTAAAAGTGTTTTATATATTTGTTGGAAATTCAGATTTAATTAGTTAGTATATACGATTATATTGTGCAATTATCTTAATTCAGTTGTTAGAGAGATTTTAGGAATTAAATGAGCAGATCATGGTTTTTTGAATTTCGTAATTATATTCCTGATTGTAATCATCTTAATTAAGTTGTTAGAGGGATTTTAGGAATTAAGTTAGCAAATCATGATTTTTTGAAGTTCATAATTATATTCCTGATTGTAATCCCTAGATTATAGGAACTGCCCAGATCAAAAGATTATTTATTTATTAGCATCTGTATATAATTCCAATTAAGTGAAGGAATAAATCATCACATTCTCGGACTCATCGGCGTCTTCTTACAATATTTACGAAATTGCCACCGGTCATACTTTTAAGACCGCATATTTTATAGTCTGGTTTTAAAAGTGTTCTATATATTTATGAAATTGCCACCGGTCATACTTTTAAGACCGCATATTTTATAGTCCGGTCTTAAAAGTGTTTTATATATTTACGAAAGTACCACCGGTCATACCAAAATGTTCTTTATATTTACGAAACTGCCACCGGTCATACTTTTAAGACCTGATTCTTTATAGTCCAGTCTAAATGAGGCGGTCTTAAAGCTCTTTTTTGCACTAGTGAACTAACCTTTACCGTACCCATATGCAACTCAGGTCCCTTAATATCCTTTAATAACACATTAATTTCCGGCGGCTGGCTATTTATTTAAATTTGTATTTTCAAGTTTTAAAACATGAGATGGGTTTTGATCCCTCAAAGGATCCAAGTTTTTATTAATTAAGTTGTATGGATGAATATTTTAAATAGAATAAAACTTGAGGAAAAAAAAACTGAAATTAAAGGACCAAAGTCAAAGTGAAAGTAAATTTAAAGGACCAAAAATTATATTATTGCAAAAGAAAAAGAATTAATTATTAATTAAGCATAAAAGAGGACAACCTACCAAGTAGATTAATTTTTGCCGGACTTGGCTACCAAGTAGATTAATGTTCTTAGATACACGTCAAGTTACATAAATACGTGATATTTGTGAATCATATGCATTGTCGGAAGAGGATAATCTCAGTATCCTTCCCTCCTCTTCCCTCAGAATCTTAATCTAGGCCGTCCAAAAATAAATCTAACGACCAGAGAGAGTTTTAAAATTTTTATATTTACCGCATGCGGTAGCTTTACCGTATGCGGTTTTTTGAAATCAGTGATTCTGGACCCTCAGATCAATTTTTGGACGGCTGAGATCAAGAGCTACTGACTGAGAGTGTGGATACTGAGAGGATCCGAACTCATGCATTGCCTGAAAATTTGAAACATGATCCATGCGATTCATTGATAAATCATATGGAAGGTGTTTAAGAAGGAAAATTGGAATGATAATACACAGGCATGGAATAAATATTTTTGACCGATGCGAGTTTTCAGAATCGACCAGCGAAGCGATGGTCTTTTTTTTTTTTTTCCTGAACCAACGATGGTCTAAAGAAGGGGGAAGAGCAGATTTTGCCATTTTGGAAATGGTTGAAGCATGGATTTATTTCTCCTCTGCCAGGGAACTAAGTCTAAGCTTGTGGAGAAGTATTTGGGGGCTTTGAAACTTCAAAAATTTTTTGCGGTAAGATTAAATCCGTTCTCTTCTTATGTTTTTCCCCCTTTCCTAGCTGATTGATGCTTTGAGTTTGGAAGACAAATTTGTTGTGATATGAGCTTAATCTAGGCAATTCACATCAGGTACTTTTCCATTAGATGCTTCTTATGTGTTTTTCTCTCTAATTAGAGGGATGATGCTTTATATATATATATAGATTAAATTATATGCTATATCCTTAAATTTTTTTTCCCCAGTGTCTCAAGTTAATTAATTTCTAGGATACTGGTGTTACAGGAAAATATTTCTAAATGCAAGATTGAAAATTAATTAATTTGAGATACTAGGTGTAAAAAAAAAAAAAAATTCAGGATGCAACATATAATTTAATCTAAATAAATAGAATATATAAAAAATTTTAAAAGAATAAAAAAAAAATTGTCCCATCTCTCCAATTAGAGGGAAAAGCATACAAAAAGCACCTAATGGAAAAGCACATAATGTGAACCCCAAATCTAACTAGTAGAAATTGTGTGAGTTTGGAATTTTGACTCAAACCCTAGCTGTTAATTGCTGATTTCGAATTTTTACGATGTTTTGTGTAACACCATTTTTCAAATGACTGTATACTTCACAAAACTTTTCATGAACACCGTGAAAAATAGACATTAGGATCCCAACAATGTAGCAGGGCTTAGGAAACTTATAAGCCAAGTTACAAAAACATTCCACAAGCTCAAACATGAGTTTCTCTAAACCCTTTAATCAAACATCATTCATTCAAAATCAATGGAAATCAGTAACTGGACTTTGCCCAACAACATTGTATAACAAGTCAAATTACTTAATCAGTCATTCATCATGAGTTCCAAAAATCAATGGAAACTACTGAGTTAAGCTCCTCATTTATGTTCTGACATTAAGGTACAGTAAAACTAGTTTTCCAACGGTGATCATACTGTACGGGGAGGGTGTTGTGGCTCCGAGTTGTTCAATGATGCATCTCCATCCCTATTTATTGAGGTTGGAAGAGATGTATAAATCTCCCTTATTGGAAACCCAGCACCATGAAACTCTAGATGTTGAATATCATAATTCCCATTTTCAATTTTCTGCAGAAACTCCATTACTTCGCCCATGGAAGGTCTTAGCTCCACATCCCTCTGTAGGCACCGAAAAGCTAACTTTGCAACTAGGATTATTTTCTCCCTAACCTTGTCATCTGCCTCAAAACCAAGGGAACGATCTACCAACTTAGTAAACGCTCTTCTTTGAATCTTGTTAAGTGCCATATTTGCCAAATTAATATTATCCGTGGCCCTCGTAAAGATAGCTGGCTTAGAGGATATCAGCTCAATGAGGAAAACCCTAAAGGTATAAACATCACTCTTTTCAGTGAGCTGGCAGAATTGGTAATATTCTGGGTCCAAATAACCTGGCGTTCCTGTTGGAGCTGTGGAGACATGAGAGGCAAACAAAGAGACTCGTGTACTTTGGGTAAATACTTAGAATGTTATGGGAACTCATTAGCTATTGCTATAGGCTTGAAAGAGATTTTCTTGTGCTTTGTCATGATCAAATAGGATTTCAAGAAGCCTTGAGAGAAATGAGGTTCAAATGTAAATGTTAGAGTTCAGAGGATAAGGATATGCTCAACGGAAGCCTGATAAGGGAATATTCTTTGGGAGGATTGTATATCATTATGCTTACTACATTGGTTGACATGGACATTGACTTAGAACTAGACTTGGAATAGTGGCCTGGAAAATAAGGGTAAGGGGTAACCCATTCCTGCCTAGCTTCCTCAAAAGTCATCTTAGCATGACTTGGATATTCTACTAATGACGAGACCCGAAGTAAAAATGATTTTAGTTCTTTCCTAGTATTTCTTCAGAAGGTATAAATGTATTTTAGTTCTTTCCCTTATTTATAGATCAATCTCCTGGCTTTACCTGTATAATGATGTTTATGCATCATTACTTAAATGTGTGGCCCCAGATGTTAAGATCTTGATTGGATATTTTTTATTTCTCCGGCAAAGCACATGATATTTTTTTGGATATCAGATCGGAATAAATAATAATTTGTTTTATTTTAAAATTACAGTTATGCTCAAATGTAGTCAACAATTTATTTTAGTTTATAAATTGTTGTATGTGCATATGCAAATTAAAAATATAAAACTTCATATTGAATAAAAAATATATTTTACTTTAGAATTTGTCAACCATACATATTAAGAATGTAGATGATAACTAAGTTATACAGGATCCCAAATATTTAGGTGGGAAAAACGGAGATAACTGAAAATGAGTAAAAACGTGAAGTAAAATTTCCTATCATCAATCCCAGCTTCCAAGCTGGCCACGTTTCACTTTGATCTTCTGTCTCAATTTCTAATTCTACCACAGTTAAGAGAAGCAGATATGAAATGGACTAATCAATGTGGGAGTTAATTAGATGGGATCCACAAAAATGGAATAAGCAGGGGTGATTCACTAGTTGATAGGAATATATACAAACGAGCTTCTTTAAAAAAAAAAAAAAAATGTACATATCACATGTTACTTGTTAGACCAGAAAAATTCTCATTTTTTTTCCTGCTATGTTATGCATACCTTTGAATTTGGGACAGTAAAATCCTCCCGAGTTGTTGAGCCAGCATGAGCCTTTGTCCATAAAAAGACAGGTAGCATAGTCCTGAGAGACTTGAATGTATATGGAGAATTCAGAAGCTATGTTTAACATCCTCTATTTTAATTAACAAAATCATTGATTAAGGGTCTGTTTGGTTCGACAGAGGGGAGGGGGAGGGAGGGATTTTAATGAAGGGGAGGGGATGGGAGGGATTTTAATATTACCTTGTTTGGATTGGTCAGAAGGAAGAGGAAGGGAGAGATTTTAATGTTACCTTGTTTGGTTTAGGAGGAAGACTTTTTTAACAATGGCAACTTTACCCATATATATATTTGTTGAGAATCCTGATCCCACAGAGACAATTTTTTCCCTGCTCCAGAATTTATTGAGGGCAAAAGAATTCAAAATCCAAATAATCCCATCTAGGAATCACTTCTACTCAAGATACGGCTATAAGTGGAGGGGAAAAAAGTCATGTGTGATTGATAGATTTGAACATTCCAAATTACCAAAGCAATGAAGGATCATCTAGAAACCAAAAGTGCAACCATACGCACTTCAAAAATAATTAAGCCAGCCTCCGATGAATCTAACTGTTGTCTAAAGGGAGTAAAAGCTTATGCTCATCACAAGTTTGCCGTGGCAATTCAATTTTCTTCCATGTTTGAACACTGCATGATGTGAAAAGGATGTCCAATACTGATAATTTAATTCATGGCAGAACTTTTATGTATTCTTTTCCTATGAATTTGAGTTTTACCTCATCAATTAGATGACGATACATGGCAATTAGCAATTGACACAACCACATTCATAGATGAAGACAGATACACTGCAATTCTTTTGCTAAATCACCCAAACAGGACGAATAAGACGAATAGGAATAGGGTTTGCAACTACATCGACTTATAAAGGGGCAAAAGGGTATTCTAGGAATAATAGAAAAATTATAGGGGCATCTTAGTCCACTGACGCACCTATTCTAATAATCCCTTCGAATCCGTCCGATTTGGGGGGTGACGTTTTTGAGGGGAGGGAGGGGAAAATTTTAAAAAATTTCCCCTCCCCTCCTAAAAAATATGATCAACCAAACGAGGGGAGGGAACCAAAATCCTTCCATCCTCTTCCCCTCCCTTCCGGTCCCCTCAAACCAAACAGACCCTAAGGGTCCGATCAACAACTAATTAAGTAATGTTTCATCATTTACCAAAATATACAAATTAAATCAGAGTATTTGAATGAGCCCTAACGTGGCAATATACAATCATCCAACGTATACCAAAAGATGGAAGCATTACTGTCAGAAGAAGTAGCCTAAGCTTCTGAAGTTTTCTCTGACGGACCTGGACAGGAACTATCACCTAGAAAAATGTGGTAACCATCAATCCAACTCATTACGAATACTAATATGTGCTAGTGAGGTGTCATGTCGAACAATTTATTTAACAAAATATTAAAAAAAAATATAATTCATGAATATACACGTCACAAAAATTTCACATCATAAATTCTGTATCAAAGTTTTCATTAACACAATTTCCAAGATGCCTCCCACCAATCCAACCGAACCGCTTTATTTTTTCCGACTAGACCCATGGGCTAAGTTACATTCATATTACTGGTTACTCAAAAGCTCACTGGTCATGTGATGAGGACCGGCCAAAATCCTTAGAGCACATGTCACAGACAATGGGTCTTTCTCCCTCACTGAACTAGTGGGGTGTTGTAAGCCCTCATTGAACTAGTGGGTCAGTCCTTCATTGAACAGGTGGGATAATATAAAACCAACCATCATGCATCAATGGAGGCCTCACCACATGGTGGAATATACTACTTCATTTCCTCCCAATTCAACCATTCCCATAATTATCATAACAAATATCATAATATCAAAACTCTCAATTCTTATACATAAATAAATATGTGTATATTCACAATTCAAATCATAAGGCTTCACAAGGAAATTTCTATTAAAATATTCATAATGATTTCACAAAATACTCACAAACAACATATCAATACACATAACAAGTAGAAAGTGGTTACCTCTTGCCGAAGCTAACTACTATCACACTACTCCTAATCCAAGAACTCAAACACACGCTAAAAATCAATCTACCACAATCAATTTACTAACCATTAATCACTCTTTAAAACTCCACATAATTAAAATTGTAATTTATAATTTCATAAAAATATACCAATTTAATAATCACATATTATGATAATAAAAACTGAAAATAACAGTTTGGCGTATACCTTTTTTTTTAAAAAAAAATGACCATTTAGTCCCACGGATTTCAGAAATGAGATAACAATCCTTCAAATTTTAAAACTAAATTGATTAAAGTTCTAATAATAACTTTATTAACCCAGAGGCTATTCCAAAATTAGAAGTTTAATAAATACCAATCATCTTATAAATTATTCTTTATTACATTACATATAATATTTCTCAAAATTCCAAAAATGTAAATATAACTTGACTCTTTACATAGGATTTTTCTGGAATTTTCTGATTAAACTTTGAAAATTCGTAATTAATTCTATGAAAATTTAAATGAGGTGCTTCCAAAAGTTACGTGTTCCTTAGCATGTCTTTTTTCACACAAAAAATAATACTAATAGCCATAACATATTATATCATTCCCAAATTTTTAAAATGTAAACATTGTCCATAAAACTTTCCAAAATTGTGACTTAACTTCCAAAAATCATATCTCAAGCTACAGACCTCCGTTTAAGGTGATCCAAAGCTATTTTTAGCGATTAGCATGTGTAATATCAACAAAAAAAAATTCATGAAATAAATCAAAGGTTTCATGTTCCAAAACCATGCCAGAAAATGATCACTATTCTTGGAACACCGAATTCGTCCAGATTTTCAGTTAAACTTCGGAAAATCATATCTCCATTTCTACACGTCCGATTTAGGTGTTCTTTGACTTTTTGAAAAGGTTGAGATGTCTACTAGTTACTGTAAAAATTTCAAGGAAAAACTCAAATGTTTTAGATTTCAAAACCAAGCTCGAAAGTTACTGTTCACTTCTGAAACTGACATTTTTTAGTTTTGAATGTCTAACTTTGAAAAATCATAACTCTCAATTTACACGTCCATTTTGGCTGGGGTTTTTCTCGTTTTGAACCTTAGTGATTCTATTATTTACTGTAAAAATTTAAAGGAAAAACTCAAAGGTTTACTTGGTCCTAATTGCCACGTTATTTTCATGCTCCAGAGTCATACTAGAAATTTCCAGATTTTTAGCTCAACTTCCAAAAATCATAACTGGAGTTGTAGACCTCCGTTTAAGGTGTTCTCTGGCTTGTTGGAAATTTTGAGATGTCTACTAAGTCTCTACAAAATTTCAGGGTCAAAGTAGCTCGTTTTCCTTGGTTTTGCTTTCCCCAAAGTTTACTGTTTCAGTGCCAAGTTCAGATTTCCAGAAACGCATCAGCTTATGATTTCATGCATAGGCTCATATTCACACATGCATATACACCATTTAATCATCCTCTTTTATGCTCTACTACTTTGTGTGGCTATCTAGACATTTTAGACGTAAGGAACATGCTAAAAACGCCTCTGTTTTAGCTCCAGAAAATAGTGCAACATGCAAAAGAAAAACCATGTTACTTAAGCACCAAACTCAGAAACCAATCGTGCAGATATGCAGTAGCTAGATGGGAGGAGATTCAGAGGCTCACCTTGGTCGACACTTGAGCTTAAATGCAGCGTTTAGTCCCTCCTCTGTCTTCCACGTCTCTGCCTCTGTTTTTGTTTCATTTCTGTTCAGTAACGGGCCATAGCACTTCCTCTCGGTTTCACTCTCTCCACTTAGCTGCATGAATGGATGGAGGAAGCTGAAGTACGGATAAACATATTTATAGAGACCCAAATGTCCAGTCCGAGAGGAAGAACACGTTGGGTATTGAGCTTCAGACGTTTAGGCAGTTGGGTTGGAGCTTGAGAGGCATGGGTTCACTGACTCTGCTGGTTTTCTTTTACTGTTCCTTGCGTGAACAGTTGGTAGTCAAGAGAATGAAGATCTGTTTTGGTGATTGCTTCCCGTGATTTCCGCTGAGAAAGTGTTTTGGTTACCTCTTCTCTCGCTGCATTTCGTGTTACTGTCATTTGATTGTTGGGTCAAAGGGATTTTTTTTTTTGATACATAAAAGTTTTGGAAGGGTTCGACATGAGTTCCCCACCAAGGCCAGGGCACAGCCCCAGGCTCTATGAGCACTTACTGGGGACTTACGACATCGCCCACCAAAGAAGTCCCAACGATAGTAGAGGGGATCGAACCCACGACCCAAGGGTCTAGTCCTAGATCCCTTACCGGAGATTATATTATTAAAGTACTAATACGCTGAAGGTTTTGTTGGCATATGGGCTGATGGGTTTGTTGTGGTTTGAATGGATTATAATGGGTTAATGAATATGGGTCAATAACTTTTGAACAGGTCCAGGCATATATCATATGGGTCAATAACTTTTGAACAGGTCCGGCATATATCTATTGTTGTTATATATTGATTTGTCACGTGTTGAGCTCTTTATCTTTTTTTTTTTTTTTTTTGGAGAGAAAAAAGTTTTGAAGGGTTCGGCATCAGTCCCCCATCAAGGTCAGGGCACGGTCCCGGGCTCTATGAGCACTTACTGGGGACTTACGAGATCGCCTACTAAAGGAGTCCCAACAACGGCAGAGGGGATCGAACCCACAACCCAAGGGCCTAGTCCTGAATCCTTTATCATCTATACCAACTCTCATTGGCTGTTGAGCTCTTTATCTGATGGTAGCATATGGGAATTGGGCCAACAATGATAATAAATTGGGTGCTCTTTTGAATAGTGGACCGAATGAATTAAAGTGTATGTCTTGCTATCCAACTTGCATCTATGAAAAGACTTTGTTGTTGGATTAAAACCTGATGCATTGATTTTTTTTTCTCTCTCTTCTCAATTAATTCTTCCTTGTCCATGAAATATAAATTCTAAAGTTCTTAAGCCTACATTGTTCCTTGTTTGAATTATTTTTCTTCCCAAACTAAATTAATTAAGGAAAAATAAGCCTAAATTTTCAATAATTATTTTCATAATTATTTTAAGCCAAAATTTTGTAATTAATTTCCGTATAGTGTTCAAACTTTAAAATTCCAAATATTAATTTTAACATTGATCCAGGCTAAATTTCCAATAATTAATTCCAACATAATATTCATATATCCTCGAAATATTATTTCATAGTCTTTCCCAAATTTTTTAAGGTCCAAAATAATTTTAATAATTATCTTAAGCTTTTCCTCATAATAAGCTTAAGACTTTTGAATTCTACTCGCTAGAAGCCTTCTTATCCCAGTTTTATTTCTAACATTCCGGTCCAAAAATTTGGGATGTTATACTATGAATGTAAATGAATCAGCAGAGAAAGCCAAGGTATTCACTGGAAGCTGAATAAAGAAGACGGAGGATCATCTTGATCTTGTGTCGGAAGTAGATGATCTGATTATGACTCTTACCACATCTTGTATAGTTGAAGAATTGCTTTAGAGGGCTAACCTTGAGCCTTGTACTACATTTGTAAAAGGTCATTGTCGTGTATAGATATGAAAAGAGCCCAAGGGTGAGGTGGGAGGAAGAGTAATATTGCAGCGCTAGGCATTGCAGTCATCTTTTTCCAACTGAGTCTCCGTCTGTAACGGAAACTAGAGTTTTGAAAGTGCCTCCAATTTGCATAACTTGAAATATCTTTTTACCAAAGTAGACGTGTTTTATTCAGTAGAATTCTCTAGTGTTGAAAGTTCCATATCAAGGATAGAGGATTTTGCAGATCGATTCTAGTGATGATTTTTGGGGTGCAATACTCTTTCATGGGATCCAGCCAGATGTTCATACTATCGATTCTAGTGATGACTATTGAGCTCATCCAACATGTAGTAAAATATGTTCAATCTTCTTTATCAAGGAAGCATGTAAGTTCATATTGTTGGCTAAAAGAGAACGAGTCGAATCAAAAAGTTTTCTTACCTTGGATTGTCCCATGAGGTAATTTTTTTTTAATAATTTGCTTGAATGAGCTTTGATATGATAATGTATTGATGTTTAATTGTTTTTCATTTCTATCATGTCATTAGGTGGAACTCAATATACCTTATGCTTGAGAGCGCTGTTAAGTTTGTCAAAGTCTTTACTCGGATGGAGAAGGAGGATGAAGAATACAAACAATACTTCAAGAAGAAAGTGAACGTAGCTTCCAGTTGAGACCTTTTATCTTGATTGATGCTCGTGAAGGTGCTGCTGATGTATTCAATAATACAACTACAAGAAAGATTGTTAAACCTACAATTTTGCCTCCTAGTGCATATGATTAGAGCATTGCAAATGAGTTTCTTGGCTTTTTAAAGTTCTTTTACAACATGACATTAAAGTTTTCTGGATCAAACTATATTACAAATAACACTTGTTTCCAGCACATAGTTTCAATTCAGACAAGCCTTCAATCAAAAGCAAGTAGCTCCTACTCTCTATTGAATGACATGTCAAGAAGAATGCTATCAAAGTTTAACGAATACTGGGGGGGGGGGCAGCTGAGAAAATAAATCCTTTATTGGTTGTGGCTGTGATACTAGACCCTCGATATACATTGACATATGTCAAGATTGCTTTCGCTGACCTTTTTTATGAACCAACAAAGTACGTAGCTATGTTGAGGAAGATTACAAGTTTATTGTATCGTTTATATGACCACTACTCAGTTATTGTTCATATTGGTGAATCTTCTTTTCAACCAACATCAGAGCAAGGGGATAATGTTGAGTTAGAACTTGAAGTGCCCTTGGCATCTAGTGATGCTACATACCAAACGTTTTTGGCCCAGGCAGATGCAGAGAGTAATGTTGAGAAAATTTCAGAAGTGGATGAATATCTTCGAGCTGTATTAGTTAGTTATCGTGATTCAAAATTTGACCTCTTGGCATGGTGGAAAGGCAATGCTTGTAAGTATAAAGTGTTAAGCTTGATCGCACGTGATTTGTTAGTTGTTCCAATCTCTACTGTCTCTTCAAAAGCAGCTTTTAGCACTGGGGGTCGAGTATTAGATGCATTCACGAGCTCTTTATCCTCAAAGATAGCTAAGGCACTCATATGTGCATAAAATTAGCTATCAGTGAAACCACCCAACTTCAATGACTTTGATTATGATAATTTTGATGAGACTAAAGCTATTTTTATCAGTATATTAATTTGCATTCTCTATTTTCAGTTATTAATGTTTCATTTCATTTTCGTATTAGTTAATACATAATAATTAGGATTTATCTTCTTTCATTTTGTAGAGGAAGATGCAGCAGTAGGAGGCAAATCTGAGCAGTAAATATTAATATTGTTCTGTTGGTGAATTTTTTATGTTTGAAGTCATTAAGTTTGAACTTCAATTATTAATATTGTTCTATTTTCTATTTTTTATGTTTGAACTTCAAGTCATTATATGTGTTTGAATCTGGCATTATAGTTAATACAAAGATGTTTTGAATTTTGTGTGTTTGAATTGTGAAATTGTCATTGTTGAGCAGGTATTGTCATTTGAACTCTTACAAGTTACAATAGTTTTTTTTTTTTTATATAAAAAATTTTAGGAAAGGGATTGAGCTCACCCACAGTCCAAGGGCAAGGCGCTTGGAGCCCAGTCTACAGGGTATACTGGGTTAGAGAGTACACATGCCTCCACCTCTTCCCAGCGTTTCCACTACTTCCTAAACCCCTAAGATGCCTCCCCCAACGCCTTGACTAACTCTAGGATCGAAGCCCCTCCCTTTTGGTGAGAAAGTCTGAGCAGGAGGATGAAGCCTTATTGCAAGAAATCCATTGTGATTAATCCATTCAAAATTATTGAGCAGGTATATATATATATATATATATATATATATATATATATATATATATATATATATATATATAAACAAAAACTTGTTCTGGCCCAAAAAACACAAAAAACTGTCCTAGGCTAAAAAAACTATTCTGGGCCCAAAAAACCTGTTTTTTTTTTAAAAGCCTAATACACCTAAACGGGTTCTCTGGACCCATTTAGGCGTACCTATTTAACTCGTACCTATTTTATACGAATTAAACGGGTTTCACCATGGGTACGGGGCACCCATGTTCATTATTTTGATTCATTAGTTTTTGGTGTACTTCATCATATTTTGATTCTTTTTTTTTTTTTGGTCAACAACCAACGTATGCAATTAACCTCCCCTAATGTGTAAATTCCCGATATGCAACTAACCTTACCTAAAAAGCAATTAACCTTTACCCATATGCAACTCAGGTCCCTTAATATCCCTTAATAACACATTAATTTCCGATGGCCGGTTATATATTTAAATTTGTATTTTCAAGTTTCAAAACATGGATGGGTTTTGATACCTTAAAGGATTCAAGTTTTTTATTAAGTTGTATGGATGAATATTTTGAACAGAATGAAAGATGAAAAATAACAAACCTGTGGACTAAAATTAAAGGACCAAAGTCAAAGTGAAAGTAAATTTAAAGGAACAAAAATATTCTACAAAGTTATAAAATGTAGTTAAAGATCACATCACTTTTTTCCCATAATGCCAAAAAAATCACTTCATAAGAGGGACATAAGGGTAATCTTAATTTTAGGGGCCATTAAAAGTGGTAAAGGACATAGGGGTAATTCTAATTGCAATATTTCTGTAAGATGTGGGAGCCCAATTTGTCCTTTTTAAAATTGAAAGGAAAAAAAAAAAAGTGCACTTACACATTTTTTTTTTTTTTAGAAAAAAACATTTACCCCTACCCCCATTGACGGCCAGTTGAAACTGCTAGCAACCAGCTGCTTGCAACATACCCTACCGGCACTAAAGCTTTGGTGGCCAGCCAACCACCAATGCTAAAGCTCTAGTGGGAATTATTATTGCCAAAGTGGTGGGAGTGGGTTTTGAGCCCCCACCACTTTTTTTGCCCAAAATATTGGTGGCTATTGGGTCAGTAATGGCTTTTAATATTTTGTTATGCAAATAAATATATATGTTAACTTATGATCTTTAACCCAAGCTTATTGACAAGATTAGTTAATGAATTCACCACATTTCATTAAGTTTTAATAAATTTTGTGTACTAAATTAAAAAAAAAAATCACATTATAATAAGCTTTTGTTTAGGAATTCATCACTTTTCATTAGATTTTGACAATTTTTGTTTACCAAGTAAAAAAATCACAATATTAGGGCATTGGCAAGTTCAATTAAGCAATCCACCACTTTTTATTAGGTTTTGACAATTTTTGTTTACCAAGAAAAAATTCACACTATTACGCCATTGACAAGTTTTGTTAAAGAATTTACCACTTCTCATTAGGTTTTGACATATTTAGTGCACCAAGTAAAAATTTACACTATTAGGTCATTGGCAAGTTTTGTTAAGGAATTCACCACTCTTCATTAGGCTTTGATAAATATTTAGAGCCTGAGCTTGGGCCTGAGCCTGGGCATTCAAAAGACCTAAAGTTTGTTTGAAGACCTACTTAAAATATAGGCTTTTAAATAACCTTTAAAGCCTATACCTCCAAATTTATTTAAGTCACTCAAACCTGTTTACAATCCTACATTATATCTTAGAAACCTAACATCTATCCTCATTGTAATATAAGGGCTTATTAAGAAAAAGAAAAAAAAAGTCTAGTGATAATAGTTATCTGAGTAATAAATAAGAAAAATTAATCATCTGTTGACTAATGATATATTTTTTGAAATTGACTAAACATAATAAGTAACAGTTAAAACTGGATTTTGCCATTTACTGTTTCATGTAAATGGGAACAAACTCTTCCTACCAAGATTATAATATTTTATTTGGCACTAAAATAAACTTATAGCAATTATTATGCTTTAGTAGACGACACAAATCAAGGGAGGGGGAGTGAGTTCGCATTGCCATCTTGAGCAATCAAAAAGAAGAGAGGTAGAGGTGAATGATTGATGTGAATGCAAGGTTTAAGTGTGTGTGAACAATGATGGTATGTGAAACTTAGGATTAAAGCTAAGTTTGTAAATTTATAAATAATTTATAAAACTATTTAGATGATATTATAGATACTTATATAATGACATAAATTAAAGGGTTAAATGCCTAATTTGCCCCGGAAGTTTTGCTAAGGGGGCGCTCAGCACCTGGAAGTTTTTTTGGTACCAAATTTGCCCCAGAAGTATGAAAAAGGTACCAAATTTGCCTCGGAAGTATGAAAAATGTAATTTGCCCCTCCGTTAATTTTAACCGTTAAGTTTAACTGAGTGTGCACGTGGCATGCCACCTCATCAACCCAATAAGAGTTAAGTATCATTTTTGCCCCAGAAGTTTTCACTGAGAGCAATTTTGCCCTGGAAGTTTACAAAACATATCAATTTTGCCCTTCTTTCCTACATATTAAATCTGACTATTAAATCAGTCAAAAACCACACATGTCATGCCTTGAAAAGGTCAAACTTGGAGTCAGAGAAGGAGATCCTTGAGATGTTGAGCTCAAGGCGGCCAGAATTTGTGAAGCCAAACTGCTCACAAGAAGCATCACTTATGATCTAAGCAAATGATTAGTTTATACAAATGTAAATATTATCACTATTGATTTGTTTTACTGAACCAATTTTTGGACCAATTCATTTCTCGTTTTGTGTTTCATTTGCTTAGATCATAAGTGATTCTTCCTCTGGGTTTTGCGATAGACCTTTCAGTCCCTGTGAGTAGTTCGACTTCACAAATTCTGGCCGCCTTGAGCTCAACATCTCAATGATCTCCTTCTTTGACTTCAAGTTTGACCTTTTCAAGGCATGAATGTGTGTTCTTTGACTGATTTAATAGTCAAATTTAATATTGGGAGAAAGAATGGCAAAAGTGCTACTTTTGTAAACTTCCGGGGCAAAATTGCTCCTCAATGAAAACTTCCAGGGCAAAAATGATACTTTTGATTGATGAGGTGGCATGCCACGTGTAATGAGGTGGCATGCCACCTCACATTTTAACGATCTACGTGGACTTCCGTCACTTTTGGGTAAATTTGATACCTTTTTAATACTTCTGGGGCAAATTTGGTACAAAAAAAAAAACTTCCGGGTGTTGAGCGCCCCCTTAGGAAAACTTCCGGGGTAAATTAGGTATTTAACCCTAAATTAAAAAAGTTAAATAGGCTAGACCTATAGGCTTATAGGTTAGACCTTGAGAAAATAAGTCTGACCTATTTATCAAAATAGGTATGGTGTAACATCCTTCCTTAACTACCATTTAAATAATATTTTTATATTCAAACATATTTATGTTAAGATAAATTATTCCACATTATGTAGAATAGAATGTCACCAAGAGGGTGGTGAATTGGGAATTAAAAAAAAAAATCTAAAACCCTTGAGACTAACGCATTATAACAAAGTATAAAAGAGAAAGGGTGAAAGATGAACATAAGAGATTTATACTAGTTCGGTCTTAACTTTTAACCTATGTCTAGCCCCAGACTCTTTGAGATTTTCACTATCACTTTAACAGATTACACCCTTTGTACTCGAAAGTAATCATCTCACTAGGATTTACTCCCCCTTAAAAGTTGTAATCAAACAACCCAATTTCAAAGTCCCATAATGTTGAGATTCTTACAAAGATAATGATTTAGTAATAAAATCTATAAAAGAGCAGATTGATAACGCTGAAGATTATATATTTGAAGATATTACACAAATAGATGAAGCAGTAAATGCGTATTGATCGTTTGAGCGTTTTGTGTTTTCAGTGGTTGGAATGAATTGAATGCTTTAGCTTATATATGGTGAAGGCAATCAATTATAGTTGGAAGCCTTTAATGCACCATTGAGAGTAATTAATATAGCCGTTGAACTCGAGTCTCGTTCGTTACTCGATGCTTGATTCGTTCGCAAACATTCTTCATAGAAATTCCTTATGTTCTTCCCATTGAATGATATGATTTGGCATTCAAATGAGGAAAGAAACCATTAATGCCTTTGAATTGTGCAGAGAATGATCGACCAAATTCATGATTCATTTTCTGAACCAGTATTTAATGCATCTGATGTAATCACTTGTTTTTTTATTAATCTTTTAGTTAATCCATTATCTAATCATCTGAAACTCACTAATAAACTGATTAAACATAGTTAGGAACAATAATGAGTGATGGTATGAAATATACAAATCATACTTGAAGATTTAGCATTTATGGATACAATAATTATAAAAACAGAGATATATTATGCTCGATGTAATTCAACCATACTGGAGTAGATGACTCGAGTTAATCATTCTAGGCTCGAGTTACTAGTTCATCTTCTTTGAAAACAAGTTTAAAGTTTAAATGAAGATGTTTATGTATGACTTAAGCTCAAGGTTAAAAAGCTTAGCTCAAGTGCATGATTCGAGTCAATTAAGGTTAGCATGAGTCAAGTTCTTCTTTCATAAATGAACTTTGAAATAGCATTCTGAGAATGGTTTGAAATTGCGTCAGCTCAAGTTATTATAAGTGATGACTCCAATTAACTCAATTCATTTGAAAATTGATTTCAAAAAGCATGCTTGAGTCAAGAGACATAGGCTCAAGTCAAGGACTTCTGAATTTGAAAATAAGTTTAAGTCCTTAAAATAGGACTTAAGTCAATTCTCACAGGCTTGAGGCAACAACATATTTGAAATATTTTACAAGAACTTATGACTCGAGTTGAGTATGATTGGCTCGAGTCAATTGAAGTTCAAATATCTTTGATAGCTTTCTATCTTGCATTGACTTGAGTTTTACAACCTGAAACTCAAGTCAAGTTGCGTTCATATATTTTGACAACTCTTTGTCTTGTGTTGACTCAAGTTTGACAACCTGAAATTCGAGTCAATTTTGACAGTAAGTTACTGGTTTATTTTTGAACAAGTTAGAACTTTTTTGACTTAAATCATTAACTTCATTTTGTTTACAATTGTCAGTTATCCTCAAAACACATAGAGAACTAACACATTAAACATAGTATCACATGGCTTCGTCCATAGTACAAATTCTAGTATGTAGTAGAATGATCAAAATATGCAACGTATTAAAAAGGCCATAAAGTTCGGCAATATACCTTAGACTATGCTCATGTAACAAAATAAGACAAACAAGATTTGATTATTTAGATCAAGTCTCAGATGCCCTCCCCTTAGAATCACCACCTCCACTCTTGCATGAAAAATAAATAATGATGGGGTGAGTCACAAGGACATAGTAACCACATAACCAGTTTAACAAGTATATAGGGAATGATTACAAGATAGTTAAGCGGGCCAAATATGCCTTCGTATAACAACAAGTCTGGGTAGTTTTCAAAACCATTTAATAGTTGAAAATTATTCGATATGCATGTAACTTCCTCAACTATCCTTATAAGTTCCTAATAACCTCTGATAGAACCCATGGGCTAGAACATAATAGATTTAATCTTTTTGACAAGATTGCACCAAACTCACCAATGAAGAGGTATAGTCGGCTAAAAGCTATAGAACTCATATCGGATCATGGGTTTCCTTTCTTTCGAATAGAGAAAGGTGTCACTGTCCTAAGGGATGACCATTATCTCAACGAAAGGAAAAGAGTGATACCAAGGGCCTTAAAAATGTCAAAGTCATCCACTACGTGCTCAGTAGTGGCTACACCATGTGGTATAAAATCAATCTTCTACCATCACAACTCATCTCATCTTAATCCAGTACACCTCAATATGCAATGCATTGTCACAATTTAAACATTAATAATTTCTACTACTTATCATCAATATTCGAAAACCATGCATAATCTGTCATAATAACAATATAAACAGTTTAATCATAACAATATAAGTAATTTATGCCCACTTAACTAAAAAGTATACCCTCAAACATATATTCTACACCTATATACATTTTTCATAGGTAACATACTATAACATATTCATATAATTTACATATATGAACATACGTTTATAATCACCTCAACAAGTCTACAAGATGAATTGGAAAATGGTTACCTCAATTTCTTGACACAAAAATTAAGCGTGAGAAAAATAAAGTCCACTCTAGAAATAAATATATAAATTATATGTTAATAGAATTAACAAAAATAACCACTAATACACTAATAAATAACTAATTTGACCATTATCTCACTTAAGTTTTCCTAGAAAAATGCCAATTTATCTATTCTTCAAATCATTATTACAATCTCATTTTCTTCATTCATAAATTATTTTTCACTAATTATGATCATCAAAATATCACCATATCCTCAGATTTTCAACCAAATACTAACTTTTATAAGTATAACCCAATTTATTAAACAATCTTCAAACCTCCACATAATCAAATCATATCAAAATTTAATTTAAATTTCAAATCCCAACTCATAATTTTAGATAGTCTAAGATTTAAGAAAACTAAACCGATTAAACTGACAGCAATATCTCTAGTTATCCAAAGAAATTCCTTAAACCTCAATATTGGTAGAATTATTCTCTAAAACAAAAATCTTATATTCTTTTAGATTGAAAAAATTAAATTTAAATTCCTACAACTACCTACTAAAAAATCTAAATTGATTAAAATTATCTATTAATTATGCTCTTCATATATACAGTCATCTATTATCAAAACTCAAAACTTTTTCAAAATGCTAACCTTAAAATTTTCACTAATCAGTATGATATTACCTTTATTATAAAGACAAAAATACATAGAATAACTTTCATGAAGAAAGTTTATTGAAAAGAAATTAATTTAACTACTTAAATGATCTTATAAAATAAATAACTTACCTTAAAAACTCAAATAAGCTCTATTTTCTTCTCCTTTCTCTCCTTCCTTGTCTCACTCTCTTCCTCACTCTGCTCTCTAGTTTTCTCCCGGTCTCACAAACACATACACTATCACACACACAATCACCAAACATACACACATATATAGGGGAGAAAGGCATTACGCCATATACTTAATCCCCAAGTATATTAGGTTGCAGCACATGATGTCATCATTTTATAGTTTTTTAATACATTTTTTAATTATTCTTATTTAATTATTTTTTAAATTTTATTTTAAGGATATTAAAATTCTCCCGCCTAAATAGAATTTTGGGACAAAATTCAATTCAAGTAAATTCTACTTACTTAGTCAAACAGATGAGGATAAAATTGGCGCATCTTTTCTTCAGTTTCCCATATAGCATCTCCTGGAGCCATCCCCTTCCATATGACTTTTACAAGTCGAATAGTCTTGTTCCTTAGTTGTTTATGCTTTATGTCGGCTATTCATTCTGGTTTTGTTCGATATGTCAAATTCTCATGCATTTCAACTTTTTTCGGCTCAATGATATGCGAGGGATCTAGCTGGTATTTCTTCAATTGCGACACATGAAATACATTATGAACTCCCATCAACTGCAATGGCAAAGCGATTTGATATGCTACTTCACCAACTCTTGAAAAAAATCTCATATGGATCCATGTATCTTGGACTCAATTTCTTAGCTTTAATAGATCTTCCAAGCCTATCATTGGTGTGATACATAAAAACACATGATCGCCAACCTGAAATTCCAAAGGTCATCGTTGTTGATCTGCATACCTCTTCTACCTATTTTGAGCCGCCAATAACTTCTTCTTAATCATTTCAATTTTCTCTGTGCTTTGATCTACAAAATTTGGGCCTATGCTATTCCTTTCACTTAACTCTATCCAACACAATGGCGATTTACAACTCTTGCCATACAATACCTCATAAGGTGCCATCTGAATGCTTGAATGGTATCTGTTATTATTAACAAATTTGGCTAATAGCAAATGATTGTCCCAACCATCTTTCAACTCAATTGCATAATCTCTCAACATATCTTCCAAAGTCTGGATAGTCCTCTCGGTCTACCCGTCGGTTTGTGGATGATAAGTTGTGCTATATTTGAACCTCGAACCCATAGCTCGATGTAAAGCTCTCTAAAAACTTAATGTAAACCTTGGATCTCTATCAGAGATTATGCTTCCCAGCACTCCATGTAATCTGACGATCTTTTTCATATATAGATGAGCAAATTGTTCCATTGCATAATTAGCTCAAATAGGCAAGAAATGGATGGACTTGGTTAGACGATCAACTAAAACACAAATGGCATTATGATTCCTAGGTGTCATTAGCAATCCCATAATGAAGTCCATAGATATTTTATCTCACTTCCATGTTTGCACCTCCAAACTCTAGAACAACCATAATGGCTTTTGATGTTCAATCTTGACCTTCTGACAAGTCAAATAGCAGGAGACAAATTTTGTCACCTTTTATTGTGTGTTGTATTTGACTGTGGAGACTATAGTCTTCAAGTGATCAATCCAGGCTTCACTAACTCTGGATTGAACTTGCCATCAAAAGTCTGTTGAGAAAATTTGTGCACTTCTTTCCATGCCTTAGTGATTGAATCTCCATCATACTCTTCATACTCTTGAGAGTTGCTACCTGTTGTCTCCACCGTGGTATTATGGCTACTGCCAGAATGATGACCATTGTGAGTTCCATAATTCTCAAGCCCATTCTTATGATTAAAGTACTCTTCCTCATGAATCTTTCCTTTGTTCGATTCCTCCTCATGACTTTGCACAATTTGACCAAGCCCATTTTGTAGTCAATAGCTCCCTTAAGATTGCATTAGTGTCTTATGGTTTTAAAGGTTGACCTAGATTACTTGGGTCTCCAGTTGGTTGCGTCCTACGTGTTTCATCCATCTTTTCCTTTCTAAAGGATGCAACCAATAATTAAAGTAACCCTAAAAAAAACTAATGGGTCAAGAAAAGGGGAAGCAAATGAGTGACTAATGTATATTGCCAATGCAACTATATGCAATAATAAAATAAATCAGAGCCTCTAAACAAACCTGCTCTAATACCAAATTGTAAGATCCTTCCTTAACTGCCATTTAAATAATAATTTTATATCCAAACATATTTAAGTTTAAATAAATTATTCCACATTAAACATCATATCACAAGGCTCCATCCATAATACAAATTCTAGTATGCAACAGAATGATCAAAATATGCAACGTATCAAAAAGGCCCTAAAGTTTGGTAATATACATTAGACTATGCTCATGTAACAAAATAAGACATACAAGATTTGATTATTCAGATCAAGTCTCAGATGCCCTCTCCTTAGAATCACCACTTGAATTCTCGTATGAAAAATAAACAATGACAGGGTGAGTCACAAAGACCCAGTAACCACATAACTAGTTTAACAAGTATATAGGGAATAATTACAAGATAGTTAAGCGGGCCAAATATACCTTCATAACAATAAGTCAGATAGTTTTCCAAACCATTTAATAGTTCAAAATTATGCGATATGCATGTAACTTCCTCAACCATCCTTATAGCCGCTGACAGAACACATAGACTATAACATAATAGGTTTAATCTCTTTGACAAGATTGCACCAAGCTCACTAATGAAGAGGTATAGCCCGGCCAAAGGCTATAGAACTCATATCAGACCATAGGTTCCCTTTCTTTCGAATAGAGAAATGTGTCATTGTCCCAAAGGCTGACCTTTAAAATGATGATACCAAGTGCTTTGAAAATATCAAAGCCATCCATTGCATGCTCAGTAGTGGTTATACCACGTGGTATAAAATCAACCTCTCGCCATCACAACTCATCTCATCTCAATCCAGTATACCTCAATATGCAGTGCAATGTCACAATTTCAACATCAATAATTTCTACTTATCATCAATATTCGAAACCATGCATAATTTATAATAATAACAATATAAACAGTTTAATCATAACAATATAAGCAACTTGTGCCTACTTAACTAAAAAGTTTTTCGTCAAACATAAATTTTACACATATATACATTTTTCATAGGTAACATACTATAACATATTCATATCATTTACATATATGAACATACGCTTATAATCACCTCAACAAGTAGACAAGATAAATTAGAAAGTTGTTACCTCAAATTCTTGACACAAAAGTTAAGCGTAAGAGAAATCAAGTCCACTTTAAAAATAAATATGTAATTATACATTAATAAAACTAACAAAAATAATCACTAATACAATAATAAATAAGTAATTAAACTGTTATCTCACTTTAATTTTCCTAAAAAAATGACAATTTATCTGTTCCTCAAATCATTATTACAATCCCATTTTCTTCCTTCATAAATTATTTCTCAATAATTATGATCATCAAAATATCACCATATCCTCAATTTTTCAACCTACTACTAACTTATATAAGTATAACCCAATTTACTAAATAATCTCCAAACTTCCACATGATCAAATCATATCAAACTTTAATTTACATTTTAAATCCCAACTCATAATTTTATACAGTTTAAAAGTTAGCAAAACTAAACAGATTAAACTGACAACAATATCTCCAGTTATCCAAATAAATGCCTTAAACCTCATTTAATTGGTAGAATTATCCTCTAAAACACAAATCCTATATTCTTTTAGACAGAAAAAAATAAATTTAAATTCCTACAACTACCTACTAATAAATATAAACCAATTAAAATTATCTATTACATATGCTCTTCATATATACAGTTATCTATCATCAAAAATCAAAAGTTTTTCAAAATTTTAACATCAAAATGTTTACTAATCAGTACTATATTATCTTCATTAGAAAGATAAAAATACATAGAAAAACTTTCATGAAGAAAGTTTGTTGAAAAAAAATTAATTTAACTATCTAAATGATTTTATAAAATAAATAACTTATACCTTAAAACCTCAAATAAGTTCTCTTTTGTTTTCTTTTCTCTCCTTCCTTCCTTGTCTCACTCTGCTCTCCAATTCTCTCTCGGTCTCACACTCACACACACACAATTACCACACACGCACATACAGGGAAGAAAGGCAGTGGATGGGAAAATGATTATTTCCCCATTCCCCATGCGATATACTTAATACCCAAGTATATTAGGTCGCAGCACATGCCACCACCGTTTTATAGTATATTATTATTATTTTATTTTATTTTAATAGCTTGAGCTTGGCCTATTTACTAAATAGGCCAAGCTAGACTCTACGTAGGCTAGGCTGTAAGCCCTGTTAGGAGCTTGCTCTTTTTCCATCCCTAAAAATATTATAAATTCAATTGTGGAATAAGTATACAAATATACTATGAAAAGTATGAAGTAAAAGTCCTAAGTTTGTTATATGCTTGATATAATTTGATGAATGAATTCCTCTCATAATGGTAAGACTAACATGAATATAAGGTTTTGAAGAAGGATAATGTGAATGACTAATGAGAGAGTGCCCAGAAGAAAAACGTGAGTGTGGCTGATGCCAAAAGAAGAGGGAATTAGTTCAGCCCCTTTAAATCTTAAAGCTTAGTTACAAGAAGATTAGTCATGTTAGATACAAGTCATGTTACATAATTCATTACTATAAAAAGCCTTTTAATTTTTGGGGATACTTCTATGTGAGAGACGTAGTAAAGGCGAGACTTATAGCATCTCTTTCTATTTAAAACGCCGTATTATTATTATTATTATTTTAAAAAACTCCAAACCTCAAGTTCAGTAGGTTGAGCGAAGAGACCATGGAGATCGCTAGTTGGTGGTGGTTGAAGGAAAGGGGAAAGGAAAAAGTTGAGGAACCATGGAGATAGCCGGTGCCTTGCTGTCCTTTGCCGTTGCTAGTAGTCGAACTTGTAGATCTCTGTTCTTGATGCCTTGTTAGATCTTTGCTATTGGTGGTGGTCGAACCTAAATCTACAGGAAAAAGCTAAAAAGGTTAGAAATTTTCTAGATTTGCAGAACAAAGGAGAGCAAGACATTTTGGAAAGAAATGCAGTGGACTGATTCGACTTGGGCTAACACAACCTAGCTAGAACATCACCGACAATGATGAGAACCAACGGTGGAGGTAGATATGAAATTTTTCAAAAGGAACGCGGAGGAAGATCCACAGGTTGAGTGGCACCGTCTTCAGAAGCAGGATGCAGTGCCGATGGTGTTTTGGACAGTCGAAGACAGAGGCAGAGAGGATGAACAGAGAAGAGGAAGATCAATTGTAGATCTGTGTAGACCAATTGCGGCATTTTGTGAAGACTAGTTGCAGCATTTTGTGAAGGAACAAATGAAGGAGATAAGTAAAATAAGTACTTTAGGCATCCCAATTTGAATTTGACACCTAAATTATCCATATAAGCATCCGAATATGAATTTGGGACGCCTAAAGTGTCTATATAGGCGTCTCAACTACAAAAAGAATGCCAAAAGTAGTGCTTTTGGCGCCAAAACTAGTGCTTTTGGTGTCAAAAGCTCTACTTTTGGCATTCCTTTTTTGAATTGAAAAGCCAAAATCTCCCTTTTAGGCGTTCCAAATTTAAATAGGGATGCTTGAAGTCCACTTTATGTGTCCCAATTTTGAAAGGGACGTTGAATATGTCAAAGTTCCTCTACAAATTATAAAAATGTCATCGCCCTTATTTTTTACTTCCCTTCTAGAAAAATAGGTGTTTTTCAAGGAAGTAAAATCCATTTATTATAGTAGTGAATACGTGATATTAGTGAATTATATGTAAAGGTTTTACTGTTTTAGGTATAGATGAAGCAACTTTATACATATATAACCAACACGACCTCAAATCAGAGTGTGAACTGATCAGTTTATACCACACAACAAATTCCCAAGAGGGAGAAAACAGAGTTCAAAGGAGAGGAGCAATATGTTCTAGGATTCACCATATAAATAAAAAAAGTTACTCCCTCGACCAATTCTATATCTCATGTATCACGGCCCAGCACGGTTGCATGGATTTATTTTTTTGTGTGAATGCTTGTAGTTTTAATTGAAAATTAGTTTTGATTCTTGTAGTGCAAATCGTTAGTTTTGGTCCACATGGTTCCATAAAAGCTTTGTCTGAGTTTAAGTATAGAGACCATAACCAAAACTCATTTAAAATATAGGACTATTTATTAAGCTCAGACCAAATTCTTATAAAACTCTAATAACCAAAATCAACAATTTGAAATTATAGGGATCAAAATAAATTAATATTCGATTAAAATATAAAGACTAACAATGGTATTAACCATTTTTCAAAAGTAAAGGGCCGGAAAACTACCTAGACCACATTTTTCATTATTTTCATCCACTTGTATTGAGATGAGGTCATAATCCATCAAATATTGACTAGGTATAACCTAACATCTCTTTCTTGCAATTTGATTACTTGTAGAAGTAAGATAGAATAAAAGTCAGATTGTAAATATGATTTGTGTTTAGAATGACAGTGAGAAAAGTGATTTTTTCCAAATAGGCTATTGTTTAAAAAGTTAGTTAAAATGGAAAATGACTGAAAATAACATGAATCTTATTGAATACTATATATATATATATATATATATATATATATATATATATATATATATTAGTTGTATATATTGTGATAATTGAAGATAAAAATTTAAATATAAATTTGATTAAAAAATTAAATTATAATTAAAAAATTAAACAGCTCAAAGTACTTAATTAAATATATTCTATAGATAAATTAGAATGCATACAAATATATATTTAATAGTATAGTGCTTATTTGAGTACCTATTCCTAACATTTTTCTCCAAAAGATGAAAAAAGTCACGAGAGAAGTTAAAAAAAAGTGACTTCTATCAGAAATCACTTTTTTAGAATAAGCTCATTTTAGACCACTGCTACCCAAACGGTCCATTTTTTTCTGCTAGGCTTAAATCATTTGAGACCACAATTGGTGGATTGGACATTATGAATATAGCTTCTTTTTTTTCTTCTTTCATATTATGTGTTTTGTTAAACCCACATAAGCATGACCGTTTTATTTGGTGTTTGTACTAGAAATCTCATTAATAGAAATCAACATAAGAAAACATTCTAGTACAATTTGATTTTAATATTGTGCCTAAAAATCATGGTTATTAAAACTAGAATGGATTGGCTGGTTCAACCATAAAATCGGCAAACAGGTCACCTAATGGTTTGGTCCGACCGATTCACAGTTTATTCAGAATTTTCTAACTTCAAAAATTTGTATCCAATTCTTCATATTTCTAAAAATTACAAATTAAGAGACTCTATGGAAAGCTTGAGATATCAACTTTCTAATATATTAAAAAAAATATTCAAAAAATTATTTTGTCCTAAAAAATTATGAAATTCTAAAACCATTTTTTTAAAAAAAAAATACTATCTTTCAACTCTACACAGATTTGGACTATATGTGTCAAGACAGATGTCTGTGTAAGGATATACAACACTTAAAGACATGCACACCATCATGTATTGCAAGGCAGAATTTACAAAAACACAAAAATAACGGTTGTGGTTATGATAAGGATATATTTTATGATGATATAGGAATAGGTTTTAGAACATAATTGATTAAATTTATTAATATTTTATACCTATTTAATTATATTTTAAATATTTTCTTTCTTTTAATTAAGTTTAGGATAAAAGAAAATTTTGACATAAAATCCATTCATATCCTATTTTATTGTGTATGAGATATTATACTAAGAAAGAGATAATAAGGAATCAAGTTGGGGGAAAAAAAAGCAAAAGGAGCTGAAGCAAATCATCAATAAATAAAAATATATATTGTATTGTATTGAAAGAGAAGAGACAAAAGGCGTGGAGTTGGCAACAATAATTTTGGGAAAATACCTTTCAGGGTCTAAGTAACCAAAAAATTGTTAAAAAAATGCCAAAGAAAAAGTCACATGTCGAAAAATGTTCTAGGGCCTTTTCTTGTATTATTTCATAAACGTTAACAATTATATTAATACAATATTAATAACTAAATCAGTTGATATTAATAATAATATTCCAACAACTAAATCGGTACATATTAACAACTATATCATTACATGTTAACAACTATATCAGTACAACGTGTTCTGAAATAATACCAAAAAAGGCCCTAGAGCTTTTTCTAACATTTGACTTTTCTTTAGGCATTTGTTGATAATTTTTTGGTTACCTTAGGCCTTGAGGGGGATTTTCTCTAAATTAATTAAAAGGATAAAGACATAGACCCCACGTAAAGGAAGGACAAACTTATTTGTTGGGATTTATGGAGGGGATTTTGGATTCGCACATAATATCTCTCTAAATCAAAAAATGATATCTAGATAAAGGATTGGATAAAGAGGCATGCGACCTAAGATAGGAAAAAAGAACCTAAGATATACTCCCTCTAATCCTTATTATAAGGCACCAACTGTCAACAATTTTTGTCTTTATTATAATGCACCAACTACCTCTAACTGATTGATTTATTAGGTTTTTCTCATTATGCCCTCATTTATTAGGCCAATATTTTTTCATTGACTGTTACGCTCCCAATCTATTCACGCTTTTCTCTCCCCCATCAAGTTTGTATATTTTCAATCCAATCAATATGTTTCTCCCCCCCCCCCCCCCCAATAAAGTAGGGGTAAAGGAGGAAATATTTATCAAATAAACACTAATTTAATGAATTAACTGCCCTTCCTTAGTATAAGAGGAATTGCAGTTGGTTCCTTATAATAAAGAATAGAGGAAGTATTATGAAGAGAAGGGGCGAGGTTTTGGGTAGTCGGGACAGCAGAGACTATAATGGGAAAAACCAAATTAGAGGAGGCAGTCTTGATAGTGAAAAATAAATCCAAGAACAGAGGCGATCGTTTGGCAGCAAAGAAAAGTGAGCAACAATAGTCTGACTTTCTTCAACTTGTGATGGTAGCAAGAAAGAAGAGGACGACTAAGATCTTTCCTATTGCGACGGCATCAAATATATTGCCCTCTTATCTTTTCTTCTACCTATGGCCTCTAGATTTTATCTTTATTTCTTTATGGATTTTACTATAGCCATGTGTGGCTAATTCTCTTCTTGAACCTTGAGTAGCGATGAATTGATTCTTCGATTAGAGCTTGTTTGAACCATTATATTGAATTATGTTATCTTGTTTACTTAATTTTGTTATGTCTTGTCTATTCAATGCTTGATCAAAACTAAGTATGAAATTAGAGGATTTTGATTATAGTTGGGAAAGGGCTCTTAATTGGATCATAGGATTAATTAATGTGGGATTGCAATTTATTCTAATTTGCTAATAGGATAAGAATATACCTATTGGACCCATGTAGTCATGTTAGAGTGAATTTGGATATTTATTACCTCTTGAATAGATTGTTAGGAATAATAATTTTAATATGAGAGATTGGGAGATATTTATATCTATTAAGACTCTAGATTAATAAGTTAGCGGTAAGTGATTTTATTTGGGTAATTACATGCTTTGAAACTTAAAAAAAGGATTAGCCGCTCTAGGTTGTTTTTTTCGATTGAAATATTTGAAACACTAGTTTACTATTTTTCTTTTATTTTCTTTAAATTTCTTATTAATCTCATTATCTTTGATTTACTCAACTTAAATGAACCTAGGAAATTTAATGCCTAGTTAGTAATTATTTTTGAGTCTTTGTGGCACGACCTTGATTTTCCAGTTTACTACTGTACAGCCTGTTGTTGAGCACAAATAATGTCATGTATTCCCTATGTTTTATGACTGAATTGTATGGTAAATATAAGCTTAAACTGCAAACAATCCAAACAAAAAGGCATATATTCATGGTATAGGGAACAGAAGGGCAGGAAACGATTTACATGTGCTAAGAAGAACAATTTACATGGTTTTTTTAAAGGAAGACTGTATAGCAAAGCTGATACTATACTATAGCATTCTGACAGCAACTCGAAGTGCAATAAAGGTATAAAGAATGCTATAGCAGGGTAGAGGTCGCGATGCTACGCAGCATGTTTTCTGACTTTTTTATCTAGATGATTTCAGGAATAAAAGAGGTCAAGAGTGACAGGTAGATTGCTGATATAACGGAATAGAAGATGCAGAGGATCGAAACTAAAAGATTTGAAGAATCCCACAGGATCAGCAGAATCAATCTACTCGAATTAAGAGATATGATAGATCTCGACTAAATAGGAAAGGCCCGGCTCGCTGGAACTTGCGCCACAAGAAAAGCCATTTATGAAAGGGAACATAAACGCAACCTTGAGAGTCAGAGAGCCTAGAGCAAGATTTCACTTTTGGCAGACTCAAGAGAAGAGTGAGAGATTTCATAAAGCATGAGATTTCCAGAACAACCCAGTATCCTCCCTTGCAGTACGACGGAGAGAAGAAGACGTGGAGTAGTGACGTGACAGGGCTTCTTCCACGTTGTCGGAACTTTGTCAAAGCTTTTTGTTTTTGTTTCTTTTTATGTTTATTTCAATCATGGGTCATTTCGTTAGTTTTTGTTTCATGTTTCCCTCGTCAGTCATGAACTAATTTCCATATGGTTGGACGAGGATGATCCCTTAAGATGTTAAATGAACCCAGTTGCAAGTTCTTAATTTAATAAATTTGGTTTGCTTATCAGTGCATTAATTACTAGTCGATTAGCGGAAGCTAGGGGCTAGATCTGTGGCCTCGGCTAGACCTCTGAGAAACAGTGTTTGTTAGGCAGCCCGTGCACGGCTTGACCTATTATTGTAGGCTTCAGGAATGGGTCTACCTCTCATAACCATAACACCATGAGTGTAACACAGGTCTAACTAGAAAGTTGCCATAGGAATATGGAAGGAGTATAGTTAGCATCATATGTATCGGACGAAGAAGCTTCGGTAGACTATCATGGTGGGTTAACCAAATAGCTTTATGGTTAGTTGCTATGCTGTAGCATTGCGGAAGCTATGCAGTATAGATGCTATAGCAATGGGTAGAGCAACTGGGGGATTGATGCATTTAAGGGTGATTCTGAGTCCAGCCTAACTTCCTACTGACATCTCTTCTCAAGTTAATTTACGTTGTTTACTTCTGCTAGTAGCATAGCCATCAAAACCTCTCAAACCAAGTATTTTACTTTCTTTTTGCGCAACTATAGTAGCGATTGAGCATCACTCCTTGGTATCTCAGTCTTTGTGGGACGATACTCTACTTTCACTTTATTACTTGTTCGACTGGTTCACTTGCCATAAGGGAATTCGACCAACAAGTTTTTGGCGGCGTTGCCGGGGACTGCTAATACCCTTAGTGACGACGCCCTATTTGCTCAATAGTTGCAAATTATTTAATAAAAGCTCACCTCTTCTCTGTTTTTGATTGTCAGGTACATTCTGTAGTGCATGCACAAGTCGCCCACCGCCAACCTAGAGCCTTACAATCTAGAAATCGAACACACTTACAAGCAAAGGCGCAGGAGGCAAAAGTGAAGAAGCCAATCTTTTGACTCAGCAAGCATGGCGGATATACCTGTCAACTACAAGCAGGATCAACGAGAGCGCATAGTGGTAAACAGGGACAACCTGGTCCCTCCACCTCCAAACCTAGATGTTAACAAGGCCATCATGGAATTCGGAATTCCAGATCTTAACAAGCTAAATTCGGCCATCGCACCACCAACCATCAATGCTGGACACTTTGAGATTAAGAGTGTCATGATTCAAATGATAAATGCTGCCGGACAATTTGAAGAACTAACCCGAGGAAGACCCTCATTCACATCTCCGCGCTTTCATGGAGATCTGTGATTCGTTTATCATCCCAGGAGTTACGTTCGATGCCATTCGAATCAAATTGTTCCCATTCTCTCTGCAAGGCAAAGCTCGGAAGTGGCTCAATAACTTACTGGCCAATTCAGTCACCTCTTGGGAAGACCTCGGGAGAAGATTCTTGTTTCATTTTTCCCACCAACAAGGAATGCGTAATTGAGGAAATATATAGCAAGCTTCAATCAAAATTCTGAGGAACTAGCCCACGAAGCTTGGGATCGATTCAAGAATCTGCTTAGCAGTTGCCCACAAAATGGACTGCAAGAATGGGCTCAGTCGAAAACCTTTTACTGTGGACTGAATAGCGAAACACGTTCATTTGTGGATGCCTGTGCAAATGAATCTATTCTCATGCAGCCATATAACAAGGCATGCCAACTGTTGGAAATGATAACAGCATAGGGTTATCAGTGGGCTGACAGCAGCAAGATCACACGTAGGGCAGTCGCCAGTATCGGTATGACGGATGCATTAATTACCCTTAACACCCAGGTGATAGCTTTGACTAATGCCATTGAATGACTAATCAGTCCCGCCGTACAGGTCAATCTCCGAGACCCATTAACCTTCGACCATTGTCAAAGAGACTCTGACCCAAAAAGGCATCTTACTGACATTCTAAAGGACCATATAGCAAGGAACAACTCAGAAATTTTAAGTCAGCAGCTCACCCTTCAAATCAGGCAAATTGCAGTTCTCACTCCGGAATGCTCAGGACCTTTACCTCATAGCAGAATGGATGCAACTACCAAAAGTAACGAGCAAGAGGTGACGTTACAGCAAGGTAGCTTGGCAGACAATGCTGCGGCATGTTCTCCATTAGTAATAATAAACAAACACGTACCTGAGTCACAGAGGAGCGATAATACTGAGTTGTCCGTGCATAACATAGCCACCAGACAAATCTCAAGCCAGCAATTCAAAGAATTTTTAGAGCTCATGCAACGGTCCCTCGTTTACATGGCACTTGCAGTAGTTGTGGAAAAGATGCCCACCTATGTGAAATTCCTCAAGGACACCCTATCCCCGAAGAAAAAACGATTGGGACTTGAGATCATCCCTTTGACCCAGACTTCAAGCAATCCATGCCAACCAGGAAGGCCACTTGAACTGCGATCTCCTTGAAGTCCCATGCATAATAGACAATCATACCACCATAAGGGCAATATGTGATCTAAGATCTCAAGTAAGTATAATGCCAAGATTAGTGTCTCAACGACTGACCACCGGTAACGAGCAACCCGCTACAGTAGGCTTTCAATTATCAGACAGAACTATGACCTATCCAACAAGTGAAAGTCACAACGTCCTGATGCAAGTCGGGACATTGATGCTCCCTGTGGACTTCGTTATACATGATCAAGATGGCGGACACGAAGGGCCAATCATTCTGGGACGACCATTCTTAGCTCTAGGTTAAGCATTAATGGATGTACATGAAGGGGAATTTACATTAAATATAAGTGGCAAGGAAGTGAATTTTAACCTATTCAAAGCAATGCAACACATAGACGATGCAGAGACATGCTCTGCGTTAGACACAGTGGCCGAAGTTATATAGGAAGCCTTTCAAGAATCGTATGACAGGGTTCCCGGAGAATTAGAACTGGCAACAGGTTAGGAAGTCCCTGGTCAGGCAGCATTGCTAAGTGGTGAGGATCAGACCCACCTTAACATAACAAATAGCACGATGTTCGAATCTTTGGAAAATGACCAACAACGGAAGTACCCGGTCAAACCCTCCATAGAGGTGCCACCAACTCTGGATCTCAAGCCGCTACCTAACAACTTGAAATATGCTTATCTCGGAGAAAATCAAACGCTGCTGGTCATTGTTTCTGCACATCTCACCAGTGACCAAGAAACCAAACTCCTGGCAGTACTCAGCAAATTCAAGAAAGCTTTTGGGTGGACAATAGCTGACATAAAGGGGATCAGTCCATCCCTATGCATGCACAAAATACTCCTTGAAGAAGGATGTCAGCACTCAGTTGAGCAACAACGAAGGTTGAACCCCATCATGAAGGAAGTAGTACGAAAGGAAATTATCAAATGGTTGGATGCAGGAATTATCTACCATATCTCTGATAGTGAGTGGGTTAGTCCTATGTAGTGCGTACCCAAGAAGGGAGGGATCATTGTGGTGGAGAAGGAAAAGAATGAACTAATCCCCACACGCACAGTCACTGGGTAGAGAATATGTATGGACTACCGGAAACTTAACAAGGCCACCCTCAAGGACCATTTTCCATTACCATTTATTGACCAAATGTTGGATAGGTTGGCAGCCAAGGAGTACTACTGTTTCTTGGATGGTTATTCCGGATACAATCAGATTGCTGTAGCACCCCAAGACCAGCATAAAACCACCTTTACCTGCCCATATGGTACTTTCGCGTTCCAGTGAATGCCCTTCAGACTATGTAATGCACCAGCCACATTCCAACGCTATATGATGGCAATATTCTCAGATATAGTGGAAAAATCTATAGAAATCTTCATGGACGACTTCTCAGTGTTCGAAAAATCATATGACGACTGCCTGCAAAACCTCGAATCAATTCTTCAGCGCTGTGAGGAAACAAATTTGGTGCTCAACTAGGAGAAATGCCACTTTATGGCAACAGAGGGAGTAGTACTGGGACACAAGATTTCAAAAAAGGGCATTGAAGTTGATCGTGCAAAAATAGCTGTTATTGAACAGCTGCCGCCGCTTACCACAATAAAAGGAATCAGGAGATTCCTGGGACATGCTGGTTTTTACCGATGCTTCATTAAAGACTTCTCCAAGATCACCAAGTCGTTATGTGCATTGCTCGAACTTAATGCTCCATTTAATTTTGATGAAGCCTGCTTGGAGGCGTTCCAAACCCTTAAAAAGAAGCTCACTACTGCCCCAATCTTATCAGCCCCCGACTAGAACCTACCCTTTGAGTTCATATGCGACGCCAGCGATTCAGCAGTTGGAGTAGTACTGGGTCAAAGACATGATAAAATATTCCACTCCATTCACTATGCAAGCAAGACTCTATCCAGTGCCCAGATGAATTACACCACCACAGAAAAAGAGTTGTTGGCGGTGGTGTTCGCATTCGAAAAATTCCGATCCTACTTAGTTGGCGCTAAGGTAATAGTCTTCACGGACCACTTAGCCATAAAATACCTAGTAGCAAAAAAGGATGCCAAACCACGACTAATCAAATGGTTCTTACTGCTACAAGAGTTTAATGTGGAAGTTCGTGACAAGAAAGGGATAGAAAACCAAGTGGAAGACCATCTCTCACGATTAGAAGGACACACCTCAGATAGGCCGAGCATCCCAATTCAGGAATTCTTCCCAGATGAGCAGCTATACGCTGTTACATGCATCCACACCCTGTGGTATGTAGACATCGTGAACATTTTAGTCACAGAAGAAGTCCCAACAGACTTAACACATCACCAAAAGAAAAAGTTCTTATATGATAGCAGGAAGTTTTTCTGGGATGAGCTGTACCTGTTCAAACAATGCCCGGACCAGATGCTTTGACGTTGCATACCAGATGATGAAGCAGAAAGTATTTTGAGGCACTGCCATTCCTCCCCTTACGGGGGGCATTATGGAGGAGTTCGTACAGCCGTTAAGGTACTCCAGTTTGGCTTTTATTGGCCCACCCTTTTTAAAGACACCCATCAATGTGTCTAAATGTGACAACTGCCAAAGGACTGGAAACATATCTCGTACATGCCTCTAACACCTATTCTAGAGGTAAAAGTGTTTGAAGTCTGGGGGGTCGATTTCATGGGTCCTTTCCCTCCATCAAGGGGCAACCAGTACATACTAGTCGTCGTTGACTATGTTTCCAAATAGGTCGAAGCAGCCGCTCTGCCAACAAATGACTCCAAAACCGTAAGCAGGTTTTTAAAGAAACAAATATTCACGAAATTTGGTACCCCCCCGGGCCATAATCAGTGATGAAGGCTCTCATTTCTGCAGCCGCCAGATTGCAGCGCTGCTTGCCAAGTATGGAGTTAATCATCGAATTGCGACAGCCTATCACCCTCAATCAAATGGCTAAGTAGAGGTCTCAAACAGAGAGGTCAAACGTATCCTGGAAAAGGTGGTCCACCCAAACCGTAAGGACTGGTCCGATAAGCTCGATGACTCCTTATGGGCGTACTGCACCATGTACAAAACTCCATTAGGGGTCTCCCCATATCAGCTTGTGTTCGGGAAAGCTTGTCATCCTCCAATTGAATTGGAACATAAGGCCTATTGGGCAATAGCACAGCTGAACATGGACCCCACCACAGCGGGTGACAAATGGCTATTACAAATGCATGAACTGGACGAATTTCGTTTGAACGCATATGAGAACGCAATACTTTACAAGGAAAAAGTTAAGCGATGGCACGACAGTCAATTGATCCCACGCACTTTTGAGGTTGGCCAAAAAGTACTGTTGTACAATTCTCATCTGAAACTATTCCCAGGAAAGCTGAAGTTCAGGTGGGTAGGACCCTTTGTTATCAATGCCTTAACATTGCATGGCACAGTAGACCTCAAAAACCCAACAAACAGAAATATCTTTCAAGTCAACGGTCAGAGAATTAAACATTATTGGTCTAACCCAGTTGTGAGAGACAAGACAGCTATTGACCTCAGATCACCCTAGGTCACATGCACTAAGTCCGACTGAAGACTCTAAAGCAAGCGCTACTGGAAGGTAGCCCAAAGTTGCGGTTCTTTGGCATCATAGCAGGAGGAAACAGGCCTAGCAGGATTCAGGCTACGACATAGGATAAGGCATTAAGGCCGCAGCAAAACTGTTAATTTTCTAAGGGTTTTAATGATTTCCAATAATTGTAAACAAAGCTTGAAGACTCTAAAGCAAGCGCTACTGGGAGGCAGTCCAAAGTTGCGGTTCTTTAGCATCATAGCAGGAGGAAACAGGCCTAGTAGGATTCAGGCTATGGCACAGGATAAGGAATTAAGGCCGCAGCACAGCTGTTAGTTTTCTAAGGGTTTTGATGATTTCCAATAATTGTAAACAAAGCTTGAAGTTTTGCTGTCAAATGTATAAAACTCACTGTGAGAGCAAAACTCGAGGTTTACATAGAAACCTCGAGGTTTGTCCTTACAGAGACAATTTTAAGTTTTCTGAGCAAAGTCAAAACTTGAGTTTTCAAGAGAAAACTCGAGGTTTACACACACAGAGACTTCTCAACTTTTTCTGAGAATTTGCAAAACTCGAGGTTTTTGGGAAAACCTCGAGGTTTTGGCACTCAGAGAGTCTCTCAGGTTTTGAACATTTGGAAACCTCCAGTTTCCATTTCAAACCTCAAGGTTTGGTTTTAAGTTGAAAATCTCTGATTTCAAAAGTTTTGAGAAAACTCGAGGTTTGGTAAGAAACCTCGAGGTTTTGGATTGAGAAGAAAAACTTAGATTTTAACCAAGTTTCAAAACCTCCAGTTTTGTGTAAAACCTCCAGTTTTGAACTTGACAAGATTTTCTCAAAGTTTTCACATTGAGTGAAAACTCGAGGTTTTGGATAAAACATCGAGTTTTGTGGAGGCAGAAAGCACTTAGACCTTTTTACTTCTCAAAACCTGCAGTTTTATGAGAAAACCTCCAGTTTTGGAATTTGACAGAAATCTCTCTAAGTTTTCACAAAATGTGAAACCTCGAGGTTTGGGGACAAACCTCGAGTTTTGTCCAGGTAGAGAGCAACTAAGCTTTCCAAAGTTTCAAAACCTCAAGTTTGGTTTTGAAACCTCAAGGTTTCTGCCTTGGTGCAAAATCTCAAAGTTTTCATATTTGAACAAAACTCGAGGTTTGTAGAGAAAACTCGAGGTTTTAGCAAACAGAGAGCAAATGAGTTTTTTTTTCACTGATTTGAAAACTCGAGGTTTCAACTGAAACCTCAAGGTTTTGCTTTTTACAAAGTTTTTCAAAACTTTCAAAAACTCAAGGTTTGTTTGGAAACCTCGAGGTTTTGTCAGCCAGAGAGCGTTGAACATTTCAAAGTTTTGAAAACCTCCAGTTTTGATCAGAAACCTCAAGTTTTGATGTTTTGGACTCAAATCAAATTTGCAAGCCTTGTCCAAAACTTGAGGTTTGGAGAACAAACCTCGAGGTTTCTGAGCTAGATCTGAAATTCAAATTTCGCGATTCTGTAAATCTCTCTTGTTTGATCTTAATACTTTCCAGTATTATTCTCTACTATTCCTAGCTATGTTTAACCACTTTATTAGTGAGTTTCAGATGAATTAGAGAATGATTATTGAAGGTATAAAGCAAAAGCAAAAAGTGACATCAGCACATTAAATACAAACCCAGAAAGTTGCAATCTTTTGGGTAATCCGTCTACACACGTCTAGCAAGAATTAAAGAATGATTTCCACATCCAGCACCTGCTTTTCCAATGGATTAATTCTCAGGAAGTCAACTCTGAACTTTTGCCCAGCTGGATTAAGTGGAGATTAGAGAGAAAAGAAGACCAAACCACCTTCTAACCATTGCAAAACATCTCCAACGGTTTGATTGAAGATGCAACAGTCATTTAATGCTTTCTGAGTATAAATAGAGTTGTATTCAAGTCTTCTCAACACCCAGAACAGCTGAAAACGAAAATCTTCCAAGTCTTGCATTTATTTCTCCATTTTTCATCAGTATTGTATCTTTTGATACTTTAAGCTCCAGTATTCATTATTATCCTCTCTTAGAGAGAGTTTATCTTTGTAAATCATTTATTGTAAAGAATCACAAGTTAAGGGGACTTGGTGATTGAGAGTTCATTGATTTCAACTTGTAAGGGGGAGTGAGTTCTAGTGAGAGAACTACTTTTTAAGTGCAGTGTAATCTTTGACATAGTGGAAAATCCCAGAGAGTCTGGGGACTGGATGTAGGTCAAGTTGTTAGGACCGAACCAGTATAAATCTCTGTGTCCAGCTACTCTTTCCTTTACTCTGTTCACCTCTGTTTTATTGTCTCAAAACAGAGTTATTTTCGAAAATTTTGAGAATACCCAATTCACCCCCCCTCTTGGGTATTTAGCTCCACTTTCAACAGCAATATGGCAAAAGCCCAATGTTAGCCAGGTACGCGCCGCACCTCTCGCAATACGCACTTTGTATGTGCATTTAGCTTCGTAGGCCACTTTGGTGGGCCCACCACGCACCAACTCAGCTTAACTCACTATGGTAGGAGTCGTAATGCTTCATATTCAAAACTCTTCTTCTCTTCATTCACTCCTCCCGCGCCCTCTCACATACCCTCTGCCCTCTCCCTCTATCTTCGCTCCTATCCATTCATCATGCCGAGAGTCCTGAAGACGACGAGGCTTCACCCCATTGGTTCGCCCTCACCATCAGACTAACCCACCACCGGCGCGAGAACCTGCCGCGCCCGCGCCCACTTCTTCGTCCTCCTCCTATTCCTCCGACTCTTCAGCTTCCACAGGACCTGCCTCTGTCTACGATAAGGCGTACATGATCGCCAATGCTCCCCTATATTGGTGCCCTAAGACTGATACCAACTCCACGAACAGGTTCAGAAAATGCCTTCGCTTGCTGCGCACGAAGTTAAAGACCATCCACAGCAACCCGCAAGCGTTTTCTGCCGCCCATCGTCGAGGTGCTCCAATCGTCGTCTCCCTATCCCAGTCGCATTCAAGAATTCCGATCGTGACATGGGTCAACGACTCCTCTGATAAGGCTGACACCGCCAGCTGTGCCCCAGCCCCTCTTGTTCCTCTTGCCCAATAGTTTTCCTTTCTTTTTTCACTTTTATTCGAGTTGCTTTCTCCAAGACTTTTGGTCATGTCCTGGGCGTTTGCCCCAGGGCACTTTTGTGAATGATGCTATAATTAAATTGCTTTCCTCACTCTTAATTTGCCTCGTGCCCCTTTCTTATGCGCCTTGTTGCTAGTGATCGCTTTATTATTGCTACATTGAGGGCAGTGCATCGATCAAGTGTGGGGGGGGGGATTGTTTAGATATATGACATAATCTGCCACTATTGTGATCTGATTCACCCTGCATATAGCTTTTTGCACAAAATTGATTTTTTTTTCCAAATTGCATGATGAAGCATGAACAGAATTTTGTAGCAATAGAACAAATGTCTGTATAACGAAGCATAGTATGACTGCTTAAGGGATCTGAACCTTTAGGCTTGGGAAATTGACGATGCTAGCTAATCTGATGTGGGGTAAAGTGGCGATGAGGAAGTTTAAAGGGAAGAACCCCCAATGGAAGGAGTGAATTGAGCCGAATTGTTTTATTCTAAGTGTGCATGTCAGCTAGCCTGTGTTTGATCCTTGATTTGTCTTAGTTCTTTGATAAACTATCTGGCGTCTAAGTTGAAGTTTGTAGGATAAAGGCATTCATGTCATACCCTTTAAACCCACACACAACCCACTTATCATCATCTCCATATTGCTATCCCCCTTGAGCCATAATAGTATGCTATAGCAGACCTGGGTAGATATAGAAGCTAGAAGAAAATTATGGAAAATGCTAGGGCAGAGTGCTCCCATTAAATGCTACAAAGAGAGTTGTTGTTTACTAAAAAAAAAAAACAGAGAGAGAGAGAGAGAGAGAAAAGAAGAAATACCAAGAAAGAGTTTTAGAAAAGAAGAAACAACAAGAATTACAAAGTCAAGAAGGAACACTCAACCGAAGCCAAAAAGGTGTGTTTACCTGATTTGCTATAGCATTCACCATCATTTCCCATCATAAACACCAGGCCATTCTCCTATTGTACCCCAAGAAGTCCTTTGGATGAACAAATACTCAGATGCAAGGAAGCAATCTTAGAACTTCGGCAAGGCTATGCATCTTCTGGGCCCGTGTGACAAGAGAGAAACTAAAATCCCCTGGGTGAGCGAGCATAAACACTGAACTTGAGAGCCTCTTGAAACTTCCTCATCTAAGCAATACCACGCATTTTTGAGCTGTTAGTATTGGGCAGTGGGATTGCCGAATGGGGAATGAGAACTAAAAGCAATCATGTGAGCAAAGTTATACGGACAGAAGCACTACGGCTATGAGTCTTTGTCTGCTTTATCTTATTTTGCCCAGGAGTGCAAAAAGCTAAGTATGGGGGTATTTGATGTGCACAAATAATGCCATGTATTTCCTATGTTTAATGACTGAATTGTATGGTAAATATAAGCTTAAACTGCAAACAATCCAAACAAAAAGGCATATATTCATGGTATAGGGAACAAAAGGGCAGGAAACGATTTACATGTGCTAAGAAGAACAATTTACATGGTTTTTTTTAAGGAAGACTGTATAGCAAAGCTGATACTATACTATAGCATTCTGACAGCAACTCGAAGTGCAATAAAAGGTATAAAGAATGCTATAGCAGGGTAGAGGACGCGATGCTACGTAACATGTTTTCTTGAATTTTTTTATCTAGATTGATGATATAACAGAATAGAAGATGCGGAGGATCGAAACTAAAAGATTTGAAGAATCTCACAGGATCAACAGAATCAATCTACTCGGATTAAGAGATATGATAGATCTCGACTAAATAGGAAAGGCCCGGCTCACTGGAACTTGTGCCGCAAGAAAAGACCTTTATAAAAGGGAACATGGGAACATAAACGCAACCCTGAGAGTCAGAGAGCTATTGGTCAAATTCCCTTATGGCAAGCAAACCAGTCGAACAAGTAATAAAGTGAAAGTAGAGTATTGTCCCACAGAGACTGAGATACTAAGGAGTGACGCTCGGTTGCTAATATAGTTGCTCAAACTGAAAGTAAATAATCGGGTTGAGAGATGTTCAATGACTATGCTAATAGCAAAATTAAACAGCAAAAATAAGCTTGAGAAGATATGAGTAAGAGGTTAGGCGGGACTCAGAATCACCCTTAAGTGCATCAATCCCCCAGTTGCTTTACCTAATGCTATAGCATCTATACTACACAGCTTTCGCAATGCTACAGCATAACGACTATCTACAAAGCTATTTGGTTAACCCACCACAATAGTCTACCGAAGCTTCCGCGTCTGATACATATGACACTAACTATACTCCTTCCATATTCCTATGGCAACTTTCTAGTCAGGACTGCTTTACGCTCAGGGTGTTATGGTTATGAGAGGTAGACCCATTCTTGTAGCCTACAATAATAGGTCAAGCCGTGCACAAGCTGCCTAACAAACACTGTTTCTCAGAGGTCTAACCTCAACTCCTTGCCAGTAAGATGAGGCTACAAATCTAGCCCTTAACTTCCGTTAACCGACTAGTAATTAAAACACTAATAAGCAAACCAAATTTATTGAATTAAGAACTTGCAACTGGGTTCATTCAACAACTTAAGGACTCATCCTTGTCCAGTCATATGAAAATCATTTCATGATTGACAAGGGACACACAAAATAGATACTAACAGAATGACCCATGATCAGAAAACAAAAATGAAACAAAAGGGAAAACAGAAAGCTTGATGGAATTTCCGTTGGCGTGAATGCGGCCCTATCATAACACCACTCCATGTCTTCTTCGTTTCGTCTTATTGCAAGGAAGGATGTTGAGTTGTCCTGGTAGTCTCGTACTCTTGTGAAATCTCTCACTCTTCTCGAGAGTCTGCCGAAAGTAGAATCTCGTTCTAGGGCTCTCATCCTCTTAGGGTTGGCTCTGCTGTTTCCTTTTATAAACAGTCTTTCTTGCGGCGTAAGTTACACGAGCCGAGCCTTTCCTAATTCGTCAAGATCTGTTGTATCTTTGATTCCGAGTAGATTGCTTCTACTGATCCTGCGAGATTCTTCAAATCTTTTAATTCTGATCCTCCGTATCTTCTATTCCGTTATGTTAGCAATCTATCTGTCAGTATCGCCCTTTTATTTTATTACTGAAATCATCTGGGTAAAAAGGTTAGAAAATATGCCGCATAGCATTGCGTCCTCTACTTTGCTATAGCATTCGGGATGCCTTGTATTGCGTTCCACGTCGCTGTCAGATTGTTATAGCATTGTATCAGCTCTGCTACACGTTCTTCCTTAAAAATAATGCAAATTGTTCCGTTTGCAGTACATGCAAATGATTTCTATTCTTCAATCCCTATATCATGCATATATGCCTTTTTGCTTAGATCATATGCAGTTAATCTTGTATTTACCATTCAATTCGATCATAAAGTATAGGGAAAACATGGTACGATTTGTGCTCATCAAGAGCCCAGAGCGAGATTTCACTTTCGGCAGACTCAAGAGAAGAGTGAGAGATTTCATAAAGCACGAGATTTCCAAAACAACCCAGCATCCTCCCTTGCAGTACGACGGAGAGAAGAAGACGTGAAATAGTGACGTGATAGGGCTTCGTCCATGCCGTCGGAACTTCGTCAAAGCTTTCTGTTTTTGTTTCTTTTTATGTTTATTTCAATCATGGGTCATTTCGTTAGTTTCTGTTTCATGTTTCCCTCATCAGTCATGAACTGATTTTCATATGGCTGGACGAGGATGATCCCTTAAGATGTTAAATGAACCGAGTTGTAAGTTCTTAATTTAATAAATTTGGTTTGCTTATCAGTGCATTAATTACTAGTTGATTAACGGAAGCTAGGGGCTAGATATGTGGCCTCGGTTTACTAGCAAGGAGTCGAGGTTAGACCTCTGAGAAACAATGTTTGCTAGGCAGCCCCTACACGGCTTGACCTATTATTGTAGGCTTCAGGAATGGGTCTACCTCTCATAACCATAACATCCTGAACGTAACGCAGGTCTAACTAGAAAGTTGCCATAGGAATATGGAAGGAGTATAGTTAGCATCATATGTATCGGACGCGGAAGCTTCGGTAGACTATCGTGGTGGGTTAATTAAATAGCTTTGTGGTTAGTAGCTATGCTGTAGCATTGCGGAAGTTGTGCAGTATAGATGCTATAGCAATGGGTAAAGCAACTGGGGGATTGATGCATTTAGGGGTGACTCTAAGTCCAGCCTAACTTCCTACTGACATCTCTTCTCAAGTTAATTTACGTTGTTTACTTCTGCTAGTAGCATAGCCATCAAAACCTTCTCAAACCAAGTATTTTACTTTCTTTTTGCGCAACTATAGTAGCGATTGAGCGTCACTCTTTGGTATGGCAGTCTCTGTGGGACGATACTCTACTTTCACTTTATTACTTGTTTGACTGGTTCACTTGCCATAAGGGAATTCGACTAACATCTGTACACTTGCAGTGCCTACTTAAAATGTAGTAGCATCAGGTTAATAACCATAATTTATTTAGTGACAGAAGTGACAATTCTTTCAAAACAACTGCCATGCAAAACTTACAAATGATTCAAATTCCAACCTCTTATATCAGCAAGGACAAAACATAACGGTCTTCAGAAACAACCTTCATCTAAGTCTTTCATAACCCTTCATAACATTCAGACCTTCAATGTCATAACTCATCATAATCTTTTGTAATCATGTTAAACCTTCCCAAGTCATAACTCATAACCTTTTGCAATCTATTAAACTTCTATTTAAACTCAACTATTCGTTGTGATTCTAACTACTTTTCTTTATCGACATCTTCTTCCTCTCCTTTATCATGTTATAAGTTCCCATGGAACTCCTCCACCACCACCGCCACCCCCTCCTCCACAACCTCCTCCTCCTCCTCAAGGCTTGTTGGTGGCAATAAATAGCTCTAGTACTTCCCCCACTATTGCTAGCTCTTCCGCCCCCTCTGCCAATCCATCTACTCCACCCAATAACTAGATGACACAAGACAAAAGAGCATTAGGGAAGGATATTCTTGTCATGAAGGAGGTCCAAAAAGAAAATTAAGAGAAAGGGGAGGAAACTTATTCTAGATGGAACAAGAAAGGTTAAATTTTGAAATATGACAAATTCACAATTTGTTCTTTCTTATTCCACCTCACAGTAAGTTTCTTCCCCTCTCTCAAAATTTTATTTTGGACCTCCTTCATGACAATAAGACCCTTCCACAGTGCTCTTTTCTCTTGTTCCATCTCGTCATTTGGCGCAAAGATGAATTGGCAAAGGCAGCAAAGATGCCGACGATGGTGGAGGGGACAACCTAGATGTTTTTGAAATACATAATGGTTAATAAGTACAACCCGTTACTTAATAGAAGTTCAAGCAAATAAATAATGGTGGTAATCAGTAACCGTCATATTTTGTCTCACAAAAATGATGATTGTTAAGCAAAAACCGTCATGAAACAACAAACGCTGTGATGGTTTGACACCTTTCCCTTTCCCTACATTAATGATAATACTCTCACACGGCCTTCATCTCCCCTCCCCATTGCCATCCTCATCGTTCTTTTACTCGTCCTCTTCCTCATTCTCATCATCAAATATAGGAAAAATAGTTCACTGTTATTAATTATGAATCGTAAAGGTTTTTTGACAACATACTCAATGATTCTATGTTAATATTGTGGTTGATTATGCAATTACAAAAGACACTAATAAATTAAAATAAATTTTCAAATGCATAATGGTTATTGAGAATTAACCATCACCATTTATAAACTATGATCTTTAATACTAAAAGACGCGATGACTTGATAATCCACAAAACCTGCTCTATTTAAATGTTCAAAAACTAAACTCAACTTCTCTTCTTCCATTTCAACTTCTCAAAGCCAACTTTTGATTCAACAAAACATCTTAGACAAACACAAGAGAACCTTTTATTTATTGTCTAGCAAAAAACCGAAAGATGAACTCCCTCTGCCAGCAAGCATTGAAGGTCTCATTTATGTAGCCTACGAGCTCCATCATATGGTCTAGATTTACTTACAAGAGCAATGATGTTTGGACCAAACCTTAAAGGAACTTACTTCTCTCGTTCTCTCTTTGAACAAGAAAGTAGACAAGTTATTGAAGAATGAAGAATTTGATGATGCATCTGATTATTAAAACATCTCCGTAACTTTTTATTTTTAGTTTATTTATTTTTGGCTCTGTTTTGTTGTTGTTGTAAGTGGTGGTTGCATAATCAACCACCAACATATTTTTTTTAAAAAAAAAAAGGTATATACATTACAATTATTAAATAACAACTGCCACTTATTAGAATACCATGCAAATACATAACAATTGTACTTTGTAAACATTATAAATAGTATCAAGAGAATGACAATTCTATGGTAACACCTTCACAAAACATTAGATGAACAAACAAACTAAATGGTCAAAACCTTTCCCTTACCCTACGCTTATGATTAGAATACTCTGTGCTTCTTCGTTCTTCGATAATCTGCACGAGAACTAAGTACCCTTCCATTACTCATGATTGCGCATGACTCCTCCTCCACCTCCTTCCCCTCCTCTATACTGTGAATTTACAAAACTTGTCACTCATTCAAATTGAACAAATTAAAACAAAAGTTCATGAATTCGCAACAAACCTCAAATTATCTATCAGGCAACTAGTCATTAAAGGGTGATATTTTTCTGCTTTATTTTTATAAACTATAAAAATGTAATTATCTGGGCCCTAGCTGCCAAAAATATTTTATAAAAAATGACTTGCCTCACAGTTATTAATTAAAAACTGTGATATATGTCTATGTTTAAACAATAACATAACTCTCGGCTATCAACAAAGAACCGTAAAAAACACAAACAAGTAAATAACAATTTTATTAATACAACCCTTATGTAAAGTTTTCGACATGACATCCCAAAAAACCTACCCTTTCTTTATCAATTTAAGTGTCTAAAATAGAACACACTTGATACTTAGTATGTTCGAACCAAACCCTCCTACATCGTAACCTTAGTACTCCACTTGTCTTTTCTAGCCATCCAAAAGTCATTTTTAGTCAAGCTCCACCATAAAAAGCCTTTATCTTACTTCTCATTGACAGCCACGCTAGTTAATACCTTCGCACTTGCCTCGGTGACTGCCAAGCGAGTTGCTTTCGATTGCCCTAACCCGTGTTTTTGTCATTCGTGAGCCCTAGCTAGGTTGCATACCTTTAGTGCTATGTTGTCCTTATTCTATTAAGGTGCATTTGTGAAGTCAGGATGCGATAAAGCATTTAAGGTGACATTAACTTACTTTTGTGGAGTCATGTTTTTATGGAAAACTATTATTACTCTTATCAAAAGTTTATTTCCTGTTATAGGAAGCTGTCAATCCATTACTTTGACTAAAGGTTCATACTATATTGATCTTTTTTGAAGTAATTTCTTGACATATGATCCCTAAGGAAAATAATCTCCTTTTTTGGAAGTGTCCATATCTTCAGAAGTTATTTCAAAAAGTTTAGTAGGTGTGGTGTATCAATTGGTTCATGTGTACCGATGAGATTCATACATGAGCAAGCTCTGTAAATAAAATAGTTTAGATGTATCAAGATCATACACAAATAAACTCTGTGAATAAACTAGTTCAAGTGACATATTGAATTTATTGTTGTGAAGTTATTTATTTTTTATGGAATTCCCATATTGCTCTGATTGAAGGTTCCTCTCATGTTTTTCGATTGAGTAGGTGGCACCTTCTTAGATGTTATGAAATTTAACATTGTAATCCATCCTAAACTCTTCAATGTGAGAGTTTCTAAACTACTTCATCTTGTTTATATATATAGTAAATATGAAAAATGAGATATTGGTATTGTATGTTGAGGAAACAAGGCAGGGAGGAAATAAGGGAGGATCGAGAATAAATTCTTGTGTACTTATATGCTAAATATGAAAAATGAGATATTGATATTGCGAAATGATATATACATATATGTCGCCATGCGACATTTTTATTAATGCTATGATTTTTTAATATTCCACTTGCCACCTCATAAGCAATTACTCATATACCCAATAAGATGAATTGATAGTTACTATTTTTCAAGTGATAGAAATCGTACAAATCCACGAGGGAAGACTTTGGAAGTTTAAGCTACTTTTACAAACATTAGTGCTTCTATCTTTTTAGTATCTATTGGATTATTGTATATTGTCACGTTATGGCTCATTTTGCATACTCTAATTCATTTTAAATATCTTGATAAATGATGAATGGTTTGATCAAACCCTTAATTAATTATTATTTTATAAAAAAATGGTGTGCGTTACAAACACCATCATCGTTATTGACCTTAGCACCTTCTTTACCTCCATTAGTACCCTCTCTCTCTCTTACCTCCATTATGTTAGTTCTCTATGTGTTTTGATGATAACTGACATTTGTAAACGCAAGTTGAAGTTTGTCTTTGATAAGTTGAAAAACTTTTCAAAACTCAAGTTTTGGAGTTGACAAAGGATAGCTCAAGTTTTAATGAACTGAACAAAACTCTAGTTTTCATTAAACAAAGACTCTTCAATATTTACTAAATAGAACAAAACTCCAGTTTTCAAATGGAAACCTGAGTTTTGGACATACAGAGAGACTTTGATGTTTTAAGCATAAGAAAACTCTAGTTTTGATTTAGAACTCCAGTTTTCAATTTGCCATGAGTTTTTTAAGTTTTCTCAAAGTTTTGAGAAAACTCGAGTTTTAGTTTGGAAACTAGAGTTTACACTTGGCATAGAATTTTCAAGTTTTACTTAGTTTTTGAAAACTCCAGTTTTGTCTTAGGAAAGATTTCTCAAAGTTTTCATACTCAAATGAAAACTCAAGTTTGGATTTAAAAACTTGAGTTTTGACCAACCCGAGAGCTTTGCTCATTTTAATGCTTTTGAAAACTCCAGTTTTGAGTTTTTGGATTTAAACATGATTTACACTATAAAAGTCCAAAACTCGAGTTTTGATCATGAGCAGAAATGTGCTTCAAAGATAAAATCGCGACGTTTATCTCTGAAAGAAGAAAACTCGAGGTTTAGATGGGAACTCCAGTTTTGTCTTCTAAGCATAGTTGGAAACTCGAGTTTTGATAAACCAACTCGAGTTTGTGTCGCAGAGTTTGAATTTCAAATCTGACGAATTTGTCAAACCTTCTTGTTTGATCTTAATACTTCCTATCATCATTCATTAATATTCCTAGCTATGTTTAACCACTTTGTTAGTGAGTTTCAGATGACTTAGAGGATGTTTATTGAAGGTTTAAAGCAAAAGCAAAGTGACATCAGCACATTAAATGCAAAACCCAGAAAGTTTGCATACTTTTGGGTAATCTTTCTGCACACGTTAACAAAGGATTAATGTCTACTTTCCACTTCCAGTAGTTGCTATTCCAATGCATTAACATTCAAGAAGTCAACCCTAAACCTCTGTGCAACTGGATTAAGTGACGAGTAGAGAGAGAAGAAGACCAAAGCTTAACCTAATCCTTATCTAATGAAGGCAACAATTATATTGAAGATTATAACGGTCATTTAATGCTTTCTTGATATAAATAGAGCTACATTCAAGTCTTCTCAACTAACACATATGCTAAAAACGAATTGCATTCAAGTCTTACTCTTACATTTTCAGTTTTCACTTGTAAAGTATCTTTTTGATACATTGAGCTTCAGTGTTCATTTTTATTCACTCTTAGAGAAAGTTTCTTGATTGTAAATCATTTACTGTAAAGAATCACAAGTCAGGGGACTTGGTAATTGGGTTTATTGATTACAACTTGTAAGGGAGAGTAAGTTCTAGTGAGAGAATTACTCTTGAATATAGAGTGTGTAATCAATTGAGATAGTGAAAATCCCAGAGAGTCTGAGGACTGGATGTAGGTCAAGAGGTTAGACCAACCATTATAAATCTTTGTGTCTTGCTTTTCTTCTCTACTCTCTGTTCATCTTTATTTTAGTGTTAAAAAATAGAGCAGTTTTAAAAAGTTTTAAAATTCCCAATTCACCCACCTCTTAGTGATTTAGCTCCACCTTCACATTAGTAACTTCTCTCTCTCTTAGCACCTTCTTCACTTCCATTAGTACACCCCCCCTTTTTCTCTCTCTCTCTCTCTCTCACATACAACCTTTTTTTATTTGATTTCTTGTCTCATCAAATCGCTCACAGTAGAATAATTTATATAGGGTCATATGATGATCAGATTTTTATGGAATGAATTAATAGATTTTTTTTTCAAAGAAATTAATAGATTAATGTAAACTTTTAGAAAGATTTCAGGGGGGAAGAATTTATTTATTACATTCATTGCATCTATTCATGGGACAAATCAGTCAAACATCGATCCATTCAATTGTATTTATTACTGTATTTCAGAATTCAGATATCTCTTATTCAAAATATAAGGCTCTAACTCACTTTTAAGAAGCAATTAATGCTTAGTTATTAAGATCAAGGTTGTCAAACTCACGAGTTTAAGTAAACTCGTGATAGTGACGTAAACTCGTATCGTGAACTCGAATCGTAAACTCATAAGAGTTTACTTTTATTATTAAATAGATATTACTAGTGTATAATTAAATAATTAAAATCCAAAAATGACAATAATTTGATTTAAATATATTTTAAATCCAAATAATTGAAATTAAATCCACCAACATTCATCATTTATTATATTTAAGAAAGAAATTTCTATAAAATTTCTATATAAAGCTATTGAACATGATCAAATCAAAAAAGTTAATACGAATTTAAGAGTAAGTTAACATGGTTTTGTAATTTAGAAACATAAAAACGGTAAAATCAGTGTATAAACTCGTGAGTTTAATCAAGTTTACAACTAGCATGAGTTTATCGCTGACTCGACTCGTTTTTGTAAACTCGAAGCGTAAAAACGGTAAACTCGGAAAGTTAACTCGCGAGTTTGATAACCATGATTAAGATTGTTCTTATAATTAATACTTAATGTGACTTCTTATTTTTCACTCTCTCATTTAAAATTTCATTTAATATCAGTAAATTTCTTTAAGAAAATTTCAATTAAAGATAAATTGAATGAGTTAACTTTATTTCACTTTATAACACTGATTTTTTTTAGCAGCAATTATTAAATATTCTTTATTTTTCAAAAAAGTTCTTTGTATAATGTTGTTCAATAAAATTGTCCAAAATTAAAATAAAGACTATAATAGATCTTATTAGAGAGATGATTTTCAACTTTTTTTTTTTTTACCAAGAAGAAAATTTTCAACTTCAATTTCAAAATAAAACATGAACTGCAAAATAAGTTGACTAATACATATATGCATAAAAGTCTGAACATTGAATGAGTTTTTTTAATAATTAATGAATATGTATTGACTTCTTGATCAACTTATTTAATAGTCCCTCAGATCCTTCAAAATAAGTTGTTTTTTCAGCAATTAATGCATATGTATTAAACAGTGAAAAAATGATCACCTCACTTCAAATTTCATTATAATTAATGCATATGTATTGACTTTTTTAGGAGAGTATTGAAAAGGTTGAATAATCTAATTTAATACTCCCTCCGGGTCTTTTTAAAAGAGCTTAAAATTGGATTACTTTGGTCATTTATATAAGAGTTTGATATGTTGTTTGAACATTGAACAAGTTTTTTTTTTTTTTTTTCATTTTGCCCCTAATTAATTATATAAATTGCATTAATTAAAAGGTTGATAATACTTTTTTTTGTTTTGATACAGCCAGTGGGGGAGGGGGGAGGGGGGAGAGGAGAGGGGGGAGGCAGGGCTCGAACCCTAGACAAAGGGGAGTGCCAGCTCCTAAGGCTAGCCCTAATGTCATCGCGCTACGAGGCGCTTGGCAAAAGGTTGATAATACTTATGTTTAATATATTTCTCTTTCTTACTTGTCCCTTATAAATAATTAAGGACATACTTGTAAAAAAAAGGTTTATTTAAGACATATTTATTATTTTTAACTAAATTTAACCACTTTTTTAAACTACGTAATTCGGTTATCTATTTCTTATAAATAGGACCAGAGGGAGTATAGATTATACATTTTGAGGGAAAAAAATCTCATCTCTCCCTCTACATACAGATGAGCATTTTATTAGACTCCTTGCAATCAAGCACGTACGTCAAATGGAAGAATTGAGGGGGTGAAAGAAAAGAAGCCAATAAGATAACAAACCAAGTAAAAACTGATGCGTGAAAATTTCATCTCCTCCCTAAATTTTGATTACCTCACTTCATAGTTTACGGGTTGCAGCTAGCTAAAATTGTGTTATGTTTTATACATAAGAAAATTCTAGACGCACGCTCATACACGTATGTATGCATGTATTTGTAAAATTTGATTGTTTAATTAGATTCAAACAATTCGAACTTGTAACAACTAACAACAACAAAAGTTACAAAATAGCATTGAGAAATAGCCTAATACATTTATTGACCAATATAATTCTCAATATACATTATTTTAGATTGTTACATTAATTATTCTCATATTCTATATTCCTAATTCTTAACGCATCCGGTTATGCATCCATCCACGCAGCCTTAACTTCGTCTATAGCTACAAAAAAACAGAATTACACAAAACAACAGAATACCAGTGAAAGAATATTATAATCAAGTTAGTACTCCATTCTGTCCTTCATATAGGACATATTTAGATAATTGATTTTGGTCCTAAATATAAGACTTATTTTTTCATATTTATCAATCTTTTCTTAATTTACTCTTATTGATGCTTCCTGATTCATAATAAAAAAGGAGGGGGAATGAAGGAATAAAAGAAAATGACTATGGTGTTTTAAAAAATATATGCCACATTAACTAACTTAGCTAACTTCATTAATCTAATCAAATTAAGTAAATATTTATTATATTAAAAACCGGACAGAGTATTAAACTATTTGTATTGACGGAGTATTAAATTATTTGTATTGACATATTACTTTCTAATGAAATAATGGAGCATGTGAATATATATGACTGAGATTAAGTACTAAGCCAAGGGCTTTGTAGCCTAGTAGCATGAGAGCTTCCCTTTAAATGAGAGTGTTCCATCTTGTAGGTAACATTAGAATGTTAGTGTCTACCCTCTTAATTCAAAAAGAAAAAAGAAAAGAAAGAGCAAGTACTGAGAAATTAATTAGGAGAAGATATGTTACGTACATAGGTCATTATTATTAGTGGTAGAGTTGAGATTAGTGCAAGACGAGTGAGCACAACCGAGGGAGCAAGTATTGGGTTGGAGTTGTGATTCTGGGATCAGAAGCTGTGCAATAAAGTATGCAAGCAGCAGTACATAATGCTGCACGAAAGGAGAGGCTTTCCTGATAAACATTTTGGCATACAAGATGCAAAGCATACCGCGAAACCTGATGGAGCTGCTTCACTTTGCGTTATTTCCAGATTTAACACTAACCAAGTCACAAATATTAACCTTATCACTTTCTTCGAATTCTTCCCCTCCATTATTATACTTCTTTCTTGCTCAGTGCTTAAGTGATTTTAATTTCTCTGTGTATGTTATGAGGTCCTGGGGATCCCTTGCCTCGCCCTATAGCTAGAACGGACTTTATATATATATGGCCAACCGTAGGTAAGTCAATAGTTGAATTTGATGGTTGAAATTTATGATTTTCCATTACTCCACTTTATTGTCTGCGGGAGTTAAGTCAACAGTTGAAATTGATGTTGAAATTTATGATTATCCATTAGTACTCCACTTTAAAATCTTTGGGAGTTTCGACGCCTTTAATTCGTAAATGGTTCTGAATTTAATTTGTTTTAATGGCAATTATGTGGGGATCAGTACAAATATTGTTGGTGGGCAATATTGATTATTGAAGCCTCTTAGTGAATTTAAGCAAACGAGAGACAATGACCTCGTGGTGAATCCGAATTATAAATTTTAAGAGTTTATTTTTATTATTAATTAGGTATTACTAGTGTATAATTAAATAATTAAAATATAAAAATGACAACAATTTGATATAAATATATATTAAATCAAAATAATTGAAATTAAATCCATCAATATTCATTATTTGTAATATTTAACAAAGAAATTTCTATAAAATTTATATATAAAGTCATTAATCATGATTAAATCAAAAAGTTAACATAAGTTTAAGAGTAAGTTAATACGATTTTGTTAGCTATAAACGTAAAAACAGTAAATTTGGTGTATAAATTCGTGAGTTTAATCGAGTTTACAATTGACACAAATTTACCAGTGACTCGACTCGTTTTTGTAAGCTAGAAAATAGAAATGGTAAGTTTGGAGAATCAATTCACGAGTTTGACAACAACACTCAATACAATTAATGCATTGTTATCCTCCCCAGTATCCATTACAAATAGAATATTCATAATATGGCATAATACTCCTCATTTGTTTAGTATAAGAGTTAGATAATTAATTTATCGATATTAAGAAAGTTAGTTATTTATAACAAAATATGTATTGGTTTGCACATAATAATATGCCTTTTAATTTTGTGCAATATAACTACTTCTGATAGAAACATCTTCTGATGTGCAATCTTGATACTTTGGGGAGAAAATTATAAATAAGGAGGAACAAACACTACAAAAAAAAAAAAAAAAGCCATTGTTTGTCGCGGTTAACTTGTAGCGGTTAAAAAAAAAACCATTACAAATGAACATTTTGATGAGCATTTGTCACGGTTTTAAGCCAAACAGCCACAAATTAGTAATGGAAGCATTGGCGCCAAATGGTGACCATTTTGCTTCGATTTTTGTACCGGTGACACAAAACCAAACCGCCACAAATATGGCGCCAGCCTTGGCGCGTTATGGCACGAAGTCTGTTACGTTGCGGTTACTTCCTAGCGGTTTTGTCAAAATAACCGCTGCAAAAATTCAAAATGACACAATTTTGTCACGGTGGAGAGAAACCGACACCATAACGCGTCCAAATGTTAAGATTTGTAATGGTTTCAGCTGTAACCGCTACAAAATGTATTCAAAATGACATAGATTTGTCACGGTGAGAAGAAACTGACACCTTGACCGAGTCCAAATGTTAAAATTTGTAATGGTTTAGGCTATAACCGATACAAAATTTATTCTATAAATAGGCGTCCGTACAACAACTATAAATATTCAAAAATATTCTAAATCAGGATTGTCGCTAAATGAGCATTCTCTGCTTGGTTGTCGAAGACATGCATATATCTGCAACGCTGATCTCGGGAGATGAGATAAGAGCTGCAGGTATTTGCCTCCCTTCTCATCATTCAAGCCGAGGATGTTCATTTAGTGAAAATCCAAATTTAGTTATTCCATTGACTTGAAGACTTCTCCTCTTCTGAAGATTGTCCAACATACCATCGGAGATTGGGTCCAATGTAGCCACCAATCTCTCTGGGAAATATCTCTGATCAAAATGGGTCAGTGAGTTTTTCTGGGGAGATCGGTGGCTACACTGAATCCAAATCTTCACCGACATGTTGGACAATTTACTATAAACTTGTTATTCCTAATTTATTAACCTCAGCAAATTAAAGAAAATAAATGGGAATGTTTTTATTGTAATAAAGAAAAAATCCGAACTAATTAGTTTGGGATTTTTTTTAAAAAAAAATATTAAATTTGTAGCGGTTATACTTAAAACCGTTACAAAGTTTCAAAGGTCATGTATTTTGCAGCGGTTATTAAACCGCTACAAATTTCAACGAAGAACGAGGCACAGTCGTCGCGGTGGAGGTGGTGGTTTTACTTAAACCGTTACAGAATTTCAAAGGTCATTTATTTTGTAGCAAATTTCCACGAAGAACGAGGCACAGTGGTCACGGTGTAGGTGGCGGTTTTGGCGTAATCGCTACAAAATTATTAATTTTGTGACGGTTATTTGGGATAACTGCTATGAAGTGCAGCGGTTTTTATACTTTCCTTTTCACTTTTGAAATTCACACGCGCGCTTTAGTTATTGTTCACATCTCAATTTCAACTTTTACCTTTCAACATCATGGTTTCTCACGACAAGGGAAAAGAGAAAGTAGTTGAACCTCAAAAAAGTCCTATCAGGGTAGTAGTAGTACTAGTAGAGGGGGCCGTAGGAGAGGGCGTGGGTCTCTAAATATCCCCCTTCAACCCCCTCAGGTAAATATCCCCCTTCAGCCCCCTCAGATTGGGAATGAGTTTGATGACCTCTTTGCAAATGACCCAATCCCACACCCAGAGACCTTAGAGACAGTAGGTGGAGATCGAGGCGCAAGTCTGTCGATTGACGACATCCTCAATGATGAAGATGAGGAGATCTGGATTGAGATTCCCGTAGCAGAAACAGAGTGGTTTGTCGACCAGGAGAACGAGTGGGACCAATGGAATCCCCGACCGTCGTCTTCTCGTTCCACCGGATTTGCGGTGGATGTCGAAGGTAAGTATAAGTAGTTTATTGGAAAAAAAATAAAATTTAAATTCCTGACGTGTAATGAAAATTTATCTAAATACAATACAACAATTTTGTTATAATTGTGCAGATCCACATGGGAATGTCAGCAGGAGGATGCTGGATGTTCACACGCTCAGTCAGGAGGACAACGTCTACTGCGTGAAAGTCCCCTGGAACGTGGACACGGACCAGCTGATCGGCAGCGGTGTTCACCTGTTGAACCGATTCCTGTCACAATTTGGCGGGAATTGGGCATGGTTCCAGATCTATTTCCACGATTGGAAAAAGGTCCCGAATGACATCAAGGAGAAGGCGTTTGAGAACGTTGTGCAGGTAAGTTATGTTGTGTAAATAAATTTTACATGTTAATAGTTTTAAGTTGTATAAATTGTGGTTAATTTAGTTATCTATTTCTAAATAATTATTACTTAATTACTAATTATTTTATGATATAGAAAAAGTTTAAACTGTGAGCCCAGGCGAAGAGGTATGTAAAGATGAAAATGGGAGAAGCGTGGAAGAGCCGGAGGGGTCGTCTTTACGACCAGCAGAATGGAGATGGGACTATGCCTCTACAACAATTGATGGAGAACGTCCCAGACGGCGTGGAGGCAAATGATTGGGCAGCTTTTGTCCAATATAGGAGGAGTGTAAAGGGACAGGTACGTTTTTTAATTAATCATAGTTTAGTTTTTTTTTTTTAACATATGGGTATTGTATAGTTTAAAATTTGTTTTAATTAACTACACCTCTATTTTACCTTAATTGCATAAACAACTCATTTATTTTGCAGGCTCTATCGCAGAGGAACACCAGAAGCAGGGCAGCTCAAAGGGTCAATCACACGGTAGGATCCAAGACGTTTGCTGTGACGTACAGTGAGCTGGTATGTTAAAAGTTAAGTTAATTTTATGTTAAATGATTATTGTTTTGTTTTAGACATAACTAAGTTTATATTCTTTTAGTAAGAGTAGGCTCGGGAGGAGAACCGTCAGATGGACTACGAGGAGTTGTATACATGCACCCATAGACACCGTGATGGGACGCCGATCTCTGAGGCAGCAGAGGAGATAATAGTAAGTTACAAAAAACTAATTATATGGTTAATGTTGTATATTTAAATTTAATTAAATTGATTGATTAATGTTTTATGAAATATGTGCGTCAGGCCCGAATTGAGCAGAGCCAGCAGGAGTTGCGAGGGTTCTGTTGATCCTATGGCCACATTGAAAGCTGCTATGGGCTCAGTCGAGCATCCTGGCCGTGTTAGGGGCTTTGGGCTAGGCGTTAGGCCTAGCATGGTGTATGGCAAGGCCTCCTCCTCTACCTCCAGGACCTCCGGCTCGAGCATGCCACCACTGGAGGCGGTTGATGCGATGATTGCCAAGAAAGTTGTCGCGTAGGTTGCTGAGCAGCTTGACGAGAAGGTTGCCGAGAAGATTGCTGCAGAGAGGGCCAGAAATGAGGCCAGGACTAGGCGCATGCAGGAGAGTCTCAACAGTTGGTTCGATACTCAGAGGCATAGCTGGCAATCACTTGCCGGGGCCTTGACAGAGTTGCTGCCTAACAGACGATTTCCATCTCCCGAGCCTCCCCCTACGTTCGCCTTTAAGGATTCCCCTGGCTCCCTTGACTCCCCGTTCGGAACCTGCTGTTGGTGAAGATGAGGACGATGTTTCCTCTGGTCGAGCTCACGTCGCCCCTGAGAGAGACCCCCCTGAGACAGGACCTGATCATCGGGATCTTGATAGTTAGTTCTTATTTTCTTTGGTAATTCATTTTGTACGCCCTGGATGTTTGTTGACAATTTTATTAAATTTAAATATTTGTTATCTTTTTTTTCCCAGTAGCTTTTTTAAATTTAAATATTTGTTATCTTTTTTTTAGTAGGTTTTTTAAATTTAAATATTTGTTACGTTTTTTTTTAAGTAGGTTTTTTAAATTTAAATTTTATTAAATAATAAACAGAGTTTATAATTTGTGATTAAAAAGATATGTTAATAAATTTTGTAGCGGTTTTCATGCTAAAATCGCCACAAAATATATTTGTCGTGGTTTTAAGAGGGAACTGCTACAAATTTGAATTTCAAAGTAAAAAATAACCGCCAAAATTTTCAAACCGTCATCATTTGGTATCGGTTGACGTAGCGGTTTCTTAACCGTGACTAGTTTATGGCGGGACTTTTCAATTCAAATTTGTAGCGGTTTCTTAACTGCGACGAGTTTACGATTCAAATTTGTAGCGGTTCCTGAACCGCAACGAGTTTACAATTCGAATTTGTAGCGGTGCCTTAACCGCGACAAATTTGAATTGTAAACTCGTTGCGGTTTTCAACCGCTACATAGTGTCCCATGTTGCATTTAAAGATCTCAAGTGCTGAGATGAAAGTAATTAAACATTGTCTCCATATTTGTATACTTTCTTAGCTTTGTTTGCTACAGATGGATAAGTCATGGATCAAGATGTCGCACAGTTCTCCTGTATATTTAGCGAGATTGAAAATGTTTTTAGATTTCGCCTTCTCTCACGCTAGCATTAATGGCAAGATCGTGTGTCCTTGTTGTAGATGCAAGTTTAAGAAGTGGCAAACACGAGAAGGTGCTATGGAACATCTTCTTATTAAGCCTTTCCCAGAAGCTTATACATTATGGGGGTGTTTATGGTGAGAAATGTGGTATGAGATATGGGGATCATCATCTTCAAACCTCACAAGTAGGAAATCAACTAGATCAAGATGATCCGATTAATGAATCTGTTCGTGACGCTTTTGGTGTTCAAGACGACAACTTCACGGTAGAAGTGCAGGGTCCTGAACCAGTTTTCTGCAGGAATGAAGCAGCTCGGGAATTTTTCAGCCTCATGGATGAGAGCGATTGTCCTTTGTATCAAGGTTGTCAGAAATACTCAAAATTATCCTTTCTGATCAAATTGTACCACATCAAGTACATGTGTGGGATCACTAATAAGGTGATGTCGATGCTGCTGGAATTACTACGAGATGCTTTGCCTGACGCGGACATTCCTACAACCTTCTACGAGGCCAAGAAGATAATCAACAGATTAGGATTGAACTACGAAAAAATCAATGCCTGCCCCAACGACTACATGCTTTATTGGGGGAGGATGCTCAGAGGGAGACTTGTAAGAAGTGTTACACTTTGAGGTTCAGGACAGTTCAGAAGGGAAAAAAGCAGAAGAAGAAACCCACAAAGATTCTAAGGTATTTTCCTTTAAAACCTCACTTACAAAGATTCTTTATGTCGTCTAAGACAGCTGAGCATATGAGGTGGCATGAAGTCGACAAGAACGAAGATGGTGAACTCAGACATCCACGTGATGGTGAAGCGTGGAAAGCGTTCGAGTCAGACTTTCCTGATTTCGCGGCGGACCCTAGAAATGTTCGTCTTGCTTTGACAACCGATGGTTTTAATCCGTTTGCGAATCTTAGCACAAGTTATAGTATATGGCCAGTTGTTTTGATACCTTACAACTTGCCCCCTTGGATATGTATGAAATAGAGCTCCTTTATTATGTCCATGATCATTCCAGGCAAAAAGGCACCGGGAAATGACATCAATGTGTATCTACAACCGCTTATCCAGGAGTTCGTGGAGTTGTGGAACGTAGGCGTCGAGACGTATGACGCACACGAGAAGACACTGTTCAACTTGCGTGTGGCGTTGATGTGGACTATCAATGACTTCCCTGGATTGGGAACATTATCCGGGTGGAATGTGCATACCGGCCTTGCGTGTCCGGCTTGCAATTTTGACTTTGACTCAGTGCGCCTTCCCCACAGTTGTAAGTGGTGCTTCATGGGTCATCGGAGGTTTCTCGATGGTACGCACAGGTTTAGGTTGCAGCGCAATCGTTTCAATGGGCAACAAGAAAGAAGAGGACCTTCTCAGAATTTATCTGGTGCAGATATCATAGAGCAAATTGTGGATGTTGAATTTGAGTATGGGAAAAAAGACGACCCAGCAAAGGCTGGGACAAAGACGGCCAGGGCTTCTAGTTCTGTGACCCAGCAATGGCGGAAGATAAGCGTCTTCTTTGTTCTTCCGTATTGGAAAGATAATTTGCTCCGACACAGTCTGGATGTCATGCACATTGAAAAGAATGTGTGCGACAATGTGTTGTACACGATTATGAATGAACCAGGTAAGTCAAAAGATCATCTTCAAGTGAGGAAAGATTTACGGGAGATGGGGGTTTGTGCAGACGCGTGGCCAGATGAGCATGACAGATTTCAATTGGCAAAATTCACCCTGACAAAACCGAATAAGGAAATCTTTCTCGCCACTGTGAAGAAAATAAAAGTTCCTGATGGGTATTCAAGCAACATTTCACGATGTGTGGACGTGCAGGCTCGAAAGGTTACTGGGCTGAAGAGCCATGACTCATATGTGCTTATGCAACAGTTACTTCTGTTGGCCATAAAAAATACACTGTCTCTCGATGTGTCGATCGTTTTGGTCGAGCTTTGTACTTTCTTTCGGAAGTTGTGTTCCAAGGTGTTGATCATGGAGGAGCTCAACCAGCTGCAACAGCAAATCATTCTTACGCTGTGCCATTTGGAGATGATCTTTCCTCCTTCATTTTTCACGGTCATGGTTCACCTGACAGTACACCTTGTTCACGAAACAAAGATTTCTGGCCCGGTTCACTACCGATAGATGTATCCTATTGAGATGTACTCTTTTAAAATAAATTACTTCAGCATTACATTACTTCCTAGTCGCATGTTTAACCATTGATGTATCGAAATTTTTCCTTATTACTTTATAGGTTCCTTGGGAAACTAAAATCTTACATGAGGAATAAGGCGTGACCTGAAGGTTCAATAGCAGAAGGTTATATTGGGGAAGAAGTCTTGTATTTTTGTTCCAGGTACTTTGATGACATTGAAACGTCATTCAACCGACCGCCTCATGTGGACGATTGTCCTAAGCCAGAGCCAGAGCCAGAGCCATCAGCTTCAAAGTTGTTATTCCCTCGTGTTGGTAAACCAGTTGGCAGATGTGAGAACTTCAAACTCACGGCACTTGAGAAGTTTGAAGCACATAGACATGTCTTGATCAATTGCACTAAAGTTGAACCGTACCTTCAATAAGGATTGCACACAGATATATATGTTATCCTATATGTTTCCTTACATTTTATAGGCACATTTCTTGCTCGTCATCACATGTTTAATTGCAGGGAATTTAGGAGTCATGTGAAGCGTCAGCTGAGGATCCGTACACAGACATCCTCCAAAATTGATAGAAAGGTCCACAGAGAATTCCAGGGTTGGTTTAGGAGGAGAATAATGACTGACCACAACCCCCACTCACTAGAATTCAAAGCTCTCGCACTCGGCCCGCTTGACCACGCCCAAAGATTTACAGCATACAATGTTAATGGCTTCAAGTTTTGCACGGTTTCACGAGATCAGGGATTGCTGACCCAAAACTCAGGTGTATATGGCACGTTTGGGACGAGGAGTTATGCGAGCAGCAGTGACGGGAACATGCAGTTCGGTGACGTCCCGTATTATGGAAAGATGCTTGATGTGGTTAGGATAACTTACCAAGGCCATTTCTCTGTGACGTTGTTCAAGTGTTTGTGGGCGAATACGACAACATCTCGGGGACTCACAACTGATGACTTAGGCATCACATCAGTGAATTTCTCCCGACCTATTCACACTGGTCAGTCTGAAGATGACGAGCCGTATATTCTTGCCTCAGAGGCCCATCAGGTTTATTACGTCGCCAATGAGAGGCACAGGGATTGGAATACGGTAGTTCACTTAAAGTCTCGGGAACTTTACGACATGGGCGATGGTGAGAACGTCGCCTACAATTATGAGCTGCTCCAGCCAGCCAGTTTCGAAAACTTCTTCCCAGACGGCGATGACACATTACCTATAATTCGGTACGTTTTTTTAATATACGCAATATGAAATATAAAAATATCACTTCACAAAAGTTTTCTATATGTCTTATTCCATATTCAACTCACACGTAACTTTTTATACAAACTTTCTTTGTAGGGATGCTGACGAAGATTGAGAAGAAAAATTATCCCTACTCTTCATTTTACTTTTCTTTTCATAAAAAAAAAACCCAAAAAAGTTTTTTGTCGTGGTTTAAAACCACCTCTAAGAACAAAAAAAACTGCTATAAATTCAAAACCGTTACAAAACAACAAATACACCGCTACTAAATTAAACCGCTACAAAACATCGAAAAAACCGCTACTAAGCTAAACCGCTACAAAAACCGCAACCATAACCGTTACAAAGTGATGCGCTGAGATCAAAATAAATACCCCCACCAAATCACATTCAATATGCTTCAATTTTGTTTTCTACACATGTTTTCTCTTTGTCTTCTCTCATATTTTTACGTTTTCTCAACGAGGCAAAGTGTTTGAATTGGGTAAGTGTCACTCAGCTTGATCACATCTAGTGATTATCGAAATATTTGTTTTTTCTTCTACCTTCTTGATATTAACTTCTCTTATTTTACAGGTGCATTTTTTCAATTTTCAACTTCTTTTTTACTTTCACATACTTATTTATCGATCCACTTTCTTACACTTTTGTTTTATAATTCATTTTATTTTAACTAACTCATAAATTATTGTTATTATACTTAGATATTCTCATTTTTTTCACATCTATAGTAACCTTATACAATTGAATATCATAGTTTAATATCATTTATTTTCAGTAAAAATATAAATGATTAATAATTTAAAATTTTTTAATTACAATAAGAATTGTTAAATTTTTTTAAAAAAAATTCATCAATTTGTAGCGGTTACGAAACCGCTACAAATACGAAAATAACAACACGTGCCAAAACTACTTTAAAAATTACGTGAATTTTTGTCGCGGTTTCTGAACCGCTACAAATATAAAATAAAAAATGGCGCCAAAAATTTTTGTAAAAATATTAGCGGGAATTATTTGTGGTGGTTATCCACCGCTACAAATATTATGGCGATAAACTTTTTTCAGATATTTGGACAATTTAGTAATGGTTATATAACCGTGACAAATGTAAAATAAAAAATAGCGCCAAAACATTTTTCATTTTGTAGCGGTTTTTTTACCGCGCCTATTGTGTACATAAGTTGTCAGCTTAACCTTATATAGTGGCGGTCAACTTTAACCGCTACAGTTACAGTAGCGGTTTATGTGCATGTAGTAGAGGTTTATTTTAACTGCTACAAATTGTTTTGTTTCGGTGGTTTTTGTTGCGGTTTGTCTAACCGTGACAAATGTCGTTAGTCGCGGCAAAAATTGCTACAAATGTGCGATTTTGACCGCTACAAATGTGCCATTTTTGTAGTGAAAGTGGATTAAGGTATGATATTTATGATTAAAGTAAACACCTTATCTCACTCATATATTTAGGACTAGAGATAGTATTTTTTTAGAAAATATTATTTACTGTTGTAGAATCTTAGTTAATATCATAATTGGTTAATCATTCTAAGACCATATAAAGAGGGTCTTAGTTTATGGATAAGGTGTGTAGGGAGTTTATTGGAGTGTTATTCCTCATATTGTCACCCTATAGATTTGGTGTTTCTTCATCACCCTCGAGAAATGATTTGTCAATCTTCTTTCTTTCTTTTTTTATGGGAAAAAGTTTAGGTGATTTGAGTTTTCGAGGCTCATAAAGGATAAACATGTCTTCAAGCTCAAAGACCGCTTACAGATAGCCCAATAACTAGGTTCTTGTAATGAATCTTTAGTTGTAAAATATAGGGTTAATGTGTAAAAATGCACATGTGTCTACTCTCAGAAGTGCCCAACACTAAGTGTTTTTTTTTTTTTTTTTATGCAACAGTGACTATGAGGTTAAGAAAGGGGAGCAAAAATCCCACCTGCCATTAATGGAATAGATGTTTGTTCCATTAACGGCAAGTGGGATTTTTCCTCTGCTTTCTTAACCTTGTAGTCACTGTTGCAAAAAAAATAAAAATCACTTGGTGTTGGGCACTCTTGAGAATAAAATATATGTACATTTTTACACTATAACCCTAAAATATATTCATAACAATACATGTCAGAGTCGTTTGTAGTTTGGGTTCTTTTTTCCTTTTTGATACAAGGCGATAGAGGAGGGGGGATCAAACCCAGGACCGGGAGGGGGAAATTAATCCCAATACCACTACATTACTAGTAGTGCTGGTGTAGTTTGGGTTCTTACTTAGTTTATGTTTAACTCTTCAGCTAGTTGGGCCTAACCTGTGTATAAATACTTGACTGGTTGTACATTACTATTCACTCAATAATATTGAGTGAAAACCAGCACTACTAGTAGTGCAGTGGTATTGGGATTCATTTCACCCTAGGTCTTGGATTTGATCCCCCCCCTCCCCCTATCGCCTTGCATCAAAAAATAAAATAATAATATTAAGTGAAAATGGGCTTTGTTGACTAACATGGTACTGGAGCCATGAATCAAGGTCCAGCGAATCGAGTCATATGGTAGTCCAACCCATTGCCCAAACGAGTTCAGATTTCTGTCAGGTGTTTCACCTTCTCTCTTCAGGTTTTGAGTTTCTTTCTTAGGATTCTCGAGTATTCTTCTTGCTCGCCGAGGAAATACCAGACAAATCGTTTGATTCCTCTGCTCTCTGGTAAAGAAGATGGTTTCTCTTGTTCTCTGTGGTTCGTGATTATTCGGTCGCTCTTCATCACGCTTTCACTGTCCTGATTTATACACTAAGATACATGTTATTGTTGTCGGTGGTTCTTGCTTGTTCGATTACCCTTCAAAGTGTCATCGCCGCCCTGGTTTTGTGCTCAAGGTACATATTCTTGCCTTCTTCGTCCTGATTTGTGCTCAAATTAAGGATACACATTATTGTCTCAATGTTTCCACTCTCCTTTTCGTTCTTCAACATGACTGATTCAGAGACCAATCCCTTCCAATCCGTGCATTTTAATCACCCCTCTATCTACATCCAGCCAACACGTAAGCTAAAACCCTTGTATATTAGGTTCTTAGTGGGTCAAAAAATTATTCTATATGGAGTCGGGCAATGAATGTTGCTCTTCATGGAAAGAATAAACTTGGTTTCATAGAGGATACCTGCACCCATGAGAAACGGGACGACAAGTTGAAGGAACTTTGGGATCATTACAAGTCAGTAGTGAAAGACAGAATATCACCAAGAGGGGGGGTGAATTAGGGATATCAAATTTTCTTCCGGTAGTTGCTCTGTTTGCTCACAGCACGAACAGAGATGAACAGAGTAGAGTTGAGGAAGAATGAACACAAGGAATTTATACTGGTTCGGTCTAAATCCTCGACCTACGTCCAGTCTCCAGACTCTCCGGGATTTCACTATCTCAAATGATTACACACTCTGTACTCTCGGAGTAATTCTCTCACTCTAGAACTTACTCCCCCTTACAAGTTGTAATCAAATATCCCAATCTCAAAGTCCCAATACTTTGAGATTCTTACAATAAATGATAATCAATGATGAACTCTCTAAAAGAGTAGATAAGTAAACACTGAAGATTGAAATATCAGAAGATATTGATTTCTTGTTGAAACAGTAAATGAAGTTGTTCGCTAATTGAATGCGCAGAGTTTTCGGTCGGTGGAGACTTGAATGCTTCTCATATTTATAGACGCTTGCATTTAATGACCGTTGAGAAGTGATTAATGAGCCGTTGCGAATAATGAATGTGACCGTTAAGAATTCTGTGGCTTTGTCACTTCGTATGTTTCCGACATTCGTCTGTTATTCTCCGTTGACATTCCTTATTCAAAATGTCCATTGAAGCTCATTAGGAATGTTGTCTGAAAAGTAGCCGGATTGCTTTTCGCTTGCTCAGATGGTTTCTTGCCAAATTGGTGATTCTCTGTGCTTCGCATTAAATGCTTCTGACAGAAATTTGCTTTATGATAATTTGAAGTTTAGCCCTGTTAATCCTATCTAAAACACACTGGAAACATGTTTAATAATGATTAGAAATGATAAGGAACAATAATATCAGGTACCCATTGCATAATCACAGAGATTCAGATTTCGAGAACGCTAATTTCAAAAACTGATATGGGTAACTCGAGTTGTACAGTGGTAACTCGAGTTACAGTCAAATTATGAGTATTTTGGGAGAAGATGGCCAACTCGAGTTACATCCATTAACTCAAGTTGCTCGTATGTCAAAATCAAACAGAAAGCAATTTGCTTTGGCATAACTCGAGTTGCATAGTAATAACTCGAGTTATTCTTAAATTAAAAACATACAGAGAGCAATTGCATTTTCATAACTCGAGTTGCACAGTAGTAACTAGAGTTATGTTAAAAATAAATTCAGACAGCGAGCGACTGCATTTAGGCATAACTCGAGTTGCACAGTAATAACTCGAGTTATGTTAAACTTAAATTCAAACAGAGAGCAATTGCTACAGTACTAACTCGAGTTGTTGAAAATAACTCGAGTTGCTTCAGATGACAGAAAATTCAAATCGCGAGAAGCTTTCTGGAAATGTGAAGTACAGCCCATAACTCGAGTTGTTAAGTGATAACTCGAGTTCTGACCCTTTGAAAAACAATTTTTAACTTGAGTTATGATTTTTGTGAAAATTCTTTAAGTCCTATAACTTGAGTTGTAATCAATCAACTTGAGTTACTAATTTTCCAAAACCCTTTTCAAAGAACTCAAGATTGCTTTCAAACAATTTTATCAAATGAAGCAATTGTTAGTCATCATCAAAACATATGGAAAACTAACAGGTAGTGCTTTCTTGGTTGGTAAATTTGGTTGATAGGCCAATCGCCTCTGTATGGTTTTCTCTCTTAAAGGCCCATCTTGTCGGGTTAGACTTAAAAGAGCTTTTTGATAAGATAGACAGTGCCGACTGCCAAGATTTTTTCTCTTCACCGATCTATAAATTTACTCTTTGAAGGAACCACATCTATATATGCATTGTGTGTGGGTCCGTGTGTGTATATTGTTTTTTGTAGAAGTTGGAACTTGCACTCTGCTACTAGGTTTGTGAATAGAATATTTATTCATAAGTCCATTGATGTGGATGGCTCGGTGTGTCACCAACATCAGGTGACTTGCGGAGGAGTGTTAAGGAACTCTCAAGGGTATTAGTTGATGGGATTTCATAAGTCCCTTGGACTCCGGACTATTATCGAAGCTGAATTATACGCTATCATGACTGGTCTCAAAATGGGTCACCAGATGGGCTTACAGAAAATTATCCTCTATTCAGACTCTCTGGACGCTGTCAACATCCTTATGCGAGACTGTTCTACTGATCATCCGCTAAAAGACATCATTGGGGAGACTCGAGAACTTCTCTACCGCGACTGGAATGTGGAGCTCCATTATACTCCAAGAGACAACATCTCGTGTGCCAATTATATGGCCAAGCAAGGTCACGACGCTCTTGATGGTGCCGATATTGTTTTTGTTCCAACAGTTCCAAGAGGATGTCTTGAGATGGTTTTGAAGGACCAATTGGCCTGTCATTATTAGTTTACTTCATAGTGTGATGTACTAAGGGCTTGATCGTCATGGTCTAGTCCCTATCTCACTTTTCAAGCCTTGGCTTACCTTTAATTATCCAAAAAAAAAAGAATATTTATTCATAATTTACTTAATACTTAATGAATAATTAATAGTTAATAAAATCTTAATATATATACACACGAACTGGCACGGGCAGTCCAATGATGTCCCCATAGCACCCATTGGTTTAGTGTACGAGCCAATCACTTTAAGCCTGCCTGTTACAAGTCTTCTTTGGACTAGCCGAAACGGGCAAATTCTATCAGTCCTAGGTGGCTTTACTGGATTACGGCCGACTTGCTCACCCCAAGGTTCTATATACGAACACATACACACACACACACACTATTTTTCACTAAATATACGAATATATAGCTTGTTATTGTGCTATATGCTTCTTCTTTTTTGGGGCCTAATTAGATATAAGGACGAAAAGGACAAGTTATTAGTAATAACAAGACTTAATTACTTGCATGTTGCGCATATTAAGAGGCAGCATCTTCATCACTGTTATTATAAAGACGCATAAAGGAACAAAAAAAATTTCAAAACTGATAGGCTCACAAAGATATTTCAATATGACGGTTTGAATCTTAGGACTTATTACAAGTGTAACACTCCAATTTTCTAAAACGTTTTCAAAATAGTTTGATCAGAGTAGAGCATCGGAAGTAATTAAATTGAAGAGTAACTAATAAACATCTACTGTAATGTATTTGTTTGCTTTCACAGCAATACAAAAAATTTCGAATGACTACAACGTTAAGTACGTATCAAAAGAACTTCCTCCCGCCAATCTTCATGCCGACTACTTACCCTTGTCTTCGGTCCTGGTTCCTTCGGATCCTGAGGCTATAGCAAGGGCTGAGGTTCAATACTCATTGAACCTCAGGTAACGGTTAACCTCATGCTTATGTAACAATTATGTATGACAGTTATTCATGACATTACAACAATAATCACATATGAAAGATAATAACATAACACAGCCACTGCATATGTATGTTATTATAGTCTGCACTATTCACCAGTGCCACGATGTACATTCGTGTCCTCAGCGCTAGGAAAACTCAACGGCATTATCAAAATCATAACTCGTGTATAGCTGAATGTATATGGAAAACTTTAAGACGGAGTCTTAATCTATGAATACATCTATCACATATAAAAGTATAATAAGCATCAGAGTTAGTGTTACAGTACGCGTCCGTACCTTCGTTGGTGATGATGGTACGTTCGTCGGTCGGTATGCGTTCACGGATAGCCTATAATAGTAATATTGTTTTATTAATCCATAAATAATATCCTAAGAGATATTTTGGCCACTAATGACTATTTTACCCCTGGTAAATTTATGTTTCACTTTATTCCCCCAAAATTTCGTAGAAAACGCTGTTACACATTTGGGCAGATTTTTCATTTAACTTTGAAAACTCATAACTAATTCTAGAAAAATCGAAAGGAGGATCCGTAAAATTATCCAGACTCCGTAGGATGTCTATTTTTGAGAAACAATATTAGCTTTTACCCAGAACTTAAGAACATCCCCCAGTTTCCACGTGTTCATATCTTGCCCAGAAAAGTTCCAGAATTTCGTAGCCTATTTTCTACAATTTTTAATTCCTTGTACAAAACTCTAAATGACACATTCTAGGTATATTTGGAAAGTTCTATATGTCTACTTTAACCATGAAAAATTTCAGAATTAATTGACTTCATCTTCAATATAAAATTATGGTATTTTTACTTCTGACTCCAGAAATCGCCTACCCGAAAAATTTCGCCAAAACTGCGTTACTTCGTTGTTTCTCTCTCAAAAATTTTTCTCTATCACTTCCTTCATCAATTTTTCGAAATAAAGCTATTTTTAACCATAAAAACATGAAAATAAAACTACTCTAGTATTTTTAAGATTAAAACACAACTATCTATGAATTTAAAACTAGAACTTGAGAGCTTACCTGCTATTGCTTCAATCCCTTCAAGAACCTCCTCACTCACTTCCTCTCCTCTCTATAATCAGATCACTCTTGTTGTTTTGGTGTGAATTTTGTGAAGGCCAAAGCTCCCTATTTATACTAAATTACTATGGCTCATTGGTAAATTTTTTCCTCCTTCTCCAACAAGTTGCCCTCCTTATCCAACAAGTTGTGGCAACTTGTTCTCTAAGTTTCCTAACTTTCTCTTTAAGTTGTTGACCATTCTAGAAAATTCCTACTTCCTTCTTAAGCTATGAAAACCGTCCCCCCCCCCTCCCCTTCATCTTTTAATTTGTTTTGTGTTTTAATTTTAGCCTATTGTTTAATGTTTTAAGCTCCCTTATTGGTTCTTTTTAATTTACTTGGATTTAGCTTTCATGATGTTTAATTTAATTCAAGTTATAATCCCCAATGTAGTGTTTTAGTTGTTACTAGTCTTAATTATAAATGTACAATTGATTAATATATTAATCATGATCATTATTGATCCCATTTATGCTAATTAGCCTTTGGTCCTTAATTAAATTAATATATCCTTAATTATGCCCTTTTAATTTGATGATAGATTAATTTGATCTCAGTATGCTCAGTCAAAGCCCAGTGTTCGGTGCACAGCCACAGATCTGAAACTCTAGGATCTCCACCTCCCTCACAATTCACCTAGATCCACAAAAGAAGAAACAAATTCATCTGACTGCAAGCTATAAAGAGGTGCCACCATATGCTTAGAACACAAGCTTCTCCACTCAAGCTTGCTCACTTTTTTACATTGTACTCGACATAATCAGAGCTCTATCATTTTTGCTTATTCATTTATTGTCATGTACCCAAATAAAGATCAATAATACAACCTTTCTTTATTTTCTTATTCTTTCTTCTCATAACAATTTCATGTTTTGTTAGTTAATCTCTCCATTATCAATAACCTTCTTCACAAAATTTCCTTCTTGCAAATTATTGCATAAACAATCCGGTGCCATCTATGGTGACCAGAAACGAATCTCAAAGGAATTATCTTGCTCTTACTTGAAAAGACCCTTTCTCACTAAACAATAATTAACCATAATGTTTTTATAAAACCAGATTAACAAGTAATTATGGAAAATCCCTTTTTCTTTTCAATACACACACCTTGGAGTCTAGGTACAAATTTTGCCCACAAACCAACTACAAGAAATCCATAACTCTAGGCACAATTATCAAACAGGAGATTATATAGCCCACGAGTCTTACAACACGAACTCCTCAATAAAGGGTATACACAAAACAATTTTCGTACAAGATATGATTGTAGATCCACTATAGTATGATAATATATAAATAAGGCCTTTGGAAAATCAACAGTTATCCTAAAATGGTTAACGTAGTATTTCAAAAATATGAGAGCCCTAAACTGGCAACATAAAAATCAATACAACACTAATACCAAAAAGAGGCCTACAAATTCCACGACTTCTATGTCTCGGGCTATTCCCTTTTTCTCTTGTAAAATTAGAGGTCTTGCTTGAAAAATTTAATAATGAAGGGGTGAAACATAAGGTCCCTGTAACTAAAATTAATTTATCAAATATGTAGGAAAGGATTGCAAGTCCGAGAAGAAGCTTTATTAACATAATTATAATATCAATAATAATTAACTAATACATAATATTAACAATAATTAAAATCAGCCCCACTCATCCATCCTGCTCCTTCTTATATCTTCTAGATGTGGTATAGCCTATCAATGCTAGTATATTCCGCCAAGGTTAACTAGTCACTTCAAGAATATTGTCCCCTCCCATGTCACCACTGACATACCGTAACAAGGAGGTGTCTGCCCTAAACACTCAACTTAAATTCTGGGCTAGGAATGAGAGAGCCGAAGGGGACAATTTCACTCTCAATCTCTTCTACACAATAACCTTGCTTCAAATCTCAATATATCTTACTAATCCCTGGATGAATGGTATACTTGCTCTGATGAGCCTCTTTAAGAATTGTCTTCTTGATTTCCTCGTTATGTGGAATACAAATCCTCTTCTTGTACCTCAATATACCTGCATCCCCAATATTGTAATCAGTTACTTCACCGCTCTCTAGCTCTTCTCTGATCTTTAGCAATCGGTCATCTTCCATCCAGGCCATTTTCAAATCACTACAAAAGTCAAAATTCCCGAGTACTGTACTCATAATCACCTCTGATATTGGTTCAAGATAAACCTCTGATAATCCTTTTAATAGATTATGTTCAGTAACACACATATGAAATACATGTATTGACTTCCCCCTCAAGGCATCAACAACTACATATGCCTTCCTTGGATGATACTTCAACTCAAAATCATAATCTTTCAAGGACTCCATCCATCTTCTCTGTCGGTTGTTCAACTCCTTTTGATCCACAAGATGTTAATTCTCATGTTTTTGATGTTTTAATGATAACAATTATAATGTAATTAAATCTTTATTTTTGATGAAAATTTGGAATTTCAAGTTGCCTCCAGTCGAATAATTAATGCATCAAGTTATATGCTTCATTATCAAAATGTTTATCTTTACTACCTCGAGGTAAATATGCTTTGACTTGGAGTTAAAAAGGCTTGCCTCTAGGTAAATTAATTATACCTCAAGGTACTTAATTCAAATGTTTCAAAATCATTTTGGCACCTCTAGAGGTGCCTCGAGGCAGTTATTTAAATGCCTCAAGATAATTGGTTTTTATTATTCAAATTTTTTTTATCTCTTGAAGAGTACCTCGAGTTAATAATTATTTACCTCAAGGCATATATCTTAATCTTTTAAATCTAGTGCAATATGCCTTGAGTCAATCTATTTGTTGCCTCAGGGCATGATGACTCTAAGCATCTCCCTTTGATTCCAGGTAAATGATGTCTTAACCGATATGCCTCTAGTCATCCCATAATTGCCTTTAGGCAATACGACTCTAGGCATCAATTTATTTGACTCAAGGCATCTAATGGCAATCTCGTTATTATGCTAAAATTGACTTATATCAAGCCTCCAGTTAAAGATCTCTTATGTCTTTTGAACTCTAAACGTTGTGTGCCTCAAGTCATGACTCAAGGCAAAACTTCTTTTTGACATTCCTTTCAATTTACGTTTTTTTTCCTCTGGTCCTTAAGTTTGTTGCCTCAAGTCATGATGACTCAAGGCATCCAATCCATGACTCAAGGTAATCCTTCAAAGACTCTTTGCAAAAATCGTTTTTGACTCTAGTCAAGTCATAATTGCCTCTAAGCACTGGGACTCTAGGCATCATATTTTAACTCAAGGCAAAATCTTTTCAACATGACTTTCAACCGATTTATTCTTACCTCGAGTCAATTAAAATGCCTCTAGTCAATATGCCTTGGCTCATGTTCTTTTTAATTAAGGTCATATTTCTCTGATTTTCAAATCATCATCTTAGGAAATCTAAATCAACTGATTATGATTTTATTTCTTCATATCATCACTCATTACTATTCCTAATTGCTTTTAATCAATTTGATAATGAGTTCCAGATGATTAAATCCTGGATTAACAACAAATTGTTGAAAAGCAGTTTGTGTGTCAGAATGCATTAAATGCAGTTACCATATCGAGACACAATCTCAACAACCATTCTTCTGAACATTCGAATGATCTGCCTGCTATTCCTATCTTATAATAAATGCTATTTCACAACGGGAAAAACAGAAGGAATGGAAGAATGTGGTGGCAGCACAAATCCACCTGGATCATTAATGGCGAAAGTGTTAACCAAGCTTCATCTGTCTAACGGCTATATTTAAGAGTCACAACAGTTAAACTTCGAGCTTCACCAACGATCATTAATTGCAACATCTATAAATACCAAAAGCATTAAATTCGCCAACTACTAAAACGTTGTACATTCAATTAGAATTTATTACTATCTACTGTTTCATTAGTTTCATTTAATATCTTCGGATATTCTTGTATTTCAGTGTTTATCATTTATCTACTCAGTGAGGAGTTAAACACTATTTGATTATCTTAGTTGTTTAAATCTTAGGTTGTGGAAGCATAAGTGTGGGTGTACAATTACAACTTGTAAGGGGGAGTGAGTCCTAGTGAGAGGTTTACTCGATAGTTACAGAGTATGTAATCAAGTTTCGAGATAGTGAAATCCCAGAGTGTTTCTGGGGACTGGACTAGGTCAAAGGGTTGGACCGAACCAGTATAATCTCTTTTGTTCATTGCTCTTCTCTGTCTCTGTTTTATGTTCTTGAGCTTTAGCGAAAGATTTTTTATAATCACCTATTCACCCCCATCTAGGTGATATTCCATCTTCACAAGATATTTCAAACTCTTTTGGTCACTGAAGATCTCAAATTGAGATTCATACAGAGAATGCCTCCAAATCTTCAAGGCAAAAACGACAGCTGCAAGCTCTAGGTCATGCTTCGGGTAATTCTCTTCATGAAGCCTCAACTGTCGAGATGCATAAGCCACAACTTTACCATCTTGCATGAACATCCATACCAAACCCTTCAATGATGCATCTGTATACACTATGTACGGTCTGTGTGTATCGCGTATGATGAGAACAGGTGTAGTAGTCAACCGATTCTTCAACTCCTAAAAAGCCGCCTCACGTTTCCCATCCCAAACAAACGGTTGCTCCTTTTTAGTTAATCTGGTAAGTGGCCTAGCAATCCTAGACAATCCCTCTTTAAAACGACAGTAATAATCAGCAAACCCCACAAAAGTGCGCACCTCTGTCACAGACTTAGGTGGATCCCACTTTAACACAACGTCAACCTTACTAGGTTCTACCGCCACTCCATCTACTAAGACCACATGACCCAAAAACTTCACCTCTTTCAGCCAAAATTCGTATTTAGTCAATACAAACGATGCTCTATCAAAATTTGTAGTACTATTCGAAGATGCTCTTGGTGTTCCTCTTTACTCTTTGAATAGATAAGAATATCATTAGTATATACCACCACAAATTGATCCAAATAAGGTATGAAGATCCGATTCATATAATTCATGAACACCGTTGGCGCATTAGTCAATCCAAAAGGCATGCCAAGGAACTCATAATGGCCATATCTAGTATGAAAAACGGTCTTCCAAATGTCTTCTGCCTTACCCTTAACTGATGATAACTCAACTCAAATTTCGAGCCAAGAATGAGAGAGTTGATGGGCACAATTTCACCCTCAATCTCTTCCATACAACCTAACATATCCTACAATAGAAGAAATAATATAACACTAAAATTTTCAACAAAATTTTACTAAATTACTGTTCTATATACATCATCTCATAACAAACATTATAACCATCACAACAATAACAACCCCAATAATAATATTCACTTAAATACACAGATTGGAAAATACATTGCTTCACTGAAATAATTTCATATTCAAACATGCACATAATTTATTAAAACACATACAAGTAGTATATATGAAAGTAAAGCTTAGAAAAACACCTTAAAGTCCAAAACAAACATAAAATAAATTAACCCCGGTTACCTCAATTCCAAGTTTAACCTTAGCTTGAGGAGCACAACCCGCATAATCACCGGTCACAAGAAGGCTCTATATTATCACAATTATAACTTATAATTTTCTATAACTTAAAATAAAAATTCTACAAATAATATACTATTATAACAAAAATTGAAAATGACATTTTGGGGTTTAAGTTTTGAAAATGACCATTCGGTCCTTCAAATTTCAAAAATGACATCCTAGTCCTAAGAGATGTTTTAGTCCCAAAATTCCAAAAATTACTGTTTAGTCCCAAAACTCCAGAAAGTATAGTTTGGTCCCAAAATTTCAGAAATTATAGTTTAGTCTTTCAAATATCAAAACTAAACAAATTAAAATTCTAGTAATATCTCCCCTAACCCCAATAAATTATTTTCATAACATTTAATCGATAAAACATTTTATAGACATGAAATCCTAAACTTCTTAAATAGAAAAATTCATTTGAAATTTCTATAACAACCAAACAATAAATCTAAACCGATTAAAATTTACTATTAATTATCCGCTGCATATATATAGTCTTCTACTGTCAAAACTCAACTTTCCCAAAATCTTAACCCCAAAATTTTCACTAACCAATGTAATATTACTCTTATTAGAAAGAGAAAAATATATAAAAAAATTTTCATGAAGAAAGTTTATTGGAAAAAAGCTAGCTTAGCTACCTAAATAATTTTATAAGATAAATGATATACCTTAAAATACACTAAAAAACTTCCAAACTTCTCTTTGTCTCTTCCTTCCTCACTCTCACTCTTTCCTCTCCTCAGCTGGACCGTGTGTGTGTGTTATGTGTGGGTATGGGTTTAAATAAAAGGGGTAAGGGAGTGGTTTTAACCACTCCCCCACAATGGGCAAGTCAATTGCCCCCATCTCTCACTGCAACACATGTTAACTTTTTTTTTTTTGGTTACATGTTCATGGCCTTTCTTTGTTTTTTTTGTTTTTTCAGATTTCTTGCTCTCTCTCTCTCTCTCTCTCTCTCTCTCTTTTTAAAATTCCCAACAATTACATAATCAATACATTTATCAATATAATTCTTTCATAATTATAATTAAATCCTAAAATAAAAAATCATGATGTTACATTTCTCATTTTAGATCATTTACCATGACTAACGTACCTACCATAAGGGACAGACCTACCACCTTTCAAGGAAGTCTTGATGAAATGTCTACCTAAATAGAAGAACAGTCTCACCAAATTATAGCTCAAGCCATCTTGGTCGCACAATATCAAGAACAACTCCAATACATGAGTGGTCAATGCTTTAAGCGAGCAACTGGCTTCACGCTCCATGCTCGTCAACTATTATCGTTCTACACATGCCATTATTGGAGACCCCTATGACAGACTGATGAGTACCAATAATACCATATTTTCCCTATATTTCATGACTGAATTGGAGGGTGAAAATAAGCTTAATTATGAAGTAATCAAGCAAAAAGGCATGTAATCTTGATGTAGGGAAAGAGAGACGAAAATCATCAGAATGTGTTAATTCGCGATGCTTTTGAAGGAAAACTGTGTAGCAGAGTTGATGCGATGCTATAGCATTCTGACAGCAGACCGAAGAGCAATACAAAGCACATGAATGCTATAGCAAAGTAGAGGACGCAATGCTATGCAGTGTATATTCTGACCTTTTTTATCTAGATGATTTCAGGAATTAAAAAAAAGAGCAATAATGACAGATGGATTGCTGACGTAACAGAATCGAAGATGCGGAGGATCGGAACTGAAAGATTTAGAAGAATCCCACAGGATCTGCAGAGGCAATCTAATCTAATCAGAAGATACTGAAGATCCCGATAGAATAGGAAAGTCTCAACCGCTGTGCCGCACGAAAGCTCGATTATAAAAGGAGGCTGAGAGAACCCTAAAGAAGTCGGAGAGCCCTAGACAGAATTCTATCTTCGGCAGTCTCTCGAGAAGAGTGAGCAAGATTACAGAGCACGATATTTCTAGGACAACCTAGCATCTTCCCCTTGAGTTCGACGGAGAGAAGACGACGTGGAGCAGTGACGTGACAAGGAGTAGAGTTAGACCTCCGAGAAACAGATGCTTGCTAGGCGGCCCGTGCACGACATGGCCTATATTGTAGACTACAGGAATGGGTCTACCGCTCATCACCATTAACACCCTGCACATAGCAAAGATCTATACTAGAAAGTTACCATAGGAATATGGAATGAGTATAGGTAGTATCCTATGTATCGGACGCGGAAGCTTCGATCAACAATAGAGGTGGGTCGACCAAATAGCTTTGTGAGAAGCAGCTATGTTGTAGCAATTGCGGAAGCTGTACAGTATAGATGCCGTAGCATTGTGTAACGCATAGGGGGATTGACACACTTAAGGACGATTCTGAGTCCAGCCTAACTTCTTACTGATATCTTCTTTCGTTTATTGTTACTTTGCTAGTAGCATAGTTACCAAACCTCTCAACCCAATTTAATCTACTTTCTGCTTCACGACTATCATAGCAACCGAGCGTCAATCTTTGGTATCACAGTCTCTGTGGGACGATACTCTACTTTCACTTTATTACTTGTTCGACATGGTTTGCTTGCCATAAGGGAATTTGACCAACAAGTTTTTGGCGCCGTTGTCGGGGACTGCTGATACCCCTAGTGACGATGCCTCGTTGTTTAATAGTTGTGATCTATTTATTACCTAGCTCACTTTTCTCTGTTCGTGATTTTTCAAGTACAGTCTGTTGTGCATGCGTACTTCGCCCTCAGCAAATCTAGAGCCTTACGATCCTGAGATAGACCGCACCTACAAACAAAGGCGCAGAAAGTAGAAGCAGAGGAGCCAATCCGTTGGTGCAGCAAGCATGGCGGATATACCTAATGATCACGAACAAGAACAATGAGAGCGTATAGAGATGCACCGGGACCCTCCACCAAATTTAGATGAAAACAAGGCCATCATGGAATTCAGAATTCCAGACCTAAACAAATTGAATTCGGCCATTGCTCCACCTACTATTAATGCTGGACACTTTGAAATCAAAAGTGTCATGATTCAAATGTTGAATGCGGCCGGACAATTTCGAGGACTCCCATCTGAAGACTCGCACCTTCACCTCAAGACCTTCCTGGAGGTGTGAGACTCTTTTGTGATCCCTGGCATACCTCCTGATGCCATCCGAACTAAACTATTCTCATTCTCACTAAGGGACAAGGCGTGCACGTGGCTTAATAACCTACTTGCTAATTCCATCACCACATAGAATGATCTGGGAAGTAAGTTCTTGATGAAATTCTTTCCACCTACGAAGAACGCACAACTCAGAGGAGGAATCACCAACTTTCAATAGAAGCCTGGTGAATCCACTTATGATGCCTGGGACAGATTCAAGGATATCCTGAGAAAGTGCCCTTAGCACGGGCTGGTAAATTAGGTACAGATTGAAGCATTTTATAAGGGACTTGACACGCAGACACGATCAATAGTAAACGCTTCCTCAGGAGGATCCCTGCTAATGAAATCTTATGACGAGGCCTATAATCTACTGGAACGTATGGCAAGAACAGTCATCAGTGGCAAACAGACAGAGCTACCCCGTCCCACACTGTGGCAGGAATACATGAACTAGATGCCATGACCGCCCTCACAGCACAGGTCTCAATGTTGACCAACATGGTGAAGGGACTGACCCTTCCATCGGCGCAGCCATCCCAAGTAGCTTGCGTGTATTGTGGTGGAGAGCATTCATATGCTCAGTGATCCGCCAACCCGGAGCCCGTAAACTTTGTCAATAACTTCAACTGGGGAGGCAACGCTAACAACCCATACTCCAATACATACAACCCAGGGTGGAGGCAGCACCCCAATTTTTCGTGGAATTCCCAGGGTGCACAAGCAACAGGACAATCCGCAACCCAACAATTCTCCAATCGAGCATCAAACCCGTTGGGATTCACCCAGCTAGCAAGGCAGCAAAGCGGGGATTCAGATCCATAGAGCTCTATGTTGAACCTTCTGAAGGAGTATATGTCAAAAAACGATGCAATCATCCAGAATCAACAAGTGACTCTGTGGAACCTTGAGACGCAAGTGGGACAGTTGGCAACTGCTCTGAATAATCGGCCTACGGGAGCCTTGCCTAGCGATACGGAAGTCCTTAGGATCCAAGGAAGGGAAGAAGTTAAGATGATCGAACTCCGAAGTGGCAGAAGCCTTGTGCCCATGATAGCAACCAAGCAACCAAGGGCGATCTCTGACCCACGACTAGAGAAATCTGAAGAAGGGCAACAGGGTAGTAAACTACCCCAAGAGGATGAACAGAGGCAGCCAGCTCCGCCTCTACAAATAGTACTGGAAGGTCACGATCAAAGTTCTACACTGGATGCTACAGCATTACCAAAGCATAATTCTAACCGTAGACCTCCAGCAATACCCAAACCACATCCGCCCTTCCCACAAATGCTTAAGAAGCAAGGATAGGAGAAGCAGTTCAAGCAGTTCCTTGACATGCTGCAGCAATCACATATTAACATCCCACTCGTGGAGGCTTTGGAACAGATGCCCAGCTATGTGAAGTTTATGAAGGAAATCCTGTCCAAAAAGCGGCGTTTAGAAGAGTTCGAGATGGTGGCATTGACACAGGAGTGCAGCGCCATGTTAACTAATCAATTGCCTCCGAAATTGAAAGATCCTGGCAGTTTCACAATCCCCTGTGCTATCGGTCCCAACTACTTGGGAAGGGCCCTGTGTGACTTAGGCGCTAGCATTAATCTCATGCCTATGTCGATTTTCAAACAGTTGGCCGTAGGGGAAGCCAGGCCCACTATCGTTACACTGCAGCTGGCCGACTGCTCAATAGTGCTGCCTGAAGGCAAGATTGAAGATGTGCTGGTAAAAGTAGATAAGTTCATCTTCCCTGTAGATTTCATTATTCTAGACTTTGAAGCGGATCATGATGTCCCAATACTGCTGGGGAGACCCTTCATGGCAACTGGCCGTATGCTGATCGATGTGGAAAAAGGAGAGCTCACTATGCGGGTGGATAACGATCAAGTTACCTTCTCAATACTGAAGAACGTGAAATTCAAGGACCCAACTGAGAAGAACATGTTTTGTTCAGATACCATAAGCATTCCAGAGGCAGGGGAGCCCCCTGCAGCCCCACAGCGTTAAAATTGCTGTAGCAAAGTCTGGCTGAAGACTTTAAAGCAAGTGCTATTGGGAGGCAGCCCAAGGTCATGGTTCGTTAACATCAACATAGGGGAAACAAGCTAGTTTGGTTGTTGCTACGGCATGGGACATAGCATCAAGGCCCAGTGCAGTCAAGTACGCTTCTATCCTCTACTTTAAACATTGCATGAGTATTAGTGGGCCACACTAATGGGCCTGCTACACATCACTCACAAGCCACGTCTACTCGTTTGAGAAACTGAACAATCGTCTATTCAAATCGCTTCTGAAAATCCACCTAACTCCAGTCCCATCTCCCATGTCCTTTCACTTACCCACCGACTCACCCCATCTTTCTCCTCCCTCGCCCCCAGCCAATATGGTTATGTAAGAACCGGCTGAACCTAAGAGGGGGGTGAATTGGGTGAAGTATAAAAATTTAGGAACTTTGAAAATCTTTTCGTAACTTATTGAAATCAATTTATAAAGAAATAATCAGTCATTCAAATATATATGCACATTCAAACATATATGCTGGAAATGTAAGAGATAAGGGAAGAGAATGTGCAAACTGATTTATACTAGTTCGGCCCAATCCTTGACCTACATCCAGTCCCCAAGCTTCACTTGGGATTTTCAATCCACTATCTTCTTTCAACTTGATTACACATTCTGTACAAGAGGTAATCCTCTCACTATGATTTACTCCCCCTTACAAGTTGTAATCAACACAATGTGTTTCCCACTCAAGATCACCCAATCTTGAGTAACTCTCAGATAGATAGAATGATTACAATAAATCTTCTCTCTCAGAAGTGAATAAATGAACACTGAAGAATAATACAAATCATCTCACTCTCTAAGCTGTCTAGACATGAAAAACAGAGTGTAAATGATGTGAAAATCAGAGCATCAACATATTGAAGATGTAAGCTTGTGTCTCTGCGTTTTTCTACTTGAATCTGTCTTCTATTTATAGGTAGAGATCAATATATAACCGTTGAGAAGATTCAATGACTGTTGGATAAAGAAATATAGCCGTTAGAACTTTTGCACAGCTTTTGATGTTCTGACACAAATATAATATTTTGAAGATTTGCATCTAATCCTTCATTTAATCACCTAAAACTCACTAACAAATTGATTAAACATAGCTAGGAATATTAGAGAATAATACTGGAAAGTATAGAGATCAAACAAGAAGGATTTACAAATTCGTCAATTTTGAATTTCTGGATCTGTGATGAAACCTTGAGGTTTATTCTCAAACCTTGAGGTTTGGACTGTAGCATGTAAAATTGATTTGAGTCCAAAACATTAAAACTGGAGGTTTTCATCCAAAACTGGAGGTTTTCAAAACATTAAAAAAGTTCAGAGCTCTCGGGTTGCCCAAAACCTCGAGGTTTCTCACAAACCTCAAGTTTTGGTTCAAAATATGAAAACTTGAATTTTTGCGCCAAGACAGAAAACTTGAGGTTTTGAAGAAAATTGGAGGTTTTGAACTCTAAGAAAATACAGATGCTCTCTGTTTCTCAAAACCTCGAGTTTTCTCTCTAAAACTCGAGTTTTGTTCAAATATCAAAACTGTGAAATTTTGCGCCAAGGCAGAAACCTTGAGGTTTTGAAACAAAACTTGAGGTTTTGAAAAGTTAGAAAACATAGTTGCTCTCTGCCTGGACAAAACTCGAGGTTTTTCCCAAAACCTCGAGTTTTCACTCAATGTGAAAACTTTGAGAAAATCTTATCAAGTTCAAAACTAGAGGTTTTACTCAAAAACTGGAGGTTTTGAAACTTGGTTAAAATCTAAGTTTTCTGTGCCAGTCAAAACCTCGAGGTTTCTTACCAAACATCAAGTTTTCTCAAAATCTGTGAAAACTGAAACTTTCAAATCAAAACCAAACCTTGAGGTTTGAAATGGAAACTGAAGGTTTTCAAAAGTTCAAAACTTGAGAGACTCTCTGTATGACAAAACCTCGAGGTTTTCCGAGAAACCTCGAGTTTTGCAATTTCTCAGAAAAAGTTGAGAAGTCTCTGTGTCTGTAAACCTTGAGTTTTCTCTGAAAAACTGGAGGTTTTGCTTTGTACAGAAAACTTGGAAAATTCTTGGCCAATCTTAAACTCAAGTTTACATGTCCAAGCTCGAGGTAAGAATCCAATACAAGAAGAATCAGCTCCAAACTCATTGTATTATGTCCGCTATGATCCGATGAATGAAGGTTGTTCTTGACCAGCGTTTTTGCAACGTCCTGAACTAACTGTCAACGTCAAAACATCATATCTCCTTCAATTTATCTTTGTTTTTCGTGATCTTGATGTTTTTGAAAAGGTATTTGAGTCTAGTTTCAAATGGAACTAGTTTCAGCTCATTTGGATTTGTCGTTTGTGAGATATGCTCAAAATACCGAAGCTAGGTCTGAACTGTGATGTTGATTCTTGTGGCAACTTCAAAAAATCATATCTCCTAAATTTGAACTCCTTTGGACTTGAAGTTTACCAAAATGACGCATTGGGAGTCTAGTATCATATGCCATTGGTTTCACCTCCATCGGATCTCTGGTTTGGGAGATATCATCGAATTACCAGACCTCGCCCGAGCTGAATGTGAAACAGAGTAGACCAGAGTTGCTGATCAGAGCTGAAAACTCGAGGTTTTGCTTGTAACCTCGAGGTTTCACTGCCAAACTCGAGTTTTCATTTGTAAACTTGAGTTTTCCTAGTCTAGAGACGCCAAAGATGCTGAAGACACAAAACTCGAGTTTTGAGTCCTTAACTCAAGTTTTCTCATCCAGAACCTCGTTTTTGCTTGTTTTAACTCCGAATTGAGTCATTCCAACTTCTATTTGATCGTGAAGGCTTCTAGAACTTGAATAATGATATCTTCATTCCATTCAACAAGTTCTTCATTTCTTTCTTCTTCTCTTGATCATTTTCCACAATTCAAATCTTTCTTTCTTCTCTTATATTGATCATTCTCTCTCATTAAACTTGGACTTATCATTCTCTGCAAGTTCTATATCTTCTTCAATATTTCCTCTTCTTCTTGATTATTCCCAAAATACTTTAATAGCTTCTTGCTTCCTTGACATTCTCTGCAATTTCTTCTTTCCATTAATCCCTTATGTCCTTCTTTGATTATTCTGCATGATTCAACTTGGACTAATCTACATTAAGCATAGTAGTTAGTTAAAGTAGGAGATAACTATATTACTCAATATATTACTCAATATTTTTGCTTTTAATAATGACATCTATATAAGACATCATCAAAATTAATCATAACCAACAGGTCAGGACAAAGCAAACAGCATGGCACGGTCGGGTGCCCCTACCGGCCGCTGCTCGTCGAGCGATCAGTCGGAAGCCACCACCCATCCCCATCGAACTCTCCTCCCCTTCCTCCTCCTCCACGGAACCCTCTGTGGTGTCAGGCAGTATAGACTCTTTAGACCGAGCTTACATTAACGCCCATGCCCACCTTTACTGGCGGCCGGCCACCGACGAAAAGTCGTCGCACAAGTTTCTCCGCCGCCTCGGGCGCCTCCGCAAGGAACGCAAGACCCTTCGGCGTGATTCTTGGGCGTACCTAAAATCCCATCGCCGTTACCCACCAGTGGCCATCTCTCTCTCCCGCTCACATTCTGGTATCCTGGTGGTCAACACCGTCGGGGGCTCATCGAAGGAAGATGACACGGCCACCAGCACCCCAGCACCAGCCCCTCCTGTTACCCCTGACCCTTAGTTTTACTTTCTTTGCTTTCCATTGTTTTCCTTATTTTTTGGTGGTTTCCCTGACATTTGTTTTATGCCCTAGGCATTTTCTCCAGGGCTTCTTTTGTGAATGCTGCCGTATAATGTTACTGTTTGCTCATTGCCCCCATCCCCATATTGTGTGCTAATCTTTTTATCTTATGCCATTATCGCAATGAGGGCATTGCTTCGCTTAAGTGTGTGTGTGGGGGGGTATTACAATATAATCTGCTGATTTATGGTTGCTCAGACTGAAATTGACCTCGCATTTAGCTTTATTTGTGCAAACTGGAAATTTTTTTCAAAAACTCTTATAGAGCAGGAATAGAATCTCGTAGCCATGGAATGAATGCCTATATAACCAAAGCACAACACAAGGGCCGGAGGGACTTGAAGCTTTAGGCTTGGGAAATTGACGGTGCTAGCCAATCTAATGTGGGGTAGAGTGAGAATGATGATGTTGACGGGGAAGAACCCCCATGGAAGAATTTGGTCCTTAATGTTTTGTCTTATGTGCGAGTCTGCTAACCTGCATTGATCCTTGATTTGTCCTAGTTCTTTGATAAGCTACTTGGCGTCTGAGTTGAAGTTCAGGGGATAAAGGCATTCTTGTCATACCTATTGACCCCAAACACAAACCATCGGTTATCAGCTCCACTTTACCACCCCCTTGAGCCTAACATTGATGCTATAGTAGAGTAGGTGAGGAAGGCAAGTTGAAGGAGATTGTTATCGCAGTAGAGTGCGTCCATGAAAGACAAAAGAGGCCAAAAGAACTACTGCTATTGTGCTAAAAAAAAGGAAAAAAAAAATGATTGTGAACATGAATAAAGGAATAGCAGGAGCCCAATACTCAAGAAGGAACACTCGGCTGCAGCCAACAAAAGCAAGAGAAGGAATGATCTGCCTGAGCTGCTATAGCATCCACCATTCTTTCCTGCCCCACATCACTTAGCCATTCCCACAGCACTACCACAAAGTCCTTTTGATGAGCGAATACTCAGATGCTGGAAAGTAACCTTAGAACTCTGACAAGGCTATGGATCTTCCGGGCCCGCTAGACAAGAGAGAAATCAAAACCCCTTGGATGAGAGAGTGCAAACACTGAATCCTAAGAGCTCCTTGAGACCTCCTCATTGGAACAGTACCACACTGATGAGCAGTTGGCACTGGGCAGTGGGATTGCCAAAGGGGGGATGGAACTGAAAGCAGGCGTGCAGGCAAGGCTATACGGGCAGGAAGACTATAGCTGTGAGCTTTTGTTTGATCTATCTTATTTTTGCCCGGGAGTGCAAAAAGCTAAGTGTGGGGGTATTTGATGAGCACAAATAATACCATATTTTCCCTATATTTCATGACTGAATTAGAGGGTGAAAATAAGCTTAACTATGAAGTAATCAAGCAAAAAGGCATGTAATCGTGATGTAGGGAAAGAGAGACGGAAATCATCAGAATGTGTTAATTCGCGATGCTTTTGAAGGAAAACTATGTAGCAGAGTTGATGCGGTGCTATAGCATTCTGACAGCAGACCGAAGAGCAATACAAAACAAATGAATGCTATAGCAAAGTAGAGGACGCAATGCTATGCAGTGTATATTCTGACCTTTTTTATCTAGATGATTTCAGGAATTAAATAAAAGGGCAATAATGACAGATGGATTGCTGACGTAACGGAATCGAAGACGCGGAGGATCGGAACTGAAAGATTTAGAAGAGTCCCGCAAGATATGCAAAGGCAATCTAATCTAATTAGAAGATACTGAAGATCCCAACAGAATAGGAAAGTCTCAACCGCTGCGCCGCACGAAAGCTTGATTATAAATGGAGGCTGAGAGAACCCTAAAGAAGTCAGAGAGCCCTAGACAGAATTCTATCTTCGGCAGTCTCTCGAGAAGAGTGAGCAAGATTACAGAGCACGATATTTCCAGGACAACCCAGCATCTTCCCCTTGAGTTCGACAGAGAGAAGACGACGTGGAGCAGTGACGTGACAGGGCTTCTTCCACGCTTTAGAACTCCGTTCAAGCTTTCTGTTTTCTGTTATTTTGTATTTCAATCATGGGTTTTTTTGTTGTTGTTTGTTTTGTGTTTTCCTCATCAGTCATGAACTAAATTCCATATGGCTGGATGAGGATGAATCTTTAAGTGTTGAATGAACCCAGATGCATGTTTTTAATTCAATAAATTTGGTTGTACTATTGGTGTTTTAATTACTAGCCGGTTAACGGAAGTTAGAGGCTAGATCAGTGGCTTCACTTACTGGCAAGGAGTGGAGTTAGACCTCCGAGAAACAGATGCTTGCTAGACGGCCCGTGCACGACATGTCCTATATTGTAGACTACAGGAATGGGTCTACCCCTCATCACCATTAACACCCTGCGCATAGCAAAGATCTATACTAGAAAGTTACCATAGGAATATGGAATGAGTATAGGTAGTATCCTATGTATCGGACGCGGAAGCTTTGATCAACAATAGAGGTGGGTCGACCAAATAGCTTTGTGAGAAGCAACTTTGCTGTAGCAATTGCAGAAGCTATACAGTATAGATGCTGTAGCATTTTGTAACGCACTCGGGGATTGACACACTTAAGGATGATTCTAAGTCCAGCCTAACTTCTTACTGATATCTTCTCTCGTTTATTGTTATTTTGCTAGTAGCATAGTTACCAAACCTCTCAACCCAATTTAATCTACTTTCTGCTTCACGACTATCATAGCAACCGAGCGTCAATCTTTGGTATCACAGTCTCTGTGGGACGATACTCTACTTTCACTTTATTACTTGTTTGACTGGTTCGCTTGCCATAAGGAAATTTGACCAACACAGACTGACCAAGGGTGATAGGTCACAAAACCACGACTGAAAATAAGACTGACAAACTTTATGGCACAAGTACCCCGAACATACCAACCATACTGGCTGGTGAGACAGAAAAAAAAAATTGACTAACTTGCTACGAACCACCTACCAAGCTTTGGAACATCGAACGATGGGAGTTGGAACCAAAGGTTTAAGGAACTAGAAGCACTGATACTCCATCTACCAGGAGTGCCATCGTTGATTATATTAACTCTCTATGTGTTTTGATGATAACTGATAATTGTAAACTCATGTTGAAGTTTGTCTTTGGTAAGTTGAAAATCTTACTGTCAAAGACAAACTTGAGTTTTGGATGAAAAACTCGAGTTTGGACTTGACAGAGAGTAGCTCAATTTTTATGAACTAAACAAAACTCCAGTTTGCGTAGGCAAACTTGAGTTTGTAAGATACAAAGAGCACTCTAAGTTTTTCACATTAAAGAAAACTCGAGTTTAGTTTGAGAAACTTGAGTTTGTATCAAACAGAGACCCTTCAATATTTTCCAAAGTAAGCAAAACTCCAGTTTGCGTAGGTAAACTCGAGTTTTGGTCATACAGAAAGCTTCTGATTTTTTGAGCACAAGAAAACTCTAGTTTTGATATACAAACTCCAGTTTTCTCCTAGCCAAGTGTCTCTCAACATTTTTCAAATTTCTAGAAAACTTGAGTTTAGATTTGTAAACTCCAATTTTTACTTGGCTGAGAGTTCTCTAAGTTTCCCTCTATAAGGAAACTCCAGTTTAGCATAGAAAACTCAAGTTTTCATTTGACAAAGAGTATTCAAGTTTTCTACGTATTTAAGGAAACTCGAGTTTAGTTTTACAAACTCGAGTTTATATTAGGCCGAGAGCTTTGCTCTATTTTGATCTTTTGAAAACTCCAGTTTGCTTGTACAAACTCTAGTTTTGAGCTTTTTGGGCTTAAACGTATTCTTCATTATAAAAGTCCAAAACTCGAGTTAGTCATTAATAAACTCAAGTTTTGCTCCTTCTCAAAATGTGCTTCAAAGATGAAATCGCAACATTCCTTTCTGGAGGAAGTAAACTCGAGTTTAGTTTATAAACTCTAGTTTAGGCTTCTGAAAGAAAGGTGCAAACTCCAGTTTGGATGAACAAACTTAAGTTTGTGTCGCAGTGTTTGAAATTCAAATTGCACGAATTTGCAAAATCTTTATGTTTGATCTTAATACTCCTTATCATCACTCATTACTATCCCCAAATATGTTTAATCAGTTTGCTAGTAAGTTTCAGATGTTTTAAAGAATATTAAATGAAGATTTAGCTTAAAGCAAAAAGTGACGTCAACACATTTATTGCAAAGTCCAGAAAGCTTGCATCTTTTTGGACAATCATTTTACATACGATGAAAAGGGATTAATGTTTTCTTTCCCTATCCAGTAGCTGCTTCTCTAACAGATTTAATTCAAGGGAAGTCAACCATAAATCTCTGTGCACCTGGATTAACTAAAGAGTGGAGAAAGAAGAGACCAAAGTGTTCCTAATCAACTTAGCACTGTCTCCAACGGTTACATTGAAGAATCCAACGGTCATCTAATGCTCTCTTCATATATAATAGAGTTGCATTCAAGTCTTCTCAACAACCAATCTGCAAAAAACGAAAATAATTCAAGTTTCCAACTACTCTTTCAGTTTTCTACTATAAAGTATCTTTTGATACATTTGTACTTCAGTGTTTATTATTATCTGCTCTTTGAGAGAGTTCATTTATTGAAATCATTTATTGTAAGAATCTCAAGTCAAGGGGACTTGGAGATTGGGAATATCAGTGTACAACTTGTAAGGGGGAGTGTATCCTAGTGAGAGGATAACTTTTGAGTGTAGAGTGTGTAGCTGATTTTGTAAGTTAGTGAAAATCCCAAAGTGTCTGGGGACTGGACGTAGGTCAAGGATTTAGACTGAACCAGTATAAATCCTCTTGTGTCAAGCCTTTCTACTTCTCCTCTGTTCTGCTCTGTTTTTCCTATTTGTTTACAGAGTATTTTAAAAAGATTTTTAAAATCCGCAATTTACCCTCTCTTAGAGATTTGCTCCATTTACAGATTAAAAAGAGCGCCCCTAATAGCTTTGTTGATTCACTATTCACCGACGACATAGCATTGGTGGAAATGCTAAAAAACTTCATATTCCTGAACAGATGACTCTATGATGGCTCGATAGACCCAAACAAACATATGGCCCAATACTGATAAAGAATACAGACTGCAGTGATACCATGGGAGACAAGGATGCTTGTAAGTGTAAAGGTTTTGGATCCGGCTTAGTTGGACCTGCACTGAGGTCGTTTACCAACCTACCAACCAACTTATTAGGATCATTCGCCAAACTGAATGACTTGTTCGTACAACAATTTTCCAAGAGTCCAAAGCTTAAAAAGCAACCTAACGACCTCTACCAGGTCATCCACGTGCATACACAAACATCCTAACATAGCACACATGAAACTTGTAGCAAATGAAGATCTTTATTAGTTCTTCTAAATGTTGAGAATCAAACTTTAAGGGTGTACTTTATCACAATACAAACTTAGCCACGAAGGTACAACGTACACTCCAATCAACCAAAATTCTTAGGTCGATCAGATGTTACAGCAGTGCATACTAGCAAATGCGAACTCATATTAACCAACAAGGTTATACAATGGCAACCTGTCTAATACAAAAACACCTTGAATTGAGATTAATTTACCACATATATAGACAAATGCACCAAAGACATTGGCCACACAAGCCACGAAGTACTGCATTACTTGTTGCAAAATGTGAAACACCTTAGTTACACAAGATTTGTTGTCCACACATAGTCGACGTACCAACTAACCAAAATTCCTATGATTGGACAAATAATATGATAACAACATAGTATGTGCTAACAAACAAAGTTCTATATTTGCATGCTTACACCAAATGGAACATATCAACTACGCATAACATGACACTTGGTACATTTGGGCAAAGCAAGACATCAATGAGTTAGGAGGTCCTTAAGCCTCCAATCTTGTCCCATCATTCTGGATAGAGATGATAGACCATTGGACGAATCTATGGTGCTTTGATAACTAGCAGGGCCATCTAGGGAAGTAGAGGTTTATGCCCTCATGTTCAAACAGATTACCATCACCCTTTCAGTTCCTGCTTGTCTCCATCTTGCCTAAATTTGCCCTTATTCTGCTTCGTAATGGCTACCGAGACTGAGATCACTTGGTTAGACGGAATGCTTGACTGGCCATCCACCTTGGCACAATCTAGCTTATAGCGTAGCAAGTATATAGCGATCAAAATCCAGGTAAAAACAAACCCTAACCACAGCCTTCTGAGAAATTAGTTGAGGACAGGAAAGCCAAGGAAAGGGCCTAAATGAATACTGTAGGATCAATGAAGGCATTCGACTGCTAAGATCATGAACTACTCTCCAAACCAATTACTCATCAGGCTGGGAAAGTGGGGAGTTTATTATAGGGCCCAAAAATCGTGACCAGTAGCCTAAAGACAAGGCAACCGAACGAAGGTCCAAGAGTATGCGCCGGCCTAAGACTAACCTTCATCTTGGTATGCCTAATTAAAGGTCAGTGTTCGGTCCACAGCCACATATCTAAAACTTTAGGATCTCTAGCTCCTTCACAATTTGCCTAGATCCATAAAGAAGGAATAAGGTCACCTGACTCCATGCTATAAATAGGTGTCATCATATGCTTAACACACAAGCTACTCCACTCACGCTTAATCACTTTTTCACATTGTACTCGACATAATCGGAGCTCTATCATATTTGCTTCCTTATCTACTATCTTGTACTGAATAAAGATCAATAATACAACCCCTCGTTATTTTCTTATTATTTGTTCCCATAACAACTTCTTGCTTTAAATTGTTCGTTAATCTCTCTATTGTTGGTAGCCTTCTTAACAAAATCTCCTTCTTGCAAATTATTGCACAAATGCTACCCTACCTCGAAATCTCATAGTAAATGAATGAAATAGATTAAAATCTTGCTGAACATGAAAACATCCCATAAAATTTAATCTTGTTGGATAATTATTTAGTACTCCTCCGGTCCTAAATATGGGACATAGTTTGTAGTACAGATTACACTACAAAATATATCATATATTTAGGACCAGAGGTAGAACTAAGCAAGGGTAATGTTTATGGTTTCAGAAGGTGTTTAAGGAAGGGGGAAAAAAGGGAGAGGAGGAAGATTGAGAAGGGCAATCTATGTGCATATGAGAAAAATAAACATGCAAGTATTTATAGTTTATCTTTCTACCAGCCACTTGAAACTATAAAAGAATAATTGAAAAAGGTGAAAATATAAGAATTTGATTAAAAATATTTTAGGGACCTTACAAAAGATTAAATAAAATCATAAGGATATGATTTTTAAAAAAAAAAAAAGAGTAAAAACTACAAGGACATGTTTTATATCTGACACGGATATGATTGAAAATCATAAGAAACTATAGAAACTTGCATAGTAATTCTCCCTTTATATGTATGTGGAAGGTTTGTCATAACTCACACTTAACCTATTCATGCATAAATGGTCAAATTTACAACCCCACACATAAAAATATATTAGAGAAGTTGTTTTTTTTTTTTTTTGTAGATAAAAAAAGAGAGGAGGTTTTCTGGTGTCATTTGGCTACAACACCTTTGAAAATGTGCTTTAGATTATATGTTTTCTTTTTAAAAAAATAAAAATAAAAATTTATTCTAAAAGATTAAGGGAAAAAAATCAGAACAACTTTTAAATATTTTGTTATTTTTCATTAAAAAAGAAGCAAGATTATGCTATTAAAGAAAATTATTTTTTTTACCCTCAATTTTATATTTTAGATATGTTTTTTTTAAAAAAAAATGATAATTCAAACAGGTTTTTTGTAATTTTTTCAAAATTTATTCTATTTTAGACATTTTTTTTGAAATGATAATTCAAGCATCTTTTTTATTTTTTTTTTCAAATTTTTCTCTAACAAATTTTTTTTTTAGCCGGTGATTCTAACAAATTATTAAACAAAGGGATATAAACCTTAAAAATAGAGAGTTGTAATCAAAAGCATATTACTCTCTCTAGTTTCTTTCTTTCTTTTTTTTTCTTTTTAATTATCTAGCTACCCCATCTTCTTTCCAAACCAAACATTACTCTCTAGTCTCTACCCAACTTAAGCATGAAAGTCAACTGGTGTGGTCTAAAGAGGGGATGAGCGGATTCTGGTAAGGAATGAAGTATATGAAACTAAACTCTAAATAAGGTTTATGGACATCTATTTTGTGCTCAAAGAGTTTAAAATGAAAGAGATATGAACTTTAAAAATTGGTACTCAATATCAATGCTATGTTCCAGACCAATAGCTATTAATTTGATTATAAAGTTTGGAAAACAAAAAATTTTGAAAAAGACCGCTCTAGAGATAGGTCATATGCCAAATTTGAAGTTATATTCGAAGGGTTATTCCTATTGGAACTTGATCTCTGTGTCAAATTATCAACTTGAAAGTATTCAACAAAAATCCTTCTGCATCCATCGAGTGATGAAGGATCACTCTAGTTATGTGTCGTATCACCAGCAAGTTACCAGTCAGTGATCTCTTTGAAACCCTGAAGGATCACTTAATTTATGTTTGATCACTCTAGTGATGTCCTATTTTTTTACATGATCATAAGCAAGGTATCAGAAAGTGATTGAGTAATTCTATGAAATTCTGATAGATCACTCGAGCGAGTGACATATCACTCGAGTGATGCTCGAAAATTCTAAATCACTATCCAATAATCGGAGAGTAATAATTGAATCACCTGAGTGCAATAAGATCACTCGAGTGATATTTGCAAAGCTGAGCCATCACTTTCCAACTGTTTCCCTACAATGAGATAATTATTTCATCAAATCACTTTAATGAAGCCTAGTCACTCCAGCGATCTCATGCTATTTTCAGAATTTCTAGCCAATAACTCGTTAGTGAAAGAGTATGAAGAACAAAATATCACCCAAGTCCTGACGCATCACTCCAGTGAAGAGACATCACTAGAAAGATCACTCGTGTGATATTGTTCACATATTTTTTATCAACGTCTCTAATTTTTCGATATTCTTTCAAACTCATTTAAACCTTGACTATATTGCTTCTAATCAATCTTGATAATTACTAATCAAGTTTATATGAATATAACATATAATTAAACTTATATAAGCTTAACGAACAAAAAGCAACTTCTTTTCAAAAACTTCAATGGCTACTTGCAACGAACTTCTAATAGTCATATTCTCAACAAGAAGAAGAAAAAGCTCAATGGTCAAATACTCTTCATCAACTATAAATAGAAAATCATTCAAAACAGAAAGAGGAAAGAGCCTATGCCTACAATATTGATATGTCAATACTCTTAATCTTACCCATCCAAAGCTCTATTGTACTTCAGTGTTAAACCTTATCTATTTCGGAGAGTAGTATTTTTTCATTGTAATCACTTTATTCTTGTGAGAGTTATTCAAAATTAACATCTTAAATGGGAAATTGATTGTAACTTTACAAGTTATAAGGGGGAATGATATTCTCAAGTATGAGATTAAGCTTGAGGTTGTTAAGGTTCTCAAGTACCCATCAAACTTGAGAAATTGTAAAGACATTTTTTGTGTCCAAATTAAACAAAAATATAATTGTTATTTGAAAATCTCAAGTGGAGCATAGGAACTAGTCGTAGGTCATTGAGGATTGAACCGAATTAGAATAAATTACAGTTTGTATCTTCTCTTCCTTAAGCTCTTATATTTCCAACATATATGATTTATATAATTGTCTGTGGATTTATGATTCATTACTTTCATACCTATTGATTTTACTAAGATGCGAATATATTTTAAAAATTCTTAAGTTTTTATATTACACCCAATCGCCTCCTCCGGGGTGTTAGCCAATTAAAACACCTTCTCTTATGTTTTTCTTCCTTCCTAGCTAGCTGATTTCTTTGATTTCGAAAGACAAAAAATGAGCTTAATTCGGACATACTGAGGTTTGGGGTGTTTAAATGGTGTTCGATTGACTTATTGGAGTCCGTTTGATGTTCTCAAACAAATCCAATCGGTAGAAATTGTCTGATTTGGAATTTTGACTCAAACCATAGTTGTTGATTGGTGATTTCGAATTTTTATGATGTTTTGTGTAACACCATTTTTCAAATGACCGTATGCTTCACAAAACTTTTCATGAACATGGCGAAAAATAGACGACATTGACATCCCAAAAATGTAGCAGGGCCTAGGACACTTCTAAGGCAAGTTACAAAAACATTACACAAGCTCAAACATGAGTTTCTCTAAACCCTTTAATCAAAGATCATTCATGCGAAAAAAAAAAAAATCAGTAGATGGGCTTTGCCTTACAACATTGGATAACTAGTCAAATTACTTAATCAGTCATTCATAATGAGTTCCCAAAATCAATGGAAACTACTAAGTTAAGCTTCTTAGTTATGTTCTGACATTAAGGTACAGTAAAACTAGTTTTCCAATGGTGATCATACTGTAGGGGGAGGGTGTTGTAGCTCCGAGTTGTTCAATGATGCATCTTCATCCCTATGTATTGAGGTTGGAAGAAATGTATAAATCTCCCTGTTTAGAAACCCAGCACCAAGAAACTCTAGATGCTTAATATCATAATTCCCATTTTCAATTTTCTGCAGAAACTCCATTACTTCACCCATGGAAGGCCTTAGCTCCACATCCCTCTGTACGCACCGAAAAGCTAACTTAGCCACTGACATTATCATCTCCCTAACCTTGTCATCTGACTCAAAACCAAGGGAAGGATCTACTAGCTCACTAAACGCACTTCTCTGAATCTTCTTAACTGCCATATTTGCCAAATTAATCTTATCGGTGGCCCTCATAAAGATAGCTGGCTTAGATGATATCAGCTCAATGAGGACGACCCCAAAGCTATAAACATCACTCTTTTCAGTAAGCTGACAGAATTGGTAATATTCTGGGTCCAAATAACCTGGGCTTCCTGCTGGACATGTGGAGACATGAGACACCAGCTTGGGAAACAACCTTGAAATACCAAAGTCAGCAACCTTGACACAAAAATGGTGATCAAGAAGAAGGTTGCTGGATTTCACATCGCGGTGAATGACGCCGCAAGCATGGAGATAGGACAATGCATTTGCTGTCTCTGTGGCAATCCTCATCCTAACAGACCATGGCAGTGAACCCTGTTTTGCTAGATTGCCATGAAGATGACAACCAAGAGTTCCATTTGAAATGTACTCATAGACCAACAGTAGCTCATGGCTGGAACATGAAGTGCAGCCATAGAGTGAGACAAGGTTTCTGTGGCGCAATCGTGTGAGTATCTGAACTTCATTTATGAATTGTTGCACACCTCTGTAGTTGCGCTCAAACAGGCGCTTGACAGCAACTTCTCTTCCATCTTTAAGCTTTCCTAGTTGTTTAGAATCAAACCATCAGTTTGTGAGCCAATATCTAAATCGACATAAGTTAATAATGCATCTAACCAAACACTACAATATTGTCCTTCAAATTTCAACAATGAAAAATTAATTTTGTTTTTACAGAAGAGACCCTCAATACACTTTTTAAGAGGATAGGGCATTTTTGGAGCTGGCCTACCATAGTAAACAGTTCCAAAGCCTCCTCTCCCAAGTTGTCTTGATTGATCAAATTTGTTTGTTGCCTCTTCGAGTTCCTCATAGGAGAAGACCGGTACCCCAAAGTAGATATTTCTACTTTCTTGGATTGCATTTGAGTGAGTATTATGATGTTCATTGCTTCTTGAGTGAGTATTATCAGATTCAATGCTTCTTGACTGATTTTGGGACTTTAAAGACCTGTGTTTTTGTTTGTTCGTTGATCGGAGTCTGACATCTGACAGAGCACTCTGTTTCTGTTTGTAGAGTCGGATGATGAGCACCAAAGCTAATATCAGGAGTCCTAGTCCCAACCCAAAACCTGATCAAGCGTCAACTCTTAAAGTTTTTTACATAAATCTTTAACTCAAAAGCTATCTTGATTGTTTCTTTGAAATCTCATAATGTGGGTACAGTAAAAATGAAGTAAAATTACCTATACGGAATGCCAGCATCCAAGCCCGTACTTTCTTTTGATGTTTTATCTCAGCTTCATCTTTTGCTACCATTAAGAGAAGCAGATATTACATGGACTAATTAGGATCTGAGTTAATTAGATTACACACACACACACAAATATGCAGAGCTAATTTATAGTGGTTGACAGGCATATATACAAACGGGCTTTCTAAAAACGAACGAGTAAAATTCACATGTTATTACTTGTTATGCATAAATACCTTTGAATTTGGAACAATAAAATCCGCCGGTGCTGTTAAGACGGCATAGGCCCATATTGTCGTCAGAACACCGAATACAGTCATCAGAAAGTTTGACATTAACGGTGAAGTCAGAAGCAATGAATGTGAATGGATCAGGAGAGAAAGTCATCATATTGACTGGAAGCTGAACCCTTGAACATGTTGCTAAAGAAGGTGGAGGATGATCTTGATCTTGGGATCGGAAGAAGATGGTCTCATGATTACTTTTAGCACATCCTGTATAGTTCAAGAATTGGCTTGAAACGTTGTAATAGAGCGAGCTATTACATTTGTACATGGTTATTATAGTTGGGCCGATAGCAAAGTAACCCAAGGGTGAGCTTGTAGGAAGAGTAATATTGCAGCACAAAACATCACAGTCATCTTTTTCCAAACGCTTCTGTAAATCTGTGTCTCTAATGAAAACTGCAGGGTTGAACATGTTCCCTACTCCTGTCACTTGAAACTGCTCTTTCCCAAAGTACACAGTTTTTTGACCGTTGGGATGTTCATCCTCACAGCCATGAATGGGCAACATTCCACAGTGATTGCGTTGTGGGGTGGTGTAAGGGAAGGAGAGGTTGCCCAGATTCCCACAGTGAAACGAAGGTGGGCACTCCCCACTAGAATCAGAAGATAGAACAAGCATATGGTCAGCCAACAAGGAAAAGAAGAAGAAGAAGAAGAAATAAACAGGTAGAACCATTCTTCTTGTCAAACACCCTTACTTCGTAGAGATCAAGTTTTGTGTATATGAGATGAGACTATGGTTTATTTGCAATTCGTTCTCCCCGGAGCACACGAACAAGATTCAAGTAGACTCTCTGAGACATGGCAGTTGACTTGGCTCAAAGACCAAGACCAAGAACACTACGGAGACACGCGTCCTTCTCTCGCCATACTCCTCCAAGGGGTGAGAGAATATTTTTTAAAAATTATTTATAAGTGTAGTTTTTGAGATGAGAGTACATATGACTGTTTCATGTGATAACTTGCAAGGAGGTTTGGTGGAAGCTCTGTGACATGGCAGTTGATACTTGGCTGAATGACAACAACCAATGGCAGAAAATGGGGTTTTTTTTTTTTTTGGTTTGTGGGGGATTGTAAATGTGAAAGTTTAAGGACTAATCCACAGACTGTTCGATTATATTTTGAACTTGTAAGAATTTTAAATAGGAGGTGTCATTACTTAAGGTTGTGTTATCATTTCCTTTGTTATTTCTTCAACTTAAGTAGCCATTCATCCATCAAATAACTTCAAATTTAGTCATTCTCCCCACGTGTAACACCACAATTTTAATACCCAAAAACTCGGTCATAATATTGAAAATACCTTCAAAAGAGTTCAACAATATCCAAATCCTTTTACAATGTTACCATTTTGAATAAAACCCGTAATACATAATCAGAATAAATTCCAGAAAATATTTCAGAGTTTAATACAAAACGGAAGTCTTAGGTTCATGGCAAATATAATAACATAACATAATCTATTGGAGATCAAAAGAGCTTCCAGAGCTCACTCCATAGGTGCCTTCCCTTGCTCTCTACTAGAATAATCACCTGAAAAATGTTAATATGGGATGAGATTCCACGTCTCAGTAACTACTGAATATTTCTACCTTACACGAGCAAATTACATATGACAAAAATAAATAATGTGAATTTATTATACTCAGATATTTTTAGATATACTGTTGTTCACATCAAATGCCTTTACAAAATACTCATCATTCTTTATTGAATAATTCAGAAATGCACTATGCAGTATGCAGCCTCCCTTATATCCCCTTCCAACCGTATACCGCTGACTGGAACCATAGGCTAACATATAGTCCAATAGAAACTCATTCATTTGACTGGATGGTTTCAAGCTCACCAAAACTTAAGATACACCCGGCCAAAGGTATAGAGCTTAAATCTGGACTATGGCTCCCCTCCTTTAAAATAACAACTAAGGAGGTGTCACATGTCCCACATCTCCAATGAAATCCCGGCCAGAGGAAAACATGGAAGATGGGGCCCTGAAAAGTACCATCCACTGTGCACCGAGTGGTGGCATAAACAATTCTTATCATTCAAATCCCTCCTTACTCCACCCATCACAATACAACCGCCATGATGAATGTATTTACTCAAAAATAATGCATTATTATACCATTATATACATTGATATGCGTATTTATGAATAGTAAAATACTATGCGTATCTGTGAATAGTAAAATACTATGCGTATTTGTGAATAGTAAAATACGGTATATACATGAATAGTAAAATGAATAGTACATACGGTATGTATACGTGAATAGTAAAAATGAATAGTAAATACGGTGTGAATAGTAAATACGGTGTGAATAGTAAAATGAATAGTAAATACGGTATACGTGAATAGTAAAATGAATAGTAAATACGGTATACGTGAATAGTAAAATGAATAGTAAATACGGTATATGTGAATAGTAACGTACATATAAATAGTACCTCTACAGATTTGCAAGCCAAAGTTCCCACACCAGATCTTAAAACCATAAATATTTCCTAAATATTCTTGCCAAAATAGTAACCAAACAAATTTATAATCATACATAATTCACAAGTATAAGGAAGAATATTCAGAGTTACCTGTTACTTGCTAATACCCGAATCACCAACCAGCTATTATAACTCTCAAGCAAATATCTCTCTACTCTCTCTCTCTCTCTCTACCTCTCTCTATGGCTCTTAGAAGTTGTGAAGAATGAAATGAAATGGAAGGTCTATTTATAGTTGGAAAATGGGTCTTTAAGTGTAATTTTCGTCTCTGGGTCGTTTTACGTAATTTTCCCAAAATTATAAAATGAAACTTTCCCGTGACTTCTTCAGCCGCCCCGTGAACTTCTTTTTTAAAAATTTTAATAATATTTTAATATATATTATTTTATTATTATAATATAATATTATTTAAATAATAAATTATTATTGAGTGGGTCCCGCGGCCATTTTTTTCAAAGTTCACGAGAGTTGTGTCGGGAGGAAGAATTATTTTGGTTGTGGGTCCCGCAAAATACTGATTTCAAATTTATCACTTTCTGAAAATAGAGCCTACTAGTCTTTCCAAAATAGGTTTATGTTCAAGATATTAGATTCAAAATTCAGGATGTTACATTTCTCCCCTCCTAAAAGAAAATTTTGTCCTCAAAATTTCGCTATAATAAGAATTCTAACCTATTTAAATAAATGAGGATAGGTTTGTCGCATGCTTTCCTCCGTTTCCCAAGTAGCATCTCCGGGAACCATTCCTTTCCACTCGACCTTTACAAGTCTAATGGTCTTGTTTCTTAATTTCTTGTCCCTTGCATCAACAATCCGCTCCGGCTCAGCTTTATACGTCATGTTATCCTTGAGTTCTACCTCTTCTACTTCTATAATGTGGGAAGGATCCGGTTGGTATTTCTTCAGTTGTGATACATGAAAGACATTGTGAAGATTCGCAAGTTGTGGAGGTAATGCAATTCTGTAAGCTACCGGTCCAACTTTCTCCAAAATCTCATAAGGACCCATAAAACGAGGTGAAAGCTTCTTTGCTCGTATTGCTCTACCAATGCCAGTCATTGGTGTGACTCTTAAGAACACATGTTCGCCCACCATGAACTCCAACGGTCGTCTTCTCTTGTCAGCATAACTCTTCTGTCGACTCTGAGCAGTGAGAAGTTTCTGTTGAATCACCTTAATCTTTTGAGTCGTCTCGTCCACAAGTTCTGGACCTATTAAAATTCGCTCATTCAATTCTGTCCAGCAAATAGGAGATCTACATTTTCTTCCATACAAAGCCTCATAAGGTGCCATCTCAATGCTGGAGTGATAACTATTGTTATATGCAAACTCCGCAAGATGAAGATGATCGTCCCAACTTCCTTTTAGTTCGATTGCACAAGCCCGCAACATGTCTTCCAGAGTTTGAATAGTCCTCTCAGTCTGCCCGTCAGTTTGAGGATGATAAGCGGTACTATAACTCATCCGAGTTCCCATAGCATTCTGCAATGCTTTCCAAAATCGTGAAGTGAATCGTGGATCACGATCAGATACGATGCTATTCGGTATCCCATGCAATCTGACAATCTCCTTCATGTAGATCTTTGCTAGTCTCTCCAATGAGTATTCTGCTGCAATTGCTAGAAAATGAGCTGACTTAGTTAACCTATCGACAATTACCCAAATGGCATTATGTCCGGATGTCGTTAGAGGAAGCCCCATGATGAAATCCATAGAGATGCTGTCCCATTTCCACTCTGGGATATCCAAATTCTTTAATAATCCAGGAGGTTTCCGATGTTCGATCTTAACTTTCTGACAAGTCAAACAACAAGTGACAAAGTCAGTCACATCTTTCTTCATGCCCCGCCACCACCAATTCCGCTTGAGATCATGATACATCTTGGTTGCTCCGGGATGGATAGTGTATTTACTCCGATGTGCCTCTTCTAGTATGAGCTTTTTTATTTCTCCATCATTAGGTATGCACACTTTTCCTTTATACCTTAATATCCCATCTCTAGCGATCCCAAATTTCGATTCTTTTCCTTCTTCAATATCTTCCCTCACGTTTAATAGATACTCATCTTCGAGCTGAGCGAATTTAATCTCTTTCCAAATTGTGCTTTCAATAGTTAATGCTTCCATGGTAGCGACCAAACCTGACATTACATCAATAGATGTACTTGGTATCTCCTCGAGCAATTTATGTTCTTTGATCATCATCTGGGCTACATGGATTGTCTTTCTACTTAAGGCATCTGCTACAACGTTCGCCTTTCCTGGATGATACTTCAATTCGAAGTCGTAGTCCTTGATAAACTCCATCCATCTCCTCTGTCGCATGTTGAGCTCCTTTTGGTCGAACAGGTACTTCAGACTTTTGTGGTCACTATAAACTTCGAACTTTGAACCGTAGAGGTGATGCCTCCAAATCTTCAGAGCGAACACTACTGCTGCCAGTTCTAAGTCGTGAGTAGGATAATTCCCTTCATGTGGCCTTAACTGTCGAGAAGCATAAGCTACTACCCTACCATTTTGCATTAATACACACCCAAGACCTTTCTTGGAAGCATCTGTGTACAAAGTAAAGGTCTGAGCAGGATCTGGAATTATAAGTACTGGTGCCGTAGTCAACTTAGTCTTCAAATTTTGAAAAGCTGCTTCACACTTTTCGTCCCATACAAATGGTTGACCCTTCCTTGTTAACTTAGTCAAAGGCATAGCTATTTGCGAAAAGCCCTTGATAAATCTCCTATAATAGCCAGCTAGACCTAGAAAACTCCTGATCTCAGTCACGGACTTTGGTCGTTCCCATTGGAGAACTGCTTCAACTTTAGTATGGTCCACTGCAACACCTTCAGCCGATACGACATGGCCTAGGAATTTTACTTCCTTCAACCAAAATTCGCACTTAGACAGTTTCGCATAGAGCTTGTGCTCCTTCAACACTTGTAGCACGATTCTAAGGTGCTCTTTATGCTCTTCTTCATCCTTAGAGTAGATAAGGATGTCGTCAATGAAAACCACTACAAATTTATCTAGATATGGTCGGAAAATCCTATTCATGTAATCCATGAATACTGCTGGAGCATTTGTTAGCCCAAATGGCATAACAAGAAATTCATAATGGCCATATCTAGTTCTGAATGCAGTTTTTGAGACATCTTCAGCTTTGACTCTCAGTTGGTGATAACCTGATCTGAGGTCGATCTTGGAGAATATGGATGCTCCCTTCAACTGATCAAGTAGATCGTCGATCCTGGGTAAAGGATATTTATTCTTTATAGTCACTTTATTTAACTGGCGATAGTCAATGCATAGTCTCAGGCTCCCATCTTTCTTCTTCACAAAGAGTACGGGCGATCCCCAAGGAGATACACTGGGTCTGATAAAACCCTTTTCTAACAATTCTTCGATCTGCTTCTTCAATTCTGCTAGTTCCGATGGAGACATTCGGTAAGGAGCTTTAGATATAGGTTCCGTTCCAGGTACGAGATCAATAGAAAATTCTACTTCTCTCTCTGGGGGTAAACCTGTCATTTCTTTCGGAAATACTTCCGGAAATTCTTTCACCACTTCAATGTTCTCTATCCCTTCCTCCACTTCTGCTTGAATGGAGAAAAACACCATGTACGCAAGACAACCATGATGAACAGGCTTTTCATCTTGTACTATAGACAACAATTGTGGTCTACTATGACTCATAGAGTCATCCGCAAGAGAGATAGTCTTCCTCTTGCAGTCAAGGATGATGTCATTAGCTGACAACCAATCCATTCCTATTATTACATCGATACCCTTCGTAGGTAAACAAACAAGGTCTATATTTGAGATCCTATTATCAATCTCAATCGTACAATTTAAGCAAGCCCTAGAAGTTTTTACTGAAGCTCCCGCCGGTGTAGAAATAATCATATAATAAGGCAATTCACTCACTCTTAAATTCAATCGAGGCACACAGTCGTATGATATAAAAGAGTGTGTGGCACCAGAATCAAATAAGGCTTCTACTTCAAGACCTTGGAGTTTGAGGATACCTTTAATCAGATTTGGTGAAGCACTTGCCTCCTGATGTGATAGTGCAAACACTTTCCCTGGCACTGCAGTTCTAGCATCCTTGGCCCCTCGAGGCTCCTCCTCACAAAATCTGGAAATGTGTCCTGGCTTTCCACAGTTGAAACACGTCACACATGGTCCTTGGTGTATTCTTCCACACTTGGCACACATCTGATTGTTAGCGGTGCTTGCAACAGGAGCTGTGGATCCCCTATATGAACTCTGACCTCCACTGAAGTGACTCCTTTGAGGTCCTTTGAATTGACTCCTCGGTGGTCTGCTGAAATGACTTCTTTGGGGTCCAGTAAAATAACTCCTCGATGGTCCACCAAAGTGATTTCTGGATGGTTGGCTAAACCGCGTATTCACATTACTGAAGTTGTGACTCTGCTTCTTAGTAACTCCTCCCGTTGGTCTCATGAGGTGTGTAGATCTGGCCTGAAAACCCTTCATCTTCTCAGCTTCCTCTTCTCGTTTGTTCCTTGCTATCGTGCGCAGTTTGTCACATATTTCTTCAAAATCCCTTGTTTCATCAAGGAACGGTGATAGAGCTGTTTTTAGGTCTGGTCTAGCTTTTTCAACCAATCGAGCACTCAACCATTTAGAGTTGTTCTGTGAATATCCGCAGAATTTAGACAACTCTAAAAAGCGAGTAATAAATTCGTCTTCATGTAATTCCCCTTGCCTGAATGTGAGGAATTCAGTTTCTTTCTCTATTCTGATTGAAGGGGAAAAGTAATAATTTTCGAACTTTTCCTTAAACTCTTCCCACGTCATCTCAGCATTTCCTTTTGTTTTGGTGCTTTCCCACCATTCTTCAGCTGCTTTCTGCAACAATTGTTCAGCAACCATCACCTTTTGTTGTGAGCTAATCTCGATAACTCTGAAAATCTTTTCTACACGCTTCAGCCACTCCAGTGCTGCAATCGGATCTAGCTTCCCCTCGAACATCGGTGGAGTAAACTTCCGAAATTTTTCCCAAACCTCAGTAATAGGTAAGGAATGATATTGAGAATGAGATCCGCTACTACCTCCATCTTCAGTGCGAGAACGACTTCCTCCCCTAGATTGATGGTCAGAAGGTGTGACTTCCAGAGCCTTCTCCTTTCCTTCCTTACCACCTTGGCCTCTTCCTTTTGCTAGTTCCTCCTCGTGTCTATTCACTTTCTCTCTCATCTCCAGGATGACGTCTCGTAACTCTGCCAAAAGGGCATTGTTATCCTGAGAATAGGGACCATCTTGATGCGGAGGGAGACCTCTTTGGGATGGAGCAGGGGTTGAATTAGTTCTTCGAGTTCTTGCCATTATCTCCTCCTATGATTAATACTATAAGGACACTAAACAAATAAAATAGCTAAATAAATTCTAAATCTAACAAAGGGAAGTGCTCATGTTATGATATTTAATTTGCCACGAACTTTTAAAAAAAATTTTAAGAAATCACTTTAGAAAATAAACAAAATTGCCATGGAACCTTTAGCTCTGATACCAAAAATGGAACACCACAATTTTAATACCCAAAAACTCGGTCATAATATTGAAAATACCTTCAAAAGAGTTCAACAATATCCAAATCCTTTTACAATGTTACCATTTTGAATAAAACCCGTAATACATAATCAGAATAAATTCCAGAAAATATTTCAGAGTTTAATACAAAACGGAAGTCTTAGGTTCATGGCAAATATAATAACATAACATAATCTATTGGAGATCAAAAGAGCTTCCAGAGCTCACTCCATAGGTGCCTTCCCTTGCTCTCTACTAGAATAATCACCTGAAAAATGTTAATATGGGATGAGATTCCACGTCTCAGTAACTACTGAATATTTCTACCTTACACGAGCAAATTACATATGACAAAAATAAATAATGTGAATTTATTATACTCAGATATTTTTAGATATACTGTTGTTCACATCAAATGCCTTTACAAAATACTCATCATTCTTTATTGAATAATTCAGAAATGCACTATGCAGTATGCAGCCTCCCTTATATCCCCTTCCAACCGTATACCGCTGACTGGAACCATAGGCTAACATATAGTCCAATAGAAACTCATTCATTTGACTGGATGGTTTCAAGCTCACCAAAACTTAAGATACACCCGGCCAAAGGTATAGAGCTTAAATCTGGACTATGGCTCCCCTCCTTTAAAATAACAACTAAGGAGGTGTCACATGTCCCACATCTCCAATGAAATCCCGGCCAGAGGAAAACATGGAAGATGGGGCCCTGAAAAGTACCATCCACTGTGCACCGAGTGGTGGCATAAACAATTCTTATCATTCAAATCCCTCCTTACTCCACCCATCACAATACAACCGCCATGATGAATGTATTTACTCAAAAATAATGCATTATTATACCATTATATACATTGATATGCGTATTTATGAATAGTAAAATACTATGCGTATCTGTGAATAGTAAAATACTATGCGTATTTGTGAATAGTAAAATACGGTATATACATGAATAGTAAAATGAATAGTACATACGGTATGTATACGTGAATAGTAAAAATGAATAGTAAATACGGTGTGAATAGTAAATACGGTGTGAATAGTAAAATGAATAGTAAATACGGTATACGTGAATAGTAAAATGAATAGTAAATACGGTATACGTGAATAGTAAAATGAATAGTAAATACGGTATATGTGAATAGTAACGTACATATAAATAGTACCTCTACAGATTTGCAAGCCAAAGTTCCCACACCAGATCTTAAAACCATAAATATTTCCTAAATATTCTTGCCAAAATAGTAACCAAACAAATTTATAATCATACATAATTCACAAGTATAAGGAAGAATATTCAGAGTTACCTGTTACTTGCTAATACCCGAATCACCAACCAGCTATTATAACTCTCAAGCAAATATCTCTCTACTCTCTCTCTCTCTCTCTACCTCTCTCTATGGCTCTTAGAAGTTGTGAAGAATGAAATGAAATGGAAGGTCTATTTATAGTTGGAAAATGGGTCTTTAAGTGTAATTTTCGTCTCTGGGTCGTTTTACGTAATTTTCCCAAAATTATAAAATGAAACTTTCCCGTGACTTCTTCAGCCGCCCCGTGAACTTCTTTTTTAAAAATTTTAATAATATTTTAATATATATTATTTTATTATTATAATATAATATTATTTAAATAATAAATTATTATTGAGTGGGTCCCGCGGCCATTTTTTTCAAAGTTCACGAGAGTTGTGTCGGGAGGAAGAATTATTTTGGTTGTGGGTCCCACAAAATACTGATTTCAAATTTATCACTTTCTGAAAATAGAGCCTACTAGTCTTTCCAAAATAGGTTTATGTTCAAGATATTAGATTCAAAATTCAGGATGTTACACCACGCACTCGTGTGGGAGCCTAGGTCTCTTCGCCAAGTGTGAGAGTGGTAAGGGTGGTCGTACGGAGGAGATCGGAGCGCTGAAAGGTGGCTCGGAGGGTGATCGGAGCATCATTTGGTGATTCGGAGGTGGATTCAAGTTCAGGTGAAGATCAATTACAGTAATTTCTGCTGGTGTGGAAGGAAGAACATTCTGATTCGAATGGAGGAGATCCAAATCTCAAATCCACTGGTATGGCAAGAAGTAGAAACAGAACGGATTCTAATCAGTAAGGTCTTGTCCAACAAGACCTATACAAGAGTGGCACTAGAGGCAATACTAAGAAAGGCATGGAACCTGCTAGAAGGTTTTGATGTCATAGAGATCAATGGCAATGCTTTTATGTTCAAATTCACAGACAAGGAGGAATTCGATAGAGTCCTACGTGGTCGACCGTGGTCAATAAATGGATTCCTGCTGAATCTTATGGAAAGATCGAAGTATAAGACGTGTGAGGAGTTCGATTTTAGCCGAAGTCCAATATGGATTCAGATGCATAATGTACCGATGGAGGCGTGGTGTCTGGAGAATATGATCACTATTGGAGGCCGTGTTGGCGAGGTTGTTCTGGCGGAGGATCCATGCTACAATGGCAGGTATCTACGTGGCTTGTTACAGGCTAGAGTATTGCTGAATCTGAAGAAACCATTGGTTTATGGCTTCTGGATGCCAAGACTGGATGGCAAGAAAGTCAGGAATTCGATTCGTTATGAAAAGTTGCAATGTTTTTGTTATCACTGTGGAAGGATCGGGCATGATAATCGAAACTATAAATCTGAAAGAATGATGTCATTTATCAATCCAAAGGAGCCTCGTTTTGCGGCTTGGCTTACCACTAAAGCATGTCGGAGTTGGGATGAGTTGATGGTAGTGGTCTGTAGTGACTAGTTCGAGTCAGATCAGATCAGGAAAAAGAAGGAGGAAGCGATTAAGAGAAGAAATGATGAGATCAAACGTAAGGCTAAAGAGGTTTTGAACACGAACGATGATGACCTTTTTGTAATTAGGGTGGATAAACCTCTGGCAGCAAGTAAAGATTGTAACCAAGGCAGGTCCACAACTACGAGGGAGCCTGATGTTGTGAAGAACCTAAATGGTATCAGGAAGGAGTTGAAGGATGTTATGAGAGACTATGGAGTAATCAGATCTGAAGGCGAGGAGAGGGGGAAGCAGACCTCTAGCTGTGAGGATGAAGTGGGGAAGATTTCACTGGTGGCTTCAGCCAAGAGTTCTAAACCTGAGAAGGAAGAATTTGGTTGCAGACCAGAAAAGTCTTGTAGCATTCAAGAAGCTAATTCAATGGCGATGGTAGTGTATGAAAGGAGAGTACTGGGGGATGTAATCAATAAAATAGGAAGTCTCGGACTGAAAAGGAGTGAAGAGGAGGTGTAGGAGACGTCTAAGGCTAAGAGGCTTAAATCAGTAATATCAATACCTGATGTCAAACCTGAAATCTCAACATTTGCTCAGAATCTAAAGAAAGCTATGGCCAAAGCTCGAAGGAATGCCAAGAGGAAAGAAAGGGGAACCTTCATGGGAAGATTGGAAGAAGGTATGGAAGTGGAAAATGAGGAGAATGGAGCAACAGGTGACTCGGTAATGGATTCTGGTTTTGTGTTCAAAGCCGGAAATAGAAGAAGAATAGGTTGTGTAGCTGAGGGTGCAGGTGGCTGGCCTTTAACAGCCACCAAGTTGTCATGAAGATCATTTCTTGGAACTATCAAGGATTAGGGAGAGCCTTGATAGTGAAGAACCAGAGGGAGTTGGTGAATAAATATAGACCCTAAATACTCTTCCTAATGGAAACGAAAATGGGCAGTGGAAAACTAAAAAGAATCAAAAGCAAGTGTCGGTTTAATCATGAGGTGGTAGCGAACCAAGGGGATTGGCTGGTGGGCTAGTGGTTTGGTGGCATGACTCAGTTTCACTTACGGTGTTGTATTAGTCGAAAAATATCATCCATGTCTTGGCTGAATCTAGCAGCCTACTAATGCCAAAGTTCATTTCCTTTGTTTACAGCCCCCTGAAGGAAAGTGAGCGACGGATAGTCTGGAATATTCTGCGCAAATTGGTAGTAAAAGGGGGAGATTCATGGCTAGTGGTGGGAGACTTTAACGATCTGTTATCTCAGGCTGAAAAGGAGGGTGGTAATCCTAGATCGTTGCGCAAAATGATTAATTTTCAAGCTCTGATATTTGATTACAACCTGCTGGATCTGGAATTTAAAGGCTCTAAATTCACCTGGAGTAATAAGCATCTTGATGGCCTTGTACAAGAAAGGCTGGATAGGGCTCTCAGCAATGTTGCGTTTAGGGAGGAATTTGACCATGCTATGGTGCTCCATGTGGATCCTATTGGCTCGGACCACCATGCCTTACTAGTAGACTGCTGTTATAGGGAAGAGAAGAGAGCCAAAACATTTCAGTTTGAAGCTAATTGGGTCCAACACAAAGATTTTTTATTGACTATACATGAAGGGTGGAATGAGGTAAATGGTGGGATAGAAGACAGGGTTCTGGATATTCTTAGAAGGTTGCAGGCTTGTCAAAAAAAGCTTGTGATTTGGAGCAAAAAAGAATTCCCAAATTTCAGGAAAGCGATTGATCAGCTGAAAACCAAACTGAGTAGATGCTAGGATGCTTGTCAGCTGCGAGATTGGAGGAGGCCGAGGATCTAGTAAAACAGATTGAAGAAATGTGGAGGAATGAAGAGTCTTACTGGTGGCAAAGATCCAGAGTATCATGGTTGAGTTGTGGTGACAGAAACATGAGAATTTTTCATTGCATGGTCATCCAAAGACGACAAAGGAATAAAATCCTAAGGCTCAAAGACGAGAGTGGGAAATGGCTAGAGGACAGCAATGAAATCAACAGAGCTTTTAGTGATTTTTACCTGAAGTTGTTTCAAACCAGTGGGGATCGATCTCTAGATCAAGCCTTATCATATATAAAAAAGGTGGTAAACAAAGATGACAATATGCTGCTGATGAATCAGGTGTCAAACCAGGAAATTGAAAGCGCAATCTTCCAAATAGGTGCCAACAAGGCCCCAGGTCCAGATGGATACTCAGCCCTGTTCTACCAATCAGCTTGGAAGGAAATTAGCAAGGAGGTGTGCGGGATGGTGCAGCAATTCTTCAACGATAAATCTGACTTGCATATACTCAATGATACTATACTAATATAGTGCTGATTCCAAAGGTGGAAAAACCGGAAGGGGTGAGCCATTTTAGACCTATTGGCCTATGCAACGTGTCCTACAAGATCATAGCGAAGATAATGATAAATAGGATGAGATCACTACTAGGCAGAATCATTTCACCTCACCAACGTGCTTTCATTGCTGGAAGAATGATACAAGATAATATTATCCTTACCCATGAGGTGTTCCACTATTTGAAACACAAGAAGACTAGCAAGAAACGGGAGTGTGCGGTAAAGATCGATATGAATAAAGCTTACGACCGCATTGAGTGGGATTTTCTTAAAGAAGTGATGTTGAAGATGGGGTTTTGCAATGGATGGGTTAATTGGATTATGAAATGTATCTCATTGGTGCGCTTCATTTTAAAAGTGGATGGACGGAGCATAGATTCTTTTATTCCAGAAAGAGGTGTTAGGCAAGGAGACCCTCTATCGCCATATATGTTTATATTAGCTTTTGAGGTACTATCAGTGATGCTACAAACGCATATAAAGAGGAAGGATTTGGCTGGTGTGAAGTTGGCTTGCAAAGCGCCAGTGTTGTCGCATTGCTTTTTCGCTGATGATGCAATCTTATTCATGAGAGCAGATGAGATCAATTGCAGGGTTATCAAGAGAATATTAGATGTTTACTACAAGGCCTTAGGTCAAGTTGTAAATTTGGAAAAGTCTAGTGTATTCTTTTCAGCCAATACACCAACAGAGGTTAGAGATTTTGTATTAGCATGGTTGGGGATTGAACACTCGAATAGGGCTGGCAAGTACTTGGGCCTACCAGTAGTATGGGGACGCTCCAAGTTCGCTTCTCTAGCTTTTGTAAGGGACAAGATTGGCCTGAAATTGCAAGGGTGGAAGCAGAAAGTTTTATCGTTCGCTGGTCGTGAGATTTTAATTAAACCAGTTGCAAATTCAATTCCCACTTATCCGATAACGTGTTTCCTCTTTCCAAAAAAAATCGTGTGTGGAAATAGATAGTCTAATCTCCAACTTTTGGTGGGGTCAACGAGAAGATGTAGGAGCCATTCATTGGAAGAGTTGGCAGATAATGACTATGAAGAAGAATGAAGGAGGATTGGGGTTTCGTGATCTCCTTTGCTTTAATAAGGCATTACTGGCGAAAACGGCTTGGAGAACGCTTGAATGGCTTGATGATGTTTGGTGTAAAACGTTAAAAGGAATATATTTTCCCAAAGGAGATTTTCTCAATGCAGTGAAGGGCAGCCATGCGTCGTAGGATTGGACCAGCTTGCTAGAGGGGCGTGACCTGTTGCTAAAGGAGTTGTGTTGGAAGGTTGGTAGTGGTCGCCGAATTAATGTATGGGGGGATCAATGGATTCCTGGGCTGGAAAATTACAAGCTACACCGTGAGGACCTGACAGAGGATGAGAAAAAGATGAGAGTGGCGGACCTGATATGTCAGGGCAGGTGGGACCTCAGCCTTATTCAAGCGAGAATTTCTTATGTGGAAAAGGACATGATTCTTAAGATTTCAATCCCTGTCAGTCAGTATGAGGATCAGGCAATCTGGTTGAAGAATAAGGACGGCATATACTCAGTGAAATCTGGATATTCTGTAGCAAAGAACAGCAACGATGGAGAAAAAATCAGAGACCCAGGCTCGTCCTTTAATATTCCTAAGCTACTATGGAAGTGTGTCTGGGGGCTTATTGTTCCACCAAAAATTCAACACTTCATGTGGAGAATCGGCGCAAGGGCTGTTGCAACTAGGGAGGCCCTCTTCAAACGCAAGTGTGTAGGTAACCCCCTCTGTCCTATATGCTTGTGTGAGTCTGAATCAATTGAACATATGTTATTTCTCTGTCCCTGGACGCGCCATTGCTAGTTTGGATGTTCCTTAGGCCTCAAATTTAGCAAATGGAATGTCACGATGTGAGATGGTATTATATGACATGTTGCATGGTAAGGAGAATCTGGACGAGTATGGGAAGGCGTTGTTTGCCACCATGTGTTGGTGGATTTGGAAAAAACGTTGTAATTGGGTTTTTAGGGAGGAAAAATCTATTGCTAAGTAGGTAGTCCAGTTGGTAAATGTGCAAGTGGAGGAGTTTTGGAGGAATAAGGCAAGGGTGGGAATGGCTGGAAAGAAAGTTTTTGATGAAGGTGTGGTGAGAAAGGAGAAGTGGACTGCACCTCCAGTGGATGTGATAAAGTTCAATATTGATGGATCCTATAAGGCTAATACTAATGAAGCTAGTATTGGGATTGTTTACAGAAATAGCTTGGGTCGATTTGTAGGAGGTATGGGGAGTGTTGTGGACTCAAAGTCGCCTTTCATGTCTGAATGTATGGCGTTGCTTGAAGCCTTGCTGTATAGGAGTAGATTTAGGAACAACCCAATTATAATTGAGACAGATTGTGAGTATCTGTACAGACATGTACAAAAGAAGACAGCGGTAGGATGTGAGTAGGAAAGCTGGGAGATGCTAACTGACACTCTTGGATTGTGGAAGTCAATGAAGGGGATTACATTGTCCTTGGTTTCTAGACAAGGAAATAGAGCTGCTGATTGCGTAGCAGCGGAGGCTAAAAAGAGGATGTATCAGCACTTGTGGCTGGACTGTGTACCATCCTTTTTAGGCGAAATTTTGCTTCATGACATTGTGCAATCTGGGGTTTCTGTTTCTAACCATTGTGATACACTGGACAGGGAAGGAGTTGGCTGATAGCTAACTCTGGAACTGATATAGTTGTTGATTTTATTTGTTTTGTTGGTTAGGGTGTGTTAGGTTGTAATTGATAGGTTTTTTGAGAGTTTCTTGGCTTCGGCTATTAACATGTGTAATGTTTGTTTTTTGTGGTAATAAAATTGACTTTTTTCGAGCAAAAAAAAAAAAAATAGCCATTCATCCTCAAGCTAGCCATCATTGAAATCTAAAACAGTCAAATAGTAGTTGCCATTATTTTAAATTTTTTTATAATTTCATACAATTAAAGTTGCTGCTTCTTAAAGTGAACAAGTCATTCATTTCCAAGCCACCCCTTTCCCAATTATTTTCCTGTCGCTAGTGGTAGGAGTTTTTTTTTTTTTTCTAGAGAAAAGGATAAGAAGATATCACTTAAACTTTAAATTCTTAAATAAGTGGTTTTTTATTAAAATAAGTTGTTCATTGCTATATTATTGTAGTTAAAATATATACTTTTATAGGCAATAAGACTGATTTGAGATTTTAAAATCTAAATGGTATTTTTTTCTCACCTGTGTGTGTATATATATTTTACACAAGGATAGTAAGATTACTTGAACAAATTGTTAATTCAAGAGTAGTCACTGCAAAACTCATAAGAATTAAGACATTTTGATATTCGCTTATTTTAGTGGTCTTGATGTATCTTTTTCTCTCTACAAATGGGACGGTAAGCAAGCCATTTTTGGTGATCCGGCTAGTGATCATGCTTTTAGTTGTCGGAGTAAATGTGATAAGGTGGGACAAGAAACATCAAATTGTCAATTAATTATAGGAAAATAAACCCAAACATGGATTCAGCATCTCGTCTTCCTAACTGCAAGACTTTACACATCACGTATATTCTTGAGTTGAAAGGGTAAGGATAAGGAGAAACATGCAGCGATATCTGCTTCAATAGTAGCAAAACATGGGGCATGGACTATGAAGCTTAGATCAAATGTTATACAACTTTGCCTGATCAACTTCTTCATATATCCATTTGTCAATCATGTTGTTTGGTGAAGATGACGGCGTAGGAATAGAGCCCGCAGGAAAAGGGACTTTATTATAGTAGTACAAGACACTGCAACGATTGGATCTCTAGTGCTGTGAAAAACAAACCATGATTATTACATGTTGGTCGTCCTTCTGGTAGATTTTCACAACAACCACTCTTTTCCCAATTGGACCATTTTGGGTTCCTTTAATTTGGATCATCACATCCTGTTGAGTTGGTTGTAGTTGCCCAAGGGGAAGTAAATATCTCCAAGACGTTCACAATGACAGAGACATGAAGCAGAAGCAGAAAACAACACAGACAAAGCAAAGGAAGCACGGAATCGGGAGCCATACTAAATTTCATAATTTTTTTGGCAGCCAAAACTACTCTTTGGCTATATATAAACTTTCGTGTTAATAATGGTGGAAAGAATCTTTCTGCTTACTACGTTTGTTGACTTGGAGATTGACTTAGAACTAGACTTGGAATATTCTGCTGATGTGGGTCCTTACTCTTTTCCTTCCACCTTCAATTTCACACCACCGCAAAAACACCAGTAACAGAAACTCCAAGTTTTAATTTTATTTTAAGAATGTAAGTCAAATGAGCTAAAGACAACAAGAAAAGATAAAAGAAAAGAAAGAAAGATGCATTTGATGTTAACGTGGTTCTGAATTTGTGGGCTGTGATTCACAACACGTTTCTGTATCATTTGTGCAACCAATTTTATGTACAAAGTAAATAGTGCATATTGAAACTAATTACCTCCCCCCTCTTCCTCGTCCCCTCTTTCCACCAAAATCCCTCCCCTCTAATGAACCATGTATACAATCAAGAGTAAGAGGAAAGATACTTTTACATGGACACCATTTCAAAGCAACACACTTGAAGAAGTCAGATTTTTTTGGGTTAACCACTTAAAGAAATTAGATGAGCTAACGTCAATACAAAAAATTTTTTGTAGTATCTTCAGGTTTAATGTGAATTTTCATCACAGTATTCTTGAGGATCACATCATATTTCAGGACTTAAGTACATGCAGCGATGCTTCAAAAGCAGCAAAAAATGGAGCATGAACCATGTACAAAAAACAAGCTTAGAGATCAAACGCTAAACAACTTTGGCTCATCAACTTCTCCATTCCCCTATTTCTCATTAGTCACGTCGGTTTGTGTAGATGCTGACTTGAAAAACTTTGCCTGATCATAGCTTATTGAAGTCTTCACTGTAGCTTTATCTTTTTCCTCCAAATCTGCACCTTTTTCCTCTCTCCCACTGTCAATTTCCCTCAAAACCTCATTATAAAAGGCCTCCTCTCCTTATCTGTCTGCAAACACTGAAAGGCCAATTCTCCCACTTTAAGAACCTTCTTCTTCACCTCACTATCCTTCTCTGTCCCCAAACATGGATCCACCAGCTCCTCAAATTCACTTCTTTGAATCTTCCCCAGTGCCATATTTGCCAATGTAATCTCATCGTTGTTCCTTCCCATATCGCAATGAAGATACCAGCTCCATAAGCACAACCCCAAAAATATACACAACACTTTTGTTTGTTAGCCTAAAGCAACAATGATAGTCAGGATCAAGATAGCTTGGTGTTCCTTGTGGAGCCATACAAACATGTGACACATCGTCAGGAAACAATCTAGAATGTCCAAAATCAGCAACCTTAACACAAAAGTTCTTGTGAAGGAGAATGTTGTTGCTTTTGACATCACAGTGGATGATGCCAGAGCAGTGGCAGTTTCTATGGCGATTTTGATGCGCATAGGCCAATTCAGCAACACAGGATTTGAAGAGCAGCCATGAAGATGACTGGCAAGAGTGCCACTTGAGATGTATTCATAGACAAGGAGGAGCTCACTACTCTGACGTGAAGTGCAGCCATAGAGGGAGACAAGGTTTGTGTGCCGGAGGCTAGTTAGGATCTCAACTTCGATCATGAATTGTTCTACTCGCTTGTAGTTGTGGTTGAATGGATGCTTCACTGCAACTTCACGCCCATCTTGTAGCTTCCCTATAAACGAAATTTCTTAAAGTTTAGAATTTTATGAAGGAAATTAAAATACAAGATTATAGGACAAGAAATGAGAGTGAATTGATAAGATGACCATAGTAAACAGAGCCGATGCAGCCGTCTCCGAGCTTGTTGGAGGGGTCAAATTTGTTGGTTGCTTCTTGAAGCTCCATATGGTAGAAGATTGGCACTCCAAAGAAGAGTCTTCCACCTTCTGGGTCGGCATCATTATTTGGGTACTGATTACTTGATTGAAGTCTGATATGAGACAGAGCACTCTGGTTCTGTTTGTAGAGTACGAAGCAGAACACCAACGCTAGTAACATAATTCCTAATCCCACTCCAAAACCTGACAAAGCATCAACTCTTAAAGATGTTCACTAAAATATTTCACTCATTGTATGAAAACAATTGCAACTTTATAACAACCTATACAGTTATACAGGATCCTTGTGCAAAAAAGAAGATCGCTGAAAACGAGTAAAACTGAAGCAAAATTACCAATTGTAAATCCCGTCTTCCAAGCCAATATTTTATTTTGATATATCGTCCCCGTTTCATGAGAGTTAACTAGATTAGACGCACTAAGGAAGGGGAAAAAACATGAGTAGGGTTGACAGGCAAACAAGGAACCCTGTAAAAAAGAATTAACAAATTTCACATGTTACTTGTTAGACGAAAGAAATTCTCATTCTTGTTGGTAAAATGTTATGCATACCTTTGTATTTGGAACAATAAAATCCACCGGTGCTGTTGAGCCGGCAGGAGCCTTTATGAAAACGGCATGTAGCAGAGTCAGGAGAAATTTGAATGTTAATGGAGAATTCAGAAACTATGAAAGTGAAAGGATCAGGAGAGAAAGCCATGTTGGCTGGAAGCTTACCCCTTGGACATTCTTCTAAAGAAGATGGAGGATCATCTTGATCTTGCGTGCGTAAGAAGATGGCGACATTATTACTCTTTTCACACCCTCTATACTTCAAGAATCGCTTTGGAGGACTAACTTTGAGGCTAATGTTGCATTTGTAAAAGGTTATTGTGTCTTGAATGATTTGGAATGAACCCAAGGGGGAGGTCGGAGGAAGAGTAGCATTGCAGCACAAGGCATCACAGTCTTGTTTCTCCAAACGCTTCTCTAAATCTGCATCTCTAACAGAAACATGAGTATTGAAAGTGCCTCCAATTCGCGTCACTTGAAAAATCTTTTGTCCAAAGAGCATGGTTTTTGCAGCGTTGGGTTGTTCATCTTCACAGCCATGAATGGGAAACATTCCATAGTGATTGCGTTGCGGAGTGGTGTAAGGGAACGAGAGTTTTCCCAGATTCCCACAGTGAAAGAAAGGCGGGCACTCTCCAGAAGCAGCAGCAGATAGAGCAAGAACATGGTCAGACAACAAGAACACGAACAAGAAGATGATCAAATCAACTGGTAGAATCATTCTTCTTCTCAAGGTTTGGTCGTAGAGAACAAGAATAATTCCTTACTCGTAAGTTTAGTCTATATGAGATGAGACCACATATGAGAACAAGTTTGGTCAAAGTTCTGTGACGTGGCATTTGACTTGGATGGAGAAAGACCAACACCGGCCAAGAAGATGAACGAGAAACGAGCCTGTTATGGGCCTCGAGAATGGGCCTGTGAAGGTCAAGCCCGAGGAAAGGTTAGTTACCCCAAAATCCTACCCATAACTATAGTGGTGCGGGAAGTGGGGGCACAGAACATGTAGTAGTGGAAACGTGTCATGCGACCTCACTATAAATAGGGGGACATTCCCAGGTGAACGGTACATAAGAACATTCTCCCTATTACTCGTATTTTCCCATAGTGCACACACCCCACATCTCAGACAGCATTCCGTCATCGTGTTGCGCTGTGATCCCTTTGTTCAAGGCTAACTTCTCAATAGATAGCTTTGGATAGACTTTCATTGGATCCTACATCAACTATCAACCAGCCTTGAAAGTTGGACATTTGTGTTTCATACCGAAACATTGGCACCGACAGTGGGGACGACTAAAATTCGAATCCCAGATCACAAAGCTACGAGCTTACCATTGCAAATGGCGAACACCAGAGGACGCAGTTTAACAACTCGGCAATGACAATTGCCAGAAGAACAACCAGAGCAACAACCTAACGAACAAACGTCTCGCCAGGAGGATTCTCTGAACCATAATATGGAACATGTCCTTGTGGAAACTGAAGCAGATACGTCAAACACGGCAAATTCTCCCCCTCCGGGAAATGTCATTTGGCTCTCAGGCTAGTCCTTGTAGCCCTCCAGCAAAGTTTCAGGTGGTGGATCCCGACATTCGCTTGCTGCAAAACACCCTTGGTTTCGTGATGAATCGGATGGAAGAGATGGAAATTCGTCACCGCCTCCAAAGGGAGGAGGATGCCCGACTTATGAGAGAGGAGATAGATCATCGCAACGAAGAATTGAGGAGGTTATTTGAGTCCCATGCTGGACGAGCCGAGAACCCTCATTGAAGTTCCGGAAAAGGTGTCACTGGCCCAAGCCAAAATGATATCCCGGTGTTCCAAAATGCGGGGCCATCGCAGGAAAATAACGAAGAAGAAACCATGCGTACTGAAGATCAAATGCGACATCAAGGGGTGAACGATGATCGGGAAAGAAGGAGCCAAAGCAGACGTGGCCGTGCAATGACCACTCGTGAAGGGGCACATAATGCCGGACAAGATCAGGTATCAATCGAAACATTAAGGAAACAAAAGGGCCAGTTGAAGGCTAACTTCTTTCCAAAAAAGACGTTGTGCCATCGTCACCTGAGTCGAGTTCTGATGAAGAGGAAAAAATTGCGACTCCTTTTACAGATAGAATAATGGCTGCTGCCTATCCTAAAGGGTTGGATACGAAGGATTTTCCCAAGTATGATGGGAGCCAAGATCCTCAGGTGCATATGAATAATTTCAAGCTAGAGATCATGGTTAAAGGATACACAAGGCCCGTGAAACCTCAGCTGTTCGCGGGAATGTTGCGCGGAGCTGTACAAATTTGGTTTAATACCTTACCAGTAAATTCGATCTTGGATATGAAGGATTTGGAGAAGAAATTCTTGCTTAACTTTGCCACAAGCAGGAAACAACCAAAAACCGAGTTTCAACTCGATCAGGTAAGGCAATCACTTGGGGAAACGTTGCAGAAGTACTTGGAATGCTTTAAAGACACGGCTTTACAAGTCCCAGGGTTAAAAGAAAATGTACATTTGCACTGCATCATAGCAGGCTTGGATAAATCCTCACGCTTGAAAAAGTCGGTTATGAAGCGTCGGCCTAAAACCTTGGAGGAGTTTCGGGATCGGTCTAAGCAGTATATAGAGCTGGAACAGATGGATATCATAAGCCATGCACCACGTGATAAAGCGAGAAGTCCACCTTCCTGGGGAAAGGAGCAATACAGATAGAACAGACAAGATGCTCGAGGACGAGGAAGGGACGCAAAGCCTCGAGGGGGAAGAGCGAAAGGAAGATATGATCGATATGCTCCATTAAAGGTGTCTCAAGCTCAAGTTTGGAAAGAAGTTTCCATGACCGAGATGAAGAAAGTGGAGTGACCACGGTTGTTGCGGAATGAGGCCACCTTGGATAAATCTCAATATTGTGAATTTCATGATCAACACAGGCACACGACCGATGTCTGTTGGGACCTGAGGGATGTGATTGAGAAATTTATTCGGGAAGGGAAACTTCGTCATTATGTTATCCAAACGCAAGGAAGGCAGAATAAGTGTCAGGGAAACCGAAGTAGAAGACCGTCCACTGTACAGAAGAGGCGAGAGCAGAAAAAGGAAGGGCGAGGCATGGACGATGAGTTTCCTGAGTCAAAATATGACTGCAACGGGATTGTAAGAGGTTTTGGTGGAGAAGAAGATTCCATGAGTCAGCGAAAGAAATACTTGAAGGAAGTCCTCTCTATGGGGACCATCCAAGGTTTAAAAGAGAACCCTCAAAGAAGAGCTTACCGATGCTTGGGTTCACGGAAGAAGAAGTAGACGATGTAGTGCTGGGACACTATGACGGGCTAGTTATCACCGGAACAGTAGAAAGTTGCCGAGTCAGGAAAATATTTATGGACAACGGAAGCGTGGTGGACATAATCCTGTGGGATGCGTTCAAATGAATGAGATTTGACTCAGAGGATTTGAAACCTTGTAGGACCACATTAACGGGTTTTAACGGAGAAGATACTCATCCAAAGGGCTTCATTGATCTGAAATTAACCTTGGGGACTAAAGAAGCATTTAAGTCGGAAATGGTTCGGTTCGTCGTGGCTGACTTCCCATCCCCGTATAACATTATCTTGGGACGACCGACTATCCATAATTGGAACATGCTGGTGTCTTCTAATCACCAGAAGTCGAAATTCATCAACAAGAAGAACCAAATTATTACTATCAAGGGTGATCAAAAATATTCTCGGCAATGTTATTTTGAAGCGGTCAAGGAAGGAAGGACCTCGGGGATGGAACACTCAAAGGAGTACAAGGGGAAGACGAATAACAAGTCCGTCCACGTAATGGAGTTGGACCTCAGGGAGTGGAGGATTTCGTCTTAGGAGTTGAGCTGGAACAGACTACAAAAATTGGAAAGATGATTGATCCCGAGGTCAGAGCAAGGTTAGAAGGGTTTTTATTGGAAAACAAAAACGTGTTCGCATGGAAACCGTCTGAAATCCCGGGGATAGATCTCGAGTTTTGTTGTCATAAGTTGGTGATCCATCCGGGTTCGGTGCCAGTCTCACAAAAGAGGAGGAAGCAAGGAGCAGATCGGGGTAAAGCCTTGGAGGCGCATGTTCAGGAGTTAATCGAGGCCGGATTTATCAGGGAGGTGCAGTATATGACGTGGCTCTCCAATGTGGTGATGGTTAAAAAACCAAATGGGAAGTGGCGCGTTTGTACGGCTACAAAGATTTAAACAAAGTATGTCCGAAAGATGCATTCCCTATGCCCAACGTTGATCAGTTAGTGGATAAATCTTCTGGTTTTCAACTTTTGTCATTTATGGATGCGTACTCGGGATACAATCAGATTGCCATGCATCCTGATGACCAGGAAAAAATAGCTTTTATCACAAACAATGCGAATTATTGTTATAATGTGATGCCATTCGGCCTTAAAAATGTCGGGGCAACGTATCAACGAAGATGACCAAGGTGTTTGCGGATCAGTTGGGAAAGAATGTGGAGGTCTATATCGATGATATGATAGTAAAATCTAAAGAGCACGGCAACCACATTTGCGATCTGCAGTAAACATTTGAAAAATTGCGAATGCATCAGATTCGACTGAACCCGGCAAAATGCGCTTTTGGAGTACCGTCGGGCAAATTTTTGGGATTTTTGTTGACAAGTCGGGGTATTGAGGCCAATCCAGAAAAATGTAAAGCAATGCTGGAAATGAAAGCTTCGACTAACAAGAAGGAAATTCAACAATTAACCGGTCGACTAGCGGCTTTAACTAGATTCTTGCCTAAGTCGGCTGAGAAGTCACTTCCATTTTTTAAACTCTTGAAAAAGGAAGCCCAAGGTGGATGGAACTTGGAGTGTGAAGACGCGTTTACTAAAATAAAGCAATGTTTGGCATCCCCACCGGTTTTGTCCAAACCTGAACTCGGGGAAAGCTTGATACTATACTTGTCAGTTGGTGAGGAGGCGGTAAGCGTGGTATTGGTTCGAGAAACTAAAGAAGGATAGAAACCAGTTTATTTTGCGAGCAGGGCTTTGCAAGGTTCCGAGTTGAGATATCAGAAGCTAGAGAAGATGGCTTTTGCGTTGTTAATTGTGGCAAGGCGACTTCGCCATTATTTCCATAGCCATTCGATTGTCGTTAGGACGAATCAACCCATTTGACAAGTTTTGCACAAGCCAGACTTGGCCGGCAGAATGATAAGTTGGGCGATTGAATTATCCGAGTTTGATATCATCTATGAAGCCCGACAGGCCATCAAGTCCCAAGCCTTGGCCGACTTTTTAATGGAATTAACTTCATCTAATGACAAGAAAGGAGGAGTCGAAGCATGGAAGGTGTTCGTGGACGGCTCTTCAAATTTAAAGGGTAGTGGTGCAGGAGTCATTGTGGAAAGTCCTTAAGGAGTTGCGATGGAGTTTTCCCTCGGATTTGATTTCCCGACATCAAATAATCAGGCCGAGTACGAGGCCCTTATTGCCAGGTTGCTTCAGGCAAAGGAAAACGGTGTTCAGCAAGTGCATGTGTCTATGGACTCTCAGTTGGTAGCTTCTCAGATCCAGGGGATCTGTCAAGCAAAGGGACCACTCCTGGCCAAATACCTAGTGAAAGTTAAGGACATTATGGCAAGCTTTGATGAGGTAACTGTTACGAGCCTTCATGGAGGAGACTGCAAGTTTCATGCGAAACACAGAAGAATGATGAGGCTATCGCAGTGGAACTGGATTTGATTGATGAAGTCAGAGCTATAGCACACTTTTGGGACTTGGCCACAAAGCAACTCCTTGCTGCTCGGTATAATAAGAGGGTAAGCTCGCGATTGTTTAAGAAAAATGACTTGGTGCTTCGAAGGGCCGACATAGGCAATAAGAATGCTCGAGATGGGAAGCTAGCGACGAATTGGGAAGGTCCATACTGCATCGGAGATGAACTCAGAAAGGGGGGGTTACATCTTGGAATCTCTTAAAGGGGAAGCGATCAAAAGAGCATGGAATGCGGACAAGCTTAAAGCTTACTACAGCTAAAATCACTAGTGATTTTAAGTTTCTTGCTTTCTTTTACTTTCAACAATTTCCTTTGTTTGGTTTATTTTTAGGCAAATCGGTCATGAGTGCATTCCTACGGGAATCTCATCTAATGTAGTGTCATGGATTGAATGAATGAAAAATACAGGGTCGTGGAACCCGTATTTCGCGATATGATTACAAGGTGCAAAATAACATGTATGAATTTGAAATTAATTCGTAAATCATGTAGCGGAAGAACCGCCAACGGAAGAATCGCCAGATATGAATTTAAGTGAAAATCACGTATAGATCATATAGCGGCAAAGCTGCCGATTAATAAGCGAGCGGAAACCTGGGTTCATTAACTCATGTTTATCGTATCGCAGTAATGGCCAAAATAAATAAACATGTGCGAATTACTGCAAACGCTCGTTTTCAAGAATCATGTAATAGCGACATAGTCACCAAATTCAATATCATGTGCATATGATAGCCGAGTCTAAATGACGCAGCGAGCTAAAAAGAAGTGTTTCTCTGACCTTGATCACGTCGGATCTGAAACCTTCATCTTGCAAGACGCGAATAAGGGAACAAACGCAAATAATTTAAACACCGTTGAGGTAATAAAGTTCTACCTTTACAAAAAGAAAACCCTACAAGGGCATAGCAAAGATAACAAAGTGAGAAGATCACTTAAACTACAAGTTTGAAGCAAAAGAAAGCCGGGGCTACAAAACTTGAGAAGTGACAAGATATCCACTACGATTGGTCAGGAGCAGGAGGTTGGTCGTCACCGTTATTCCCCGAAACCACCTCGGGGCCTGGAATAGCTAGATTGACAGACAAAGAAGGAGTCGAGATAAATTTCCCATCCTCAACATATGCGTTCATATGCACTCCGTCCAAGTTCAGGGTCATCGTGGGGTTCCGGAATTGGACTTGTTCTAAGGCATTCTCAAAGGTATCTTCAATACCTGATCTCAGCTTGGAAACGTCAACACGAGAAGCGGTAAGGGCCTCCTTATAAGATTCAAGCTCCGACTCCAATTCCGCAATCGTGGCCTTATACTTGTTGATAGAATCCATGTCGTTCTCATGAACTTGTAACCTCTGGGTGACTTTGAACTCGGCCTTGTGAAGACTATCATGTGTCACGAGAAGCTCTTCAGATAAGCTCTCCTTCTCGGCTTTCACCACGGTTAAGTCTTCAAGGGCTTAGGCTAATTTTTCATGGGCTTTCTTCTTCTCGGCCTCGGCAAAGTCCAAATCCTCTTCATTAAGGCCTACTTTCTCCTTGAGGTGCGCAACAAGTTGACAAAGACCGGCATTCTTCAAATTTAGATGATCCATCTCTTTGAGCTCTTGCACTTCCATATCCGATAATCTCTTCCCGTCGAAGTAGTGAGAGGGTGGATGAAGAGCTTTGCGAAGCTTGGAAGGGACTTGGTTTTCCCAGATGAAAGATACTGGAAGCTGGATTGACGGTCCAGGAGCAAGTACTAGGGACTTTGGTTCCTGAAGCCCGGGATTCAAGACTGGGGAAGATGGTGTTGGAATAGTTTCGTCCACTGGTGGTGCGGTAGTTTTCTTCTTCTTCGAGGTTTTGGCTTTCTTGGCGGCGGCTTGTTGAGCAAGCTCTCCGCTGGGGACCGCTCGTTTCCTACCTGGGGTCTTCGGACGGGGTTCAGGGACCACCATCTCTTCCGGATGGCAAGTCACGTCGAGATACTTGGGCCACTTTCCCATCGATGTACCTGTCAAGCCAAAATGTAAGTGTCAAATGCGGGATTATAGAAGAGGCTAAAGCAAAACACATAAGAATTTGCCGTACTCGAGTTGGGTGGTTTTTTAAAATAAGAGATGTAGTCCGCCTAGTCTACCAAGTTGTTTTTCTTGGTGGTCAGGGCATTAAGGGAAACTATAACTTCATTTTTGGAGTTAGAAAGTCTGAAGGTGGAAGGCAAGAAATCTTTGGCTCAAAGTTTGTGATGTTCCTCACACTAATATAATGGGAAACACTCTTCAATTTCCCCGAAATAGGAGGTTTGAAGGAACCAGGGGGTATCTCCAGGTTTGGCGATGACCTTAAAGAAAGAGTTTTTAAAGCCTTTCCACGAATCAGTAAAGGGTTTAAGAAACTTACGGCCATGAGATGCTCGGAGCGACGTCTAGCCAAACCACATCTTTTCTCCTTCCGTGGTAAGATTAGTTTCTAAAGGAGAGAAAAAATGACAAAAGACAGGGACGGAACACGTTATTTCATGTTTCTGACAATAACTTTCGAAAGCTACAGCAAAGGCCCAACCATTGGGATGAAGTTGAGAAGGGGCGAGGCGTAGGTGGCGAAGAAGGCACATCTGGAAATTGGAAAAGGGAAATTCCACTCCAAGGCGGGTGATTATATCTTTGTAAAAGTAAAAGAAATTGCAATCTTTGTCACTTAGCCGGCTGGAGGCCACTGACTCGTTTGCTGGGGGCAGACATATGTTGTACCCCTTTCTACCTCGGATTGTACGTGAAAGCGTTTGCGCAGACATCTTATTTCTTATGTGAGTTACGGTGTTGCTCACAGCATACTCCTTAATGGGAAACATTCGCGAGGACCTAGAAGGGGCGGATTTTCCGGTCTCGGATTGATTTGTGTGGCGCGAAGGAGAAGACATTAAAATACCTATATGAAACAAAAAGGGCAAGATCAGAACCATTAAGTATACCTGACAGTACAGGGATTTCGCGATGAGTATCAAATAGCGGTGGAGGGCGAGTTTGCAAGGTGACGGCCGAGGTACTCTGTAATACATCGTTGCAGTGACACTTGTCTAGGAGTTGCTAGGCTTCTCTGTCATGACCAAGGCCTCCTAGCTCAATCGCTTTATGAGTACATTCCTCACACGGAGTAGAAATTTTAGCCGTGGAAGTCGGGGTGGTAACCTCGGGAAATGAATGAGGAATTGACCAAGAAGGTGAAGGTGCAATTATTGGCTGCGAAGTTGGTGGAATACGAGCTCGGCTAGTCACCCTATTCCCACCTCCACGAGAAGGGCGAAGCCAATTTTCTTTCTTTTCTTCTTTAGTAGGAAGAATAGACCAAAGCCAGAATTTAGTCCGGCCAAGGACACGTTCAAGTATTTCCCAATCTTCCTCCAAGATGGGCCTACCATACATGTCTACTAGCACGTTGGGATTTGGGTCCATCTTGAGGAACAAGTGACAAGATATGTTAAAGTACAAGCAAAGTTGTGCATATAAAACCCAGGTTGCCTAGAATACGATGGAAGACCAAAAATTACACAAATGCAAAGTGACGAATCCCAAAATAGTGAGGAACAAAATAAATGTAAAGAGGGCGACACCGAATAAATTGTTATAGTTACCAGGTGTTGCAACGACTCAGACAGATAATATTTCACAAAGGTTTTCAACACTTTCTCGTTCAAAGAGGAATTCACGTGGGTCATCACAGTCGTTCAAACACCCCAGAAAACGCATAAAAGGGTGAAAGGGAATACAGGTTAAGAATGACACATACATATCAATCAGATAGAAACCCCAAAAGAAGAAAGTAAGAACAAACGATGCAAGTTTGAGACATACCTGGGAGCGAGAGAGTAAGGAAACTTAAGTTTTGGAGAGAGAGAGAGTTCTGTCAAATTCTTTTTCGCGGAAGAAAGTGGACGACGAAAAGTGATGATAAAGGGTACTAAGAAGTATTTATAAATATGCTGGAGGTGTAACGTTTGGAAGCCCAGACATCGTGTCGGTTACGATAAGAACAAGGCGAAAACCCTAAAAAGCAATCATGACAGGTAGGATATGACGTGGGGTATTAATGGGCACGATAACCGAAGGCGGCTCTTGGGGACGTGAGGCTCTTAGTTTGGGAATGGCGATTGTATGTTGCGACGCGGGTAAACGAAGAGACACCTTGTCAGGTGAATAGCCGCGCTCACAAACATGTCGGCATTTTAACTTGGCATCTCGAAGAGGATAAAAATGCCTGACGATCGCTGAGATGAATCTAATACCTAACTCTTAACCGAAGTAAAGTCGGATGGACATTCCGACGAAACGGCACCAGTATAGCACAAGCGAAAATTGCTGGCAAATCAATCGGTGTTGGGATCAGCACGAGTAGTTAGTTAGCCCCGGGGAGATGCGGGAGTTGATCACAGCTTATTATTCCCGAAAATACAGCCCTGGGAAGTCAGGGTCCTACGCCAGAATAAACTCAACAGTTCGGAGACCCAAGCAGTCGACTTTGGGGGCAACTATTATGGGCCTCGAGAATGGGCCTGTGAAGGTCAGGCCCAAGGAAAGGTTAGTTACCCCAAGATCCTACCCATAACTATAGTAGTGCAGGAAGTGGGGGCACAGAACATGTAATAGTGGAAACGTATCACCGTGGAAGTCGGACTAGTGCGACTTCACTATAAATAGGGGGACATTCCTAGGTGAACGATACATAAGAACATTCTCCCTATTACTCGTATTTTCCCACAGTGCACACACCCCACATTTCAGACGGCATTCTGTCATCGTGTTGCGCTGTGATCCCTTTGTTCAAGGCTAACTTCTCAATAGATAGCTTTGGATAGACTTTCATTGGATCCTATATCAACTGTTAACCAGCCTTGAAGGTTGGACATTTGTGTTTCATACCGAAACAGAGCCCTTCACTCGGAATAATGTGGTCCTATCAATACTAAGGCCCCGTTTGTTATGAGGAAGATTTAAGGAAGGAAAGGAATTTAGAGGAGGGAAAGGAATGGAAAGGAAGATTGAGAGGGAACTTTAAAAGGGTGTTCTGTTTGGTAGACATGAAAATTAAGATGGAAGATGATAATTTTAAAAAAAATAAATAAAATTAAATATAAATTTTAAAATGTCCAAAATACCCCCTACATTTGAAAAAGAAAAGAAAAAAAATCCCTCCTTCTTCTTCATCTTTTCGCCTGACACAGCAAACCAGGAAAAAAAAAAGCTTTCGATTGCTGTTTCCAACCGGTGGTGGTGGAGATCGTGGGTTCCAACATTTTCCCTCTCTCGCTCTACTATCCCTCCTGACGACAGAACCAAAAAAAAAAAAGCTTCAGATCCAGGGTTTTGACCAATGGTGGTGGTTTGGTGAAGTAGATCGGCGACGGTGAAGGAGCTAGGAAGTCTTCGACAGAGACGAAGAGAGCTGAAGGTGAGAGGAAGAGGGTGAAGTCGGCGACAGTGACGGTGAGAAAAGAAGAAGAAGAAAGGGACCTAATGGGAATTTGCTCACAATCTTCTAGGAAGATTTCATCTTCCATCCAATATGTGAGGGAAGATTAAAGAAGGAATCTTCCCATGGATGAAGGAAAATGGTGCCTCACTGGAAGATAAATTCTGTGTAACAAACACCTGGAAACCAAGGGAAGATTGGAATCTTCCCTTCCCTTCTCCAATCTTCTTCCTAACAAATAGGCCCTAATATTTGGTCCTTGGCACCGATTTAGTTTCAGGCACCATTTGCCTATTTATCTGGACCAATTAGATGGTAAAGATTATTTTTATTTGGTTGCTCGGAATAATGTGGTCCTATCAATACTAATATTTCTAAATTTGATTTTTTTTACTTTCTATTTTTTTAAAAAAAAAATTAATAGATAAAAAATCTAAAATAAAAATAATCTTTTAACTAATATTTTTTTAAAAATGATTTTTTATTTAAAAATAACCAGTTTAAAAAAATGAAATCTGACCCTCCAAATCTTATCTAGACAACTTAAATGGAATAGATAAATATTGCATATCCAAAAGATAGGCACTAAAATTGATTGCCTTGGCATCTAAACTACATTCAAAGGTCCTTAATTAAATATATATTTTGAGGTAACCCACTAATAACTTAGTGATGTATCCACCTTATTAATTCATTCTTCCAACAGTTAAAAAAGAACGAGGAAGAAAGAACGAGGCATTGTAAATGAGAAAGTTAAACGACTAATCCTAAAATAGTTACGTTATATTTTTGAAGTATTAATAATTTTAAAATAGTAAGTTTTTGTTGTGATTTCATATAATTAAAATAAGTTTTGACAGGGTTATTTCTTAAACTGAGGTAGTTATTATATTTATTCATCAACAATCATTGTCATTTAAAATTTTAAAATATTATTCCCTCTTATCCTTATCATAATCATGTTCAACGTGTTTTATAATATAACATGTTTCGTTTAAAATATTAATTTTTTTTCCATTTAGTATTCCTAACTAATTAACCAAAATTTTCAAATTAGTGGCTTTTATTAAGGATAATTTTGATAGTGCACGGAAAAAAGTAACCAGTTTTAACTAAAATGTTCATTAATTTATATACAATTATTATATAATTATGTCCTAATGATAAAGACAAGAGGGAGTAGTTGTCGAATTTTGTTCTTTCATATAATTAAGGGTTGAGGTCCATTGTTGCCTCGCAAGTTGTAGGGAAAAAATCTCAATTTTGTTTTGGACATTTTTTTTAGAGCAATATTGTTCCAAAAGTTTCTAAATCATGGCAATTTTGTCCTAACCGTTATCTAGGTTAAGTTTGACCGTTAGTTGATCAAATACATTGAGCTCATAGTCTACATGATATCCATGTCATTTTTTGCTTTGGGTTTAGGTGTAGAGCTGCCCCGAAAGTTTTCATTCAAGAGCTATATTGCCCTAAAAATTTCCAAATTATAGCAATTTCCCTTCAACTATTATCCAAATTAAGGTTACCCATTAGTTGGCCAAATATGCTTATCTGGTCAGTCCACGTGTCATCCACTTCATTTTATTCCAAGTTGGATATATAAACAAGGAAATTTTTTAAAAAGAAATGCATCCCATCTAAATAAATGGAGAAAATCAAAGAGGTGAGAGCATATTGTGCAATGAAGAAAAAATAAGAAAAGGTACTACTTTTAGTCCTAATTATAGAAGCACTTTTGTAGTGCAACTTCAGTCCTAACTATAGGAGCACTTTTGTAGTACAATTTGCATTAGAAAAGTGCTTCTATAAATAGGACCGGAGGGAATACTTGTTTATCTCTAAATCATTGGGTACGGCAATAGAGGGTTACCTGTTGTTTTGTTCTCATTAATCTTGCTCAGTGTGTCTTGAATCCAAATATTAAATCTTTTTCTTCATTATTCTCTAGTCAACGTGAGCTCCTCCTTCATCTGTGCCTTCTTCTTTGATGGCATTCCTATTGCTAGCTTAGTATATTTAGTTAACTAATAGTCAAAATTAACTTTAGTAATGGTCAGGTTGACATTACTACAATTTGAAAACTTTCAATTTAGTATTGAACTCAAAAACTTTTTAAGGCAATATTCTTCCTAAGTGAAAACTTTTAGCGCAAATTTGCACCTTAATGAAAAATGGCGTGCATATATGTGGACCTGCTAACTCTGTATATTTTATCAAACTAACAGTCAAACTTAACCTAAATAATGATAAGGAAAAAATTGCTATAATTTGAAAACTTCTAGGGCGACATTGCTCCAAAAAAACTTCTTCACAAAATTGAGATTTTGTGACAATTTTTGAGACAAAAATATACCTTAACCCTATAAAAAATAAAAAGTGTTTATTTCTTAAAGTGAAACACTTATTCTGTTTTAAGCCACTCAATTCCCAATAATCCTCCAGGTTATCAGTGGTAAGATTTTTTTATATATAAGAATACTAAGTTTATTTGATATTAAAAAACAAAGAATGTTTATATAAATGGTGCAGCAAGCCATCTTTTGCCATGTGGCTTGGGATTATACTTGTAGTTTTGGTAGTAAATATGATAAGGTGAGACATGACAGTTGAAACATAAAATTGTTAATTTTCATTTAGTTAATGATCATCAATGTGTTGGTTCCAACATGCAATAACATATAGTACCCAGCAGACCCCAAGCCTGTTTGTTGGAGTCCCTAATTCAATGGGCTCACTTCAAGGAATCACATTGAGCCCATTGAAAATTTCTCCCACCATGTCATAATAATGTAAGAGCTTGATATTTATCAATATATATATATATACTCCCTCCAGTCTCAATTATAGGAACACTTTTGTAGTGTAAATTGTACTACAAAAGTGTTCTTCTAACTAGAACCGGAGGTAGTGTGTGTGTATATATATATATATATATATATATATATATAAAAGATTGACCCAATGCAGTTGTGGATGCCCCAACTTTGTTGAAGTCAGATTAGAAAGGAAAGCTTGTTCAAATATTTGAAGAGGAAGGCGAGATACGACACTATTCCCATGGGGAAAAAGGTCAAAATGCCCAGAGACTGTGATATGGAACTGTTCCTAAGGGTCTACTCCCAAGGCACTGTTGTTCATAATCGTGAAAATATTTTGATTACACTGCATCATATTTATGTAATTTATAAAGGATTAAGAAAATATCAAATGAATATTAATTTTCAAAAAGGTTAAAATTAATGTTATGAAAACTAGACTAGATCGATTGATTCAGGCCAGAAATCAGTGAACCTGTCAAATAATTGGTTCGATCCAACCACATAATTGTTTTAGCCGATCCAATAATTTTTCATTTAAAAAAATAATTTAATTCGAATTTTTTATTAATAACTTTTGAATCTTTACTTTCTTACTACTTTAATTGAGCTTACTGACCCTTGATCAAGTTCCCTAGCCAGTTCAGTGTTCAATCTAGGTTTAAAAACCTTGGTTAAAAAAAACATCAAAAGGAAAATAAATAAACTTGCAAGCTTAAACAAGTCAAACAAGTAATAAAGTGAAAGTAGAGTATCGTCCCACAGAGACTGAGATACTAAAGAGTGACGCTCGGTTGCTACTATAGTTGCGCTAATTGAAAGTAAAGTAATTGGGTTGAGAGGTTCTACTACTATGCTAATAGCAAAATTTAAAACGACGTAAATTAACTTGAGAAGATATTAGTAAGAGGTTAGGCTGGACTCAGAAGTTCCCTTAAGTGCTTTATTCCCCCAGTTGCTTCACTCAATGCTATAGTGTCTATGCTGCACAGCTTCCGCAATGCTACAGCATAGCTACTATCTACAAATCTATTTGGTTAACCCACCACGATAGTCTACCAAAGCTTCCACGTCCGATACATATGACACTAACTATACTCTTTCCATATTCCTATGGCAACTTTCTAATTAGGACTGCTCTACGCTCAGGGTGTTATGGTTATGAGAGATAGACCCATTCCTAAAGCCTACAATAATAGGTCAAGCTGTGCAGGGCTGCCTAGCAAACACTATTTCTCAGAGGTCTAACCTCAACTCCTTGCCAGTAAGCTGAGGCCACAAATCTAGCTCTTAACTTCCGTTAACCGACTAGTAATTAAAACACTGATAAGCAAACCAAATTTATTAAATTAAGAACGTGAAATTGGGTTCATTCAACAACTTAAGTACTCATCCTCGCCCAACCATATGGAAATCAATTCATGACTGACGAGGGACACATAAAATAGATACTAACAGAATGGCCCATGATCATAAATTAAAATGAAACAAAAAGGGAAAACAGAAAGCTTGATGGAATTTCTGTCGGCGTGAACGCTTCCCTGTCACGACGCCACTCCACGTCTTCTTCGTTCTGTCATACTACAAGGGAGGATGTTGGGTTTCCTAATAGTCTCGTGCTCTTGTGAAATCTCTCACTCTTCTCGGGAGTCTTCCAAACGTAGAATCTCGTTCTAGGGGCTCTCCTCCCCTTAGGGTTGGCTCTACTGTTTCCTTTTATAATTAGTCTTTCTTGTGTCGTAAGTTACACGAGTCAGGCCTTTCCTAATCCTTCGGGATCTAGTGTATTTCTTGATCCGAATAGATTGCTTCTGCTAATCCTATGGGATTCTCCAAATCTTTTAGTTCTGATCCTCCGCATCTTCTATTCCATTATGTCAGCAACCTATCCGGCAATATCGCCCTTTTATTTTATTCCTGAAATCATCTGGATAAAAAGGTCAAAAAATATGCCGTATAGCATTGCGTCCTCTACTTTGCTATAGCATTCAGGATGCCTTGTATTGCATTCCAAGTCGCTGTCAAATTGCTATAGCATCGTATCAGCCTTGCTACACTTCTACCTTAAAAATCATGCAATTTGTTCCGTTTGTAGCACATGCAGATGATTGCTTATTCTTCAGTCCCTATATCCTGAATGTATGCTCTTTTGCTTAAATTATCTGCAGTTAAGCTTGTATTTACCATTCAATTCAATCATAAAGTATAGGGAAAACATGGTACGATTTATGCTCATCAAATACCCCCACACTTAGCTTTTTGCACTCCTGGGCAAAATAAAATGAAGTAAACAAGAACTCATAGTCGCAGTACTCCTATCCATATAACCTTGCTTACACGCTTGCTTTCAGTTTTCATCCCCATTCGGTAATCCCACTGCCCAGTGCCAACCGCTCATCATGCGTGGTATTGTTTACATGACGAAGTCTCCAAGGGCTCTCAAGTCCAGTGTTTACACTCTCTCTCCCAAGGGACTTTTGTTTCTCTCTTGTCAAACGAGCCCAGCAGATCCATAGCCTTGTCGAAGTTCTACAATTGCTTCCTAGCATCTGAGTATTCGTTCATCCAAAGGACTTCTTGGGTTGTATCGTGAAGGTGGCCTAGTATTTGAGATGGGAAATGAAGGTGGATGTAAGAACCGGCTGAACCCAAGAGGGGGGTGAATTGGGTGAAGTATAAAAATTTAGGAACTTTGAAACTCTTTTCGTAACTCACTAGGATTACACGTTCTGTAACTGAAGTAATCCTCTCACTAGGATTCATTCCCCCTTACAAACTGTAATCAACACACCGCTTGATTACACACTCTGTACTCGAAGTAATCCTCTCACTAGGATTCACTCCCCCTTACAAGTTGTAATCAACACAATGTGTTTCCCACTCAAGATCACCCAATCTTGAGTAACTCTCAGAAGAATAGAATGATTACAATAAATCTTCTCTCGTAGAAGTGAATAGATAAACACTGAAGATCAAATATAAATTACTACACTCTCTAAGTCATATAGACCTGGAAAACAGAGTGTAAAAGATATGAGAGCAGATTATCAGCATGTTGGAAGTGTAAGCTTGTTTCTCCACATTTTTCTGCTTGAATCTGTCTTCGTTTATAGGTAGAGATCAATATATGACCATTGAGAAGATTCAATGACTGTTCGATAAAGAAATATAGCCGTTAGATACTAGCCGTTAGAACTTTTGCACAGCTTTCGATGTTCTTTCACAAATCTGATATTTTGAAGATTTGCTTCTAATCCTTCGTTTTAATCATCTGAAACTCACCAATAAAGTGGTTAAACATATCTAGGAACATTAGAGATTAATCATGGGAAGTATTAAGATCAAACAAGAAGGCATTGCAAATTCGTCAGATTTGATTTTCAAGTTTGATGTTCAATACTTGCGTCAATACTTTCATCAATACTCGAGTATTGCATACTGGACTAACATACTCGAGTATTGAAGGAAGTATACTAACCTGGACTTCAAAAGTGTGTGGTGAACTTTTGAATCCCCGAGACCAATACTCGAGTATCCAACTTACATACTCGAGTATTCATACTCTTCAACTCAGGTTTGGTCTCTGTCTGGTGAATACTTGAGTATAGCACTCCCATACTCGAGTATTGAGTCTCTTTCTCAACAGTTTGCTCTCTGCCTGGTGGATACTCGAGTATCCATATCCATACTCGAGTATAGCTCTTCTGAACTTCAGTTTTGCTCTCTGTAAGTCCAATACTCGAGTATTGAAACCAATACTTGAGTATTGCTTTGTGTAATGGATTTGAGCAACTTCTTGAACTAACTATCAACTTTTGAGGGCCATATCTCTCTGGTCAGAGCTCCATTTTGGTCCGTTCAACTCTTGATAGAAAGCTCTGTGAGTCTACTTTCATATGCCACTGATTTCAGCTCAATCGGATTTGTCGTTTGTGAGATATACTCAAAACACCGAAGGTGGGTCTAGACTGTGACGTGGATTCTTGTGGCAATTTGTAAAAATCATAGCTCCTTGAACTTAACTCCTTTGGGCTTGAATTTTATATCAAAGTGACTCATTGGGAGTCTAGTTTCATATGCTTTTGGTTTCGTCTCAATCCGGTCTCTAGTTTGGGGGATATCATCGAATTACCAGACCTCGCCCGAGCTGAACGTGAAGCAGAGTGGAGCTGAAAAGCTGATCACGTTGCATACTCGAGTATTCACTTGGATACTCGAGTTTTGAGTCCTAAACTCGAGTTTTGAGCTCCATACTCGAGTTTTCTCCTATCCGAGAGGCAAATCATTGTAGCGAAGTAGGAAACTCGAGTATTAACTTGGATACTCGAGTTTTCTCATCCTGAAGCTGATTTTTGCTGTCTTTAACTCCAAATTGAGTCATTCCAACTTCCATATGATCTTGGAGGCTTCTAGCTTCAATATAAGAACTTGAATAATTATATCTTCATTCCATTTAGCAAGTTCTTCTTTCTTTCTTCTCCTCTTGATCATTTTCCATAACTCACTCTTTCTTCCTTCTCTTCTCTTGATCATTCCATATCATTTGACTTCACATCTTCTTTGATTCAATTTCTTCTTCTAATTCAATACTTCTTTATTAATCTTCTTGTTGATCATTGACTTATCATTCTTTGCAAGTTCTACCTTCTTCAATATTTCCCCTTCTTCTTGACTATTCCCAAAATCCTTTCATAGCTTCATGCGTTCTTGACATTCTCTGCAATTTCTTCTTTATGTAATCTCTTATCTCCTTCTTGTTTATTTTCCATAACTCAACTTGGACTAATCTACATTAAACATAGTAGTTAGTCAATGTAAGAGATAACTATATTACTCAATATATTACTCAATCTTTTTGCTTTTAATAATGGCATCTATATAAGACATCATCAAAACTAATCATAACCAACAGTGGATACTATAGCAGATCTTGTGGACAAATCTATTGGCTTCAGCCGAGCACTCCTCCTAGGACCTTGTAATTCTTGCTGCTCTATACGCCAGGTCTTTTCTAAGATATTTCCTTTTATTTCTTCATTCTTTCTCTTTTCTTTTTCTTCCCTTTTTTTTTCTTTTCTTTTTTTAAGCAAAACAAAAGCTCTTTCAGTTCTTTCTGCAGATTTTCATGGGAGCTCTCCGTTGTAGCACTTTTCACAGCTTTCTTCTAGTTCTCTTAACCAACTTGCTCTGCTATAGCACGTGGGAATGACTCAAGGGGGTAGCAACATGGAGATGATGACAGATGGGTTGTGTATGGGAATAATGGGTATCACATGAATGCCTTCATCCTACAAACTTCAAACTCAGACGCCAACTAGTTTATCAGAGAACTAAGACAAATCAAGGGTCAAACACAGGCTAGCAGACATGCACACAGAATAATAACAATTAGGCTCAATGAAATCCTTCCATTGGGGGTTCTTCCCTTTTAACTTCCTCATCGCCACTTTACGCCGTATCAGATTAGCTGGCGTTGTCAATTTCCCAAGCATAGAGGTTCAGTTCCCCTAAGCAATTGTGCCTTGATCAGTCATACAAACATTCATCCCATTGCTACCAGATTCTGTTCCTGCCTCTATCATGCAATTTGGAAAAAAAAATTGTGCAAAGAGCTATGTGCAGGGTGAAGATGACAACAGATTATGTCACAGATTGTATTAATCCCCCGTGCACTTAAACGATGCAATGCCCTCATTGCAGTAGTAGGAAAATAAGTAAACATGGCGCGCATTCAAGGGGGTGGGAGCGAGGAGCAAGAGAAGCACACTTACAACATCATTCACAAAAGTTGCCCTGGGGAAAACACCCAGGGCATTAGCAAAGTGTCTGACAATAAAAAAAAAATAACCGAATTGGAAAAAGAAAAGGAAACTACGAGGCAGGAGGAATAAGAAGGGCTGGGGCACTGCTGGCCATATCTTCTTCTGCAGATGAATCGGCGACCCCTGTCACGAATGGGATATCGGAGTGGGACTGTGATAGGGAAACGGCCATTGGCGCACCCCGACGATGAGTGGCGGAAAAGGCTTGGGGGTTGCTATGAATGATTTTCAACTCAGTGCACAGTAAGCGCAGACGTTTCCAGTACCTGCATTTGGAGTTGGTGTCGGTCTCCGGGTGCCAGTAAAGGGGGGCATTGGAGATCATGTAGGCCCTATCGTAGACGGCGGCCTGGCCTATGGAAGCGAAAGAGTTAGAGGAGTAATCAGAGGACGACGAGGTGGGTACAGGCGTAGTAGCTTCTTGCGCCGGGTGTGGGTAGTCCTAACGGAGGGGGCGGATCATAGATTGTGCTTGGTGTAGCCGCGTCGTCTTCAGTGCTCGTGGCATGGTGATCGGGTATTGGCGAAGATGGAGGGAAACAATAGAGGGTATGCGAGAAGGCGTGGGAGGAGATGATGAGGAGAATAGGTGGGAGTGAGGTAGACTTTTGAATATGAAACATTATGACTCATCCCATGGTGGGTTTTGCTGCGTTGGTCTGTAATGGGCCCGAAGTGGCCCACTAAGCTATAGGCACGAACAAAGCGTTTATTCTAGAAATGAGGGGTGTACCTAGCTACCTTGGGCCTTTTCTGTGGTGAGGTGCTGGAGCCTCAATGCCTTTCCTTATGCCGTAGCACGATCCCTACTGGGCTTGTTCCCTCCTGCTGTGATGCTAAAGAACTGTAAACTAGGGCTGCCTCCCAATAGCGCTTGCTTTTACATCTTCAGCCGAACGTAGTGCCTATAACTTAGGGTGACCTGAGATCAATAGATGTCTTGTCTCTCACAATGGGGTTTGACCAATAATGTTTAACTCGCTGTCCATTGACTCGAAAGATGTTTCCTGTTGCTGTGTTTATGTGGTCGACTGCGCCATGCGATGTTAAGGCATGGATAACAAAAGGTCCTGCCCACCTGGATTTCATCTTTCCTGGGAATAGTTTCAGACGAGAGTTATACAATAGGACTTCTTGGCCAACCTCAAAAGTGCGGGGGGCCAGTCGCTTGTCGTTCCATCGCTTGACTTTCTCCTTGTAAAGCTTTGCATTCTCATATGCGTGCAAGAGAAATTCGTCCAACTCATGCATTTGTAGTAGTTGTTTGTCCCCGGCTGTGGCAAGGTCCATGTTCATCTTTGCTATTGCCCAATAGGCCTTATGTTCCACTTCGACCGGAAGGTGACAGGCTTTCCCGAACACAAGTTGATATGGGGAGACACCTAGGGGAGTTTTGTATGCGGTGCGGTATGGCCATAAGGAGTCATCGAGTTTGTCAGACCAGTCCTTTTGGTTTGGTTAAACCACCTTTTCCAAGATACGTTTGACTTCTCTGTTTGAGACCTCTGCTTGACCATTTGATTGAGGGTGGTAGGCTGTTGCGATTCAGTGCTTAACTCCATATTTGGCAAGTAGGGCTGCAATCTGTTTGTTGCAGAAATGAGAGCCTTCATCACTAATTATGGCCCCGGGGGGTACCAAATTTAGTGAATATCTATTTCTTTAAAAACTTGCTCGCAGTTCTGGAGTCATTTGTTGGTAAAGCGGTCGCCTCGGCCCATTTGGAAACATAATCAATGGCAACTAATATGTACTGGTTGCCCCTTGACGGAGGGAACGGACCCATGAAGTCGATTCCCCATACGTCAAACACTTCGACCTCTAGAATAGGTGTTAGTGGCATTTCGTGCCTACGAGATATGTTTCCAGTTCTTTGGTAGTTGTCGCATTTAGACACAAATTGATGAGCATCTTTGAATAGGGTGGGCCAATAAAATCTAGACTGGAGCACTTTAGCAGCCGTTCGAACTCCTCCATAATGCCCCCCATAGGGGGAGGAATGGCAATGTCTCAGAATATCTTCGGATTCATCTTCTGGTATGCAACGTCCAAGCATCTAGTCCGGGCATTGCTTGAACAAGTATGGTTCATCCCAAAAATACTTCCGGCTGTCGTGAGGAACTTTTTCTTCTAGTGATATGTTAAATCCGTTAGGACTTCTCCTGTGACCAAAAAGTTCGCGATGTCTACATACCATGGGTGTAAGAATCGGCTGAACCCAAGAAGGGGGTGAATTGGGTGAAGTATAAAAATTTAGGAACTTTGAAAATTTTTTCGTAACTCACTGAAATCAATTTATAAAATGATAATCAGACATTTAAATGTATGTGCACATTCAAACATATATGCTGGAATTGTAAGAGATAAGGGTAAAGAATGTGCAAACTGATTTATACTGGTTCGGCCCAATCCTTGACCTACATCCAGTCTCCAAGCCACACTTGGGATTTTCAATCCATTATCTTCTTTTAATTTGATTACATGTTCTGTAACTGAAGTAATCCTCTCACTAAGATTCACTCCCCCTTAGAAACTGTAATCAACACATCGCTTGATTACACACTCTGTACTCGAAATAATCCTCTCACTAGGATTCACTCCTCCTTACAAGTTGTAATCAACACAATGTGTTTCCCACTCAAGATCACCCAATCTTGAGTAACTCTCAGAAGAATAGAATGATTACAATAAATCTTCTCTCTTAGAAGTGAATAGATAAACACTGAAGATCAAATACAAATTACTTCACTCTCTAAATTATCTAAACATGAAAAACAGAGAGTAAATAATGTGAGAGCAGAGTATCAGCATGTTGGAAGTGTAGGCTTGTCTCTCCACCTTTTCTACTTGAATATGTTCTCTTTTATAGGTAGAGAACAGTATATGACCGTTTATATCTGTTGCCTATATCAGACAAGGTTCAAGTTAAGCCTTGGTCTTCTTCTCTCTCTAATCTCTACTTAATCCAGCTATGCAGAATGTTCAAAGTTGACTTCTTGACAATAGATCTGTCGGAATGGCAGCTGTTGGATGTAGAAAGAATTCTTTAATTCCTTGTAAACGTGTGCAGAAGAATTACCCAAAAGTATGTAACTTTTCTGGGTCTTGCTTTTAAAGTGCTGACGTCACTTTTTACTTTTGCTTTAAACCTTCAATAAACATTCTTTAATTCATCTAAAACTCACTAACAAAGTGGTTTAACATAGCTGGAAATATCAGAGAATAATAATGGAAAGTATTAAAATCAAACAAGAAGGTTTTACAAATTCGTCAAATTCGAATTTCAGTTTCAGCGATGTAAACTCGAGTTTGGTTTATCAAAACTCGAGTTTTGGACTTTGGTGTGTAACCAACTTTTTCAGCCCAAAACATCAAACTGGAGGTTTTCATTCTAAACCTGAGGTTTTCAGCATATTGAAATTGCAATGCTCTCGGGTTGACTCAAAACTCGAGTTTCCAGATCTAAACTTGAGTTTCCTCCATCCAAAGAGGAAAGTCGCGATTTGAGCTTTTGAAACACATTTTGAAATAAACTCAAAACTCGAGTTTCCAATACTAAACTCAAGTTTTGGACTTTTAATGAGAACAATGTGTTTTAGTCCAAAACATCAAAACTTGAGTTTTCATTCAAAACTTGAGTTTTCAAAACATTGAAAAGTTCTAAGGTCTCTGTTTAATCAAAACTCGAGTTTTCTCAGCAAAACTCGAGTTTCCATTTGAGTATGGAAACATGGAAAAGATTCAAGGCTCTTGGCTTGGCCAAAGCTCGAGTTTTCAAAGACTCGAGTTTTCATTTTATATGAAAAACATTGAGAAATCTGACCCAAAGACCAAACTGGAGGTTTTCCAAAAACTGAGCAAAACATGAGTACTCTCTGCCAGGCCAAAACTCGAGTTTCGTAACCAAAACTCAAGTTTTCACTTAACTGTGAAAACTTTGAGAAAACTGTTCAAAAACTAAAACTGGAGGTTTTCTCTAAAACTGGAGGTTTTCAATAGTTCAAAAATCAGATGACTTTCTGTAAAGCGCAAACTCAAGTTTAACATCCTAAACTCGAGTTTTCTTAACTAAGAAAACTATTTGAAAAATTCTTGGCCTGACACAAACCGGAACTTATAAATATAGCCTTGAGTTTGTTTAATTATAAAACATTGAAAGCTCTCAACCAAGTACAAACTCGAGTTTGTAACTGCAAACTCGAGTTTACAACTTTTGTAAACTCTTGTGACTTTTAATACAATCAAAGACTTTATTCGAAGAGAAGTAGTCTAGAGTTTGTGAAATCTTTTTAATTTAAAAAATTCTTCCCGCCAGAGGCAAACTCGAGTTTGTCTCCACAAACTCGAGTTTACAGGTTTTCTAAGCTCTTTGAAGATTTTCCCTAGAAGTGCAAACTTGAGGTTTATAAGTAGAGGTCTCGAGTTTAAAGTTGTTTTTAAATCAGAATGCTCTCGGCCTTTCGCAAACTCAAGTTTCCAAGAGTAAACTCGAGTTTACTCAAAATATGAGAAAACTTTGGAAAACCTCTCAAGTTCAAACTTTTGGTCCAGTCTCGAGTTTAAAATGCAAACTAGCGAGTTTAGCCCTCTGTTAGTAGCAAACTAGAGTTTACTAAATCCAAACTCGAGTTTGGCACTGACAGAATGTTTTTGGGTGAAAATTTAACAAGTTTTAACAAACATCTAACTTATCCAAAAATATCCATACTTGTTTACAAATGTCAGTTATCATCAAAACACATAGAGAACTAACATTCTCCCCCTTTTTGATGATGACAACACTTGTAAACAAGCAACTGCTTTCAAGAATCAGATTTGATCATTTGAACATTGAGAAAGCGAATTAGATCAAGACATTTGCAAACTTTGAGATTTTATCTTTGAAAAATTCAATTTAGCACATATCAAAGCATCAGCCAGCTGATAGGTTCTTATTTTGGGAATTGTAGCCATTCAAAAATTGAAACCATAATGCAATTCATTAGAACATATAATCATATATCTTGAATTCACATCAGAGGTTAACAGCAGAAGTTATACATAAGAGTTAAGTAGATTGCAGATTATCATAAGAGTTTCGAAAGCAAATAACAAAATGAGCAAAGATACATCAAATGATCAAAACACAATTGCTCAAAACACCAATGATCAAAACACAATTGCTCCAAACTCAAAACACCAATGATCAAAACACAATTGCTCCAATTCACTTCTGTTCTTCTCCCCTTTGTCATCAGCAAACAAGGGTGAATTAGCTGGGATATGAGAAGGTGTAGGAGTAGGCTGAGTGGTAGAGGGCTGGGGTTCAGGTTCAATGATGGTGGTGGCTGGTTCATAAGCTTTGGCAAGCTCAAAATCTGTCTTGAGCAAAGTAGAACTAGGGCCAGCACCAGAAGTAGCCATGGACTGAATTTGCAGAATTTGATCCACCTTGTCATTTAGGCTCATCATTGAAACAAGAAGAGTAGAGATACTGGCTGAGTGATCGCCAAGTTGACTACTCATGTCTGTCACTTTGTCCTTCAGCTCTTTCTGCCCTTCCTTCAATTCTTCTTGTGCTATATTGAAACCCTCCTGAGTATCCACTAAGTCACTGTTTCCTTTAGTGACTTCAGCTACTAATCTGCCAACCTCTGTCTCTACTTTATCAATTAACTCAGAGATGGCTTTATCAACAATTTCCTTTACCCTTGCATCAAAATCAGAAGGTATAGTCGGCTGAGGAGGAGGAGGAGCACTCTGAGCTTCTTGTACTCTAGAGTATGTTGCTCTGGATCTTGCTGGCCTTAAAGGATGAGGAGCTCTCAACTGATCTGACCCTTCTTCCAGATTAATTCCCATAAGATTTAGGATATGTTTGCCAAACTCTGTAGGTTTTTCTGAAGCTTTAAAGGCAGGCAGATACCATATCTTCTCATGAAATAGGATTATTGATATGAGGCTTGGGAAAGGAATATAGGAGGTTTTCCTTGAGGTGAAGGCAAATTTGGACATTTCTTGGAAAATCCAATACCCCACATTGTGTGACTTCTGATCTAGGATTGAAGCAAAAATAGGGAAATCCTTCTTTGCGAAATGTGTGAAGTTCCCACCTTTCTGTAGAAGATCCCTGGTATAGATGTACCATATTGCACGATTCTTTGGAGGCATTGAGGCAGGTGTAAAGTCCAAGATTTCCAACCCTTCAGGAATTGGTTCATTGGGTCTCAGCAAAGCATAAGATTTAATGCTTTCTTTGTATAAATAGAGCTGCATTCAACTTTTCTCCACAACTAATCTGCTGTAAACAAAATTTCATTCAAATTTCCAACTACTCTTTGAGTTTTCTTGTGTAAAGTATCTTTCAATACATTCTGTAATTCAGTGATTATTCTTATACACTCTTAGAGAGAGTTCATTTATTGTAAATCATTTCATTGTAAGAATCTCAAGTCGTGGGGCTTGGAGATTGGTATATTGATTGCAACTTGTAAAGGGGAGTAAGTTCTAATGAGAGAATTACTCTAGAGTTACAGAGTGTGCAATCAATTGAGATAGTAAAATCCCAGAGTGTCTAAGAACTGGACGTAGGTCAAGAGGTTGGACCGAACCAATATAAATTTTTTGTGTCTTGCTTTCCTTTATCATACTTTGCTTAGCTCTGTTTTAGTATTCAAAAATAGAGTAATTGGTAAAGAATTTTAAAATCCCCAATTCACCCCCCCTCTTGGTGATTAGCTCCACTTTCCATTTCTTTACTTCCATTTTAACTTCTCAAAGCCAACTTCTAATTCAACAAAACATCTTAGACAAACACAAGAGAACTTCTTATTCATCATCTAGCAAAACACCAAAAGATGAACTCCTTCCGCCAACAAGCATTGAAGGTCTCATCCATGCAACCTACAAGCTCTATCATATGGTCTAGATTTACTTGCGAAAGCAAGGATGCTTGGACCAGACCTTAAAGGAACTTGCTTCTCTCATTCACTCTTTGAACGAGAAAGTAGACAAGTTAATGAAGAATTTGATTCTTAAAACATCTCCGTAATTTTTTATTTTTAGTTTGTATATTTATTTTTGGCTCTGTTTTTTTTTTTTTTGGTAAATGGTGGTTGCATAATCAACCACCAACATTTTTTTTTTAATAAAAAGGTATATACATTACAATTATTAAGTAACAACTGCCATTTATTATAATACCATACAAATACATAACAATTGTACTTTGTAACCATTATAAATAGTATCAAAAGAATGACGGTTCTTATGGTAACACCTTCATGAAACATTAGATGAACAAACAAACTAAATGGTCAAAACCTTTCCCCTTGCCCCATGCTTATGATAAGAATACTTTGTGTTTCTTCATTCTTCGATAGTTTGCACGAGAAGCAAGTACCCTTCCATTACTCACGACTGCGCATGACTATTCCTCCACCTCCTTCCCCTCCTCCATGCTGAGAATTTACAAAATTTTTCACTCATTCAAATTGAACAAATTGAAACAAAAGTTCCTAAATACATAGCGATGCATTATTTTTATTAATGCTATGATTTTATAATATCCCACTAAACACCTCATAAACAAATACTCATATGTCCAATGAGATGGATTGATGGTTATTATTTTTTAGGTTATAGTTATCATGCGAGTCTACCAGGAAAGACTTCAGAAGCTTAAGCTACTTCTACTAATATTAGTACTTACTTCTTTTTAGTATATGCTAGATTATTGTATATTACTATATTATGACTCATTTTGCATACTCTAGTTTATTTTAAATAGTTTGATAAATAATAAATGATTTAATCAAATCCTTAATTAATTATTATTTTTTAGAAAAATGGAGTGTGGGACAACCCCATCATCGTTGTTGAGCTTAGCACCTTCTTCACCTCCATTAGTACTCTCTCTCTCTCTCACCTCGAATAATTTATAATAGGGTCATATGATGATCGGTTTTTTATGAAAATGAATTAATAGATTTTTTTTGTCAAAGAAATTAATAGATTAATGTACACTTTTAGAAAAAGGATTTCAGGGGAGAAGAATTTATTTATCACATTCATTGCATCTATTCATGAGACAAATCAGTCAAACATTGACCCATTCAATTGTATTTATTACTATATATCAGATCTCTCTTATTCAAAATATAAGTCCCTAAGTCATTTTTAAGGAGCAATCAATGCTTAGTTATTAGGATTTTTCTTGTAATTAATACTTAAATGTGAATTTTTATTTTTCTCTCTCATTTTAAATTTCATTTAATATCAATAAATTTTAATATATATATATATATATTTTCAATTTGAGATAAATTGAAGGAGTTAACTATCATTTCTTAATTCCTACAAATTAGTTTATGTGACTTATGTCATGGGGTGGAGGGAGTATAACACATTGATATTTTTAGCAGCAATTATTATATATGCTTTATTTTTCAAAAATATTTTTTGTGTAATCTTGTTCAATAAAATTGTCTAAAATTAAAATAAATACTACTATCTCCAGTCCTAATTATAGGAATACATTTATAGTGTAATTTGCACTATAAAAGTGTTCTTATAATTAGGATTGGAGGAAGTATAATGATCTTATTAGAGAGATGATTTTTAACTTTTTTTTTCCTGGAAGATAATTTCCAACTTCGATTTAAAAATAAAACATGAACTGCAAAATAAGTTAACCAATACATATGCATTAAAGTCTGAACATTGAATGTGTGTTTTTTTTTTAAATAATTAATGAATAGTGAGGCTTGATTCTTGGATCACACACGAGCCCTATCTTTCAAGGGCACTCATTCCTCCAAAATATATTTTTTAAAACAATTAATGCATATGTATTAAATATTGAGAAATTGATCACCTCACTTCAAATTTCATTATAATTAATGCATATGCATTGACTTTTTTAGGAGAAAATTGAAAAGACCAAATAATCTAATTTAATACTCCCTCCTATCTTTTTTATAAGTGCTCAAAATTTGAATTACCTTGATCCCTTATATAAGAGTTCGATATGTTGTTTGAATATTGAATAAGTTTTTTTTTTGCCCTTAATTAATTATATAAATTGCATTAATTAAAATGTTTATGTTACCTATGTTTAATGTATTTCTCTCTCTTACTTTCCTTTCATAAATAATTAAGGGCATACTTGAAAAAAAGGTATATTTAAGACACACTTATTATTTTTAGTTAAATTTAAGCACTATCTTAAAGTGCGTAATTATGTTATCGGTCTCTTATAAATAGGACGGAAGGAGTATACGTTATACATTTTGCGAAAAATAATCAAGAACCTATAACAGATAATATTTATTGAGAAGGACCGTAAAAGTTGTAATTATTTAGGAAGACCAATTAAAAAAATAAAAATTTAAAAATACCAAAGTGTCCCTAATCAAACCTCTTACATTTTCTCTCACATTCTATATTTAAAACTAATATGAATTTCAAAATTTAACTAAACTAAACACAATTTCACTCATCATAGATATTTATAGAAAAAAATAACACAAAACATCTTTCAATTTTTTCAAAATTATAATTTTATTTTTAAAATTGACACAAACTTTGATTGAAAAAATATATAATTTTAGGAAAAACACAAAAAATTTTATAATTTAGTGTAAACATTAAAGAACGAGAAAATTAGAATAAAAGACCTAGAAGAAAAGATATTTATGGAAAAGGACCATAAAAATTGTAATTAAGTAGAAGGACCAAATATAAAACTATAAAAAATTTAAAAGTACTAAAATGCCCCCAATAAAATCTCTTGCATTCTCTTCTATATTTTTTCCCCATTCTATTTTTAAAACTAATACAAAATTCTAAGTTTCATCAATTAAAGAATAGTTTTCTCCATTTTCGTTTTTCACAAATTGAATATATATCTAAGAAAAAAATTAGGCATTCTTCCATTTGGAAAAATTACAATTCTTTTTAAATAAAAAAAAAATTAATCCGAGATGGAATTATATTTTAATAAAAGTCAAAGTCTTTTATAATTTATCATATGTTAAAATAAAAAAGTTTGTATTATTTATTTTTGTTTTAGAAGCAATTTATGTGGGTTAAAAATTCATGCAATGTTAATACAATTTTAAAAAAAAATCTAATTGACCTATTATATCCTTAAAAATATGAAATAAGTTTATTTTTTTATTTTCATAAAAAGAACTTAATTGATAATACATTAGGTTTAATTAAGGGTAATTTAGTTAATTAAAACAGTGAAATTACCCTTAAATAATATATTCAAACATTTAGTTTTAATTTTTAACAGTATTTAATTAAATAATATATTGAAAAAAAAAGATATGATCATATCATGATAGACGGTTTAGTTAATTGTTAATTATAAATACAAGAGATAATATATGAGGTTTGATTATGGGCAATTTAGTAATTTTAAATTTATATTATGATGTATGGTCCTTCTAAATAGTTACAATTTTTATGATCCTTTATAATAAATATTATTTTCTTTTAGTCCTTTATTTTAATTTCCCCTTAAACAAATGTTATATATATATATATATATATATATATATATATATATATATATATATATATATATATTAATAGGGTCATGTTCAACACGAGCGTACATTTCAGTGTCACCAGATGTTAACGCATTATTATATTTCAATTTTTGATACAATATAATAACGTTTTATTTTTGTTATTTGAGCCTGTACAACTAGTTCTAATAAGATAAAAAAATGTGTTTAATTTTCTATGTTGGTTGATAAAGTTTCTTTGATAGAGTCTTTTTTTTTTTTTCTTTTCTCGATTTACATAGAAATCAAGAAAAAAACTTAATGATATAAAAGGGTTAAAGGGCCAATATCTATGTTACCAGTAATAATTAAATTATAAATGATAGGGTATGAAATGCATTTAATTTTATTTTTTTATTGATAAATTTCCTTTAATAGAGCTTTTTTCCCCTAATTTATATAAAATTATGTCAATCAGGAAAAAAAATAATGATATAAAAGGGTTAAAGAGCCAATATCTACCTTATGAGTAATAATTAAATGATAAAATAATATGATTATGTAGATATTAGTTAAGGCTAAAAATTGAAGATTTTGGTAGTGGTAATTTTGGTGGAAAAAAAAATTAAATCACTTTCAAGGACAATTTAGTATTTTTCAATTTATATTTTTGTCATTGATCCTTCTAAATAATTATAATTTTTACGGTTCTTCCCAATAAATATTATTCTATATAAGTCCTCCTATCTAATCCTCCAAAAAAAAAAAAAAACCCACCTCTCCCTCTACATAAGGAGCATTTTATTAGACTCCTTGCAATCAACCACGTACGTCAAATGGAAGAATTGAGGAGATGAAAGAAAAGAAGCCAATAAGATAACAAACCAAGTAAAAACTTAAGTGTGAAAATTTCATCTCCTCCCTAAATTTTGATCACCTCAATTCAAAGCTAACAGCTGGCTAACAGCTAGCTAAAATTGTGTTGGGAAAATCCCCCTCAAGGCCTAAGTTACCAAAATATTATCAAATTAAAAAGGCCCAAAGAAAAGTAAGATATTACATTTTTCTAGTATTATTTCAAAAAACGTTGTACTAATATAGTTGTTAACGTGTACTGATATAGTTGTTAATATGTACGGATTTAGTTGTTAGGATATAGTTATTAACGTCTACTAATTTAGTTATTAATATAATACTGATATAGTTGTTAATGTTTATGAAACACTACCAGAAAAGGCCTTATGATCTTTTTTGATATGTGACCTCTTTTTGGGCATTTTTTGATGATTTCTTGGTTACTTGGGTCCTGAGGAGGATTTTCCCAATTGTGTTATGTTTATACAAAATTTATAGACACATGGGCATACTCATATGTATGCATGTATTTTGTAAAATTTGATTTTTTTTTAAGTTAGATTCAAACAATTGAAACTTGTAACAACTAACAACAACAAAAGTTAAAAAAATAGCATTGAGAAATAGCCTAATACATTTATTGACCAATATAATTTTCAAAATACATTATTTTAAATTGTTACATTAATTGTTCTCATATTCTATACTCCTAATTCTTAATGCATCCGGTTATGCATCCATCCACACAGCCATTAACTTCGTCTATAGCTGCAAAACAGAATTATATTACACAAAACAACATAATATCAGTAAAAGAATATTATAACCAAGTTGTTACTCTATCCTGTCCTTGATATATAACTTATTTAGATAATTGATTTTGGTCATAAATATAAGACATTTTTTTTTTATTTGTCAATCTTTTGTTGATTTACTCCTATTTGATACTTCCTAAACCATAATCAATAAGGAGGGGAAATGAAGGAATAAAAGAAGATGACTATGGTGTTTAAAATATATATATATATATACACACACACACACACACACACATATTAACTAACTTAGCTAACTTCATTAATTTAATCAAATTAAGTAAATATTTCTTATATTAAGAACCGGACGGAGTATGTACTAAATTATTTGCTGAACCCAAGAGGGGGGTGAATTGGGTGAAGTATAAAAATTTCCATTCTTTAAAAGATTTTCGCAATTCAGGAAATTCATCTTTGAGTAATAAAAGTAAGATCACAAACAATTGGTAAATACTCAAATGTAAATGCTGGAAATGCAAAAGATAAGGAAGAAGAGCTTGCAAACAGATTTATACTGGTTCGGTCTTTTCCTTGACCTACGTCCAGTCCCCAAACCTCACTTGGGTTTTTCAATCCACTATCTTCAATAAGCTTGATTACACGATCTGTAACTGAAGCAATCCTCTCTCTAGGATTCACTCCCCCTTACAATCTGTAATCAATACACTGCTTGATTACACACTCTGTACTAGAGATTATCCTCTCACTAGGATACACTCCCCCCTACAAGTTGTAATCAACACAATGTTTATCCCACTCAAGATTACCCAATCTTGAGTAACTCTCAGAAAGATAATGTGTTTACAATAATTTTCCTCCCAAAGGAATGAATAAATGATCACTGAAGTTCAGATACAATTTATTTCACTCTCTAAGCTATTTAGATATGAAAAACAGAGTGAGAATGATGTAGAAGCAGAGTATCAGCATTTTGGCATTATAAACTTGTATCTCCTCTCTTTTTCTGCTTGAGTCCATGTCTTTTATAAGTAGAGAATGATGTGTGACCGTTTTTGACCGTTGTAGGATGAATCAGACCGTTGTAGTTGATTGTCATTAAGTGTGGTCTGCTTCTCTCTCTAAACTCCAACTAATCCATGTGGTAATTTGATCTGAGGTGGCTCTCTGAGAATTTGCCCGTTGGAGATGACTTTGCTTGTTGTAGTAAGCAATCTTTAACGTTTAGAAGGCGTGCTCAGATGGATTAGCTGAAAGTAGGTTGATTTGCAGAAGTGCATTTAATGCACTGTACACTTTTTGCTTCATGGCTTTGACCTTCATTGATCTTCATCTGTGCTTGCTGGAATTCACTTAACAAACTTGTTAAACATAGCTGGGATCATAAGTGAATGAATTATGGAAGCAACAAGATCAAACAATAACGATTTGCAAATTCGCGTAATTCAAAAATCAATTTTGACCATTGTATACTGCGGTAAGTTCCTCTATACTGGAGTATGACACTGTGCATAAGTGTCCATACTGCGGTATCCAAAGTCATACTGTGGTATGCAGCTTCCAGAGGCAAACCATCGTGACTTGTGTTTGAAAAACAAAACCTATACTGCAATATGTAAGTTGTGTACTCGAGTATAGCACTGTTTGTGAGAAAAATTTAAGTTCAAAAAGCCTCTATACTGGAGTATACAAATCTAATATCCTTCGTTTTAATCATCTGAAACTCACCAATAAAGTGGTTAAACATATCTAGGAACATTAGAGATTAATCATAGGAAGTATTAAGATCAAACAAGAAGGCATTGCAAATTCGTCAGATTTGATTTTCAAGTTTGACGTTCAATACTTGCGTCAATACTGGAGTATGTTAGTGAAAGTATGCAATACTGGAGTATAGAACTCCATACTGGAGTATGCAAGAACATGTGTCAAGTTGAAAACAAGTTTAAGAGCTCAATACTGCAGTATGCAAACCTATACTGCAGTTTGCAATAGTTATAAAATTTTGGGAGCTCTCTGTATAAGCCTATACTGCAGTATACATATCCATACTGCGGTATTAACTTGCTTGAAAAACTTGGTTGCTCTCTGGATGGCCCTATATTGCAGTATACATACCTATACTGCGGTATTGACTTGACTGAAAAACTTGGTTGCTCTCTGGATGGCCCTATACTGTAGTATACATACCTATACTGCGGTATTGTCTTGACTTAAAAAATTTGATTGCTCTCTGGAAGTCCAATACTGCAGTATAGCACCCTATACTGCGGTATTGACTTAACTTGAAAAATTTGATTGTTCTCTGGAAGTCCAATACTGCGGTATAGCACCTTATACTGCGGTATTGACTTAACTTGAAAAATTTGGTTGCTCTCTGTAAGTCCAATACTGCGGTATTGCACCCTATACTACGGTATTGACTTAACTTGAAAAATTTGATTGTTCTCTGGAAGTCCAATACTGCGGTATAGCACCCTATACTGCGGTATTGACTTAACTTGAAAAATTTGATTGTTCTCTGGAAGTCCAATACTGCGGTATAGCACCCTATACTGCGGTATTGACTTAACTTGAAAAATTTGGTTGCTCTCTGTAAGTCCAATACTGCGGTATAGCACCCTACACTGCGGTATTGACTTATAATGGATTTGAGCAACTTCTTGAACAGACTATCAACTTCTGAGGGCCATATCTCTCTGGTCCAAGCTCCGTTTTGGTCCGTTCAACTCTTGATGGAAAGCTCTGTGAGTCTACTTTCATATACCACTAATTTCAGCTCAATCGGATTTGTCGTTTGTGAAATATACTCAAAATACCAAAGGCTGTTCCTGAGTGTGACGCTGATCTTTGTATCAACTTGTAAAATTCATCAATGATTCATTTGAACTCCTTTAGGGATGAATTGTTGTCACCAATACGGTTTAGATGTCTAGTTTCCAATGCTTTTGGTTTCGTCGCAATCCGATCTCTGGTTTGTGAGATATCATCGAATTACCAGACGTCGCCCGTGCTGAATGTGGATAGAGTGGAGCAGAAGAGCTGATCACGTTGCATATGATCTTGGAGCCTTCTAGCCGCTGATTTTTGCTGACTTTAACTCCAAATTGAGCCATTCTCATTCCATTCAACAAGTTCTTCCTTCTTTAATCTCTCATCTTGATTAATCTTCATAATCCAACTCTTTCTTCCTTCTCTTCTTTTGATCATTCCATATCATTTGACTCACATCTTCTTTGATTCAATTTCTTCTTCTTGTAATTTCTTATCTCCTTCTTGATTATTCTTCTTTCTAATTCAACTTGAACTAATCTACATTAAACATAGTAGTTAGTCAATGTAGGAGATATATTATATAAACTTTTTGCTTCTATATTAGACATCATCAAAACTAATCATAATCAACAGTGCCTACGCTCTTTATTCAAAAAGAAGAAAGAAAAGAAAGAGCAAGTGCTGAGAAAATTAATTAGGAGAAGATATGTCACGTACTTAGGTCATTATTATTAGTGGTAGAGTTGAGATTACTGCAAGACGAATGAAGACAACCGACGGAGCAAGAGTATTGGGGTGGAGTTGTGATTCTGGGATCAGAAGCTGTGCAATAGACTATGCAGGCAGCATTACATAATGCTGCACGAAAGAAAGGCTTTCCTGCTAAACATTTTGGCATACAAGATGCCATGCATACAACGAAACTTGATGGAGCTGCTTCACTTTGCGTTATTTCCAGATTTAACACTAACCAAGTCACAAATATTAAACTTATCATTTTCTTCGAATTCATCCCCTCCATTATCATACTTCTTTCTTGCTCAGTACTTAAGTGATTTTAATTTCTCTGTGTATGTTATGAGGTCCTGGGGATCTCTTGCCTCGCCCTATAGCTAGAATGGTTTATATAAATAGCCAACACCCAACAGTAAGTAAGTCAACAGTTGAATTTGATGGTTAAAATTTATGATTATCCATTACTCCACTTTATGGTCTTTGGGAGTTAAGTCAACAGTTGAATTTGATGTTGAAATTTATGACTATCCATTACTCCACTATATGGTCTTTGGGAGTTTCGATGCCTTTAATTAGTACATGGCTCAGAATTTAATTTGTTTTAATGGCATTATGTGGGGATCAGTACAACTATTGATGATGGCTAATATTGATTATTGACTATTGATTATTAAACCCAAGTTTAAGCAAACTCGTGATAGTGATGTAACCTCGTGAACTCGAATCGTGAACTCATAAGAGTTTATTTTTATTATCAAATAGGTATTACTAGTGTATAATTAAATAATTAAAATATAAAAATAAATTGAAATTAAATCCATTAACATTCATCATTTATCACATTTAACAAAAAAAATGTAAATTTCTATAAAATTTATATATAAAGCCACTAAGTATGACCAAATCAAAAAAGTTAACACGAGTTAAAGAGTAAGTTAACATAATTTTGTAAGCTAGAAACGTAAAAACAGTAAATTAAGTGTATAAACTCATGAGTTTAACCGATTGTAATTAACACAAATTTATCAGTGACTCAATTCGTTTTTGTAAGCTAAAAACGTAAGAAAAGTAAATCAGAGAATCAACTCGTGAGTTTGACAACAATGCTCAGTACAATGCATTGTTATCCTCCCCAGTATCCATTACAAATAGTTAGAATATTCATAATATGGCATAATACTCCTCGTGTGTTTAGTGCCCATTTGGCCTAACTTATTTTTAGCTTATCTTATGCTTATAAGTAAAAGTTAGGCTAAACAGAATTTTAAATAAGCTTTTATATTATAAGAGCTTATTTTACAATGAAGAAAAAAGTTCTTAAAAAAAGAAGCTCTTGAGAGGACCTTAATAAGCTCCTTTTCTTTTCAGCTCTATCGCCTACCGACACTATCGCGACTGTCTCGACTCTCTCTCGATCGTCTCCAATCTCGACTCTCTCTCGATCATCTCGCCTCTGTGAGCACTCATCTTCAAAGAAGAAGGTGGACGAAGGATCGAAGGGATCATCGCCTCTGTGAGATTTCACTCATCTCCTCAACTCGGTTAGTTTCTTGCCTTGACTCTGCTTCTTTTTCTTCTACTTCCTCTAGATTTCTTAGAGATTGATTTCTGCGCTTTTTGCTACAATTTATCTCGGATCGCTAATTGATTTCAGTGTTAACGTTGCCCTAAGTTTTTATCCCGGATTGATTTCTCCTAGGTAATTTATGGGTCGCGGTTTTTCTTCTTCTTCCTCTGAATTTAGAGATTGATTTCTTCGCTTTTTCTTCTTCTTCCTCTGGATCATCGCCAATGTTCGAAGGTTTAGATTTCTTCGCTTTAGATTTGAAACCCTTGCCTCCTTCCATCATCTCAGTCCTTCCCTCTTTCCTGTCATCCGTTCACCATCGTCGTCGCTAGCAGCTTCCACCTTTACCATTACGTCGCCTGTAACGTTCACAACCCCACCGACGTTCACGACTTCACTCTCAGCCAGAGAAGGCCACATGACACTTGATCAAGAAAAAAGGAGAAGACACAGATCAAACCGCCTCCTGTGTCCTTTTTCCTCTAGTCGAGATTTTTGGTTGCTGCTTCTTTTTGTTCTGTTTGGTCATTTTTCTTCTTCATTAGGTTCAGTCCGTGAGTGATTTGGTGAGTTATTAATGTTTAATGTTTATCTGCTCTGAGATTTCTGAATTGAGACCTATGTTTATGTGCATTAATGTTAGGTTCTATGAAATTAGTGTTGCTTCATGTTGAATCAGAACTTTGGATAATTAATTAGATGAGAAAATTGTTGGCCCTAATCTAGCGTTCTTGTGCTGGAATTTTTGAAGCTTTGATAATTAAATGTGTCCACATGATTGAAGGGTACATTGATGCTTAAGAATTGTTAATGTCAAGATATGGAAATATATATCCAAAACAAACAAAATATGCTTGCTGTGAACTTTATTTTCCTGTTTTGACTAGTGATGGTTTTTGGAAAGAAGATTTAGTTGTTGTTTATTAGGTTAAATGCTGAACAATTATTGAGATGGTTGAAATGGATTGCAATTGTCAAAATGGGGATTGGATAGTAAAGATTATAAATTAGTTGTTGGCTATTTTATTGTTTCTTTTATGACATATATATGTTAGGAACTTTAAATATTAGCTATTTTGTTTGAATGCTTAGGATGGAATTTAGAATTAGGGAAGCAGTGTTGTTCGTTGTGTTTAGTGGCACCATGGAGTGCTTAAATGATTTTTCCATGATTGTTGTATGGATGACATGTTAATGTTTCGGTTATAATAATTAGTTGCAAAAAGTGGAGTTACAATAAAAGATCCATAATAAGCTTCTTTGTGCAAACTGTATATTAGCTATGTCTCAGCATTGATTCTCTATGGTTGTAGTGTTAATCATTGGTTGCTAATTGACTTGTGATAAAATTTCACTGGTTACAGAGCTTATTTGATAGAAAAGTATACAGAGTTTTGTGCCTTCTATCACCGGTTACAGTTGTTTGTAGTTGGTAGTAGAAGGTAGATGATAGATGTTGTTTAACTTAATTGTAGTGGATTATGCAGAGGAAGTAATTGATAATTTCATTCAAAAAGATGGAATATGTATGAGTGTTTTACCATACTGTTGTCTGTCATTTGTTTTTTTTTAAAAAAATATTTTTCTTTTTACTTCAATAATACGTTGCAGTTTATGGCTAGCAAAGAAAAACATAGTGCAAGGTGGGACCGATACACTACCAAGAACTTACTTGAAATTTGTGTAAAAGAGATTCAAACTAGTGGAAAACCAGGAATTGGTTTTAAAGCTAGGAGATGGGAAGTTGTAGTTGATGAATTTAATAAATATACTAATAAAAAACTATAACCAAAAGTAATTGAAAAATAGGTTAGATTTTTTAAGGTTTGATTGGATTGCATGGAAACAATTATTGGGCAAGGAAATAGGATTGGGATGGAACCATGAGACAGGAACTATTGTAGCCGATGACACATGGTGGGAAGCTAAGATAAAAGTAAGCATTATAATTTTTAAGTTTTTAGTTATTTTATGTTTATTTAAAAATTTGGGTTTGTCTAAAGTTTGTTTCTCTTTTATGATTGGGCAAGATAATAGTAAATATGCAAGATTTTGATATCAAGGACTAGAATTTCGTGAGGAATTAGAATTCATCTTTGGGGAAACAGTGGCAACAAGTCAACATTCATGAACCCCAACAATGGGTGTACCGAGTGAAGATAGTGCCATAAAAACCAATTCAACTATTCCGGAGGAAATTGCTGAATATGATGAGGAAGAAACCAATCCTGATGAAGATACCAGCCCTATGGTAAATAACCAACTCAAGAGGAAAAAAATGACATCAGAAGCAATGAGTAAAAAAATGGCCAAGGGTAAAAAAAAGAGTGGGATTGCAACAAGCATGCTTAAAACATTAGACCGAATGACCAATGCAGTAGAGAGGCATAATGCAGCTGAAGCGGTTGAAATTTCACAAACATCTGAAATCAATGGACACTTTTCCATTCCGGATGGCATTGAAATACTGAGAAATTTGAAGGCTGAAGGGAGATTGGATGCCAAACAATTTTTCTATGTAGTAGATTTGCTTAGAGTGCAACAAGAAAGGATCATTATTATGTCCTTTTCAAAGTCAATCGATGAACTTGTAGGGTGGATTTTGTACAAATATGAGTTAGATAAAAAGTCTAGTGATTAGGTTTGAATTCAATTTTATATTTGCTATTCTCATGTTTACTGTTGGATTGATTTCATACCTTTTATTCTCATGTTAATTGTTGGATTGATTTCGTACCTTTTATTCTCTTGTTGAACTATTGTGGTTGATATTTGAATGATATTATATTTATGTTTTTGGACTATTGTTTACTTATGTTTATGGTCTCTATCATTTTTAAGTTAAGAAGTTATTAGAAGATAATACATGGCATCCAGACAAACGGAATCATCATCAAGAATTGTTAAGAGAAGAAAATGTGCAAAGTTTTATCGAGAAATGAATGGAGCAGCAACAATTGCATATTTACATTACATGAAACATTTAATGAAGCAAGGTAACCAGTTTAATTATTATGATGGATGGAACTAGGTTCGAGAAACCTAAACACTCCAAGTGAAAGTTATAGAATGTTTAGGATGGAATCAAATGTTGTATTAGAACTTGAAAACATATTGGTGAGTAAGGGTTGGTTACATCCATCTAGGCAATTGACATCATTGGAGGCACTTTCTATGTTTCTTTGGACATGTGCACATAGTGAGACAAATAGAAATGTCCAAAATAGATTTGGAAAATCAGGAGAGACGATAAGTAGAAAGTTTAGTGAAGTACTAGACAGTTTATGTTTATTAGCAAAGGAAATTGTGAGGCCTCTAGATTTTCAGTTTGAAGAAGTTCCATCATAAATTAGAGGTGATAGTAGATATTGGCCTTATTTTGAAAGATGCATAGGTGCTATAGATGGATCACATATTCATGTCATTCCTCCTACTAATGATCAAATTCGTTTTATAGGCAGAAAAGGGTACCCAACACATAATGTCATGTTAGTTTGCAACTTTGACATGATATTCACTCCATGGAGTTTGGAGAATGGCACATAGGAGTGTCTATTCAAAAGGAAAAAATCTAAAAAAGATAAAGAAAAGTGCAAAGGTAAATACCCTATTGGCTGGTGGGAGCCACGCGGACCAGTAGATCCGGAACTGGACTGGAAAAGTGAGGAAAAAGGGAATTAAATACCAGAGAGCCGATGTGTGAGGCCCCTTATGTTGGTTATGATTAGTTTTGATGATGTCTAATATAGAAGCAAAAAAGTTTATATTTATCTCCTACATTGACTAACTACTATGTTTAATGTAAATTAGTTCAAGTTGAATTATAAAGAAGATTAATCAAAAAGGAGATAAGGGATTGATGAAAAGAAGAAATTGCTGACAATGTCAAGGAAGCAAGAAGCTATCAAAGTATTTTGGGAATGATCAAGAGAAGAGAAGAAAGAAAGAGTTGGATTATGAAGAATAATCAAGATGGGGGATTAAAGAAGGAAGAACTTGTTGAATGGAATGAGAATATAAATATTCAAGTTCTTATATTGATGCTAGAAGGCTCCAAGATCATATGGAAGTTCAAATGGCTCAATTTGGAGTTAAAGTCAGCAAAAATCAGCTTCAGGATGAGAAAACTCGAGTTTCCAAGTCAAAACTCGAGTATAGGACTCAATACTCGAGTATGGGACTCAATACTCGAGTTTGTAGTGTTTTCAGCATTTCTGGTGTCTCTGGACTAAGCAATACTCGAGTATGTAAGTATCATACTCGAGTATGCAACGTGATCAGCTCTTCAGCTCCACTCTGTTCACGTCAGCACTGGCGACGTCTGGTAATTTGATGATATCTATCAAAACAGAGATCGGATTGAGACGAAACCAAAAGAATTGGAAACTAGACTCCCAACACGTATTGGTGACAAAATTTCATGCCCAAAGGAGTTCATATGAAGTATTTATGAATTTTACAAGTTGGAACAAGAATCAACGTCACAGACCAGACCAAGCTTCGGTATTTTGAGTATATCTCACAAACAACAAATCTGATTGAGCTGAAATCAGTGGCATATGAAATTAGACTCACAGAGCTTTCCATCAAGAGTTGAACGGACCAAAACGGAGCTCGGACCAGAGAGATATAAACCTTAGAAGTTGATAGTCAGTTCAAGAAGTTGCTCAAATGCATTTTACAAAGCAATACTCAAGTATTGGAAGCAATACTCGAGTATTGAAGTCACAGAGAGCAATCAAGTTTTTGAAAATAGGTGCATACTCGAGTATAGGACTATTAAAGGATTGCTCAATTGCATTTTATAAGTCAATACCGCAGTATAGGTATGTATACTGCAGTATAGGCCATCCAGAGAGCAACCAAATTTTTCAAGATAAGTCAATACCGCAGTATAGGTATGTATACTGCAATATAAGACATCCAGAGAGCAACCAAACTTTTCAAGGTAAGTCAATACCGCAGTATAGGGAGCTATACTAGAGTATTGGACTTACAGAGAGCAAATAAGTTTTTCAACTTGAGTTGCATACTGCAGTATAGGTATGCATACTCGAGTATAGGCTTATACAAAGAGCTCCCAAATTTTATAACTATTGCAAACTGCAGTATAGGTTTGCATACTGCAGTATTGGGCTCTTAAACTGATTTTCAACTTGACACATGTTCTTGCATACTTCAGTATGGATTTGTATACTCCAGTATAGACAAGAGAAGACTTCACACATTTTGGAAATTAGAGTTGCATACTCGAGTATAGAGTTGCATACTCGAGTATGGGACCATACAGAGAGGTCACTCAACTTGTCAAGACTTGCTTACTCTAATATACAGATGCTTACTCTAGTATAGAGGCATTTTGAACTTAAAAGTTTTCTCACAAACAGTGCCATACTCGAGTACACTACTAACATACTGCAGTATAGGTCTTGTTCTTCAAACACAAGTCACGATGGTTTGCCTCTGGAAGCTGCATACTCCAGTATACCATTGGATACTGCAATATGGACACTCGTACATAGTGCCATACTCCAGTATGGATGAACTTACTCCAGTATGCAACGGTCAAAACTGATTTTTGAATTACGTGAATTTGCAAATCTCTGTTGTTTGATCTTATTGCTTTCATAATTCATTTACTTATGTTCCTAGCTATATTTAACAAGTTTGTTAAGTGAATTTCAGCTAGATCAGATGAAGATTATTGAAGGTCAAAGCCATAAAGCAAAAAGTGTACTGTGCATTAAATGCACTTCTGCAAATCAACCTACTTTCAGCTAATCCATCTGAGCACGCCTTCTAAACGTTAAAGAATGCTTACTACAACAAGCAAAGTCATTTCCAACGGGCAAAATCTCAGAGAACCACATCAGATCAAATTAACACTTGGATTAGTAGAAGTTTAGAGAGAGAAGATGACCAAACTTATTGATAATCAACTACAACGGTTGGTTTCACCATACAACGGTCAAAAACGGTCACATATCATTCTCTACCTATAAAGGACATGGATTCAAGCAGAAAATTAAGGAGATACAAGTTTGCAATGCCAAAGTGCTGATACTCTGCTTTTACATCATTCTCACTCTGTTTTCCATTTCTAAATAGCTTAGAGAGTGAAATGAATTGTGTCTTTACTTCAGTGATTATCTATCCATTCCTTTGAGAGGAAACTTATTGTAAACACATTATCTTTCTGAGAGTTACTCAAGATTGGGTAATCTTGAGTGGGATAAACATTGTGTTGATTACAACTTGTAAGGGGGAGTGTATCCTAGTGAGAGGATAATCTCTAGTACAGAGTGTGTAATCAAGCAGTGTGTTGATTACAGATTGTAAGGGGGAGCGAATCCTAGAGAGAGGGTTGCTTCAGTTACAGATCGTGTAATCAAGGAAATTGAAGATAGTGGATTGAAAATCCCAAGTGAGGCTTGGGGACTGGACGTAGGTCAGGGATTGGACCGAACCAGTATAAATCTGTTTGCAAGCTCTTCTTCCTTATCTCTTACATTTCCAGCATTTACACTTGAGTGTTTACTAATTGTTCGAGAACTTACTTTTGTTACTTAAGATGAATTTAATGAATTGTGAAAATATTTCGAAGAATGAAAATTTTTATACTTCACCCAATTCACCCCCCCTCTTGGGTTCAGCCAGAACTTACATTTGGTATCAGAGCAGGTCTCTTGTTTAAAGGACTTAACCGTCTCAAGAGTCTCAATGGCTGATTTTGGGTATTCTTTTTTTTCAGAAGGTTTTGATTATACAATTCCACCATTTCTCAAAGATATTGATTTTTAGTTTTGGAAAGCTAGAATGACTAGTTTTATCAAAGCAACTGATTTTGATATGTGGAATGTGTTTGAAAATGTCTTTGATTTCAAACCAAGAAAGAATTGGACAGAAAAAGAAAAGAAAAGGTTTTCATTGAACATTAGAGCAATGAAAATTTTGTATAGTGCTTTAACTGAAAATGATTTTGAGAAAATCAGATATTGCTCTAGTGCTAAAGATATTTGGGATACTCTTAATTCTCTTTATGCTTCTAACAATTGTGTTGAAGTTGGTAGTGTTGATAGTTCATCTGAAAGTACAAGCTTTGTATCCTCACTTGACGAACAATTGGAAGTGGAGAATGAAGAAGGAGAAATCATTGAATACCTTCATGATCAAAATCCAGTCAACACAAAAGAACAAGAGAAAGATGATTCCCAAGGAGAACTCATGGAAGATCGTGATGAACCATTATCCAAAGCTCAAGACACACAAGTGGTAAACAATTCCAATTCTTCTTGTGTAGGCAAGAAAAATGTTTTCGAACAATTGCATAGAAGTGTTTTTCAACCTTTTACTGATTCTATTTTGAAAAACAAACATATTTTCAAAAATGATTCTGGAAAATCATATGGGAAGAAAGAATACACAAATATGAGTCACTTGACATTGCATCCACTAGACTCGCACAATTCTTGCAAAGTTGTTCATAATAAGCCTCATTCTGTTATTTGCAACTATTGTGGTAAATCTGGACATATTTCTCACTCATGCTATATTAGGAGAAATTCTAATGTGAGAAATAAATTTCTTTGGGTTCCTAAAGAACAATCAAGGTCCAATACTAACTATCAAGGACCCAAGTATAAATGGGTACCAAAATGTCCTTCTAGTGCTTTATGTGTGCAGATAGATTCTAAAGAGAATGGACATAAAGGTAATGAGAAGAAAAAGAATCCAAGAGTTTCTCATGAACCTAACAGAAGATTCACATCAATTAGGAGAACTCATGGAGAAGCCATTGCTACAACCTCATCCTCAAATCAAAAGAAGCAATGGATACAAGCAAGAGGACTATGTTCCACCTCAAGAACAAACTACCATAGAGTACCATTCAGATATCTTAAGGAGAGCAAGAAAAGGAGATTCTCTCAACTATCAAATAGAAGACTCTTGAAGTCTATATCCCTTGAGAGAGCTTTGCCAACACCCATGGGAAGACATATGAAGAACCAATGGGTAAGCAAAGTCAATCTTCCTAGCACCGAAGGCAAAGGTTTACAATGATAAAACCTCTTATGCTTCCATCTGAAATTTTCTTTGAGGTTTTATATCTTGTAGTTCTAGGAATGAACATTGCAAACTATTTTCTTTAAAAACTGTATACTTACATCCAAATCTATTTTGAAAGAGATGGCAATGTTCAATAGGCTTAACTCTTTATGCATACATGAAGATTTGAAAAGAAAGTATTTCTTTTATGCAAAGAGTCATGTTTTATTCACTATACTTTGTTGTTTTGAATAAATTATACTCATAAGAGCATGTGAATTTTGGCTCCTACAAGCTAACAATGATTGGATCCAAGTAAAGTTGGATACCAAGAAAGAAAAAGATTTATAAAGTTTTGTAGGATGAAAGAAAGCTTCTCAAGAATGTAACATAGAGAAATGATCCAACTCTTGAGAAAGCTCAACAAGCTATGCTTAATGTTGATGGTGAACACCGAAAAAGGAGTTATCCTCACCAATCCATCTCAACCAAGCAAGCTTCTATGAGGACAAAGGGAATTACGGTGATATCTAATCCTTACCCCATATTGTGTTTATATGAAATTCATTTTTGGGTAATGAATACTTGTCCATCATTGCATTCCATTAGCAATCAATCATTTATATTTTTCAAAATGTTTTCAGATTGCTAAATGGACATAAATGAATTTGTCAGTGAATTTTTGATAATCAAACAAGTGAGCTTGTGTATAACTTTGTTGATTTTATATTTTTGAAATGCACAAGTGTAAAATTTGTTTGGATTTCAACTCACATTGTTTTGAGAAAATGCATACAAATGCTTTGAAAACATATCCATACTTTGATTGCATTCAAATAATGTTTCAAATTGGAAGTTAATATTGTATATTGAATGTTGGATATGCTTCAAATTTGTCCAGTTGAGTTTCTCCCTATCATTTTCATATTGATCTTTGGTATTCAACATGATGCTTGAACTCCTCATTCTTTATTCTCAATTAAGTTAGATCTTATATCTGACAAGTTGATTATCTATATGAGTTTCAAGCTTATCTCCAGAAAAGAATTCAATTTGTGAAAATGTCATGCTTATTGGATAAATTTTTATTGGTCAAGTTACTTCAAGTATTATGAATGTTCTTATATTTTCAAGACTCTACTCTCTAAGGCAATATTATCTCTTGATCAATGGCAAAGTCATTAAGCTTATATATGTTGTGCTAAGCATGTCTTGATAATGCTTTACTTTCATGACTATGGCTTTTCAGAAAATTCTTCAACATGTTAACTTCAATGTTCAACATGTTTTCTAAAACTGAAGCATACTGATATATTCATTAAATCTATTGACTTCCAATATGTTTATAATGAGCATTGTTTTCAAACATATTTCAAAAATGAATCTTTCATTCATCAAAATTGTGATTTCATAATGCATTATCACATTTTGAAAGAACATTCAAGATTTGAAACACTTTGCGTATTTCATTATCTTTCTTGAAAAATCTGAACTTCAAATTGATAAATGCTTATCGTTATAGATAAGGTTTTCTATACTTATTTTTATCAATCACATCTTTTCTGCATAAAGTGTATTCACAAATTGTCATTGAGAAATAACATTTTTGGTATCATTTAGTTGTTACCCTATTCAATTAATTGGCTTGATCTTATTGAGGTAAAACTATGTTTTGATCTTTGACTATTATACTCTTTGCTCAAAAATCATATAATTTAATTCTATAAGAGCATTAGAGTTGTCATGTCTAATCTTGTGTGGACTCAAGAATCATTGAGTACCAAAGGACACATATTGTTGCAGGAGCTAACTGAAATGTTCTGTTGAGGGATATAAAGAATATAGGCAAATAGAATAGATCATTTCAGTGGCTATATCTGCAAATTTTGTGGCATCACTTGAGTGATATTCCATCACTAGCAAGAGGCTTAAACCAAGATGATAAGGAGCATGCTAGCTTGATGAGAAGCTATGAGCAGAAACTAATCCTATGCAAAGCTCATTCAGGATTTCAGCTTCTAAGATGCATTCAGAACAATTGATAATAGCTATCCAGTAATGCATTTATGGACTACAAATGATTATTGAAGGTTGGAGCTAGATACCCAAGAGGGGGGTGAATTGGGTATCTTTAAAAATTTAAAGCTTTTACTCTGTTTTTGGCTAAGTAAAACAGGGTAAGACAGAGGAGAAAAGAAGAGAAGCAATGCACAACACGATTTATACTGGTTCAGTCCTTTCTCTGACCTACGTCCAGTCCCCAAGCCTCACTTGGGATTTTCAATCCACTAAATTCAACAATTGATTACAGACTCTGTACTAAGAGTAGTTCTCTCACTAGAACTCACTCCCCCTTACAAGTTGTAATCAATACACCTAAATCACCAAGTCCCCTGACTTGTGATTCTCACTATCAATGAATGATTTTCAGAAAAGACTCTCTTACAGAGCAGATGAAATAAACACTGAAGCACAAGTATCAAATTGATACTATTACAGATGAAAGCTAAACACAATAAATGAACTCAATAAATTTTCGCTCTCAGTTGGTGTATCAGCTTGAGAAAGTGTTAATGCACTCCATTTATAGAGGGCATTAATTGACCATTGCAAACTGGATTGAACCGTTGGGAAACTTCTGCTGAGAGTTGGTTCAACCTTGGACATCTTCTCTCTCTTGTTTATGCATAATCCAGCTGTCACTTGGTTCTTAGTTGATTTTCTGGCAATAAATCCGTTGGAGAGTTTGTTGCTTGTTGTAGTAATCTTCCTTTTAATCTTTTGCAGTCGTGTGCAAGTGGATTAACCAAAGGAAGCAAGTTTCTGGGCTGAGCATTTATTGTTCTGACACACTTTTTGCTTTTGCTCTAATCCTTCAATAATCCTTCTTTAAACTGTCTGAAACTCACTAAAAGGATAGTTAAACATGTCTAGGATCAATATATATTAAACATGTAAAGCATTGAGATCAAACAAGAAGACATAACAGATTTGCCCAATTCGAATTTCCAGTAACGGCTACAAACCTGGAGGTTTGTTCCACAAACCTCGAGGTTTGCTTGAACATCTCAAGCAATCTCAGTTTCAGAAACACATAACCTCGAGGTTTCTTGGTGAACCTCGAGGTTTCCCTTGTAAAGAAACCTAGTGAAAAATATTGAAGACCACAAACCTGGAGGTTTCATAAGAAACCTGGAGGTTTGATATTTGGTGAAAAAACTCATTTCTTCTCTGGAACCCGATAACCTCGAGGTTGTTTCACAATACTCGAGGTTTGGATAAAAATTGCAAAGCCAAAATTTTGTTCCAGAGACACAACCTCGAGGTTTAGAAATGAACCTCGAGGTTTTCACTTATGAGAAAACCTATTTACTCTCTGTGTGCCAGAATACTCGAGGTTTAACATAATACTCGAGGCTTTAGGTGTTTTCATGAAGTTTTATGTTTAGGACAAAACACCAAACCTCGAGGTTTCAAAATTGAACCTCAAGGTTTTCATCCTTGATGAAAACCAGCTGCTCTCTGTATCAAGAAAACTCGAGGTTTCTTATAATACTCGAGGTTTCACATGATTTTCAAATATTTCAGTTAGGCGCCAAACCACAAACCTGGAGGTTTTGCTGTAAACCTTGAGGTTTCATGTGTTGGTCTACAACTGAATTTTCCTGAGAGATGCAGAACCTCGAAATTACTTTACAAACCTCGAGGTTTCACACAAAAATTGTGAAACCAAGTTTCTGAAACATGAAACACTTAAACCTTGAGGCTTTCTTGCAAGGCCAAACCTCGAGGTTTCAGTGCAAACCTCGAGGTTTGCTCTTACTCAGAGTTTTCAAACCTTAAGAGCAAATCATCATTCATTGTTTATAATTGTTGACAATCATCAAAACCATAAGAGAACTAACAATTATGACTCAAGTAATTACAATATTACTTGAGTGAGGTATTGTATTTTGCAATAATATTCATATATCATAATCATTTCTCTGTTCTCATATCACTCTTCAGGCTAACTTGATTTTATTCACTCAAATTTTTCATGAAGTTTAGCCTAAGCAAATCATTTTTTAAAATGATCCTCATGCTTTAAACTCTTTTATCATCATAAAAAGCATAAGTGATTTGTTCAAGTCCACCCAAGTGAACTTGAAAGTTTTCAATTCTGAGGTATCATGTTGTGAGCAAAGATATCTCTAAACCTCATGACATTTGGTGTCTCATTATTATTTGGCATCATGAAAGGGAACTTCACATTTTAGCCATGCATTCATTAAGGGGGAGCTTCATATTCACATATGTTTGATATCTTAAAAGCTCATTTCCTTTACTTGAAGAATTTTTTTTTTGGCATACTCATATGCATTCATTATCTTTTGTTAGTTTTGATGATGAGTTAATATTATATTTTCCTTTCATTATCTTTATTTTAAAAATATCACATAGAAAGGGATACTTTGATATTTAACTTGCACTAACAAATCCCTTCTGGAAAGGATGTTTTCAATTCATAGCAGGAGATTTGGTTGTGTTGCAACTTTGGAGATCAATCATTGAAGCTGAGATATGCTTTACATAGATGATCTTTGAAGAAAAAGCAAGGGATGGAAGCTGAGTGCTGATCATATTCAGATGTGATAGTCCTCAAGAAGCAAGTACTTTCATCCTATTTACATTATACAGGATACTCATGATCCTGCTATTGATCTTCTTCAAAGAATCTCACACAACAAGGAAGAGAGCCTTCCACTGCTTCATCTCAGACCATGGAAACACAATCAAACTTCATGCAGCAAGCAAATAGACTTCTTTGATCATTCATCAGTTTGTAGAACCAATATGAGCATTTCTAAACTCTATCTTTTTATATTCAGTAGAAATTTTGCACAATGTTTTAAAAGTGAAAGATGTCTTGAAAACCTCTCCAAATTCTCTCAAATTTGCTTTTCTTCAAACACTTTCAATTGGGGAGAGAAAATCAATTCTTTGACTCTTTCTAATATGGTTTCATATTTGTCTCTCTAAGCATTTCTTCTTTACTTCAACTTTTTGCTAATGACAAATAAGGGGGAGAGGATGTCAAGAAAAATATGTTGCATCAAAGATGTCTTGAAAACCTCTCCAAATTCTCTCAAATTTGCTTTTCTTCAAACACTTTCAATTGGGGAGAGAAAATTAGTTCTTTGACTCTTTCTAATATGGTTTCATATTTGTCTCTCTAAGCATTTCTTCTTTATTTCAACTTTTTGCTAATGACAAATAAGGGGGAGAGGATGTCAAGAAAAATATGTTGCATCTAATATATTCTCATATTCATACATATTTTTCTTGAAGTATTTGCCATCATCAAAAAGGGGGAGAATGTTGGTTATGATTAGTTTTGATGATGTCTAATATAGAAGCAAAAAGTTTATATTTATCTCCTACATTGACTAACTACTATGTTTAATGTAGATTAGTTCAAGTTGAATTATAAAGAAGATTAATCAAAAAGGAGATAAGGGATTGATGAAAAGAAGAAATTGCTGACAATGTCAAGGAAGCAAGAAGCTATCAAAGTATTTTAGGAATGATCAAGAGAAGAGAAGAAAGAAAGAGTTGGATTATGAAAAATAATCAAGATGGGGGATTAAAGAAGGAAGAACTTGTTGAATGGAATGAGAATATAAATATTCAAGTTCTTCTATTGATGCTAGAAGGCTCCAAGATCATATGGAAGTTCAAATGGCTCAATTTGGAGTTAAAGTCAGCAAAAATCAGATTCAGGATGAGAAAACTCGAGTTTCCAAGTCAAAACTCGAGTATAGGATTCAATACTCGAGTTTGTAGTGTTTTCAGTATTTCTAGTGTCTCTGGACTAAGCAATACTCGAGTATGTAAGTATCATACTCGAGTATGCAACGTGATCAGCTCTTCAGCTCCACTCTGTTCACGTTCAGCACGGGCGACGTCTGGTAATTTGATGATATCTATCAAACCAGAGATCGGATTGAGACAAAACCAAAAGAATTGGAAACTAGACTCCCAACACGTATTGGTGACAAAATTTCATTCCCAAAGGAGTTCATATGAATTATTTATGAATTTTACAAGTTGGAATAAGAATCAACGTCACAGACCAGACCAAGCTTCGGTATTTTGAGTATATCTCACAAACGACAAATCCGATTGAGCTGAAATCAGTGGCATATGAAAGTAGACTCACAGAACTTTCCATCAAGAGTTGAACGGACCAAACCGGAAAATATCTAGATATTTTTGGAGGGTGCTGAAATCATGGGCCACAATTACAATTTTTGAAAGTTTCGGGCCAAAACAAGTCATTTGCCCCAAAAGCAGGAAAATATCTAGATATTTTTGGAGGGGGCTGAGCACGTGGCAGAACCCTTGGAGACCTCTGGAATTCTCTGGAAAAACTTGGAGAAGAAGTAAAAAAAGTCAAATACAACTGGACAGGAATTTACTACAGTTATTTTGGACTATTCAGATTCTTTTGCAATTATTAAAAACCCAAAACACTCTCTCTCTTGGCCATGGGAGCACGAAATTTCCAGAGGAGAGGGAGAGAGAGATCTGCAAAAACTCCATAGCCAAGCTCAAGACTCAAGCCACCAAGATTATTCATCGTTTCTCCGATTCAAGGTAACACCAACAACCTTATTCTCTTGAGTTCTTGGTTAAATATTTTTGTGCATAAGGAGGGTTCTTGGTGTTAGGGTTGGATTATTGAATTTTTAAGATCACCAATGGCTCTGGAACATGATTTTTTGTAGGGTTTAGTCATGGTTTTACTTTCCGAACTTGAAATCACCGAAAAAGTCTTGAAACTAAGTCTTTTAGCAATTCTAGAAATTTCTGGCAGTGGTGCTTCAACTCTGTTTTAAAAATAGTAAATGACCTTGAATGAAGCTGAAATGTTTTAGACAGAAACTACACTTCCTAAGATTCACCAAGATGTATAATTTTGTAATTTTTGGATTTTCCTACTAGGAGATAAAAATTGTTAAAGTTGGCTCTATGTGCATCTGGGCGAAATCTGACTAAGGGGTAGAAAATGAGAAACACTCCAAAATACAAGTACTTTCAGGGTCTTGGTATATTGTTCCTGAAAAATAGACTTATTAATGGTTCACATGGCACTGGTTTCATGCAAAAATTATTTTTGTGAAATTTATTAAAAATCCTGGAATTTGGGCCAAAATCACTGGATTTCTGGAAATTATGTATTGAGCTCGGTTTTAGCAAAATAAATGCAAGGGTATTTTTGTAATTACTGAGAATGGTATATTTTGATGTATTTAGGTCAAAGGTAGTTTTGGAAAATCTCCGGGCATAAAAATAAAATTAAAAGTAGTGTCCACACACCAGGTAGTAACCACTTTACTCCGGCACTCTTATGTGTTTAATGTTTGTGTTGCTTGCCATATGTGTGTTTTTGTATTGTGTTGCCAAATATGCATACAGCAGAACATGTTTGTGATTGTGTCCCTAGTGCTGAGGGTGCCTGTCGGGGTCTGCCTTGGTAAGGCGACCCGACGGCGCGAAGACATGATGTTGTTGGTATTTGTGTCTGTTTGCATATTATGGTATATTTGGCATACTTATCTGTGTTCGTATACATACATGGTTGCATACATACACATCACACATTTAGTGCATAAGTATTGATGGTTACTTTGGAGGCCTTTCTCAGACTCCAGACTCTTATGTAGTCACAGGGGGACGTGCCTGAAGTAAAGATCCTTTTTCGAAAGGTAAGGCCCTACGTTGCAAACGAAGAATAGGGAATGCCCTATTGAATTTTTGTACTTACATTTTTGGGATTACTGTACATATTGTATTTATTTTGGATGGCTGTACCCTTAACCCTACTGGGACTTATATTTTCTGTTTATTTTATTTTTACCAATACAGTAATTGTCCAAACCGGTCATATGCTCTTTTGCGCGCGCTTTGATTTATAATCAAAATGGACTAATAACTGAGGAAAGGTAACAATTTATAAGGAATCCCTCTAACCCGCCACCTGAAAGGGTGAGGCCGGTAGGGGTGTAACATTTTTGGTATCAAAGCAAGGTTTGGACGGTACTGGTAAAAGGTAGATGGTTAAGGGTACTGAAGTAATAGGGCAGAAAGGGCATATACCTTAAGAAAAAGGATTAAGCTCCGCAAAATTAAGACTACAGAAATTGATAAGACAACACAGAATATGGGTTCTGTTGCTCAGTAGACCTCTGATATGGAAATCAGGATCTAAATTAAATTCCAGAAACAAAATTGAAAAGAAGAGTAATTTAAGAATACGAAAAGAATGCATTATACCAACTATCGTATTGGGAAATAGAGCCGTAGAGATAGACTCCGAGGAGCAGGGTCCAGGCTCCAGAAGTTGATACTTTGAGGATAGCTGGGATGACACAGGATATAGACTTTGTTGCTAATCCTAGGGCTCTTGATGATATGATTTAGACCCCCAAATCCTGTCAGAGCTTTAAGGTTAAGCGTGCTTAGGTGAGGAAAATCTCGGGATGGGTGACCTCCTGGGAAGCAGTGTATAAATTTGAGATTTCTTTGAATTAAGGCTTTGGCACCTTGAGCTATGATATATGATCCTTGGAGATACTATAAGGATGTTAGATTGGATAAGGAAATGATCGAGACTAGGTTTGAATCTGATCTTAAACAGAATTAGTACCTAGTTAAATGTGTTTAAGATTGAGCTAAGGTTCTAGTACCTGAGAATAGGAACCCTATGATTATTGATCAATACTGAATTGTTTGGGTATGATTGAGGATTAATGATGAACATTGGGGTAATAGAATGATATCAGATTATACCCTGTGATGTTGAGGATTGAGATAGAATTAGAACCTCGTAAATAGTGTTGATGATAATTGAATATTTTGAGGTTTAGACTAGAAAGATGAATTATGATCCTAGTTCCTATTTTGGGTATTATTGAGGTAATATGATTCCTTAGCCTAACTGATGTTGTGGTTTTAGGAGTCAATTGGAGTCTGACAATTATTGATTTGAGGTTGATTGAGGATAGTAATTGAATGTTATAGGTTATGAATCATGATGATCGTAGCACGTTTATTGGGTATGTTTAAGGTTTTAAAAAATTTTGTTGATGAACCTAATGATCTGATTTGATGATAAAATAATCTTTAGGCGTTTAATTGATTTGAATACATTGAGGCACTAGAGTATAGTACCCATGTGTATGAGGTATTTTGAGGTTACTAGTTGCTAGGGAATGATTTTAATCTCATGATATTCCTTTAGAAAGAATGATTGAGAGTAGAATCCCTGATACTATTGGTTGATATTGTGTTATTTGAGGTATGTTTAAGGACAGTATCTATATGATATGGGGTATTTTGAGGTTATTAGTTGCTGTATCAGCATAGAGAAAGATCTTGAATAAAGAATATTCCTTGAGAGTGTATGATTGATAATTAGTGTCTCGATAATAGCTAGAACCTCGATAGCCACAAGTTCTGGTTTCATGATTTGGATTGATAGCTGTAGATATGGGAGTAGCTAGTCGGTTTCTGGAAAGATGTAGATTAAATACCTAATAGGGGGAAATTGAATCTGAGACTATGTCTGAAGTTGGGTTCTTTTTGAAAATTTACAAACACCTCAGATGAAGCTTATACAATGCAATGTGTTGCTAAAAGGTGCTCCAACTCTCGGTGTGAAAGGATTATGATACGAATATACAGTGGGTAAGGAGACTTATTTGATTTTATGATAATGAGTTTGTTATGTGTTCAATGAAAAGCCTTAAGTCCTGTGGAAACCAAGATGTTCATAGGTCGGCAGTAACCTATAAATATTAAACCATGAATACCGAGCAAAGCGTCGAGGAGGTTGTGAGCCTGAAAGTTACAAGCGTTATCCTGGAATAGCTTGAAAAATGAAATGGAATAGATTGAGTATCCTGTGGATGGCTCGAGTAGCCAAGGATAGAGCCTGTGATATAATCGGAATTGATGACCTTCTATGCCAGTTGTCTAATTCCTGGTATACATAAAAATTGAATTTTGAACTTACCAATGCACCTGCTATGTTTACGATTTTTTTTTAAAAAAAATTGAAAATTTTAAGATTGAATTTTTGAATGAAATGTTTTCTACGAAATTTGAGATCAGTTTGAAATAATTGTTTCTGAACTATGTTGGCTCATGGATAGGGTCCTTGTGGAACCCGGATTCAAAATTGAATTGTGAACCATGTTTATGGTGGGAGCAGTACGGAACTTGAAGAGGCTAGAAACTGTTGTAAATGTACTTAGTTTACTGGATCTTGCCAGACGTTTTCGAAAATGTTTTAAAATCGCTGGCCATTATTGATTTTTTTTTTTGAGGGGATTTGTTTTGTAGAGCTGATACTCGCACCAACAGTGTATGCATCCAATCCGAGTAGTTTCACCTTGTAAGGGCGCGTGTTTTTGCCTTGTCTGGCCGGCACCCATGCAGGCATTTGGGGCAGGGCTCCGTGGATGATGGTCCTTGTCCCGAGTATGGGATTCCGGTGGGTGGCCTGTTATTACATGTGCCAGTGCGGACACTAGGTCCTGGGAAGGGACAGAAACTCTCCCACACAGGCCAACAAGTGCGGTGGTTTGTATATGCAAGGATTGGGATGTACTGCTGTATTGAGAGATGGATTTGAATTTGTGAAATAGGTAATCCCACTCAATAATGTATGCTAGTAGTAAATGTTTCCTGAAGTAGACCGGTAGTGAATTGCTCTCTTGAAATTTGAACTGGCAGCAATTGAATGTAAAAATGGGAAAATACTGTTTATGAAGATGTACTGCGACCATAAAGATTTTCAAATGTGTGAAAATTTGAAACTTTGAGTATGAGACAACATAGTAAGCGGTGACATGATAGTTGTCACTGTTGTAATGAAATAAAAAGCGGTGCAAATGGTAATTATGCTAATACAAGAGTAGAAACTGATAAAATGGTCTAGAAGTTTGAATCGGCTAAGTCGGATGCCAGTTACCGTGCTAAGCAAAAGGGAATAGTCAGGAAGCTCAGATGGAATAATTAAGCAGAGGCTTAAGGTAGTAAGACCTGATGTGCAATTTTGCATGGGGCAGTGTCCCTGGGCTGTAAGACCTGTGATACTTATCACCATGTGGAATAATGATTTACATGATGACTTTAGACAAGTGTCTAGAGTACATCTTGAGGTTGGCAAACCATCTGAACTGTACTAGGTGATAAGCGAGATGCCTAAGACCTTAGGGTAATTCCCTAGGCGGTAAGGCCAAAAAGTCCCATGTTATGATAATAGACTAAGCCGGAAGGCCAGTATGTGATGAACCAAGTGGCAAAATAAACAAGTAGTAAGACTTGTGTAACCGGACGTTGTGAAAATAGACAATTGGTCTTGTATGAATAAGAACTACAACTGGGTACAAGATAAAAAGACAGAAGTGTTATGATTGTGATACGTGCTTGGAGAGCAAGCACATCCCCAGAATGAATAAAACTATTGCCTGATGACTATGTTGCAGAACCTATTAGCATTTATAGACAAGGAATAAATTGAATAGTCAAAGTGATTTCCCAAGGTGGAAATGTTCAAATTTCGAGGACGAAATTCTTTTTTACGGGGGGAGAAATGTAACATCCTGAATTTTAGACCCTGAGGATTGAGAATAAGCCTAAGTTAGGCAGACTACTAAGCTCGGTTCAGGAAGTATGACATTTCCTGGACAAGTAAACATCCTTTGTGATTTTAAGGAAAATAGGAAGAGAGGGAGACACTGGAGAGTCAGTGTAATGATCACAATGGAACACGTGTTATTTCAGGGGTAAAAGAGGAAAAGCAAGGGCAAAACAATCAGTTCCTTATCCCTAACATAATGAAAATTTGTCCACCATGAGAGAGAAGAGAAATCCAGGTGATTTAAGTCATACTCTGGCTAAAACATGTCATGCAGGTCCCACAGGTGATTAATCGACAGAAACGGGACTGATAAGGACCGATTAGGGGTTCCTTTGGACCAAGTAGGTCAAGTGTGGGGTCACTACATGAAGTTTGGCGAATGGCACATAGGAGTGTCTATTCAAAAGGAAAAAGTCTGAAAAAGATAAAGAAAAGTGCAAAGGTAAACATCCTGTTGGCCGGTGGGACCCACACGGACCGATAGATCAGGAACTGGACTGGAAAAGTGAGGAAAAAGGGAATTAAATACCAGAGACCCGATGTGTGAGGCCCCTTAGGCGTCACACACTCCCTTTAAACATTGAAAATATTTACTTGAAGAAAAAGAAAGAAAAGTCAGTGTAAAGGTCAAACTGCGGGACCCACATCTGGAGAACAAGGGCAAAATGGGAATAAATAGGTAAAAATGGGTTTGGGAAGGTGTGTGGGCCCAAAGTGGTGCCCCATGTGTCAAAAAGGGCAGACAAAAAGTTGGGGAAAAGTTTGTAATTATTTAAAAGTTTTGGGCCACAATTGCAATTTTTGAAAGTTTCGGACCAAAACAGGTAATTTGCCCCAAAAGCATGAAAATATCTAGATATTTTTGGAGCGGGCTGAGCACGTGGCAAAACCCTTGGAAACCTCTGGAATTCTCTGGAAAAACTTGGAGAAGAAGTCAAAAAAAGTCAGATACAACTGGACAGGAATTTACTACAGTTATTTTGGACTGTTCAGATTCTTTTGCAATTATTTAAAGGGAAAAACGTTTCTCATGTTGTAGGAGAAATGTTTTCTCATGCCACACACACATAAAATTGTGGGACCCGCATATATATATAATTAGCATTATATATATGTGGGTCCCACCATTTTATGTATGTGTAGGAATCTTCTTTCTCTCATGCAACATGAGAAAAGTAAACCCCTTATCTAAAACCCAAAACACTCTCTCTCTTGGCTATGGGAGCACGAAATTTCCAGAGGAGAGGGAGAGAGAGAGATCTACAAAAACTCCATAGCCAAGCTCAAGACTCAAGCCACCAAGATTATTCACCGTTTCTCCGATTCAAGGTAACACTGACAACCTTATTCTCTTGAGTTCTTGGTTAAATATTTTTGTGCATAAGGAGGGTGCTTGGTGTTAGGGTTGGATTATTGAATTTTTAAGGTCACCAATGGCTCTGGAACATGATTTTGTGTATGGTTTAATCATGGTTTTACTTTCTGAACTTGAAATCACTGAAAAGGTCCTGAAACTAAGTCTTTTAGCAAATCTGGAAATTTCTGGCAGTGGTGCTTCAACTCGGTTTTAAAAATAGTAAATGACCTTGAATGAAGTTGAAATTTTTTAGGCAGAAACTACACTTCCTAAAGTTCACCAAGATGTATAATTTTGTAATTATTGGATTTTTATACTAGGAGATAAAAATTGTTAAAGTTGGCTCTATGTGCATCTGGGCGAAATCTGACCAAGGGGTAGAAAATGAGAAACACACCAAAATACAAGTACTTTCAGGGTCTTGGTATATTGTTCCTGAAAAATAGACTTATTGTTCAAATGACGCTGGTTTCATGCAAAAATTATTTTTGTGGAATTTATTAAAAATCCTAGAAGTTGGGTCAAAATTACTGGATTTCTGGAAATTATGTATTGAGCTCGGTTTTAGCAAAATAAATGCAAGGGTATTTTTGTAATTACTGAGAATGGTATATTTTGATGTATCTAGGTCAAAGGTAGTTTTGGAAAATCTCCGGGCATAAAAATAAAATTAAAAGCAGTGTTCAGCACCAGGTAGTAACCACTTTACTCTGGCACTCTTATGTGTTTGATGTATTGTTGCTTGCCATATGTGTGTTTTTGTATTGTGTTGCCAAATATGCATACAGCAGAACATGTTTGTGATTGTGTCCCCTAGTGCTAAGGGTGCCTGCCGGGGTCTGCCTACGTGGCGACTCTGTGGAGACAGGCTTGTGATTTTGGTAATTCCGGGGTCTGCCTTGGTAAGGCGACCCGACGGTGCAAAGACGTGATGTTGTTGTGGTATTTGTGTCTGTTTGCATATTGTGGTATATTTTACATACTTATCTGTGTTCGTATACATACATGGTTGCATACATACACATCACACATTTAGTGCATGAGTATTGATGGTTACTTTGGGGGCCGTTCTCGGACTCCAGACTCTTATGTAGTCACAGGGGGACGTGCCTGAAGTAAAGATCCTTTTTCGAAAGGTAAGGCCCTACATTGCAGACGAAGAATAGGGAATGCCCTATTGAATTTTTGTACTTACATTTTTGGGATTACTGTACATATTGTATTTATTTTGGATGACTGTACCCTTAACCCTACTGGGACTTATATTTTCTGTTTATTTTACTTTTACCAGTATAGTAATTGTCCAAACCGGTCATATGCTCTTTTGTGCGCGCTTTGATTTATAATCAAAATGGACTAATAACTGAGGAAAGGTAACAGTTTATAAGGAATCCCTCTAACCCGCCACCTGAAAGGGCGAGGCCAGTAGGGGTGTAACAACAAGGATTACAAGAAGTTTTCAATCATGCACATTCCTCACTGAGAAATGTCATTGAGAGAACGATTGGAGTTTGGAAGAACAAGTGGCACATCTTACGTGATATGAAGCCATTTCCATTAATCAAGCAGGAGAAAATTATTGTTGTAACAATAGCCATTCATAACTTCATTAGAAAGTCTAGTGTTGATGATGAAGAGTTTGACAAGTGTGATCGTAATCCTGATATTCCCGAGGGTCAAGAAGAATGTGACATTAATGAAGAGATGAGTATCTATGGTTATAGAAGAACTGAAGATAATGGTTATATGAATAGAGTTCGAAATCAAACAACATCAACATTAATGGAAAATAGAAATAGGTGATTTTAGGTGAATGAAATACTAGTTGACAATTTGTAAGATCACTGATAATTTTTTTATTGTACTCCACGGTTGGAAAGTCTATTCTCATAGTATTTTTATTTTGTAAATATATTGATAGTTCAAAGGTTATTTTATAATATACTTTTTAAGTTAATTTTTATTAGAAAAAGTGCTTATGACAAAAATTTTGCCAAACAACTTATTTTTAATTTCAGCTATTAAGTAACTTTTAAGCTGAACAATTTATATAAGTACCAAACAGCTTTTAGCTTTTTTAAAAAAGCTCTTTTTTTTTTTTAGCTTCTGCTTAAAAGATTAAAATAAGCTAGGCCAAAAGGGCTCTCAGTATAAGAGTTAGATAATTAATTTATGGATATTAAGAAAGTTAGTTATTTGTAATAAATATGTGTTGGTTTTCATATAATATGCTTTTTAATTTTGTGCATTATAACTACTTTTGATGGAAACATCTTCTTATGTGCAATCTTGATACTTTGGGAACAAAATTATAAATTTTTTTTTTGGGGGGGGGGGGGAAGTGGATTGAGGTATGATATTTATGATTAAAGTAAACCTCTTATCTTACTCATATATTTAGGACTGGAGGTAATATTGCTTTAGAAGATATATATTATTTACTGTTGTAGAATCTTAGTTAATACCATAATTGGTTAATCATTCTAAGACCATATAAAAAGGGTATTAGTTTATGGATTAGGTGTGTAGTAGGGAGTTTATTGGAGTGTTACGTTATTCCTCATGTTGTCACCCTATAGATTTGGAGTTTGTTCATCATGCTCGAGAAATGATTTATCAATCTTCTTTCTTTTTTATGAAAAAAAGTTTAGGTGAGTTGAGTTTTAGAAGTTCATAAATCCTAGACTAGAGCGCTTACTGATAGCCCAATAGTTAGGTTCTCGTAATTAATGTTTAGTTGTAAAATATAGGGTTAAGATATAAAAATACACATGTGTTTTATCTTTAGGAGCACCTAACACAAAGTTTTTTTTTTTTTTTTGTTTTTTGGGTGCAACAGTGGCTATAAGGTTAAGAAAGTAGAGCAAAGATCCCCCGTGCCGTTAATGGAATAGATGTTGACTGTTAAACTTAAATGTTTGACTAACTGTGCTGATGTGTTGGAGTATGTAGAAGACAAGTGGAAGCTAAATTGCTGACTGGGAAAGAGTGTGCGCAGGAGGATAACGAAATTGGGAAAAATTAGGAACTTTAAAAACTAAAATCCATAATCAGGCAAAAAAGAAGCAGTCGAGGGAGGAGAAAATATAATGGAGTGAGTGAGGAACAAAATGGTGAGCGAGGGTTCATGTGACGGTTGAACCACAATCAATTGGGTAGAAATTGGTGACCTATGGTTTAACTAAAGATGAGAACGGAGAAGATAAATCGAGTGAGTCAGGCGAAGGATATTTGCCAGGATATAGAAAGTGAGCATTTTGACTCGATAGGAAGGTGAAAAGTATACGAATGGGGGAAAAAAATTCCGCAATCATGACCAATAAAATTTTGATGTCTACGATATGAAGAATTCATCGTGAGATTCCCAAAAAAAAAAAAAAAGATTTTTCTGAGATAAACACATATTTGAAACTAGCGAGAAAAATCAACAAGCCTAATAGATACGCTAAACAACAACCAAAAGCAATAGGCAAGAATACTATATACAAATGAAAAGAAATTACTGGAGAGAGATCAGAAATTCAGAATTTGAATCTCATTATCGAGTAAATAAGAAGCCCAAAAGACGTCGTCGATGGTCATTGATTAACAGTGGGGTGGAAAAATTGATAGGCAATGAAGCAAAGGGATTATCGATAATGATAAGAGACTTTAGTTTGGTTTGAGGGGAGGAGAGGGGAGAGAAAAAAATGAGGGGGAGAGAAAATTATAAAAAAAAATGAGTTTAGTGTATCGAGGTCCATCGAACCGGGTCATAGGTAGTCCGACCCATCGCCCAAACGGGTTCAGATTCCGTCTAGTGTTTCACCCTTCTCTCTTCAGGTTCTGAGTTTCTTTCTTCGGATTGTCGAGTATTCTTCTTTCTCACCGAGGAAATACCAGACAAATCGTTCGATTCCTCTGCTCTCTGGTAAAGAAGATGATTTCTCTTGTTCTCTGTGGTTCGTAATTGTTCGATCGCTCTTCATCACGCTTTCACTGTCCTGATTTATACACAAAGATACACGTTCTTGTTGTCGGTGGTTCTTGATTGTTCGATTACCCTTCAAAGTGCCATCGCCGCCCTGGTTTTGTGCTCAAGGTACATATTCTTGCCTTCTTCGTCCTGATTTGTGCTCAAATTAAGGATACACATTCTTGTCTTTCAGTGTTTCCACTCTCCTTTTAATTCTTCAACATGACTGATTCAGAGACGAATCCCTTCTAGTCCTTGTATTTTAATCATCCCCTCTATCTACATCCAGCGGACACGCAAGCTACAACCCTTGTATATTAGATTCTTACTGGGTCAGAAAGTTATTCTACATGGTATCGGGCAATGAAGGTTGCTCTTCATGGAAAGAATAAACTTGGTTTCATAGAGGAGACCTGCACCCGCGAAAACAGGACGACAAGCTGAAGGAACTTTTTTGGGATCATTACAACTCGGTAGTGCTTTCTTGGTTGGTAAATTTGGTTGATAAACCAATTGCCTCTGTATGGTTTTCTCTCTTAATGTCCATCTTGTCTAGCTAGACTTAAAAGAGCTTTTTGATAAGATAGACAGTGCCGAGACTATTTCTCTTCACCGATCTATAAATTTAATCTCTAAGGAACCGTTTGTTAGAGCGAATGTGGGTGATGAAAAGGGAAGATAGCAAGTTTCTCTTGCAAAAATGTGTTTGGCGCGCTGTTTTCCTAGGAAGATGACTTCCCGCCTCTGTCAATATTCCCTCAAATATGGGAACCTTCATTCCATTCGAAAATAGGGGGAAAGTTTAAATCTTTTGGGAAAGTGAAATTATCTGACGAAATTGACCTTGAAATCTTCTTCTTCCTGCTTCTTCTTCATGGTCGCTTGCTTCGATGCTTCGCTGGTAGGCATCACCAAAACCCATCGACCCTTCTTGAAAAAACCAAGCGGCCTCCAATTCGACGATAAGTCGAGCTACTCTTTGAAATTTTGCTGACCCTCTTGCTCTGATCGTGTCTCCGATGTGCCCAGTTGCAAAACCCAACCCAAAACCCAAAACACCCACCACAAAGTTCTTGAGAAAATCAACGAGAACGACCACAAAGAGGAAGTGGAACAACATGAGTAATAACAAGAAGACGATGTGTGGGTCTGTGTTGTGGTTTTTTATTGTCTTGCATTTATATTACTTCTGTTTCTGTCAAAAATGCATACTTCTGTTTCTGTCATTTTGCTGTTCCTCGAATGTTCTAATATAAACAGCTGCACAAGTTTGGTTACTGTCCAGTTTTTTGTTCAAACCGCGTTGTCCCTTTAGTACTTTATGTTCGAACCAGACGCCAGCGTTTAAACAGTTTAGGGGCATTGTGGGAATTTCACCTAATATTCCCACTTAACCAACACTCAATTCTTCATACCAAACATATCATTTTCCCTCAACTAACTTCCTTTCCCTAGTGTACCAAACGACTCACATTTTTAAAGTTCCCTCCTAACCTTCCATTCCTTTCCTTTCCTTCTCAAAATCTTCTTCATAACAAACAGGGTCTAAAGGAACCACATTTGTATCTGTATCTGTGTGTGTGTCCGTATGTATATATTGATTTTGTAGAAGTTGGAGCTTGCACTCTGCTAGGGTTATGAATATAAAATTTGGGATAGGTTATTCTGTCTTTTCTTATTTTATCAACCTTTGTCTACTCCTCTCCATACTATTAGATTATAATTTCATCAAGATATGAGGGATAAAATAAATTTTTTTACCCTTTTCTCTCTCCCACCGCATCCTCCCTCCCTCCTCGGAACCAGATTTGGACGAGCTCTCTCTACGGACGAGCTCTGGACCGTCCTGATCTGATCTGGACGGTCCAAATCTCTTTTTTTTTTAAATTTTGGTTTTTATTTTTTTTCTATATAAAAAAATCATTTTTTCAAAAAATGTTAGTTGAGAGATTATCTTTATTTTAGATTATCTATCCATTAAAATTATTTTTGATAAAAAATACAAAAGTAAAAAAAAATCAAATCTGGACCGACCAGATCTGCATCTAGACGGTCTAGAGCTCGTCAAGGGGCTCTAAATCTGGTTCCCTCCCTCCCCTGTTATAGAATTGTTTTTTTCTTTGGAATGATGGGTGCTATGCACATCATTGAACTACGGGTGACTTGCTCAGCCCAAGGTTCTTTTATATATATATATAGGGATAGGATATTGTTACGACCTTTTTTTTGTTACAACCAATGTTACTATCACTTTTCCACCATTAGATCAGAATCTCATTTACCTATATAATTTCTCTCTACTATTAAGATTCTGATCTAACGGTGGAAAAGTGGTAGTAACATTGGTTGTAACAAAAAAAGGTTGTAACAATATCCTATCCTATATATATATATATATATTACTGAATATATAAATATATAGATTGTTATTGTGTTATGTGCTTTTCCTTTTTTGGGGCCTAATTGGATATAAGGACTAAAAGGATAAGTTGTTAGTAGTAACAAGACTTAATTACTTGCATTTTGCGTGTATTAAGAGCAGCATCTTCATCACTGTTATTATAAAGACGTATAAATGAACCCAAAAAAAAAAAAAAAAATCTAAGCTAATAGGCTCACAAAGATATTCCAATATGACAGTTTAAATCATGTGTGACTTATTACCAACATGCATTAGAAAATTACCAGCTTATATAAATACAACTATTCAGATACCAAAATATTGTTGAACTCTCAAAATTAAAACATAAAAAGTATGATAACTGTTACACAACCTTTAATGGCTTCCTTCACTTAAGATTTCATAACCATTTAGTCTAACCAATTAGCCTTTACCATGGATGAGGACTTCATCGTTGAGGTAGAAATAAGATCTTAAACGAAAAGCTAAAATGTTAGCCCTTATAAAAATAAAATGAAGAAATAAGGGAAGAGAAAAAATTTTGGTGAGGAAGAGTTATACTTACAAGAGACCCACAACGCACCATTATTGAACCCTCATTCACTGACACCAACATGAACACTATCAAACATTTATTGCTGTAAAAGAATGCAAAAAAAATCATTCTCTCTGGCATAGAGACTCATACGAACATATCACAAAATACATTGAATGAATAGCAATGAAGGAAAAATGCCATACATGTGGCCACAACATCAAGCTCCATAACTATAAAAATGGATGAAAAATAAAAAAAAATGCAAACTTAAAGATGATTATGTTCTAACTCACGAATATATGATGTGAAAAAACACATACTAGAGAACAAATGCCAAAAACTAGTAGTCTCACTGCAGAGAGATACCTTACTACCTTAGAGATCCAATAGTTGGACGAAAGGCGACTGACAAGCTAGAGCTAGAGCAATGGTGACAGGTTTCATGGAAATGAGAGGCGGTGTGGTTATTGTTCATGGGTAGTGTTTTAGGTGATTTTATATTGACAAAACTTTGATATATAAAAAATGATTGGAAGGATTTAAATTTGAAATTTGGTTTTAAAATCAGAATACGAGGAAGGGAGGAGGAGATACGTGGGAACTGAAAGATTCTTGGAATGGAGATACCCATTATGGTGCATCTTGAAAGCTGTGATCTGGAAAGTTAAATAAATTAATGGATTAAAGGGTTTAAATGCCCTAGAAGTTTTTAGGTATGGGTATTGGGCATCTGGAAGTTTTCGAGGGGGTAAATGTGCACTAGAAGTTTAAAACATGGGGCAATATTGCCCCTTTGTTAACTAGCCCTAAGGTCAATATTTGTTGACAAAATATGCAAATATGACATCCACCCGTTTTTTAATCACCCCAAATCACCCAGAGTCTTATATCAAAAACTGGAGACATTACAGGAGAGGATTTGAGTTTGTTTTTTAAGAAAAAATCCTACTAAAAAAATCTAACGACTAACCTGGACAAAAAAAGGTGAGATGGATGCCACAAAAGTATGCCATCTTTGCATATTTGGTAAACAAACGTTGACTTAAAGCTGGTTAACGGAGGGGCAATATTACCCTATTTTTTAAACTTTCAGGGCATATTTGCTCCCTCAAAAACTTGCAAATACCAAACGCCTATATGCGAAAATTTTGAGAGTATTTAAGCCCTTTAATCCTAAATTAATTAATAAATAATAAATTTAAAAACATATTTAATTTAACATATTCACATCCAATTAGCCTTTTTTATTGATATTTGAAAATTGAAAAATTGAAATTCAAATATGAGAAGTCTATAGACTAACAAGGAAAATAAAAATTCATTAATAACCCATTTAATAACGTTGCTGATAAAGATGACCAAAAGATATTAGTTGACATGGACCAATCATTTAAATTAATGATGCCATATAAGGTGATTATTAGGAATAATTACTGTTGAACTACTACTTTAAGAGAATTATATTTTATTGATTCATAGATAAAAATCTTAAATTTCCAAAAGTTCTATGCAAGACCAAGATTTTTCCCTCAAAAGTAGTAATTTTTTTTTATACTTGTGATAAAATGAAATCAGCGAAAATATTTTTTTGATACTTGTGATAAAATGAAATCAGCGAAAATAAAAAATTACACAGGGGAATTTAATCCCAGTTTCTCTCGAAGAACTATTGTATGCCCAAAACTTGTCGTCTGTGGCCCAAAAACGAGGAAACAGAAGCAAACCTAAGAGCATGCGGCTGCCCCAAGACTAACTTACCTTGATCTCGTATGCTCAGTCAAAGCCCAATGTTTAATTTGGTCCACAGCCACAGATCTGAAACTTTAGGATCTCCACCTCCCTCACAACTCGCCTGGATCCACAAAAGAAGGAACAAACTCATTTGACTCCAAGCTATAAATAGGTGCCACCATATGCTTAGAACGTATAAGCTACTACACTCATGCTTACTCACTTTTTTACATTGTATTCAACATAATCGGAGCTCCTTGGTGGGGAACTGATGCCGAATCCCTCCAAAACTTTTCTTATATCCAAAAAAAAAAAAAACATAATCGGAGCTCTATCATTTTTGCGTCTTTATTTACTGTCATGTACCCAAATAAAGATCAATAATACAACCCTTTCTTTATTTTCTTATTCTTTCTTCTCATAACAATTTCCTATTTTGTTAGTTAATCTCTCCATTATTAGTACTCTTCTTCACAAAATTTCCTTCTAGCAAATTATTGCGCAAACAATTTGGCGCCATCTATGGTGACCGGAAATGAATCTCAAAGGAATTATCTTGCTCTTACTCATTTTAGATCATTTACCATGACAGACGTACCTCCCATGGGAGACAAACCTACCAACTTCTAGGGAAGTCTAGATGAAATATCTGCTTTAATACAAGAACCGACTCAGCAAATTACAGCTCAAGCTAGCTTTGGTCGCACAATAGCAAGAACAACTCCAATGCGTGAGTGGTCAATGCTTTGAGAGAGAAACTGGCTTCACGCTCCTTGCTCGTCACCCCTCCCCCAAGGCAGTTCTAGACTATTATCATCCTACACATGTCATTATTGGAGACCCCCATGACGAACCAACCAAGGGCAGTAGGTAACAAAACCACGACTAAAAATAAGACTGATAAACCTCATGGCACAAGTACCTAGAGCATACCAACCATACTAGCTAGTGAGACAGAAAGAAAAATGGATTAACCTGCTGCAAATCACTTACCAAGCTCTAGAACATCGGACGATGGGAGATGGAACCAAAGGTTTAAGGCACTAGAAGCAATGATACTCCATCTACCAGGAGTCCCATCGTTAATTAAAGAGTGACCCTAATAGCTTTGTTGATTCGCTATTTACAGACGACATAGCATTGGTGGAAATGCTAAGAAAGTTCACATTCCCAAACAGATGACTCTATGATGGCTCAATAGACCCAGACAAACATTTGGCCCAATATTGATCAATAATGCATATTGTAGTGATTAAGGGTGAGTATTCGGTTTTCGGCTCGGTTTTTCGGTGAAAACCGAAATATGCACATTCTCAACACCGAACCGAAACCGAAGTGGGAAAAAAACCAAACCAAATAAACCGAAATATTTCAGTTCGGTTTTGCAATTAATTCAATTTTTGGGCCTTAGTGTGGGCCTTCTTGTTTTCTTTTCATTTTTATTTTTTTGCTGAATCAATCTACAACATTGACTTGGCTATAGTATACTTTTTTTCTTTTTGGAAAGAAAAGTGGGGCGAAAGCCCAAACCATCTACAGGTAACAATCTAACATAGGTCTCCTCCTCCACAAAACTATAATTGGCCAATGCATCTGCACAGAAATTCCCCTCCCTGTACACATGAACAAATACAACTTTAAGAAATTTTCCTTCACACAAAAAAATTGCAGACAGCAAACTTGAGTCACACTCTACAACAACATATTGGAAGCTATAGTTACATGCCAGTTCTAAACCAGAAAGCACAGCCCAAGGAATAAATGCATCATAGAGCCAGCAACCATTAATTTTCAAAATGAACAGTGATAAAATTCTTGCCAGCATAACAAAATACAAAACATGGCAGCAAGCCAGCAACCTGCAACCAACAACCAGCAACCTGCAAAGAGCAACTAGAGAGCGGTCAGAGCCAGCATAAAATGGTATTTTCAAGAATGTTTTGATTTATTTGGTTCAGATAATTATGCAATCAATCCAAAAATAACACTGGACGACGATGAACTCTGGCCAATATAGCTACTTTGGTTTCTTTTTTTCTTGGTTGGCAAGTTTAAGGCTTAAAGGCGTTGGATTTAACAGCGAGATGATAAGATTGTGTCCGAGTCAAGCACAGAAGAGTCACTTCGAATTCTCCAGATTTTCAGGACACAGAAATAGAGAATCTGCAAAAGTAGCTCTCAATAGCTAAAACTGAAAGCAGAATCTGCAAATACTAGCACATATCCTCTCTTTTATGTCACACACGCTACTTCAATTTCTAAGCAGACAAAGAGGACTAGAGAAGCTATCCTCACAGAATCGGAGAAGCCTCGTGAAGGAAAAATGAATTTGTAGTCCTTTTCCAGTGAGGTTTTAGCAAATTGGGATCGAAAAACCACAGCAAGTTATCTGAGAAGATATTTTCTCAACCATGAAAAAGAGAGAGAGCAGAAATAGTGATCTTCCACTTTCTTCAGAAGAAGTTACCGCAAATCGTGCCCAAGTGCAACTCATAACTGAAGGAAAAAAAAACACTGAAATTTGAGAAACAACTCACCCAAGTGAGAGACAATGCTGTGAGAATGGATCTGCAGAATCCAAATGTACAGAGTTTGCCGACGATGTGAGAGTGGATCTGCAGAGTTTGACTATCGGATCTCTCTTTCTTGACGACAGGAGGCGTTCTGATGTTTGACTTGCGGAGACGTAACTGGGAAGCCTCGAGATCGTTGAGGATCTCCGAGTGAGAGCGATCAATCAGGTTCTTGAGTTCGTCAAGCCGCGTAGCAGCAACTAGCAAGGTCCTTCAACTTAGATACGTTGTTGACAGTCTTGAGAGTTTGAGATTTGGCGAGGTCAACCGTTGATCTCTTAGTGTTCTTGGAGGTCGAAGCCGTTCTGGTGAAGATCGCCGAGTTTGAGGGACTGAGTGTGAGAGGCGAGAGAGAGTGTCGGGCAACTTACGTCCCGTTTGGTTCAGGGAACTTTTAAGGAGGGAAAGGAACTTAAAAGGAGGGAAAGGAATTGAAGGGAAGATTGAGAGGAACTTTAAAAAATTTGGTTGTTTGGTAGACATGGGAACTTAATTAAGTTGAGGGAAGATAATTTGTTTGGTTTGAAGAATTGGGTGTTGGTTAAGTGGGAACTTTAGGTAAAATTCCCAGAATGCCCTCCCACAAAAAAAGCCAGAAAACATTTTTTTGTTTTGTTTTGCGAATTGGACAGAGAGCCAAACTAAATCACGTCTTGGTGGAGAAAGAAAATTGCAACCAGCATTGAAGGGATCTGCAACTGCAACAAGCATAATGGCTACGGAAGGTGAGAAGGACACTGGACATGGAAAGAAATAGAGGGGGACAACACGAAATGAAGCAAATCGAAGTGGACATGAATATTGCAAGAGGATTAGGGATCTATGAACAATGAACCTAGTTGCTGCTTTAACGGGAAAAATCAAAAATTGGAATTACTCAATGTGAAAACCTTGAAATTGTGAAGTGGATGAAATAAATTACTACGTTGGTAAGAAAAGACAGTTACTTAAAAGAAAACTTCAGCATAAAAACCAATGCTCCTGATGTTACAGGGCAACATGAAGAAGTTCAAACGTAAGCATAAAGTTCGAACGTAAGCGTAAAGTTCGAACTTACAAACTTTACGAGCACACATGTTCGAACGCGTTATTTGACAGCAGGACATATCAGCAGAGCAAATATGAAAATAATTACAAGCAAGACCAAAATCATTTAAAAGAATTTGCCAACCATTCATGGACAACAGTCAAGTTTGAACTCACAACACAAAATGTCAACCAATACAGTAAAATTAAGGAGGTAAGTGAAAAATAAACATGTACACAATCTCTCAAACTTTTGCAAGAACCTTGCTCCATGAGTCTCCCCTGTTGCAGAGTCTTAAAGCGCTGACAGCAAGTTATATTGAAAAGCTATCTACCACCACACCCACCCACATATATTGAGCCGAGGAGCAAAAGCAAATGAAAATGCTCCTGAATCACACACATCAGCGAAATATGGGAAGGAAAACGCAGCTCCACAAACCCACAACATCTAGCAGAAACGATGAAGAAGAAAGACAAAATTAGCCAAAACCCATGCCACAATCACACACACAGATGCGACTAGAAGGAAGAAGAAACACAAAGAAGTACTCGATCCCTCATGCCTACAAGGCAGCGTCGATTGTGGTGGTTGAAGGAAGAAAAGAAGAATGGTGACGCTGAATCTGGGAAAGAAGGCGAGAAGCATGCGATTTATAATTTCAGAGGGGCTTTTTTGTCTCAAAATTTAGTTTCCTGGGAACGTTTTCAAGATCCCGCCATTTTTAAAGGGATCTAAACTTCCCTCGGTTGTGGGAGCTTCATCGATGGCGGCAAATTCACTTCCCAGGAACAGAGTGAACCAAACACGTTGCCAACAAGGGAACTGTGTTAAGTTCCCGGGAACATGGCTCAATTCTCTCAACCAAACGGGCCCTTAGGGTTTTGTGTGTGAAAGTGAAAGGGAAGTAGTGACTGAAACTCCGAAAGTGAATTAGAGGAGCAGATGGGTTTTGTTGGGTTGGACCTCCTTATATTCTTGCCTTTTTTTTTTTTTTGGCTAAGAAATTCTTGCCTATCAGATGGGTCAACATATAACCTCCTTTTAAAAAAAAAAAATCCATATTTCAGTTATTCGGTTAAAACCGAATATATTTTACAAACACCGAACTAAAAACCAATAACCAAAATACACCTATTTTACAAACCGGGAAAAAAAAACGAAAACTGAATAGACCGAAACCGAAAAATCCAATAGCCTTTGGTTCGGTCCGGTCCGGTTTTCGGTTTTTTGATTTTTTTGCTCAACCCTAGTAGTGATACCACAGGAGGCAAGGACACTTGTAAGTGTAAAGGTTTTAGATCTAGCTTAGTCGGACCTGCACTGAGGTGGTTTACCAACCTACCAACCAACTCAATAAGATCATTTGCCAAACTAAATGACTTGTTCGTACAACAATTTTCCAGCAGTCGAAAGCTTAAAAAGCAACTTAACATCCTCTACCAGGTCATCCACGTGCATACACAAACATTCTACCATGGCACACATAAAAATTACAGCAAATAAAGATCTTGAATGAGGAGCTTTATACCCAAGAGGGGGGGTGAATTGGGTATATTAGAAATTTTCAAATACTTGTTCTGTTTTTACACTCTCAAAACAGGGCAGAACAGAGGAGATGGAGAGAAACGCTTTGCACACAACGATTTATACTGGTTCGGTCCTTTCTCTGACCTACATCCAGTCCCCAAGCCTCACTTGGGATTTTCAATCCACTAACTCAACAATATTGATTACACACTCTGTACTAAGAGTTGTTCTCTCACTAGAACACACTCCCCCTTACAAGTTGTAATCAATACACCCCAACTACCAAGTCCCCTGACTTGTAGTTATCTCAATCAATAAATGATTTTACAGATGAAAACTCTCTCAAAGAGTGGATAGATGAATACTGAAGCTCTAAGTATCAAAAGGATACAATACAAGTGAAAGCTAATACACACTAAATGTACTTAAAAGATTTTCGTTCAGAGTAGGTGTATCAACTGTAAATGAAGTTAATGCTCTCTATTTATAGGTAGAGAACATTAAATGACCGTTGTAGAATGATTCCAACCGTTGGAATTGATTTGCTCTAAGTCTGGTCATCTTCTCTCTCTAAACATCTGCTAATCCAAGGCTTAATGATGTCTGATGTGGCTCTCTGAGTTTCTGCCCGTTGGAATTGACTTTACTTGATGTAGTAAACATTCTTTAACGTTAACAAGGCGTGCTCAGATGGATTAGCCGAAAGTAGATGAGATTGTGCAGGTGCATTAAATGCACTGTTCACCTTTTTGCTTTTTCTCACAAATCTTCAATAATCTTGATCTGTGCAAACTGAAAAACACTCAACAAACTTGTTAAACATATCTGGGATCATGAGTGAATGATATATGAAAGCAATTAGATCAAACAACAAGATATAGCAGATTTCACAAATTTGAAAATGCACCAACGGTCACAAACCTTGAGGTTAGTTCATCCAACCTCGAGGTTGACTTGAAAACTTCAGGCAAACACAGGATTTAAAACATCCAACCTCGAGGTTGCAAAGTGAACCTCGAGGTTTCTCTTAAAAAGAAACCTTCTGAAAAATCTCATTAACTTACAAACCTTGAGGTTCCAAAGGTAACCTCGAGGTTTGAAGATTGTTTCAAAACTTCATTTTTCACTGGAGCCCGACAACCTCGAGGTTGTAAATCCATACTCGAGGTTGGCCTTTGAAAATGCAAAGTTCAATATTAAACATAAGGCTCAGCCTCGAGGTTACAATCTTAACCTCGAGCTTTTCAATGCTTTGAAAACCAGTTTGCTCTCTGTATGTCACAATACTCGAGGTCAACAGGTTTTTCTTCAAACTTAAGTTTCAAAATAAAGTGTCCAACCTCGAGGTTGCAATATGGACCTTGAGGTTTTCAAGTTTGTTGAAAACCATGACTTCTCTGGATGAGTCAAAACTCGAGGTTAGCTTTCTATACTCGAGGTTGCAAGTGTTAATGCAAAACTTGAGTTTTTCAAGAAGACCAGAACCTCGAGGTTGACTTTCTAACCTCGAGGTTTCACATAGTTTTTGTGAAACCAAGTTTTGAAACATGAAAGCACTTGGATTTAAAACCTTTTGTAAGGCCAAACCTCGAGGTTTCCAAACGAACCTCGAGGTTTGCTCTCACTGAAGGTTTTCCAACCTTAAAGAGCAAAACCTCTATCATTGTTTGTAGTTGTTGGCAATCATCAAAACCATCAGAGAACTAACAGATCTTTATTAGCATTTCTAAATGTTGAGAACCCAACTTTAAGGGTGTACTGTAGCACAATACAAACTTAGCCACGAAGGTACAAAGTACACTCCAACCAACCAAAATTCTTAGCTTGATCAGATATTACAACAGTGCGTACTAGCAAACGTGGACTCATATTAACCAATAAGGTTATACAATGGTAACTTGTCTAATACAAAAATACATTGAATTGAGGTTTATTTACCACATATATGGACAGACGCACCAAAGACACTAGCCATACAAGCCACGAAGTAATGCATTACATGGTGCAAAATGTGAAACACCTTAGTTACACAAGCTTTGTTGTCCATACATAATTGACATACCAATTAACCGAAATTCCTATGCTTGGACAAATATTATGATAACACCACAGTATGTGCTAACAAATAAAGTTTTGTGTGTGCATGCTTACACCAAATGGAACATATCAACCACGCACAACATGACACCTGGAACTTTTGGGCAAAGCAGGACATCAATGAGTCAGTAGGTCTTTAAGCCTCCAATCTTGTCGCATCATTCTGGATAGAGATGACAGACCATGGGACGAATCTATGGTGCTTTGATAACTAGCAGGGCCATACTAGGGAAGTGGAGGTTTATGCCCTCATGTTCAAACAGAATACCATCACCCTTTCAGTTCCTGCTTGTCTCAAACTTGTCTTTGCCCTTATTTTGCTCCGCAATGGCTATCGAGATTGAGATCACTTAGTTAGACGGAATGCTTGGCTGGCCATCCGCCTTGGCACAATCTAGCGTATCACGTCACAAGTATATAGGGACCAAGATTAAGGTAAAAACAAACCCTAATTACAGCCTTCTGAGAAATTAGTTGGAGACAAGAAAGCCAAGAAAAGGGCCTAAATGAACACCGTAGGAACAATGAAGGCATTCGACTGCTAGGATCATGAACTACTCTCCAAACCAATTGCTCATTAGGCTTGGAGAGTGGGGGGCTTATTGGAGGGCCCAAAACTCATCACCTACAGCCCAAAGACAAGGCAACAGAAGCAAGGTCCAAGAGTATGCGCTGGCCTAAGACTAACCTTCATCTCGGTATGCCTAAATCTTAGTGCTCGGTCCACAGCCAACATATCTGAAACTTTAGGATCTCCTCCTCCCTCACAATTTGCCTAGATCCACAAAAGAAGGAACAAACTCACCTGACTCCATGCTATAAATAGGTGCCACCATATGCTTAGAACACACAAGCTACTCCACTCACATTTAATCCCTTTTCACATTGTACTAGACATGATCAAAGCTCTCTCATATTTGCTTCCTTATTTACTATCTTGTACCTAATCAAGATGAATAATACAACCGCTCTTTATTTTCTTATTCTTTGTTCCCATAACAACTTCCTGCTTTAATTTGTTCGTTAATCTCTCCGTTGTTGGAGCCCTTCTTAACAAAATTTCCTTCTCACAAATTATTGCACAAACACCTACATAGCAAATGCTACCCTATCTCAAAATCTCATAGTAAATGAATGAAATAGATTAAAATCTTACTAACGTGTAATCTTTTTGGATAATTATTTAGTACTCCTCCGGTACTAAATATAGGACATAGTTTGTAGTGCAAATTACACTACAAAATATATCATATATTTAGGACCAGATGTAGTACTAAGCAAGGGTAATGTTTATGGTTTCAGAAGGTGTTTAGGGGAGGGGGGAGGGGGAAGAGGAGGAAGATTGAGAAGGGCAATCTATGTGCGTATGAGAAAAATAAGATGCAAGTATTTATAGTTTATCTTTTTACCAGCCACTTGAAACTATAAAAGAATCTAATTGAAAATAAGGTGAAATTATAAGAATTTGATTAAAAATATTTTAGGGACCTTACAAAAGATTAAATAAAATTATAAGGATATGATAAAAAAAAAAAAAAGGTAAAAACTATAAGGACATCTTTATACATAAGAAACTATAGAAACTTGCATATTAATTCTCCCTTTATACATATGTGGAAGGTTTGTCATAACTCACATTTAACCTGTTCATGCATAAATGGTCAAACTTACAACCCCACACATAAAAATATATTAGAGGAGGTGTTTTTTTAGGTAAAAAAGAGAGGAGGTTTTCTGGTGTCATTTGGCTACAACACCTTTGAAAATATTCCTTAGATTATATGTTTTCTAAAAAAATCAAAATTTATTTTGAAAGATTAAGGGGGGAAAATCAGGACAATTAAAATAAAGGACAAAAAAAAATAATATTTATTATAAATGACCATAAAAATTGTAATTACTTATAAGGACCGAACATCATAATATAAATTTAAAATTACTAAGTTGTCCCTAATCAATCCTCATGTATTATCTATTGTATTCATAATTAAAAAATAAATAAAATTAAAAATAAAATTGTCAATCATGATATGTTCATATCTTTTTTTAAATATATTATTTAATTAAAATAAATAATATTTTTCTTAATTTTATTTTTCAGCAATTTATATAATCAAATTGCTTGATTTATATTATTAACGTTAATGTCAATTAAGCTCTTTTTATAAAAATAAAAACTAAACTTATTTCATATTTTTTTCAGGATATAATAGGCTAATTATATTTTTTAATTGTATTAACATCACATGAATTTTTTAACCCACATAAATTTCTTCTAAAAAAAATAAATCATACAAAATTTCTTAGTTTAACAAATATGATAAATTATAAAAGACCTTGACTTTTATTAAAATTATATAATTTCATTTTTCATTAAAATTTTTGTTGAATTTTTAAAAAATAAAGTTTTTAAAAATTGAAGAATGCGTAATTTTTTTTTTCATAGTTATATATATTCAAGGATGAAACTTAAAATTTTGTAATAGTTTTAAAAATAAAATGGGGAAGAGAATGTGAAAGGGAATGTAGAAGATTTTGTTAGGGACATTTTAGTACTTTTAATTTTATATTTTTATTTTTGGTCCTTCTAAATAATTACAATTTTTATAGTCCTTTTCCATAAATATATTTTCCTTTAGGTCCTTCATTCTAATTTTCCCAAAAAAATCAAAACAAATTTTTTTAATATTTTGTTATTTTTCATTAGAGGAGAAGCAAGATAATGCTATTAAAGCAAATTATTTTTTTACCCTCAATTTTATATTGATATGTTTTTTTTTTTTGAAATGATAATTCAAACAGGTTTTTTGTAATTTTTTCAAAATTTATTCTATTAAAAAAATTATTTTTTTAACCCTCCATCTTATATTTTAGATATTTTTTTGAAATGATAATTCAAACAACTTTTTAATTTTTTTTCCCCTTCAAAATTTACTCTAGTAAATTGTTTTTTAGCCGGTGATTCTAACAAATTATTAAACAAAGGGATATAAACCTTAAAAATAGTGAAAGCTGTAATCAGAAGCTTATTACTCTCTAGTTTCTTTCTTTTTCTTTTTTCTTTTTTTATCTCCCCCATCTTCTTTCCAAACCAAACATTACTCTCTAGTCTCCTCCCAACTGGAGCATGAAAGTTGACTGGTGTGGTCTAAAGAGGGGATGAGCGGATTTTGGAAAGGATTGAAGTATGTGTTATTTCTCCTTTGCTAAGGTACGAAACCTAAGCTTGTGAAGTAGTATTTGGGGCTTTCAAACTTCAAGATTGTTTGAGATAAGATTAAATCCCTTCTGTTAGATATGATTTATTTTTAGATGATGCGAAATATAGATGCTAAATAATAAGAGTGAAAATTTTACATAATGTATTTATCATATACATCGACTAACTACTATGTTTAATGTGAAATATATCTTGTAAATTAGTCAAGCAAATATTAGAAAATATCAAGTCGAATTATGGAGAATAATCAAAAAGAAGATTAAGAAGCCATTGAATAAAGAAGTTATCAAATATGGGCAGAAGAAATCAAGGAAAAAAAAATTATTGAGTTGGATTGATGAGAATAATCAAGAGGAAGAAGGAGAAAGAGATTGAAGACATTAGTCAAAAAAGCAAAGAGTTATCAAAAGGATTGTGAAGAATAATTAATAAGAATAAAAGAAGAGATTAAAGAAAAAAGGACTTGCAAAATATAATGGGAATATCAATATTCAAGTTCTTAGATTTGATATTGGAAGTCTCTATGATCAAATATAAGTTAGAATGACTTAAATAAAAGTTAAAGTGTCTTATATGGAAGTTATATCAATTTCACTCGAGTTGCACCTCCAGAAGTAATTTCTACATGTTTTACTCAAGTTAAGGAAGTTCCACTCGAGTAATGGTCATATTTCAGCATACTCTGTTCAGCTCTATTTTCATTAGCATGATAGAGGTTCGATAATTTGATCATATCTCTTGAACCATAAATCCAATTAAAGTGAAAATTATGTGAAACTAAACTCTAAATAAGGTTTATGGACGTCTATTTTGTGCTCAAAGAGTTTAAAATGAAAGAGATATGAACTTTAAAAATTGGTACCCAAAATCAACTCTGTGTTCCAAACCAATAGCTACTAATTTGATCATAAAGTTTGGAAGACAACAAATTTGGAATTGGTTTTTATTGCATTGAAAAGAAGAATTAAAGAGCACTCTAGAAATAGGTCATTTGCCAAATTTGAAGTTCTAGTTGAAGAATTATGCCTCTTGGAACTTGATCTCTGTGCCAAATTATCAACCTAAAAGTATTCAACAAAAATCCTTCTGCATCACTCGAGTGATGAAGGATCACTCTTTTTTTTTTTTTGATATACTTAGGCAACCTTACAGAAAAACTAAGACTTATCCAAAAGCAGTAAACATCCTAATTCACTATCTGCAGAAGACAGAATGTGCAGGCCAGGCATTACTGATAGACTGGCTTTCGCTAGGAAATCTGCTGCGTTATTTGCCCAACGGCGGATGTGGTTCACCTCGACCATCCAATCTCTTTCGAGTATGCCATGGATTTCCGCAATGAGAGTGCAGTCCGCATGGAGTTCATTCAAGTCTTGTTTAATCAGATCCACCGCCTCAGTAGCGTCAGATTCAAGAATGATCCTTCGGTAGCCCATGTCCCATGCCAATTTCAGCCCATGTAAGCATCCCCATAGCTCAGCAATCAAGCTGTCCCCTTCCACACCTTTGAACATGAAACCCTTCAGGAAAGAACCGTGCTCATCTCGAATCACCCCACCACTCGCCATGCCCGAGCTTGTATGTGAGAAAGCCCCGTCAGAGTTGACCTTCACCCATCCAGTTGGCGGTGGTTCCCACTTATCCACGGGAGCCCCCATGAGGCGCTCTGCCCTGTTCTTTGGGGTAAGTCGAGACTGTGCATCATGAATGCTAGCTAACATGGCGTTAACGTTAATCAGCAAGGAGTTGTTAGAAATCTGCTTGCCTTCAAAGATCGACAAGTTACGCCTCCGCCAAAGCCACCAACAGGTGAGAATGAAAAACTGACTCCACTCTTCCTCATGCTTGTTCTGGCAGTTAAGCCTAGTGTTCCAACGGAACCAATAATTAAAGGACATGGATCTAAATTTCCTCCAATTTTGTTGGGGCACGACATGATGCCACAAATTTAGGGTCACTGGGCAGTCCTTGAGCACGTGAATGATCGTCTCCTCTTCGGCTCCACAAACAGCGCACCGAGCATGATTACACAGCCCTCGTTTATACCTTGATGCATTGGTGAGGAGTCTTTTGTGGAGAACAAGCCAGGAAAACACCTTGCACCTCTCTGGAACCTTCAATTTCTAGATTTTTCTCCACTTAGGATCATAATAGGGCATCATGCTATTCAGTGAGTCGTAGGCTGATTTGACTGTAAATTCTCCACTCTTGGTCCACTTCCACTTTAGTTGGCCTGTTGCCAATGTTTCAACTCCATCTTCCACTTTTCCCCACGTCCTTTTAATCCCGCTCCACAAATTCGAGCCTGGCTTGGACATATCGATCCTTGGGAGCTTATCGGTCCCGCAATTGTAGTTGTTCCGGATAACTTTAACCCACAAATCATCTCTTTTGGTTGCAAGCCTCCATCCAATTTTCATGAGGTATGCACGGTTTTGAAGGTGTGCATGCCGCAGGCCCAATCCACCACATAATTTGGGCTTACAAATAACATCCCATGCTACAAGGGGGATTTTTTGTTGCTCTTCTGTGTTTCCCCATAGAAACCTCCTGTTGCATCGATCTAAGGCCTCACAGGTGCTCAATGGGAGGAGTGAGGTTTGCATGACATACCCCGGTATTGACGCGGTGACAAAGGATACTAGGGTGGCTCTCCCGACCGCTGAGAAGGTTTTAGCTTTCCATGTTGAGAGTCACGTTTTAACCTTGTCCACCACATACTGATATGACTCCTTGGTCACCCTATTGTGATGGAGTAGGACACCCAGATACTTGCCCAAGTTGCACGTGATGGAGAATCCAAGAGCCTCACACATCTCACTTCTTCGAATATGATTGACATTATTCGAGAAAAATACTCTTGTTTTCTGTTTGTTCACCTTCAAACCAGAGCTATCACAAAAGGTCTGAATACAGTTATTGATTGTGTGTACCTGGTCCATTGATGCCTCTGCAAATAAGAGAATGTCGTCCACAAAAAATAAGTGGGAAATTGGGGGGCCAGACCTGGTAAGTCGAATTGGTACCCAAGTCCCATCCTTGGTGGATAATTGGATGAGGTGTGCCAACTTTTCCATGCATATGACGAAGAGGTAGGGGGATAATGGATCACCTTGACGCACTCCCCTAGTCGGATTGAATTCCTCGGTTTTATCCCCATTTCAAAGGAGTTGCATGCTGGGCGTAGAGATGCATTGAGCAATGACCTCTCGCAGGAAACTAGGAATGTGGAGCTCCTGCAAACAACTTAGCAAAAACTGCCAATTTCCCGGTCATAGGCTTTCTCCAAGTCAATTTTGATGGCCATGAATCCTTTCTTTTTCTTCATATTTCGCATTGAGTGAATAACCTCCTGTGCGATTATTATATTGTCACTGCTATGCCTCCCTAGGATGAAGCTGCATTGATTCGGAGCTATCACCTGGGGTAGAATAGGCTTCAATCTGTTGACAATAATCTTAGTGACTGCTTTATATATGACAATACATAGGCTTATGGGTCTTAAGTCCCCAATTACTTTCGGATGGTCCTTCTTGGGGATGAGAACAATAAGGGTGCCGTTTACCTCACGGATAGCATGAGGATTAGCAAACAGAAATTTCACATAATTCACCACTGATGTACATACCGTATTCCACTGATGTTGGTAGAAGAGCGCATTAAATCCGTCTGGGACAGGTGATTTAAGCGCCCCCATACTGAATATAGCTTCTTTTATTTCACTATCTGAAATATCTCTACTACACCAGTTTAGCAACTCCTCATTTAAGTGAGGGTATGTCATATGACAAACAAGTCCTGGCCGAGTCATTACATCCTCTGTGAGAAGATTGGAGAAAAAATTAATAGCCATACCTTTTAGATGAGTGTTGTCATAGACCCAAGAACCCTCAACATCCTGGAGGGCCTCAATTCTCTTGGATTTCCTACGCCGGTTAGCACGAGCATGAAAGAAACGAGTGTTGCGATCCCCATATACAGTCCACTCTGCTCTAGCTTTTTGAGCCCAAAGAAGAGATTCCTGCAACAAGACATCTTCCAACTCTTTCCAAAGGGATAATTGTAAATCAGCGTATTTAGGCAACATACTAACGCGAGTAACAATACGATTGAGCCCATCAAGTCTGCGAAAGAGCTGTTTTTTCCTTGCTTCTGTGTGCCTAAACACCTCTTTATTCCACATGGAACAAGCGTTGGTGAAGTGAGAGATGTTTTGAAGCCAAGGAGTGTCCTCTTTCCACGATTGGCGGACAAAATCATTTAAATTTTCATGGAGAACCCAAGCAGCGATAAATCTAAACGGCCGATGAGGCTTACTTCTAGCCAACTCAGGATCTAACCGTACAAGAAGAGGCCTATGATCAGATTTGAAAAAAGGTAGGTGAGCTACCAAAGCATTAGGGAATGTATTAATCCACTTCTCATTTGCAAGCATCCGGTCAAGTCGTGCCTCGGATGTCCCCCTCTTCCATGTGAACTCTGGTCCAACGAAGCCTATGTCAATCATGTCATGTGATTCCACCCACCGCATGAAGTCACGGTCGCAAGGAGTTTGGGTCAGAGCAGTTGATCACCGTTCACAATGAAGCAAAGTTCCATTAAGGTCACCCCCAATAATCCAGGCAGCCTGCGTTAGAGCTGAAGCTATTCTAGACAGATTATCCCACAAGCTCCGACGAGAATTGTAGTTAGGACTGGCATAGATCACCGTAAGATGCCAAACCAACCCCAAAGAGCTAGCAATTTGAAAATGTAGAAATTGATCGTTCTGTTCAAGCACAGTAACTGCGTTGATACTATCATCCCATAAGCACCAAATGCCACCACTGTACCCCTCACAATCAATAATCTCTATATTTGCAAATCCCAAGTTCTGGGCTCTGGATTGAGCCTTTTCTTTAGCACATCTAGTCTCAAGAATAGCAATAAAATTTAGTTGATAATGAGCTTTTAAGTCACGTATAAGGCCAGGAAAGCTCCATGCACCTGTGCCCCGTGAATTCCAAATTATGTAATTCATTAGGAAACTAACTACCTAGGTTGGGGTGTATCAGCCTCCCCCTTGGTTTCATCCTGTTCATTCATTTGTTCATCCATATTTCCCTGTTCTACAGAAATGGCGTCCTGTATTTGAACATCATGCTCATGTGAACCAAATCCGAAGTCGCTGTGAAAGGGATAATTCCTTGGGGTTGTGCTACGTGGATTTCATGCTTAATAGCGGAATCGGGAATTTCCTCACCATAAGCCATTAAATCCGTGTGGCATTGATTAGGATCCAGGGCTTTTAATGCTTCAAAGGAATTCCCATTAGTGGTTTTTAGGACGGGGCCCACAAGGATATGCCCAAAATTCTCACGTGAGCTTGACTTGTTAGCTTTTCCCTTTATTTTTCCTTTATTCACACCTTTTCTCTTAGCTCCCACCTGTACCCATTCATTTTTGTGTGGGCCCTTACCCTTAGTCAACTCCTTTTTAATATCCTTATTTCCCTTTACATCCTCCTGCGTCAAATCCGTAATTCTAGGTTCCCTGATTTGTTCTGATTTACGCTGATCTTCGGCCTTCTTTGCTACCATAATAGCTACATGCTGTTTATTTGTCGTAAAAGAAGCCCAGCGAGGATCACGCCGTAGAATTTGGATTTTACTGAATGGAGATGGCTTGTGAATCTTAGTTTCCGACATGGTGGTGCCACCATCCTCAGCTGCCACAGCCGTCAACTTCGAACCACCATCACCAATCGTCGTCTTCGACCCACTGCATGTATCCCCAGTTTTAGCGTTGCCACCATCCCCTACCTTAACCGTCGTTTTCATAGCACTATCAATATCCTCAGATTTGGTGGCGCTATCTCCTGAACCAACAGTCGCTGTCATTACTTTGCTATTGGCCTCCCCTGGCTCACCTACTTCTGCCTGTGTCGTGGGGCAGCTGTCTTTCCGATGGCCATATTTTCCACATGTGAAGCAAACTTGATGGAGCCCCTCATATACAATTGAGCGCTCCTCACCAAAGACCACGTACGACGGCAGCAGCGGCTGTTTCAGGTCAAGTTCAACACAAATCCGAGCAAAGCCCCCTTTGTCATACACAGAAGTAGATCGGTCTATTTTGATCATTCTCCCAATCATGTTACCAAGTCGGCGCAGTGATTCCACGTTGTAAAACTCGAAAGGGACATCCGGTAGTCGCACCCAAGCAACAATGCGGCATTGGAGGTCAGCCTTCCACGGGTTGAAATTAGGTCACCAATGCTGTACGATGAGATAGTGATCTTCTATCATCCAAGGTCCCTCCTCAAAAGCATAATCCCTATCCTCTTTATTCGAGAAAGACACGATGTAATACCCGTTACTCAGTGGGATAAGCTTTAGTGGATCTTTTGGCCTCCACATACGGTTGATGCGATCTCTAATGACATGTGTGGAAACTTGCACCCAAAACTTTGATGATGAGGGAGTTCATCCAAGGTAGGCACCAAGCTTTGTATTCCTCTGCCGTGAAACTCAAGACCCCAGCTTTTCCCTCCATTCGTCGCTCCATCTGAGACGCCTCCTCCTTGTCTGTCTCTTCAGCTTCAGTTCTGACATCCTTCTCATTCATTCTGTGGAAGTAGCCTTTCTACCCTCGCATGATGTCGTCTTCCTCATTGTGTTCCATCAGGAACCCAAAGCAACCAGGTGCCATGAGTTTGTCGCGGTATGACAAGCGACTAGGAACACTACCCGACTTTCCAGATGATCCACCACCGGTACCAGTACCAGCCCTCTGTCGTTCCTCCATCTTTCCGAAAGCAAATGTAGTTTTACCCTTATCCTTGTCACTTCCTCCGTCTCCATCTCCGTCTCCCTCACCGGAAGCCTCCCTACCTCCATTGACAGACTTTCTTCGACTCTCGCTCGCTCTTGCTCTCTTGTCACTCTAATTATGTGCCTTATCACCAGTAAGTTACCAGTCAGTGATCTCTTTGAAAACCCGAAGGATCACTTGAGTTATGTTTGATCACTCTAGTGATGTCCTATTCTTTTACATGGTCATTAGCAAGGTATCAGAAAGTGATTGAGTAATTCTGTGAAATTCTGATAGATCACTCGAGTGAGAGACATGTCACTCAAGTGATGCTCGACAATTCTAAATCAGTATCCAATAATCAGACAATAATAAATGAATCACCCAAGTGCAATAAGATCACTCGAGTGATATTTGCAAAGCTGAGCCATCACATTCACTACTACAAAAATTGGAAATTACTACCCTAAAAGACATCCTTATTAAGAAACAGGAAGTAAAAAAAGGATGTAGTGGCATTCTTGTAATTATTTGGAAGGAAGTTGACCCTTCAACTTCCTAAATTATAGATTAGGACTTCTTAAATGGACTTTTGGTGTCCTAATATGTTTTCAGGACGCCTAATATCTAGGACATCTCATTTCGCGCCATAGCAAATATGATAATTTTCTGTTTGGCGCCATGGGATTTAATTTTTTTTTGGAAAAAATTAATTTTTGGCATCCTATATTTGTTCCAGTATGCCTAAAAATCAGAAAAAAAACAAAAGAGCGGGAAAGATATAAGATTTTTTTTTTGGCGCCGTGGATGTTTTGTTTGGCGCCGTGGATGTTTTTTTATCATGAAATTAAAAATATTGTTAATATTGGCGTCCTGATTCAAAATCAGGACGCCTAAAAGCCAGAATATTGGCGCCCTGATTGTTAATGAGGACGCCAATGTTTTAATATAGGCACCCTGATTAACAAGCAGGACACCTATATTAAAACATTGGCGTCCTGATTAACAATCAGGGCGCCAATATTAAAATTATTGGCGCCCTTAAGCCTATTCAGGATGCCAATTTGAAAATAAGGGTGTCCTGATTAGCATTTAGGGCATCAAAGATGGAAAATAGGCATTCTGAAAGATAATTCAGGACGCCTATATTCCTTAAAACTCAGCGTTTCAATAAAGCGTTGCAACCCTAGAAAAGAGAACGCGTGAGCCCTCTTAATTTTTTACTTTTTCCCTTCCATTCTTTCCTCAACAAGCCTGCAGCCGCTGTCTACCTTGTTCCTTCCATCTTTCATGACCTCCGTGACCTCGTCGTCCAACGCCACTCTCCTTCGTGACTCCATCGGCCATACTCCATTGGCCATACTCCGTCGGCCATACTCATCGGCACGACCCAGAAGCTCGGACCCAGAATTCCTACTATTGCTTTGTTCAATAAATTCCTATTGTTGCTCCGTCAGCCATACTCCGTTGGCCATTCTCCGTCGGCCATACTCCATCAGCACGACCCAAAAGCTCAGACCCAGAGTTCAAGACTGCGCAGGAGGACTGAGGATTGAAGAAATGCGTTCCTTGCTTGACGAAGAGAAACTGAAACAGATTTACATCAACAGGTAAGACTAGTCTCAGATTTTGATTTTCTTGAATACTTATAATTTGATTTGCCTTTTGTTGAAAAATCTGAATCTTATGCCACGTCCACTTTGCTGCTTTGTTGAAAAATCTGAATCTGATGCCACGACCACTTTGTTGAAAAATCAGGAGGAGTTGAAAGATCTATAGGATTTCCAGAGGAGTTAGATACTGCTGCCAATAGTTCATTATCTATCTAAGGGCACCATCAAAGAACTAAACTAGGTATGCCCAAAATAAACCTCACCTTTAAAAGTTATCCATTGCACTTTTTTTCATTGTTGAGCTGCTTGGATGACTCCAACTAACGAATAGATTCCTCCAATAATACCCTTGACTCCTATTATACTCTAAATCGAATGCCATTTTCCTCTAGCTTGTTGATGTGGTATGGATTGTAAGCATCCTTCCGTTGGTTGTCATCATTGATGTGATTAAAATTAATGAAATTAATCTGTCAAGCACATTGAACCACCTCATCTATTTATTAATCCTATGGGATCAAAAATGCACGAGAACAAAAGAAAAGAAAAGGAAAATGATCTCTCTCTTTTTTTAAGAACCTCATGCCTATCATAGGCAAAGGAATGAGAAATTCTCATACTTCCAATATTCTGTAATCTCTATCACGTTTGTGTTTTTTGAAATAATTACTCAATAATTCGTGTTCTTATTATTAGATATTTTAAGATTTAAGATAAAGTCGCAAAAGGTATTCCATATTTTTATTCTTATGTTTAATTTTATATCACCCGCTATGCCAAACAAATTATATGGCTCTATCAATTTCTATCCCCATATTTGTTTCAAGTAGGAATTAATTCATAGCATATCTCAACATTGTCCATGATCTGAATTCCTTTGTCAAACCTTACTCAAGTTTTGGATTGATAAAACTAACTTTATGTTTGGATGAAGAGAAAATTATAGGGGAAAGAATACTAAGAGGAAAAACTCTAAAAATTAGTATCATAGAAGTTTACTATCTGGAAATTTGTAGTTTTAAGTTTTCAGTGATTACTTCTTTTTTGACTACAGGAAGCTAATAACCCTTTTGACTATTGTGACTTGGCCATGATAGCAACCCACAAGAGCTAGCTTGAGGGGTCCTAGGGTAGGTATTTGTAATCATGTTCCTTTTGTCATACAATTATTCCCTCTCCCATATGTTAGTTTGAATAATTCTAATGTTCTTTTTATTGTTGTCGTCTTTAGGTTGAATAGAGCAAATAAATTTCAAGCATCAGAATTTAAAGTTGAGGTAAGTATAATTAATTATTGTTGTTTTTTTGTTGATGTGCGTTGAACTAGGTAAACTTTGTTGTATGAATAATGATGATTAGAAGTCCATAATTTAATAGTTTATGACTTGGACAATTTAGCTATATATTTATACTTTGTATTGATGAAAGTGTTGGATTTTATAGCTGATATTGATCTGAATTGGCTTAGTTAGTAAGTTTTCTTGATTGAAGTTGAAATTGTTTGTTGTTGAAATTTTGGGATGTGTTACTTTTAAGGGGAAATGCTGCCGAAATTTTAGTTCAAGATTGACAAAAAAGCATGTCGTTCTTTAAATTGTTATAAACTTGTGTTGTCGGAAATGTCGTAGGTGGTATTAAAATGGGGCATAGTTGGATGGATGCTTTGAGAACCAGTGAAGAATATGAGAATGGGGTGAAAGAATTTATTGAATTTGCTAGAAGGAATGTAGCTACAAAAAATGGGATGTATTATTGTCCATGTGTTAATTGCTTAAATGGGGTTCGACGGGATATTCCTACTATAAGGGATCACCTAATTTGTGATGGAATAAACCTTCAATACACAACGTGGATATGGCATGGTGAGGAGGTAACTACCAGTGTGTCCCACAAAAATGAAGTTGAGGTAGATGACGATGGAATGGAGAGAATGATTCATGATGTTGAGGTCGAATCTTTTGCACAACCGCATGAATATGATAGCGTGCGGAGTGATGCAGAGACACCTTTGTTCCCTGGGTGTACTAAGTATACACGGTTGACTGGGACCTTACATTTGGTCAACTTAAAGGCAACTTGGGGGTAGACCGATAGTAGTTTCACGTCTCTGCTTCAATTGTTGTGTGATATGTTGCCAGACGATAATGTACTACCAAATCATATGTATGAGGCCAAGAAAATCTTGTCTTCGATGGGTATGGAGTATAAAAAGATACACAATTTCCCTAATGACTGCATATTGTACAGAAATGAGTATGAAGGCCTGAGTAATTATCCGAAGTGTAAAACTTCATGATACAAAGTGAAGAAAGGTGGTGGTTCTAGAGATGATAAGACAACAAAAATGCAACCTATGAAGGCACTGTGGTGTCTTCCAATAATACCGCAGTTTAAGCGTCTCTTTACTAGTGAAGCGACGGCAAAGCAGTTGAGATGGCATTCCGATGAGAGAAAATCCGATGGAAAATATCTTCGGCACCCGGTTGACTCTCTGCAATGGAAGAAAATAGATGAAATGTTCCCTCAATTTGGCAGTGAGCCAAGAAACCTTCGTCTGGGGCTTTGTACAGATGGATTCAATCCGTATCGGAATCTTAGCAGCACCCATAGTGCATGGCCAATTATCCTTGTAATAAACAACTTACCTCCCTGGCTATATATGAAACGCAAGTATGTGATGCTCTCTATGATGATTTCTGGACCAAAACAGCCTGGGAACAATATCGATGTGTACTTGGCACCTTTGGTTGAGGATTTAAAGAAATTGTGGGAGGAAGGCGTAGATGTGTTTGATGCATATAAGAAGGAGTCCTTCAAGATGCGTGTAATGATTTTTACCACAATAAATGACTTTCCCGTATACGGAAATTTGTCAAGGTACAGTGTCAAGGGGCATAAAGCATGTCCAATATGTGAAGCAAACACAGACTTCCATCAACTAAAGCACGGGAAAAAAACAGTCTACAGGAGGTTTCTTGATCGGTTCCACCCATATCGTAAGTTAAGAAAACGTTTTAACGGCTTACCGGAGCATAGAACGGCTCCAAAGGCATTAACCGGAGAGGATATTTATAGTCGGGTGAAACATATCAATGTCATATTGGGTAAGCAACGAAAGATTGTGGGTGGGAAGAATATATGGAAGAAGAGATCAATTTTCTTTGATCTTCCATATTGGCGTAGTCTTGATGTGAGACACAGTCTTGATGTGATGCATGTGGAGAAAAACGTTTGTGATAGCATTGTCAGTACTCTTTTGCACATACCAGGAAAGACTAGGGATGGAATTAGTGTGAGACTAGACATGGTTGATATGGGAATAAGAGAACGGTTACATCCACAAGTAAAAGAAGATGGTAAGAAGACATACATGGAGCCAGTAGCTCATACACTATCAAAAGCGGAGAAAAAAAGTTTGTGTGGGTCTTTATATGACATTAAGGTTCCACAAGTATATTCTTCTAATTTGAGAAGGTGTGTTTCAATGGACGATTTGAAATTAGTGGGAATGTAGTCCCATGATTATCATGTGCTGATGCAACAACTATTGCCTGTAGCTATTAGGGGCATTATGAAAGATGAAGTGCGGACCACTATAACAAAATTGTGTATTTTCTTTAATGCTATATGTAACAAAGTCATTGACATTGAAAAGTTGGATGAATTGGAAAATGAGGGTTATATTATTTTGTCCCAACTTGAGATGCATTTTCCTCCTGCATTTTTCGATATAATGGTGCACCTGATAGTGCACTTGGTAAGGGAGGTAAGGCTCTGCATCCAGTTTACCTAAGGTGGATGTACCCTTTCGAGCGATACATGAAGATCTTAAAAAGGTATTCTAAAAATCCTTATCGACCGGAAGCCTCAATCGTTGAGAGATATGTAGTTGAAGAGGCTATAGACTTTTGCAAAGATTATCTATCAGGGACGACGATACGATCTCAGCATGACGAGGGGATAATTGAGGGAACTCGAGGAATCAAACTAAAGAATAAGCCTCGTGAAGAGGTGTTGCAAGCACACCTGTACATCTTGAATAATATGGAAGAAGTTCAACCATACATTGATGAACACAGAAAGAGTGTGAAGAATAAGAATCCAAGGAAGAATGACATGCAAATAGCTCATGAGCAAAAGAAGACGTTCATAAAATGGTTCGAGGAGAAGGTATCGCGCGAGAGCGGAGTGTCGGATACAATCGAGTGGTTGGCCTGGGGGCGTTCTTTTCAAGTCATCACTTGGCAAGGTTATGAAATAAACGAGTATACCTTCTACACAAAAGACCAAGATGACAGAAGTTCTATGCAAAATAGTGGGGTGATGGTTGAAGCTAAATCCATGCACTTTGCGAGTTCGAAAGACAAAAACTCGGTATTAGCATCAATGGCTTATTATAGAGTTATTGAAGAAATATGGGAGATGAGCTACAACAAGTTCAAAGTTGCTCTATTGAAATGTAAGTGGGTTAGCAATAATGCTGTTGTAATAGATCCACAATTTGGAGTTGTCTCAGTTGATCTTCAAAGAGTTGGTCATAGAGATGAGCCACTCATTCTAGCAAGCCAGGTGAAACAAGTGTTTTATGTTACAGACCCTGCAAATAAAAGAATGTCCATTGTACTTCAAAGTAAAAAACAGAAGTATGGTGAAGAATCCTTCGACCTTGACGATACACCCCCTTTCATAGCAAATCCCCCTACAACACGTGAATTGGAATTGGTAGATGATGAAGAAGATGTTGCAAGAAAAGATCATTGTGAAGGAATATGGGAAACCATATAAAGTAAGATCTTAAGTTATACAATAGTAATATGTTAATTTTGTGGTGGTTTAACATTTTAGTTCATTTTATTAATCTGTTTACTATTTAATAACCTATCTAACATTGATTTGTCCTTGATGAACAGGATCATGTCTAGCTCTAGCTCTAGCTCTGATGAGTCAGGAGGTGAGAGAGTTGACGAGCCCGTTGTGAGAAGGGGTAGAGGTTGCACACAGATGGCAGCGCTAGTGGCCCGTCGTGATAGTCAAAAAAAGAGGCTACATGTGGACTTTGATGACAAGTTGAATCCAATTGGCCCGGAGGAAGACAATTTCATTAGCTATGTAGGCTATCTGGCTCGAAGCAAAGTTCGCATTGTGATCTCTGCTTGGAAGTTCATTCCGGAGAAAATGAAGCAGTTGATTTGGGCACAACTTTTGATTCGTCACTTTCGATATATCTGTATTTGTATCATTTGGCTTATCACTTGAAATTTAATTATCTTTCATTTTACCTTGTAGCAAACGTACGACGTCCCTAACACTAAGGCAATGGAAAAGCATTGGATGGGGGAAGTCCGTATACGTTGGAAAGACTTCAAAAATAAGCTAACTAAAAAGTTTATTCGAGGGGAAAGGAGGAACGAGGATCCATGCCAGAAATATCCTTATATTTCTCCTGAGGACTGGAGGGAGTTTGTGGCGTCACGGCAAAATCCACAATTTATTGTAAAATTTCTTTCATATCATTTCATTTCTTTTATTTGACAACTTAGGCTCAGTTTTATTTGATTTCGTGTCACAGGAAGTAAGTCAAGCCAATAAAGAGAGGCAAGCGGCAAATAAGTATCCGCATTTGTTTGTCTCGTGGTGGTACAGAAAACTGGAACGAAGAATGATGGAAGAGCAATTAGAGAGAATGAAGGAAGCTACCGAATCCGATCCTTCCACTGTTGTCCAGCCCCTTGAACCTCCTCCTTATCACAAGAAATGGAAAGCTGTGAGGATGAGGGGCGACACATACATAAATGTAGATGTTGCTGAGGTTGCCTCCAAGATTATAAGTAGTTAAATTAGACGGTTTAAATACCCTCAGTTGTTTCATATTATAAGGTTTAGTTGTTATTTATGAAACATCTTATGATATAGGATGCACTTGAGGAGCAGAGTTCCCAAGGTTCATTTACGCCGGGTTCACGAATGGACATTTTGTCAACGGCGATTGGGAAGCCGGATTACCCTGACAACATTCGAGGGGAGGATCCGAAGTGAAAACTATGATGGATTCGAGGGACAATACGGAACATACAACCCGTGAATCCCCGGCCTTCCCCAGCAGTAAAGAGAGTTTTCACCCTCTGGATGTTGATCTCGGCGAGCCTTCTCACATTCCACAGGGAGGACAACCGTGCACTCTCTATTTGGATGTCCCACACCGGCGTATTGTAGCCGATGCTCTTATTTACACGGATCACACCACCCACCAAAATATTGAAATTCCACAAGACTTACGTAGAGTGACTGTGACATGTGTTCGAGAAGGGGAAGACAAAACAGACATCCCGATTGAAGATGACGAGGTTCCTGATTTAGGCCGGGCCATAGGATTGTTCATCCTTTGGCCGAATCATCTTATTCAGATGCCTGCGGCGACACCTCCAATGGTAGGAAATACATTACTAGAACTTGCTTTTCATTGGTAACTCACTCATAATATGTTTGTTTATGTTTTCATAGAATGAACAAGATGAGGCCAATTTTCCACACTTAGCACTACTGCGAGACATGTACAAGGACATCAGCTATCTCTCCTTCAAGATGCAACCGGGTATTGTCGGCACAGAAAAGACATATGACTTTATAATTGACAAAAAAGATCTTGCTGAATTTATGCATATGGCGTGTTTAGATTTAGTCGTTCTTGAAGTTGCGATAATGTAAGTTTTTTTCCCCTTTAATTATTGCATTGATCTTTTTTGTTTTCTATACTCAACAACACTTATCATTTTATTTCGATCATAGTGTTTGCAATGACATATGCGTCCAGAAAGGCCACAAGGGTTTGTATGGATTCTTAAGTCTAATAAACACGGCTCAAGCTCGCAATACGTTAACCCAAAGGACGCTTTATATTGGTGCTACAATTACCTTGGAAGATGATCGTTGTTATCTAGCCCCAATACTTGAAGGGTACGTATTTTAGTTTTGTCTATTTAAGATTTTTAAGAATAAATTCCTTTCTTATCTTAATTAATATTAAAATGTATATGTTGTAGTGGTCATTGGACTTTGTGTGTTGTTTGTCCCTCGAAGAACACATGTTATTGGTTTGATCCCTTACGTGGTGGCAGGCCAAACGATGAAATCAAATCCATGTTTGCCAAGTAAGTAAATTTTCGTGTAAATCATTGATTCTTCATTTATATGATTTGTTTTCATGTCTGTTAATTTCCATTTTAATGATAGTGCATTAAGGGCGGCTAGATCGATTGCTGGAGCAGTAGAGCAGGGTGGACCAAAGTAGTATTATCCAAAAGTAAGTAGTTTCAATTCAAGTTATGTCATTGACACAATGATAGCTTTCGATATGCCTTTATTTGTTTTAACAATTTTCTTTTGATTTATTAGTGTCCAAAACAACCAGGAAACTCTGAGTGCGGTAACTACGTTATGTTTTTTATGCATACCATCATTGGGAGCGGACGTACAAGTTTTCAAAACGTACGTGATCACTTTGTGTTTCTCAAATGATAATATTTTTTGTTCTACTTGAGTTAATTATTTCATTCACTTCATTGGTTTAACTTATACCTTGTTTTCCAATTTATAGATTTTTGATAGTCTGGCTCCGTGCTCGGATGAAGAGATCGATACAGTTCGAGACGCTTTGGCTGCAAATTTTCTTCAACGCATATAGATATGTATATCATGTATTGAATTGTTCGCCTTTAATACTCTTGGTTTCTGCGGAATTGGTTACTCAGATTTGTTAATAGCCCTGAAAATTAAAGCATATTTAGAATTTTGCTGTTGCTGTACATGTGATCTTTGTTCTGTATTGGAATTGAAACTCGAAGCTGAAAATTGTATTTTTGGTCAGTTTAAGTATAATAGTTTGTTGTTGCTATTGTTGGTCACTTGCTATCGTTGGTCTTACTGGTTGCCAAGTGCGTTTTGGTCTAAACTCACTATTGGGTCTTAAAAGTTTTGGTTACTTGCTGTTGGTTGTTTATTGCTGTTGTTGGTCTTGCTGGCTGCCAAATTGCTTGTTGCTGTTGTTGGTCTTGCTGGTTGCCAATTGCCTTGTTATTGTTCGTTGTTGGTCTTGCTGGCTGGTTGCCTTGTTGTATTTTTTGTCAGTTTAAGTATAATAGTTTGTTGTTGCTGTTGTTGGTCACTTGCTGTTGTTGGTCTTGCTGGTTGCCAAGTGTGTTTTGGTCTAAACTCACTATTAGGTCTTAAAAGTTTTGGTTACTTGCTGTTGGTTGTTTGTTGCTGTTGTTGGTCTTGCTGGCTGCCAAATTGCTTGTTGCTGTTGTTGGTCTTGCTGGTTGCCAATTGCCTTGTTATTGTTCGTTGTTGGTCTTGCTGGCTGGTTGCCTTGTTGTATTTTTTGTCAGTTTAAGTATAATAGTTTGTTGTTGCTGTTGTTGGTCACTTGCTGTTGTTGGTCTTGCTGGTTGCCAAGTGCGTTTTGGTCTAAACTCACTATTAGGTCTTAAAAGTTTTGGTTACTTGCTGTTGGTTGTTTGTTGCTGTTGTTGGTCTTGCTGGCTGCCAAATTGCTTGTTGCTGTTGTTGGTCTTGCTGGTTGCCAATTGCCTTGTTGCTGTTGTTGGTTTTTGCATCTATCTTCTTATTTGCATTGTTCATCGTTTACAGGTTTCAGTTGTAATCTAGCTCACGAAATAGTTTTTTCAAAAAAATTATAATATAAGGTGTCCTATATTTACCTCTAGGACGCCTTATATACAACATTAACGTCCTACTTTAAAAACAGGGTGCCCAAAGTAGCCTATAAGGCGTCTTGTTTTTAGACCAGGACGCTTTAAAAGGCGTGTCCTTTGGTTGATCCAAGACGCCTTTTTTAAGGCGTCCTATGCTTAATACAAGGTACCTTTTATAAGGCGTCCTGTATTTAACCTAGGACGCCTTAAAAAAGGCGTTCTATATTTATAGGACGCCTTTTTTAAGGCGTCCTATTTTTAACATAGGACGCCCTAATTGCAATTTTTTCAACTTCCCCTACTCAGACGTCCTTCTCAAAAAGGACGTTAAATGCCTCTAATTCAGGATGTTTTTGACGTTTTTTGTAGTAGTGTTTCCAGCTATTACCCGACTGTGAGATAATTATTTCATCAGATCACTTCAGTGAAGCCTAGTCACTCCAGTGATTTTATGCTATTTTCAGAATCGCTAGCTAGTAACCCTTTTAGTGAAAGAGTATGAAGAACAAAATATCACTCAAGTCATGATGCATCACTCCAGTGATGAGACATCACTAGCAAGATCACTCGAGTGATATTGTTTACATATTTTTAATTAGCGTCTCAGATTTTTCGATATTCTTTCAAACTCATTTAAATCTTGATTATATTGCTTCTAATCATCCCTGATAATTACTAATCAAGTTTATATGAATATAACATATAATTAAACTTGTATTAGTTCAACAACCAAAAAGCAACTTCTTTTCAAAAACTTCAACCGCTACTTCCAACAGACTTCTGACAACCATATTCTCAACGAGAAGAAGAAAAAGCTCAATGGCCAAATACTATTCATCAACTATAAATAGAAAATCATTCAAAACATAAAGAGGAAAGAGCCTATGCCTACAATGTCTATATGTCAATACTCTGAATCTTACCCAACCAAAGCTCTATAATAATACTCCTATATTGTACTTCAGTGTTAAACCTTATCTACTTCATAGAGAGGAGTATTCTTTCATTGTATCCTTGTGAGAGTTACTGAAGATTGAGATCTTAAATGAGAAATAGATTGTGACTTAACAAGTTGTAAGGGGGAATAATAATTCTCAAGTATGAGATTAAGCTCGAGGTTGTTAAGGTTCTCAAGTACTCGTCAAACTTGAGAGATTGTAAAGAGTCTTCTTGTGTTCGAATTAAACAAGAATATAGTGGATTGAAAATCTCAAGTGAAGTTTGGGGACTAGACGTAGGTTATCGAAAATTAGACTAAACCAGAATAAATCACAATATGCATCTTCTCCTCCCAAGGCTCTTATATTTCTAGCATATATGATTTATATAACTGTTTGTGGATTTATGATTCATTAGTTTCATACCTATTGATTTCACTAAAACGTGAAAATATTTTCAAAATTCTTAAGTTTTTATCTTACACCTAATTTACTCCTTACCTGGATGTCAGCCAGTTAAAACATCTTCTCTTATGTTTTTCTTGCTTCCTAGCTAGCTGATTTTTTTGATCTCGGAAGAAAAAATATGAGATTAATTCGGACATACTGAGGTTTGGGGTGTTTAAATGGTGTTCGATTGACATATTGGAGTTTGTTTGATGTTCTCAAACAAATCTAATCTGAAGAAATTGTTTGATTTGGAATTTTGACTCAAACCATAGTTGTTGATTGATTTCGAATTTTTATGATGTTTTGTGTAATTTCAAATGACTGTATACTTCACAAAACTTTTCATAAACATGGCAAAAAATAGACATTGAGATCCCAACAATGTAGCAGGGCTTAGAAGTTAGGACACTTCTAAGCCAAGTTACAAAAACATTCCACAAGCTCAAACATGAGTTTCTCTAAACCCTTTAATCAAACATCATTCATTCAAAATAAAATAAAATAAAATAAAAAATTCAGTAAATGGGCTTCACCTTACAACATTGGATAACTAGTCAAACTACTTAATCAGTCATTCATAATGAGTCCCCAAAATCAATGGAAACTACTGAGTTAAGCTCCTAGTTATGTTCTGACATTAAGATACAGTAAAACTAGTTTTCCAATTGTGATCATACTGTAGGGGGAGGGTGTTGTGGCTCCGAGTTGTTCAATGATGCATCTTCATCCCTATGGACTGAGGTTGGAAGAGATGTATAAATCTCCCTATTTGGAAACCCAGCACCATGAAACTCTAGATGCTTAAGATCATAATTGCCATTTTCAATTTCCTGCAGAAACTCCATTACTTCACCCATGGAAGGCCTTAACTCCACATCTCTCATTAGGCACCGAAAAGCTAATTTAGCCACTGAGATTATCATCTCCCTAACCTTGTCATCTGACTCAAAACCAAGGGAAGGATCTACCAGCTCACTAAACGCACTTCTTTGAATCTTCTTAACAGCCATATTTGCCAAATTAATCTTATCGGTGGCCCTTGTAAAGATTGCTGGCTTAGACGATATCAGCTCAATGAGGACGACCCCAAAGCTATAAACATCACTCTTTTCAGTAAGCTGACAGAATTGGTAATATTCTGGGTCCAAATAACCTGGGCTACCTGCTGGACATGTGGAGACATGAGACACAAGCTTGGGGAACAACCTCGAAATACCAAAGTCAGCAACCTTGACACAAAAATGGTGATCAAGAAGAAGGTTGCTGGATTTCACATCGCGGTGAATGATGCCGCAAGCATGGAGATAGGACAATGCATTTGCTGTCTCTGTGGCAATCCTCATCCTCACATACCATGGTAGTGAACCCTGTTTTGCTAGATTTTCATGGAGATGACAACCAAGAGTTCCATTTGAAATGTATTCATAGACCAACAGGAGCTCATGGCTGGAACACGAAGTGCAGCCATAGAGTGAGACAAGGTTTCTGTGGCGCAATCGTGTGAGCATCTGAACTTCATTTATGAATTGTTGCACACCTCTGTAGTTGCGCTCAAACAGGCGTTTGACAGCAACTTCTCTTCCATCTTTAAGCTTTCCTAGTTGTTTAAAATCACACCAACACTTTGTGAGCCAATATCTAAATTGACGTAAGCTAATAACGCATCTAACCAAACACTACAATATTGTCCTTCAAATTTCAACAATGAAACTTTTTTTTTAAAAAAAAAAAAACATAAGAGACCCTCAATACACTTTTTAGACGATGGGGCATTTTTCGAGCTGGCTTACCATAATAAACAGTTCCAAAGCCTCCACTCCCAAGTTGTCTTGATTGATCAAATTTGTTTGTTGCGTCTTCGAGTTCCTCATAGGAGAAGACCGGGACCCCGAAGTAGATATTTCTACTTTCTTGGATTGCATTTGAGTGAGTACCATGATATTCGATGCTTCTTGACTGATTTTGTGAGTTTAAAGACTTGTGTCTTTGTTTGTTCTGCAATAGAATAACAATCAAGCCAAATATAACCAGGCCAACACTCCCAATAGCTCCTATAGGAGGAAAAGCTTTGAAGTTATAATCAATTCTTGGAGTGAAGCAGCCATAAACACAGTCAATTCATGTAGAAATTTATACACTAGCAATGTTTTGAACCGAGACCTCTCCACACAAACAACTCCCATATAAGAAATTCTATTATCTATGTCTACAAAATCATTAACAAGTAATAATGCTCTGAGACAAATGGAAAACAAAGAGACTCGTGTACTTTGGGTAAATACTTAGAATGTTATGGGAACTCATTAGCTATCGCTATAGACTTGAAAGAAATTTTCTTGTGCTTTGTCATGATCAAATAAGATTTTAAGTAGCCTCAAGAGAAATGAGGTTCAAATGTACTTGTTAGAGCTCAGCGGATAAGAATATGCTCAATGGAAGTTGGATAAGGGAATATTCTTTAGGAGGATAGTATATCATTGTGCTTACTACATTAGTTGCCTTGGACATTGCCTTAGAATTAGACTTGGAATAGTGGCTTGGAAAATAAGGGTAAGTGGTAACCCATTCCTACTCTGCTTCATCAAAAGTCATCTTAGCATGACTTGAATATTCTACTAATGAGACCCGAAGCAAAAATGATTTTAGTTCTTTCAGGTTTCCCCTTCCTTCATGCTCTTATTATCTGTTCGTATCTTTGTTTTCTTCGCCATTTTGCATATATAGTTGTACCTATGCAAATTAAAAATCTAAAACACATGTTTTTCTTTTTCTATGTTATATAAACAACTTGTTTTATTTTGGAACTTGTTAGCCCGTACATATTAAGAATATAAATAATAATTTATACAGGATCCTAAAATATCAAGTGGGAAAAAGGAGATAGGTGAAAATGAGTAAGAATGAAGTAAAACTACCTATTCTCAATACAAGCTTCCAAGCCCGTCTTTTATTTTGATATTCTGTCTCAGCTTCATCTTTTGCCACCATTAAGAGAAGCAGATATTACGTGGAGAAATTAGTATTTGAGTTATTTAGATTAAATCTACAGAAAAACAGTAAGCAGAGGTAATTTGATAGTAGATTGGCATATATACAAACGAACTCCTGAAAAAGAATGAGTAAATTTCACATTTTACTTGTAATCCGTAATAAATTCTCATGTGTTGTAGGCGGTTAAGCATATACCTTTGAATATGGAACAATAAAATGCTCCGGTGCTGTTGAGGCGGCATATGCCGTTATTGTAACATCGAGAACAATCAGGAGAAAGTTGAATGTTAATGGAGAATTCAGAAGCTATGAATGTGAAAGGATCAGGAGAGAAAGCCAGCATATTGACTGGAAGCTGAACCATTTGACATTCTGCCAAGGAAGATGGAGGATCATCTTGATCTTGCGTTCGAAAGAAGATGGTGACATTATATTACTCTTATCACACCCTCCATAATTCAAGAATCGCTTTGGAGGGCTAACTTTGAGGCTAATGTTGCATTTGAAAAAGGTTATTGTGTCTGGAATGATTTGGAAAGAACCCAAGGGGGAGGTCGGAGGAAGAGTAATATTGCAGCACAAAGCTTCACAGTCTCCATTAGCCAAACGCTTCTCTAAATCTGCATCCCTAACGGAAACCTGAGTGTTGAAAGTTCCTCCAATTCGCGTCACTTGAAATATCTTTTGTCCAAAGAGCACAGTTTTTGCAGCGTTGGGGTGTTCATCTTCACAGCCATGAATGGGCAACATTCCACAGTGATTGCGCTGTGGAGTGGTGTAAGGGAACGAGAGGTTGCCCAGATTCCCACAGTCAAAGGAAGGTGGGCACTCAGCAGAAGATAGAGGAATCACATGATCAGCCAACAAGAATACGAACAAGAAGACCAGCAAATCAATAGGTAGAACCATTATTCTGAAACCCCCTTCACTCACTCGTAAAAACTTAGTCTAGTCTATGAGATGAGACTATGTATGATTCCTTAAAGCAATAACTTGCTTAAAGGCTTGGTCGGTGCTCTGGAACTTGGCAGTTGACTTGGCCGAAAGACCAAGACCAAGATGAACGAGTCACGGTCCTTCTCTTAGCTTCATGTGCTCCACACTCTCTCCTACAGTGCTACCAGTGCTAATGAGTACAGGGTTTGGAAGTTTTACGGACTAAATCTCAAACTGATACATTATGTAGTATTTTGAAGTTTAGGAATTTTAAAATAGCAGTTGACACTGCTTATTGTTTTGTTATCATTTCACTTATTATTTCATTGTATTAAATAGTCATTAATCCTTAAATAATCATTAAAATTTTAAAGGGTTAATATAATATTTGGTCCTTATAGTTAGTCTTTATTTTTATTTTTGTTTTCATAGTTCAAACCATAGAAAAAAATGTTAGTCCTAAATTTCCATTTTACCCCTTAAAACACTAAAGCAACAACCTTCTTCTTCACCTCACTATCCTTCTCAATCCCCAATCAAGGATCCACCAGCTTCTCAAATTTATTCCTCTGAATCTTCCTAACTGCCAGACTCCCCACCGTTGTAAAATCACCACTATTCCTTACCGTATCAACAGCCACCATTGAAGGTATCAACTCCATAAGCACAACCCCAAGATTACACAAATGACATAGAGGGCTGGGTTTCAATTTTAGAGGTGTTTTTGGTAAATGAAGCTTTTAGACCTGACCCGTTTTCCCATCTTTAGGGTTTTGCAAAACAAAAAGGAAAGAAAGAAAATAATGGTAGAATGAATCTGTGCAGTTCTGCGTTTGTTGACTTGGACATTGACTTTGAACAAGACTTGAATGTTCTGCAAATGGGTCCATGCTCTTTTCCCTCCACCTTCAAGTTCACACCATGGCATAAACACCAGTAACACAAACTCCAAGTTTTAATTATATATTTAGAATGGAGTTAAATAAGGTAAAGAAGAGAAATAAAGATAAAAGAAAGAAAGATGCAATTCATGTTGACGTGGTTCTGAATTTGTTGGCTATGATTCAAAACGCGTTTTCGTATCGTTAGTGCTCATATTTCCCTTGAATGTTCAGATTCAGATTGTCATTTCTGGTACCCTTAATTTCTTCCTTCCTCTATCTTTATCTTCTTTTTTTCCTATCTTCATTTTCGCCATCTCCATAATTCAGCACCAAAATCTGCCCTCTTTCTTCCCTTTGATTTCTTCTTTCAGCTTCAGTAGCTCATTCTAGCTTCTCTCAACGAACATGATAGTTCTAAAATACAATTGTACTAAGAGAACTGCAACATATGTAACTAGCCTCACTTGGAGAATAAGCTTTGTTATTGTTGTATCATTAGATTATCTAAATATTGAAAAGTTAATATATTTCTATTAGATATGCACCAATTTTATGTACAAACTATATCGTGTATATTGAAACTAATTACCTCCCTCCTCTAGCCTCACCTTTCCATTAAAATCCCTCCCCTCCCCCCCCCCCCCAAAAAAAAGAATCATGTACACAATTATAGTTAAAAAAAAGATACTTTTAAATAGGGATCATTTCAAAACAAGACACTTGAAGTTAGTTTCTTTTTTCTTTTTTCTTTTTTTGGCTAACCACTTCAAAGTTAGATGAGCTAATATGAATACAAAATGTGTTAGTATCTTCAAGTTTAATCTGAATATTTATCACAGTGACTCTTGAGGATCGTATCATATTTTCAGGACTTGAAAAGGTAAGCATAAGAAGTAGATGCAGTGCTGCTTCAAAAGCAGCAAAATATGGAGCATTAACCATGAAAAACAAACTAGCCTAGAGATCAAACGCTAAACAACTTTCCCTTATCAACTTCTCCATTCTCCCATTTCTCGTTAGTCATATCGGTTGGTGAAGATGCTGACTTGAACAACTTTGCCTGTTCATAGCTTATTGAAGTCTTCATTGTACCTTTATCTTCTTCCTCTAAATCTTCACCTTCTTCGTCTTTCCCACTCTCAATTTTCCTCAAAACCTCTAAAACCTCATCAATGGAAGGCCTCATCTCCTTATCTATCTGCAAACACTGAAATGCCAATTCCCCCAAAGCAACCACCTTCTTCTTCACATCACTGTCCTTCTCTATCCCCAAACATGGATCCACCAGCTCCTCAAGTTCATTCCTCTGAATCTTCCGCAATGCTAGATTTGCCAATGTAATCTCATCTTTGTTTCTTCCCATATCAACGGCTGGCATTGAAGATATCAGCTCCATAAGCACAACCCCAAAACTATACACATCACTTTTATTGGTTAGCCTAAAGCAATAGTGATACTCTGGATCAAGATAGCCTGGCGTTCCTTGAGGAGCCGTAGAAACATGGGACACATCATCTGGGAACAACCTGGAAAGTCCAAAATCTGCAACCTTAACACACAAATTATTGTCAAGGAGAATGTTGTTGCTTTTTACGTCACGGTGGATGATGCCAGAGGCATGAAGGTAAGCCAGAGCGGTGGCAGTTTCTATGGCGATTTTGATGCGCATAGGCCAAGTCAGCAACACAGGATTTGCAGAGCCGCCACGGAGGTGACTAGCAAGAGTGCCATTTGGTATGTATTCATAGACAAGGAGGAGCTCACTACTCTGACGCGAAGTGCAGCCAAAAAGGGATACGAGGTTTGTGTGACGCAGCCGAGTTAGGATATCAACTTCGGTCATGAATTGTTCTACTCGTTTGTAGTTGTGGTTGAATAAATGCTTCACTGCAACTTCACGCCCATCTTGAAGCTTCCCTATAAACGAAATTGCTTAAATTTCAGAACTTTATGAAGGAAATTAAAATACAAGATTATAGGACAAGAAATGAGAGTGAACTGATAAGATGACCATAGTAAACTGAGCCGAAGCCGCCGTCTCCTAGCTTATAGGAGAGGTCAAAGTTGTTGGTTGCGTCTTGAAGCTCCATGTAGGAGAAGATTGGGACTCCAAAGAAGAGTCTTCCGCCATCTGGGTCTGCATCGTTATTCGGGTACCGATTCCTTGATCGAAGTCTGACATGTGACAGAGCACTCTGTTTCTGTTTGTAGAGTCCCAAGCAGAGCACCATCGCTAGTAACAGAATTCCTAATCCCACTCCAAAACCTAACAAAGTGTCAACTCTTAAATATGTTCACTTAAATCTTTCACTCAGAGTACGAAAACAATTACAACTTTAGAACAACCTATACAGTTTATACAGGATCCTTGCGCGAAAAAACAGATAGCTGAAAACGAGTAAGACTGAAGCAAAATTACCTATTGTAAATCTCCTCTTCCAAGCCAATGTTTTTTTTGGATCTTTTGTCCCAGTTTCATGAGAGTTGAAGAAAAAAATGAGTATAGTTGACAGGCAAACATCCACCGTGAAAAAAGAATGAGTAAATTTCACATATTACTTGTTAGACATAAGAAATTCCCATTCTTTTGGTAAAATGTTGTGCATACCTGTGTATTTGGAACAATAAAATCCCCCGGTGCTGTTGAGCCGGCAGGAGCCTTCGTCAAAACAACATTTAGTACAGTCAGGAGAAACTTGAATGCTAATGGAGAATTCAGAAGCTATGAATTTGAAAGGATCCGGAGAGAGAGCCAGCATATTTACTGGAAGCTGAACCCTTGGACATTCTGCTAAAAAAGATGGAGGATCATCTTGATCTTGCGTTCGAAAGAAGATGGTGACATTATTACTCTTATCACACCCTCTAAACTTCCGGAATCGCTTTGGAGGGCTAACTTTGAGCCTAATGTTGCATTTGTAAAAGGTTATAGTGTCTTGAATGAATTGGAAAGAACCCAAGGGGGAGGTCGGAGGAAGGGTAATATTGCAGCACAAGGCTTCACAGTCTTCTTTATCCAAACGTTTCTCTAAATCTGCGTCCCTAACGGAAACATGAGTGTTGAAAGGTCCTCCAATCTGCGTCACTTGAAACTTCTTTTGTCCAAAGAGCACAGTTTTTGCAGCGTTGGGGTGTTCATCTTCACAGTCATGAATGGGCAACATTCCACAGTGATTCCGTTGTGGAGTGGTGTAAGGGAACGAGAGCTTGCCCAGATTCCCACAGTGAAAGAAAGGTGGGCACTCTCCAGAAGCAGAAGATAGAGCAAGAACATGGTCAGCCAACATGAACAAGAAGACGAACACATCAACAGGTAGAACCATTCTTCTTGTGAAACCCACTTCACTCGTAGAGAATAATTTTAGTCTTTGAGATGAGACTATATATGATTGATTGTTTCAAGCAGTAACTTGCTTGAAGGTTTGGTGGAAGCTCTGTGACACGGCAGTTGACTTGGCTAAAGAAAGACCAAGACCGGCCAAGAAGATGAATGAGAAATGCGTCCTTCGCTCTGAATAACGTGCTTCACATCCTCTCCTACCAATACTAATGTTTGGTCCTTGACACCCAAACTAATTTGACCAAAAAAAGACACCCAAACTACACTCTATGGTCCTTAATCGTTTTAGTTTTTTTTTTTAATTTTTACTTTTTTTAAAAAAATATCATCTAAACACATAAATTAATAAAATAAACATATTTTTTACATTAAAAAAGTGTTTTTCTTAACAAAAAAATACATCCAAATAAGCCCTAAATATAAATTTTAATGTAACCCACTAATTTGGTGATATATCGACCTTATTAATTGATTCTTCCAACAGTTTTTTTTTCTTTTTTAAAAAGGTTTATGTGTGTGTGTATAGTTTAAAAAAGAATGAGGAATTGTAAATGAGAAAGTTGAATGATTAATTCTAAAAGTTACATTATTTTTTAAAAAGTTTTAAGAAGGTTAAAATGGTAGGTTTTTGTTATGATTTCATATAATTAAAGTAATTTTTTGTCAGGGTGATTTGACTTATTTCATAAACTCACGTATTCAACGACCATCATTTGCATTTAAAACTTTAAAATAGTATTCCTTCTTATCCTTATTGTAATCATGTTTCATAATATAACATGTTTTGTTTACATCATTAATTTTTCCACTTAGTATTCCTAACTGATTAACCAAACTTTTCAAATTTGTGACTTTTATTGAGGATAATTTTGATAGTTTTGGGGAAAAAACCAATTTTAACTAAAATCTTTATTCATTTATATACCATTATTATATTATTATGTTCTAATGATAAAAACCAGAGGGAGTAATTGTCAAATTTTGTTCTTCCATATAATTCAGGCTTGAGGTCCCTTTTTGCTTTAGAAGTTGATCTCAATTTTGCCTCAGACATGTTGCTTGGAGCAACGTCGTCTCAAAAGTTTCCAAACAATGGCAATTTCTCCCCATCTATTATCTAAGTTAAGTTTTATTATTAATTGACCAAATATGCTGAGCTAGTAGTCCACATAACATCCATATCATTTTTTTGTTTTTGGTTTAGGTATAAAGTGGCCATAAAAATTTTCATTCAAGAGCTATGTTGTTCTGGGAATTTCCAAATTATAGCAATTTCACTTCAGTTATTATCTAAGTTAAGTTTACCTATTAGTTAGCTATATATGCTTATCTAATCAGTTTATATGTCATCCACTTCATTTCTTTTTCCAAATTATATATATATAGGATTTTTTAAAAAAAAAAAATAAATAAATGCACAGAATCTGAATGATTGAAGAAAATCATAGAGAATAAAGCATGTTATGCAATGAAGAGAAAACTAAAGAGGTACCTATTTATCTCGACGTTCCTGGGCATGGCAACAGAGGATTACCAGTGGCTTTATTCTTGTTAATCTTGCTTAGTATATCTTGAATCCGAATATTGAATATATTTCTTCATTATGCTTTAGTGAACGCAAGCTTCTCCTCCATTTGTGGCTTCTTCTTCAATGTCGTTCACACTATTAGATTAACATATTTAATCAATCAATAGTCAAATTTAACTTTTATAATGGTTAGGGGAACCTTTTTTTAAAAAAAACAAGAAAGATGGCTAAAAGCCTATATTGCAAAACAAAGCATTATAAAATAGGAGAAATTAATTCTAAACATTCTTGATCAAGTCAAGATCTCAAATAAAGAGGACAGGAATCTAAAACTGAAGTCATACTAATTCCCATCTTTGTTAAGGCGTCTGCTATCCTATTAGCTTCTCTTGAAATAACTTGCACAAATACTTACCAATCTTTGATAATTATCTCTTTGATTTTCCACATTTGCATACTACCAGCTAAGTCTTTGTTGTCAATGACCAAATTTAGCTACCTCCTTCGTATCGAACTCTAAGATCAGCTTCTTAACACCCATTTCCCACGCCATTTGTAAACCATCTAAGATAGCCCATTCCTCCGTGGTAGATGACTGACACAGCCCAATCTCCTTTGAAAATCCCACAACCCAGTTCCCAGAGCTATCACGCGGAATCCCCCTACACCCTGCCTTTGATTACGAGAAGGCCATAGCACCATCAACATTTATTTTTGTCCATCTCATGAGTGGTCTAGTTTACCCCGAAACAACCATATCAGGAGAAAAATCAATAAGGCTGCCACAACCAGGATCAATAGCGAATCTGGACCAAATCAAAGAGATGACAGATACAGGATTTTTTGGTTTAACAAAAATCAATAAGGCTGCCACAACCAGGATCAATAGCGAATCTGGACCAAAACAAAGAGATGACAGATACAGGATTTTTTGGTTTAACAAACCCACTATCAAAAATACAAAGGTTTCTCCATTCCCAAAGTTTCCAGATTGAAACTCCAAAGATCATATTCCAACGTCCTCCCAACCCAATGCCTATCTACTTGAGTAAATTTAAAGATAACCACTCTCTAAGGTAAGGAAAAAAAAAAAATCCTCGAAACATACTTTGGACTAATCCAGCTGGTCCACATTTTCTTAGCATATGGGCAATCCTCAAAATGGCAGCGTTCACAAAGAGCAGAGGATTGAGACCATACACTACTCCATGAATTAGTTGGGAGCTTATTCAAGGCAACCTTCCACATAAAAACTTTGACTCTTTCAGATCCCTTCCATTTCCAAATTGTCTTAAATAGCTTATCTTATACAAGGAAAGTATTTCGTTCGATGAGATAGTAGGCACTCTTTAGTGAGAAACAACCATTTGTTGCCCCCCAAGATAGAAAATCCTGACCTGCCTCGGATCTGGGAGGTAATATAACACAAGCTGACAGCATCCACTACTGTTAACTAATGAAGAGATTCTATCAACATCCCAAACACCTCCTATAACCCAATCACTAACTGCAGAATTATCTTCCTCTGCTGGAGGTTGTCTAACCACAAAATCCTTTAACTTAACGTCATCTCCAACCCAAGATTCGTTAAGATAATTAACTGAACATCCATCTCTTAGTTGCCATCGGGAACCTTGTTCTACTAGCTCACATTGGGAAGTGGGAACAAATCAACCGCCAAAGTTTGGAGTCTCTAGGCTTATAACTGAAAATAGAATCCCCCTCACGCGACATATACCTCTGTCCAAGAATCTCAGCCCACATACCTTTAGAACCGATAGTTAATTTCCAAGCTATCTTTGCAAGCCTGGTTAACCGATGAAAGTTTTCTAAAACCAAGGCCACCATACTCAATAGGCTTAGTAATTTGATCCCATCCAATCAAGTGGGACTTAGGGGATGAGCTATCATGACCCTATATAAGATTTCTCTGCAACCTCTCCACTTCAATACATATACTACTTGAAATTTTAGCCACTAACATGGCATACAAAGGAACGGAGCTTAAAACAGATTTAGCTAATGTAATCCTTTCCGCTATAGAAAGACTGTTAACTTTCCAATTGGCCAATTTGGCTCAAACCCGATCAATAATATATGGTTAGGTGAACATTCCTACAATTTAAAAATGTTCAAGGCAATACAGGTCATCAAACCTTTGAACTGTTGGGCTCAAGACTACTCCGTAGGCAATACAGGTCATGACAGATTCAAACTTAGAAGGCCTGTGCTTCATTTATCCTAAAGTATCCCTTTAAGTTGAAACTTAACCTTTTAACTCTTGGGCTCAAGACTGCCACGTAGTCTTTAGATACTTTTGCAATTTTCAATATTTTTTCGTATAGACAAAAATAAAATAAGAAATCTTAAAAACAAAATTTCGTTCAAATCATAAAATATTAGCAAATTAAAGATTCTAAATATCAACAAGACGTTTGACCCGTGCATTGCACGAATATTATTATGTTAATTGCGTATCAAACAAAAGGTCATATACTACAATGAGGGCTTCTCGTTGTTCCATTATTTGAAAGATAAAGTTGAAAAACATAATTAAATATTGATATACTAGTCAACCTTACAAATATGATGATACAATGTTTTGGAAGACTTCTCTGTAAATCATTTACTGTGGTGTTAGTGCACTTACTGAACTCATTTAGTATCAGTATTTTCAATCTGTGGAAACTATTGACCCTAGATAATGCAACATATAGTTGGCCATGTGAAAAAAATGGGCTTGGTAGGTAAAGACCTACATTTGAATTCGATTGTCCTTGGCTTTGTTAATCATCATTGCAAATGAAATTATGATTGGAAATTGCCTTCTAGTCATATTGAAAGGCAATTTTGATTCAAATGGGTTCATATCCATTTTGTGTATCAAAATTTCATTGTCAACACTTGTACTATTCAACCCCTTTGCCTTATTGACGTTCTTCCCAAAATGTGTAATTTGAAGTCGTGTACCGTTGCATAAGCCTGATGCCTGGTCAGTGTTCCTTATTAACATAATTGGGACACCAACTTCCAAGACTAATTTATGATGAGGTATTCCTGAGCATTTGATTGCATTTAGATATTCTGTGTTATATAGATCCTCAAAACTTTCATTAGTATGATCTATATGGCTGAAAGAGTCTGAACTAAAGTATTCAACCGCATCGCCTAGCAACAAAGAACATATGTACTCATTCAATGTATCGACATTTTCTAGTGTTGGGGTAAGAATAGACGTATTAATCAGGTAATCATCGTCGAATAAATGTTCTACTAAATTTGGGTAAGTAGATTCAATAATGCGCCTGATTGAATTACAATCATTGTAAAGCAACAAATCTGATGGTACTGTGACATCCGTAATACCATCATGTGGTAATCCAATGTGTCCATTTCCTACAAGGAGCAACCACTCTGAAAAAGCTTTTATTTTCTCCTGCACAGTTGGATTGCAAGGAGACTTGAGTCTCATATTTTTGGTTAGTCACAGTAATTTGCTTTCGTTTCAAAGATGGGAAGAGTTGATAATTGCATCTACAATATCGGCTCGACCACTTTTTGGTATAACTGGAAGGATTTGTGTAAAATCACCGCTCATTACAATATATTTGCCTCCAAATATGCAATGGCTTTTCATTAAGTCCTTCAACGTTCGATCAAAAGCCCCCATACAATGTCTCTTAACCATTGGTGCTTCATCCTAAATAATGAGGTTGGCAGCCTTGATTAAGTTTACCGTTGGTGAGTTATGACTAATCGAACACACAGAATCTTCGTTCACGTCGATGGGTATACAAAATCTTGAATGTGAAGTTCTACTTGATAGTAGTAGAGTTGCCCTATTCCATTGGATGCTACGTTGAATATGATTCCCCCAGTAGCTCTTACGGAAGCCGTCAGTGCATTCCATATGAATGTTTTACTAGTACCATCAAATCAATGCAAAAAAAAAGAAAGAAACCACCTTTTTTGAAAGAAACAGAATACATTATCTCATCAAAAATTGCCTTCTGCTCATCAATCATCATATGCTGTTGTCTTTTTGACTCATCACTCTCGTTTTCTTTGTTGTAATCTAACTCTAGAAATATTAGTTGGTTCGATATGTCAATTATGTTGACTTCATCTAGTCTAAGAAGTAATGGATAGTCTACTAGGCTTTTGCCGTTCCACCACAAGAGTTGTTGAATTTGTGCAATGCCAACCGATTCTTTTGCGGCAAAAGAAAAATGCAAATCTTTGTGGATAAAGAAAGGTATTAAAAGATAATCACAAGTACAAAAGTGTTTATTAAATCAAAATTATATACAAGTTAGTATAGTAAAGTAGACTATGTTACTGTTTATTCATGAATGTTAACAATGTTAAAGTTGAAATACGTATTTACATCATGATGTGACAAGTACATGGTTTGAATTATAGTTTCATACAATGAAGAAATATTGCAATATGGTAATAAATACCTGAGTTGTAAATTTAAATTGTATAAAGTTACATACCTAAAAAACATTGGTCACCATGAGTAATCTGTAACAAATCTTCACAAAGAATATCTTTGGTCTGTTCCCAAACAACAGCGGGCTATGATAGCGAATGGCTTAATAACATGTTGGTGAAAATTTGACATAGGTAATTTCCTGATGCCCACAATGACACCTCTTTAATTGCATCGATATATTCCTTGTCATCATCTAACAATCCAGTGTAGCATGCTTCCCTAAATGTTGAATAAACAACATTATTAACAGTCTTTATATCTATAAAACTTGTTGGTCCTCAAGCCTTTGTCAACAACAAACAGAGATAGTATAGTTCTCCTTGTGCAAGTGTACAATGACCCAACCTACCAACTGAAAATCCACGCTCACGAATTTTCCAAATCCTTTTTTCCCTAACAAACATAAAAAAGTTAGGAAATCGAGCAATAAGTGTCCTGACATATGGATCATTTTTTATTTTTTTCCCATCCAAGCAAGGAACATTATTCTTTAACTATGGGATTGTTCACAAGCAACAACATCCTTTGCGTATGAGTGTAGTAAACTGATTGTTGACGAGGAAGATGGAATCTTAATCGCTCTACAGGTGGATTTCTATGGTGTATATCAAAACCAAAAATTCTCCACGATGCCTCACATAAAGATATGTATCTACAATTTAAGTAGTGAGAGATTTCATCAAAAGGTTGGTAAGAGCCTAAACTATCGTTGGTATTATATATACTAGCGATAACATGGTCATTCCCCTTATTTATGGATTTGAAAAGATACTTGATGGCATGTGATTGATTTGTCTTCTCAATGTTCAAATGAGCACAAAATAATTTCAGCAGCCTAGCATTGTAAGAGACAACAAATCTGTTATCAAGTTGAACACCCTTCCTAGACACCATTCGTTTATCATTCCTTCTTCGATATACTGGATAGCCATTTTCATCTAACATTGTAAGTGCACTATATCTTTTTGGGAAAAACTTTGTGCACTTTTCTTTCATGCAAGGTGCACTCCTTGATGTTCAATTGCATGGACCATGAACCATATAACTTCCAATTAATTCATATAGCTCAAGGTTAATCTCTTTATCTAGTATCTTTGTTGATATCAATTTGTCAACATCAAACGGTGTGGTTAGTTTGTCCACATCAACCAACCATAGAATAATATGCGTATGTGGAGCCCTCTTTTCTAGAACTCAATAGTGTGTATACATCTACATTTACAATAATTTAAATAGTTGTCATCATTAACAGAGACGAAATACTTATCTCAAGTACTTTGAATATGAGGTTTCTATTTAAAGTTTGAGCTTTTTTAAAACATAACAAATATGTCTACTCATTAATATATAGACAACATAGTATGACTAAAAGTTCCTATTAAACATTGTACAATAAAATTTTGATGAACAGTTAATGGTCAATATAGTTCAAGTTTGCAATGATTACATGTTTAATTTAAATGTAATATTTAATATACTTGATTTCACCAATCCGAAGATCTTCTCATCCTTTAAAGTCCACATTAATTTCTGCAACTTGATTTGGAATATACTACCTAAGATTGGTGTTTCGCATGGTTTCAGTCCATCTTGGTCACAATGCCTAGTAATCTCAGGCCACATAGGGTTACATGTGAATGTTATGAATATATCTAGATGATATCCAGCCCAAGCACAAATAGTCATAGCATCTTGATAGTTTTGAATCATGTATCGAGCACCCCCAGTGGAGGAAGATAGTAGAATAACATGTCGTCCTGCTGATGAAGGGTTAATCTCACCTCTTGTAATTGTTAGTTCTTGTGTTTTGATTATTACAATTTCCAAGTTATAAAATTAATTAAGCAAAGAAAGTGCAAAGAAATCAAGAATCTGCTCCTTAGAATGATACTCGAGCAAAGGGCTAAGATTGCTCGAGCAACATCATGGGCAAAGTGTATCAGGTGTAATTTGATAAGACTTTGCTCGAGCAGACTATATGGTCTTGCTCAAGCAACATCGAGCTTGGTTAAAATAAAGCAAAAATAGAAACAGCATGCTCGAGCAAGCACAAAATGCTACTCGAGCAAGATCGATCAGCAAGCGTTTTTTTCTCTAATCTGAAAGGGTTGCCCGAGCAAGATTTATATCATGCTCGAGCAAGCAGTAAACCATGCTCAAGCATCAGTAAGGATCAAGTCTTTTCTACTAAGCTTGTGAAGGCATGCTCGAGCAAGAAACTTAGTATGCTCGAGCAACAACGAAGCTGAACCAGAATTAAGCAGCTTGCCCGAGCATGAAAATATTCATGCTTGAGCAACATGCTCGAGCAAATACGAAAAGCATGCTCGAGCATCAGGAAGTTTCAAGTGCTTTCAACTAGAGCATAAAGAGCTTGCTCAAGCAAACTATAAACTATACTCGAGTATCAACGCTGCAAACATGATTTCAAGGGGCTTGCCCGAGCATGATTATGATCATGCTTGAGCAACATGCTCAAGCAAAGGAATTTTCCTGCTCGAGCATCAACGAGCAAGCATGTTTTCTTCAGCTTTTCAAAGGAGTTTGCTCGAGCAAGATTGAATCATTGCTCGAGCAACTATTCTCTGTTTTTCAAATCACCGTATTCGAAATTCATGAATCATCGAATGGATTAAATCTTCTTCTGATTATCATTATTCTTGATTACCAAATGCTATTAACCAATTTGTTCATGAGTTTCAGATCATTTAGACATAAATGGAGATACCTATAAATAGCCGAAGCATTCAATTCGCCAACTACCAAAACGCTGCGCAATCAATTTGTTATTAATTTCACTTACTGTTTCAACTATATTACAAAATCTGTTCTTCAGTTTCATTATTATCAGCTCGTGAGGAGTACTTAAACATCTATTTCTTTATTGATTGTAACTTAAGGTTGTGGAGCCTTAAAAGTGGGTATATAGATTAAAACTTGTAAGGGGGAGTGGAGTCTGAGAGTGAAAGGGACCATCCTTCGTTTACAAAGTCTGTAATCGTTCCGAAGAATAGTGAAATCCCAGGGTTATGGGGACTGGACGTAGGTCAAAGTTTTAGACTGAACTAGGATAAATTCTTTGGTGTTCATTTATCTTATTGGTCTCTATTTCGCTTACAATTTTGAAAAGAAGTTTAAAATTTCTAAGATCACCTATTCACCCCCCTCTAGGTGATATTCCATCTTCAGTAATTGCGTCCAATAGTCCACTATATAGGTCAACCCTTAATTTCTTTTGATGATTTCTAATGTAGTCAAGCCTGATGCTTTCAACCATTAATGAATAACCATCAACAATACACTGTTGTAGTAATTTTTTCCCATGCAAAATCACTGACTATTCCGATCTCCTCCTCATAAGACGAAATGCCAAGTATACCTAGATGTCAATTTCTTCTTCTTCTTCTTCTTCTTCTTTTTTGGGTATAATGGATCTTGAGCATGATCATTTGTTGAATTGTATCCGTTGTCTCCGTAAGGAAAAAAGTGGATATTGCAATGGAAGATATGCCATGTGTAACTCATCAATCCTCTATAAATCTCCACTTTGACGTTTGACAATGATATCTCTTTTTGTGTATGTTTTGTCAAAATCGCCAACAATTAGTACGGCAAGCTCAAATGCTGTTGGCATATTATATTGCTTGGAATACTTGCTTAAACTACTATTTCTAATGAGTCTTATGCAAAACGTCAGGGATAACATTTTGTTTGATGATATCAGCAGCTTTTCTGTAATGTTTAACAACACAGTTGTGCTTATCCAAGCAATCTTTCAACAATATGACAACCCTTTCGTCAAAATTATCGACACCAACATGATTGCTGGATGTTTAAAAAAAAACTACACATTTATTTGAAGATAAATTATATGTAATAAATAATAATTTATAAAGTTTAAAAAAAAAAAGGCTTGGAAAGAAACTAACCTTATTGCCGAAATCTAGTTCGATACTTCGTTATCCGTGTCATCAATATACAGCTGAGTGTATGGGAGGCTTCCCTTGAGGGGGCAATAAGCTCCCGATCAAATGGTGATTTTGACCTGAAAGAACAAATGAATAAGGGCCTCCTCCCCTAAAGTTATTGAATGGTCAATTTTGCCACCTATTAAGGTAAAAACAAAACATGTATGAACAGATACTTTTCAAGAAGTTTTTCAAATATATTGATTGTTTGTTGAAAAAAAGGTCGTGAAGCTCTTGAGGGGGCCTTTTTAAGAGAGGAACAACAATCTTCCCATTATTACAACACATGTCAAACTGCGGATTGACATGTTTGTTAACTATTTCGTTACTTTCAGCTAACCACATTTGAGCCCCACAATGAACACATTCATGAATAGCGTCACCTTCATCTAAGTAATTAGATTGACATGTAGGAGGGAAGTTGTTTTCGATTTCCCCAACAACAAAAGAGGATTCAGATTCATCCAAGTACCCTACGTGATTCGTTGTAACAAATCAGAATATAAATTCATAAAAAGCAAAAGTTGATCAGCATACACAACAGGAATATAGGCAAAAAATTCAGTAAATACAACATATATGGGATGTGATGCTTATTAATATAGATCATGATAAGCGTTTATTGAATCCTGTTTGATTAAAAAAACAGTCAGATTTTAGTTAACTCAATCTGGATGGACAATTCCAACCTCTATCCATTAACCATTGGAATGGATTGCAAAGTCAGTAGGCATTAAATTGACCAACACAAATTAAGTAGCCACACTTGTAATGTTCGATATCCATTCATTTTTGGAAGTTGTGGTTGGAGAAAACTGATGTTTGAGGTCATTAATTACATTGTCTTCGTAAATGCTTCCACGCACAAACTATGATGAACTTATTGTGTAGCATACTCAGTAAGCACGTGGCAAATTATTTAAAAAGGAAAAAATAATTGAAAATGTATTGCCATTCAAAACAGTTTAGCAGGAATCATTTGACAAGGTGTAAAGTGATATTTATTGCCAACTACTCATCCTTGACTCACCTTATGTTATCGAAACAACGTAGGAAATATCAAACGTGTATAGGATAAAAAATCATATAGCACTAAATAACTGACTTGCTGAAAAGTCTTGTTCTATACTATATCTGCTAAACGTGGCTGTTCAAACTACTTATAAAAAATATCCTATGTAGGTAGAAGTCAACTATAACAATTTCCGAACTGATATAGGTAACACACTACGTGAAATTAAGACTTTGGCATTAACCGTGGTTGTGATGTAACTATAGTAAAACTTTCCTACGTCTTGAACATATTCCCCATGCATATTCATTCAAATCTGTAGAAAAAAAGCATGCTTCTGACGAGTTCATTATCAGCCAACATTTTCCATTGATCACTAATGTTGACCACATTTCGATTTTCAAGGATGAGGGAAACCTTAATTTCAGGCTTCATGTGCTATATATTATGTCTCACTTTTGTGCCCTCATATCTGGCTTATAATTTTGTCCATGTTATGAAAATCACTTCCAACATTGACAAATCATGTACGTATCGCTTTCAGTTCTTATATTAACTTTTTGTTATATGTTAAGTGTTTTTTTTTTCATAAAAGAAGACTATGTACAAATTAAATCAACAGTTAGATAATAATTGAAGTAAAGTGGGTTTTATAAGTACCATAAATATTGAAAATTACATAATTCAAAATCATTGTCAAAAAATAGAAGACAGATTCCTAAACAATTGAGCATTTCAAACAAAAGCATTAAAAAGTAAAAAGCCTAGGTCAACACACTGCGAAACAGATAAAGTGTCATTTTTCCTTGTTGTTGTTTTTTCAGTGGTTTGGTGGAGCTCAATTTCGGTGTGCACATCTCAGCCAGTCCAAGGTCTTTACACACAATTGAAACATCATTGGAAAGTGTCTTCCTTTTCATATTAGAGTCAGGCGGTGTAGTGAGTTGTAACAAGGTATTAACATAATCTTCAATTACATTAATTTGTAACTCTATGTTGATAGTATCCCTTGAGGCAGAAGATTCCTACAGTTATACAAAAGAATGTAATTATCACAACACCAAATATAGTTTGAAAAAATTTCACTATAAAAACTTGTACCTCTATCATGTTTGGTGTTTGTTACTACAATATGTCAACACAATGAAGAGTTAATACATAGAAGTTGAAATGAAAAGTGTGAAGAGCATTTTTTTTCTTTTATTTAGTTTATTGCTAACCTTAAGATTTGAGTACTTAAACTGTTTTACCAAGTTAAGTGAGTCTCAGCACAAAACTGACTGGTGCCACCGATGCTACTTGTTTGATGTTTAATGTTGTGGCTCTTTATCCGAAGTTTAACAATTACAATCTTTCCAGCAAACTCATCCAGCCAATATCATTCCTTTCTTTCATACCGGGTAAGGTCCAGCCTTCTTTCTAACCAACCACTTTCTCAGAACTCTTGCAACTACTGACCAAGTGTCCTTGCTATCAGAAAATAACATCGTATTCATTTCCTGATGCATTAAAAGTGCATTGTTGTTATGTACAATAAAAACAGAAGATAATGATTGAGAGTCTGAAATCGCATTGACTTATTGATCATAAACAAATTGAAAACTTTGAGAAATATTAATTGTAACAACTGATTTTTTTTTTATTGCACATCTCCTTATTTTTCCTTAGAGAAACTAGAAAAGTAATTTTAGGGAAAAGATTTTGAAAATCTTCCTAATCAGAAAAAAAAAAAAAAAAAAAAAAAATCCAACTGGTTTTGTAGACGATATTTTTGTTAAATACTTTGCTGTACTCCTACTCAGTGTTATTACCAGTATAGAAAACACCATGCATCAAAAGTGGCAATAGGGTTTACGCATGCTCATATATTATCATTTAATTTAATCGCATCACAATAAGTCAGATAACTTTGGAATTACGCGGAAAGTTGAAGAGTTAGGTTTCTGCAAAATGAAGACCATGCAATGAAAATTTATGGCTTTTTAAATACTTCCTGTTAGTTCTCAGTATGTTTTGATTATTAACAACAAGTGTAAACATGGTTTAAAGTTTCCAAAATCAGTTTAAAAGAGTTTGACAGTTTCTTACTCGAGCAGAGGTAAGCTTACTCGAGTAAAGGACTGTTGAAGGATTGCTCAAATTGCATTTTACAAGTCTTTACTCAAGTATAGGAAGCTATACTCGAGTAAAGGACTTCCAGAGAGCAAAATAAATTTTTGAACTTGAGTGTTTACTCGAGTAAAGACCTGCTTACTCGAGTAAAGGACTTACAGAGAGCAAACCTGTTTTTCACAGAGTGTGCATACTCGAGTAGAGGTATGCTTACTCGAGTAAAGGACTTACAGAGAACTCCAAACATTTTATAACTAGTGCTTACTCGAGTAAAGAGCTCTTAGCTTGATTTTCAAACATAGCACCTGTTCTTCCTTATTCAAGTAAGAGTTTGTGCACTCAAGTAAAGACATGGAGTAACTTCTCACTTTTTGAAGAATTGAGTTGCTTACTCGAGTAAAGCCCATACAGAGAGGTTACTGATTTGTCCAGGACTGGCTTACTCAAGTAAACAAACCCTTACTCAAGTAAAGAGGCATTTGAACTTAAAATTTTTCACATGAACAGTGCCTTAGTTGAGTAGACTACTAACTTACTCGAGTAAAGCCTTTTGTTTTCAAAAACAAGTCACGATGGTTTGCCTCTGGATGGTGCTTACTCAAGTAACTTTGGTTACTCAAGTAAAGACACTTATGAACAGTGCCTTACTCGAGTTAAGATGAACTTACTCGAGTAACCAACGGTAACATTTGGATTTTGAATTTCACGAATTCACAAATCACTGTTGTTTGATCTAATTGCTTTCATATATCACTCACTCATGTTTCCAGATATGTTTAACAAGTTTGTTGAGTGTTTTTCAGTTAGCACAGATCAAGATTATTGAAGATTAGTGAGATAAAGCAAAAAGTGAACAGTGCATTTAATGCACCTCTGCAATCTCACCTACTTTCAGCTAATCCACCTGAGCACGCCTAATGAACGTTAAAGAATGCTTACTATATCAAGTAAAGTCATTTCCAACGGGCAAATACTCAGAGAGCCACATCAGCTTCAATTAACTCTTGGATTAGCAGAAGTTTAGAAAGAGAATATGACCAGACTTGGTGCAAATCATCTACAACGGCTAGAATCATCTTGCAACGATCATTTAATGTTCTCTACCTATAAATAGAGAGCATTAACTCCTTCTCAAGCTGATATACTAACTCAGAGCGAAAATTTACTAAGTTCATTTATTGTGTATTAGTCTTCACTTGTAAAGTATCATACTTGATACAAGCACTTCAGTGATTATCTTATCTACTCTATGAGAGAGTTTTATCTGTAAATCATTTACTGATTGTGATAACTACAAGTTAGGGGACTTGGTAGTTGGGATGTATTGATTACAACTTGTAAGGGGGAGTGTGTTCTAGTGAGAGAACAACTCTTAGTACAGAGTGTGTAATCAATATTGCTGAGTTAGTGGATTGAAAATCCCAAGTGAGGCTTGGGGACTGGATGTAGGTCAGAGAAAGGACCGAACCAGTATAAATTGTACTGTGTCAAGCTTTTCTTCTTATCTTCTCTGTTCTGCTCTGTTTTGAGTGTTTAAATACAGAACAAGTTTTGAAAATTTTAAAGATACCCAATTCACCCCTCCTCTTGGGTATCAAGCTCCAACTTTCACTTCCCAACTAGCACCAATTACCAACGTCATAAATGATCATGACTAACTCCCCCTAAATATACTTGAACTAATAAATGCGTTGGGAAAAACGTATACGAAGAGAAATAGTGGAAATGGCTAAAGGTTAAAAAAAAATTTATTGAATGTTTCTGAAATTGTCATGAATGCAGTTATACAATAAAATAAATAGTGGATAAACTACGTCTGACAGTTATATATAAAATACGAGAGGTGTAGAGAATATAGTGTTCCAAAAAAAAAAAAAAGATGCAAAGAATATGCATAAATTTGAAACTGATAATGTACTTCATACACACTTCCATTAACAAAGAAGTAACATTGAAAAAATTTTAAAAATTCATTTCAAAGTCCAAGCACAACGCTCTTCGCCATGGCAACTCCAGGATAGTGTGGATCTATAAAAACACGAGTGCCACCAATTAAGGACAGACAAAAGCTCAACACCTACAATTATTAAAAAAGTCTTATCAAAGAGAGATAGATGATACATATTCTGGACCATTCATTAGATACTATTCATATAAACCAACCTCTTTTTTTTTTTTTTTTTTACCCAGGATCTATGCATATTGTACGACAACAAAAACTTCTAAACAGCCATTCAAATTTTCCAACAACAGAAGTGTCATCTCAAGCGTTTGGTCTTGCAATATGCACCTTATTAGAAATTTGTTTCTGCATTATGGCACAAAACATAAGATAGAATATGAATGTGTAAAACAACTCTGCTTATAAAGTAATGTTAAGATCTGTGTCAACATTGCAAACCTTTTGTCCTCCAGGTCCAGAATCAACATCAGGGCGTATACTCCCCTGCACTTATAATTAGAAGAATGATGATATGATCGAAGAATGCCGCAAACATCTGCATAATTGACTAATTGACGTTAGGCAATTCATTACTAAACAACAGTCTTCAAAATTGAAAACATATTTAGCGGCAGGGGGATGGAAACTATTGCATGCCATATTTACCAATGAGAATATGGTTATTAGGAAGCCCCACCAGTTGATATCATGGACAAAATATTGCACGTAGCCATTGTAGTATAATATGGATTTTCGAATTAAGATTTTGCGAGTTGAGTTTTGAAACTAACCGTGAAAAGCAGAACCTCAATGGATTAAATACGCATCCAACCTCAGTGTGATCTTCAGAAATGATGACAAAAATTTTCTTTGTTCATTAAAGGTGCGCCATTAGTTCAACCAATTCTACAATAGTGGATGTTAAAGTATGACAATGGTCAAACTGCAAATGCATAGGGAAAACATATCCATCATTGGAAAAATTAGAGGTTTTAATGATACAGTTGAGGCGTACTTTAATTCCAATATCATAAATGATTTAAAACGTTTGCTTACTCTCGCCGACCAGTTAAGCTAATGGAATAATACTAATAAACGATTAAGTAAATGTTTGTTGAAGAATAGCCACGTGTACGGTACAATCGGAAGCCAACTAAGGACCAATGAATGAAGGGGAAATGCACATGTGTCAGTTACAAGTGGACCAATAACTAAGAGGTTAGGAGATTTAGTAGTATATATTTGATTGATGATATTTGATGATGATAGTGGGATAACTGTTGTTATGTTACCAAAAGACTGGCTGTCACGGAGGGTATGCCCGGGGTGCTTACTAGGATCCCTGATTCAGGTCTACTTGAGAAAGGAAACGAGAATTTGCAGCAAATGGTAAACTAAAATCAATAAACTATTTTCCAAAACTAACTAAAACTAGACAAACCAAAATTAGTCAGTGAAAAGCATAAATAATAAACCTCTATTATTTGCCATAAATAATAAACTAAACTCATAGACTGACAGTATTATGTGTTTATAATAAAAAACGAATAAATAATAGGGAAAACCCACATAAAAACCATAAAAAATACTCTGCTAAAGTACATGGAAGTGATTCCAATATTGCCAGAGAGATGTGAGTCTTTCAGCTGTTCTTTTTCAAATTAAAAGGAAATTACAAAATTGTCTCAGGGTGAACTTTAAAATAATAGAGAAGAAGATGTGATTTTTGGCTGACTTGACACACACTGCTTGCCATTTTCTCAGCAACTTTTCTCGGGTTATTGTGGCAAAAAAATTTCATCGTGAACGGGTAAGGAAACTCGCACTGAGAGAGGAGTCTGGTTTGGTACTTCCTATTGTGTAACTGAGGAGGGAAGGCGGCAGCGAAGGGTTTAGTTCGATTTTGCCCTAGTGTACGTGGCTGTCTTTAAGGAAAATGATAAGTTTATTTAAGGAAATAACCACTATAGAAAATGACTAATTTCATTAGGAAAATGACAAATTTACTTAAGAAAATAAGTCAAATGACCACTTGAGAAAATGAGAATACAAACTTGGAAAAATTCTCACACTAGACATGGATTTACTAAATTCATATTTAAAAATGATAAGTTCCCATATAATAATGACAAGTTCACTTAAAGAAATAAGGGCCTATTTGGATGGACTTTTAAAAAAAGTGTTTTTTTTTTGTGCTTATTTTTTAAGCTCCAAATTAGAGTTTTTTAAAAAAAGCAGTACTTTGATTTTTTTTTTGTGACTTTTGCTTTTTTTTAAAAAAAATATCATTTAAAAACATAAATTAATTAAAAAGACATTTTTTTGTATTAAAAAAGTTTTTTTTTCCTCAAAATAAAAAAACTCATCCAAATGAGCCCTAATTACTTGAGAAAATGGGAATTCGGGTTTGGAAGAATTCTCATACTAGTATGGGTTTATCAAGTTCATATTTTAAAATAGCAAGTTCCACCCAGCAAAGACACAATTCCAAACTGCCCATCTAGGATGGACTAGCCAAAAAAATGACAAGTTTTCATATGAAAATGATAAGTTCAATTTAGGAAATGACCATTTAAGAAAAATAAAATGTAGGTTTGGAAGAATTTCCACACTAAACACAGGTTTATCAAATTCGTATTTAAAAAAATAACAAGTTCCAATATGAAAATGATAAATTGATTTAAATTTAGATTTACCCATACAAAAATATCAATCATCGTATAAATATCTTGGTAGGGTATGTATGAGATGGGTGTGTGTGGGTCATCTCCTTCATTAGGGATGGTTAGGATAGGAAAAAAGGTAATATGTACAGTGGTGTGAACACATCAATTATGCAGTGTCTTCATATTTATTATTCCTTCTAGTCCCTTGTATGAGGAATAATTAATTAATTTTCAAAGTAGTAGTTATTGATTCTAAAATTTTCTTAAGAAATGTAACTAAAGTGAAGTTTTTTTTTTCTTGGATTACTAAAAATTAGGGAAAATTAAATAAAGGACTAAGAGAAAATAATATTTATTATAAAAGACCATAAAAATTATAATTACTTAGAAAGACTGAACATCATAATATAAATTTAAAATTAATAAATTGTCCTTAATTAATTCTCATATATTATCTCGTGTATTCAAAATTTAAGAAATAACTAAAAGTACATCTAAAACTGCCCATCATAATATGATTAATATCTTTTTTTTAATATATTATTTAATTAACAATTGTTAAAGTCATATTTTTCTTCATTTTTATTTTTTACTAATTTATATCATCAAGTTACTTGATTAATATTTTCAATATTGATGTCAATTAAGTTCTTTTTATAAAAATAAAAAATAAACTTATTTTATATTTCTCATGATATGATAGGTAAGTTTTTTTTTTTTCATTTTATTAATATTACATGAATCAATTGCTTGAAGGTTTTATCCAATCAAGTGTTTGCAATTCCTTCTCCCCGGAACACACGACAAGACACAAGTGGAAGGTCTGAGACACGGTAGTTGACTTGGCTCAACCCCCAAGACCAAGAACACTAATGAGACACGTGTCCTTCTCTCACCATACTCCTCTACTGATCGGGTGAGAGAAGAACTTTTTAATTATATTTATTATTCACTTCATTAAATTTTTATAATTGTATAATTGTAACCTCCTTATATTATTGTATAAATTTTGTTATATAAACTAGATGTATTAAATAAAAAATTTATAAAGTTATTAAATTTTAAATAGATTTAACGAGATTTAAGGTTTTTTTTTTTTAATTTTGGGAAACATATTAGAAAAACCAATGGAGAAATCTATTTCAACACTCTCTTAAATGTTTGGTCCTTCTGTAATTGTGCTCACAGTGCACAATATCCCCTAATAAATAAGATTACTTCATTCAAAATGCACCAAGGATATTGATTTTTTTTTTCCCCATAGCACCTAATATATGAATGGGTATCACAATATTGTTGCCGAAAAATCAACAGTACATGTGTAAAAACTAATATTCTAGGTTTTGAATGTAAGATAGGGTTGATTTTTTAAAAAAGAATAAAGAAACTAGTTAAATTATTTTAAAAATAAATATAAATGAAATATGTGAAAAAATTCATATATATATAAGGGATTGAAAATGAAAAATGTGAAATGTGAAAAAGCAGAGGAATTAATTAATAAAAAGCAAGGAGACGACTCAACATTTGAGAAAGCCTGTTGCAGACGCGGAATACAATACAAGTTTACAACTTTTTTAAAAAACAGGAAAAAAAAGTTTACAACTTTTTTAAAAAACTCGTTTGTTATGTAACCCCATACACGTTTGAACTTTTTTTGAGCAAAAAAATCCACGTTTGAACTTTTTGTTGCATTATAGACATGCCGATCATAAAAAGGGCGGTTTGGACATGAATGATATTAATATTCATTACTCCCTCCTCCAATTAAATAAACCATAACTTTATTAAGAAATATTTTTTTTATCTGAAACTTTAAATTGTTTTTATTTTTTTTCGCCTTATTAACTATATGTTTTTATATTAAGGGTTTAATGTTTATACTTTTATTGCAGAAATAGTTTTTTTGCTGTACTCACTAAAAATGGATAGATTCTACTAATATTTTCTCTTTTTTCTCTTTACAATGAGACCTACTCAGTTTTATGTAAATATGGTAAAAAAAAATTCTGCAACAAAAACAAAAATATTAAATGCATATATTAATTACCTCACACCCACTAAGAATTATATTTACAAGTGAAGGAGTATGCTTCACTATTTATTTTTTATTTAATCGGTTATTACATATTTTCTCACGTGCTTTTTACTTTTTCCCCCCTCATCATATATACATTTTTTATATTGATTATTTTTAACTCACTTTAATCCACTTTAATCCACAATATGTTTTACGTTGTTGCTTAAGAAAAAGGCGAGAGGGATGCTACTCAAAATTTTGTTAGTATTTTTTTAAGATCCTAAAATAATTTTTCAAGATTATAAAATATTTGTTTCAATATTAGCTAGTCACCATCCTGAAGTATCTTTTTAGTACCATTCAATACCCTAAAATATTTTTTCAATATCCTAAAGTATTATTTTAGTACTAGTAAGTATCCTGAAATAATTCTTCAACATCCTAAAATAATTTTTTAAGATCACGAAGTACCCGTTAATATTTTTTAATACCGGATAGTTTTGAAGTATATTTTTAGTTCTCTGGATATTATTTAAAAAAAAAAAAAAAAGAGGCACCACGTGTTATTTTGTGTCAAAACGATATAGCTTTAAGGGAGAGGATAGGAATGAGTAGAGGACCTCTGCCAGATTCCTTAACAAGTCACTTGTCTAATTCTTTCACAACTTAAAGCTCAACCAGTGGTGGAAGTAGGGGACTAGGGTGGGCCCCTTCTGAAATTAAAGTAAGAAAATGCTCTGGGAGAGCTCATTTACCTTTTAGCTGGAATTTGTGTAAAGCATTTACCTGCTCTTTGTCTGCTTGACCTGGTAGGTTTAACTCCGTAAAGAATTCATTGCGTCTTCAATTCAATTTTATTAATGTACTACCTTCCTCCGGTCTTAATTATAAGACATAGTTAATTTTATTTGGAGGGATTAAAGAAGCTAAATAAGTTACTTAATCATTTTATATATTGTGTATCTTTAGATTATATATTAGTTTATTAATCAAATTAATTACTTTGTAGAAAAAAATAGAAAGAAAAATACTCTAAGGTAATTTAATTAGTTTCCTTAACTTCTCCAAAGAAGTCAACAATGTTTTATAATTAAGACCAAATGGAGTATTATTTTACCTGTTCTCATCTTACTTGGAAACCCCAGCTTCATTTCTTTTTCTCCTTGCCGTGAAGAGTCATTTGTGACCCCATTAATTAAGAACGAAGTTTCAACTCATGTTGCTAGCATTTCTGATATGAGGGAAAACTGGAATTCAAGTTATAATTTTTAGGCCTTTGGGTTACCTCACCAAGAAGCTTCATCTATGTTGTGGCATCTATTAATTGTAGAGATACAGGTAATACATACTCATTATTGACATTTTTTTATTTTATCATCACGTTACATCTTATAAAGGAAATTATAGGTATTACTGAAGTTTTTTGTCAAGCTTTACAATGAAAATCTCAAGATATTTTAAATACTTTACATCAAGTTTCAACTACAAATGAGTTACTTAAGAAATTAAGAGGGATAGGTTAGGATGCTTTCTTGATTTATGTTCAAGAATTTTGCATAAAATATGATATTAATATTCTAGATATGAGTGTAAAATACATATCGGAATGAGAGGTTGTACTTGAAATTAACAGGATGATTTTTCTACTAAAAAATTTCCGTTCCCCTCATTAAAATTTTTAACTCCGCCACCGAGCTCAACAAGTCACTTGTTCAATTTAAACAAAAACAAGAAAAAACAAAAACGGGCGCTTTAAACTCAACAAGATATGTTGTTCTTTGATTTTTAAAAAAAAAAAATCAAAAAAGAAAAGAAAAATCAAAATCCCCCATAATAATTCTCTGATATAAAGCGCATGAGGAGTATGAAATATGAACATACAACAGTCACATGCCCATCAACTTCTTAAACACTAGACGCTGCAATTTGGAGGACATTCACTCTTTCATTTTACCGTAACAATATTTGGTGAAGGTGATGACTTGAACAATTTTGCCTGATTATAGCTTATTGAACTTTTCACCGTAGCTTCGCTCCATTCCTCTCTGTCTCCGCCTTCTTCTTTCCCACTCTCAATTTCCCTCAAAATCTCTAAAACCTCATCAATGGAAGGCCTCATCTCCTTATCGATCTGTAAACACTTAAACGCCAATTTCCCCAAAGCAGCCACTTTCTTCTTCACCTCACTATCCTTCTCTATCCCCAAACATGGATCCACCAGTTCCTCAAATTCATTCCTCTGAATCTTCCTCACCGCAAGACCTCCCAGGGTAATCTCATCTTTATTCCTTCCCATATCAACGGCAGGCAGTGAAGATATCAACTCGATAAGCACAACCCCAAAACTATACACATCACTCTTATTGGTCAGCCTAAAGCAAAAGTAATACTCTGGATCAAGATAACCTGGTGTTCCTTGGGGAGCCGTAGAAACATGCGACACATTGTCCGGGAACAATCTAGAAAGTCCAAAATCTGCAACCTTGACACAAAAATTGTTGTCTAGGAGAATGTTGTTGGTTTTGACGTCACGGTGGATGATACCGGAGGCATGAAGGTAAGAGAGAGCACTTGCTGTTTCTATGGCGATTTTGATTCGAAGAGGCCATGTGAGTAATGAAGGATTTGCAGAGCCGCCGCGGAGGTGGCTGGCGAGGGTTCCGTTTGGTATGTATTCATAGACAAGGAGGAGCTCACGGCTCTGACGTGAAGTGCAGCCGTAGAGGGAGACAAGGTTTTTGTGACGGAGGCGAGTGAGGATCTCAACTTCTGTCATGAACTGTTCTACTCTCTTGTAGTTGTGGTTGAATAGATGTTTTACTGCAACTTCACGCCCATCCTGAAGCTTCCCTGTAAATAAAGGAAATAACCTTTGAAGTTGAGAACTTCGCTATAAAAACACAGGATTAGAACAAGTGATCTGAGATGGGGACCATAGTAAACACAGCCAAAGCCGCCGTCTCCGAGTTTCTTGGAGGGGTGAAAGTTGTTGGTTGCATCTTGAAGTTCGTTATAAGAGAAGATGGGGACTCCAAAGAAGAGTCTGCCGCTGTCTGGGTCTGGTTCATTGTTTGGGTAGTGATTCGTTGATCGGAGTCTGACATGTGACACAGCACTCTGTTTCTGTTTGTAGAATCGGATGATGAGCACCAATGATAATATCAGAAGTCCTAGCCCCACCCCAAAACCTGATCAAGCGTCAACTCTTAAAATTTTTATCTTAAATATTTAATTCAAAGGCTATCTTGATTGTTTCTTTGGAATCTCACAATGTGAGTACAGTAAAAATGAAGTAAAATTACATATACGCAATCCCAGCCTCCAAGCCCGTTTTTTCTTTTGAAATTTTATCTCAGCTGCATCTTTTGAAGAGAAGCAGATATTACATGGATTAATTAGTATCTGAGTTAATTAGATTACATACACACACAAAATATGCATAGCTAATTTGATAGTAGTTGACAGGCATATATACAAAAGCGAATGAGTAAAATTCACATGTTATTGCTTGTTATGCATAAATACCTTTGAATTTGGAACAATAAAATCCACGGGTGCTGTTGAGGCGGCATATGCCTTTATTGAAGGAAGAACACCGAACACAGTCACCAGAAAGTTTGATGTTAACGGCAAAGTCAGAAGTAATGAATGTGAATGGATTAGGAGAGAAAGTCAACATATTGGCTGGAAGCTGAACCCTTGAACATGTTGCTAAAGAAGGTGGAGGATGATCTTGATCTTGAGATCGGAAGAAGATGGTCTCATGATTACTTTTAGCACATCCTGTATACTTCAAGAATTGTTTTGGAAAGCGTGTAATTTAGCGAGCTATTACATTTGTACATGGTTATTATATTTGGTAAGATATCAAAGCGACCCAAGGGTGAGCTTGCAGGAAGAGTAATAGGAAGAGTAACATTGCAGCACAACGCATCACACTCATCTTTTTCCAAACGCTTTTGTAAATCTGTGTCTCTGACGAAAACTACAGGGTTGAATATGTATCCTACTCGTGTCACTGGAAACTGCTTTTTCCCAAAGTACACAGTTTTGTTAGCGTTGGGGTGTTCATCGTCACAGCCATGAATGGGCAACATTCCACAGTGATTGCGTTGTGGAGTGGTGAAAGGGAACGAGAGGTTGCCAAGATTCCCACAGTGAAACGAAGGTGGGCACTCTCCACCAGAATCAGAAGATAGAACAAGCATATGGTCAGCCAACAAGGGCAATAAGAAGAAGAAAACGAACAAATAAACAGGTAGAACCATTCTTCTTCTCAGACACCCTTACTCGTAGAGATCAAGTTTAGTGTATATGAGATGAGACTATGGTTTGCTTGAAGGTTTTATCCAATTGGGGAATCGAGTTTTTCAATTCGTTCTCCCCGGAACACGCGGCAAGACTCAAGTGGAAGGTCTGATACACGGCAGTTGACTTGGCTCAAATACCAAGACCAAGAAGACTAATGAAACACGTGTCCTTCTCTCACCTCACCATACTCATCCACTTCTATTTATAAGGAGTTTTTTTGCTCAAAACTATTTATAAGGAGTTAGAGAAGACTTTTTTAATTATATTTATAAATCACGTCTTTAAATTTTTGCTATTTGTAAAATTTTAACTAGTCTTTTGTTTTTATGAGGTGGAGTGTACTTTAAATAAAAAAAGAGTTACAAAGTCGTTAAATTTTAAAATAGAATTAATAAAGTTTAAGGGTTTCTTGATCTAGAGACATATTAGAAGAACGAATAGAATAATTTATTTCACACACTCTCTTAAATGTTTGGTCCTTCAATAATTGTGCTCACAGTGGACATAATCCCCTAATAAATATGGTTACTTTATTCAAAATGCAACAAGCATATAAATTTTTTTTGCCATAGCACCAAACATATGAATAGGTATTACAATAGATTACGTTGCTCTGACATGTGTAAAAATTAATATTCTATCTAGTCTTAAATATAAAATAAAATTAGTTTTAAAAAATTTAAAGAAACTAATTATATATATATGGAAAAAAATTATTTTCACATTTTTCATTTACAATCCCGTTTATATACATATACATATATATATATATATATATATATATATATATAAACAGCATCGTAAATAAAAAATGTGAAAAAGCAGAGGAATTAATAAATAAGCAGAAAGGGAAGGAGGGAAGACGACTCAACATTTGAGAAAGCGTGTTGCAGACGCGGAATGCATTACAACTTTTGATAAAGCTCGTTTGTTATGTTACCCCATACGCTTTAGAACTTTTTCTTGCCTTGTCGACGTGCCAATAATAAAAAGGGCGGTTTGGAAATGAATGATATTGATATTCATTACTCCCTCCAATTAAATAAATCATGACTTTGTTTATCTGGAAGTTAATATAAGTAATATTTCTGAAAATTTAAACTTTTTTTTGCCCCATTTTTTCACCTTGTTAACTATACACTATAAAAAAAAACCGGCCATTTGTCACGGTTAACTTGTAATGGTTTTAAAAAAACCATTACAAATGAACATTTTGGCGTGCATTTATCACGGTTTTAAGCCAAACCGCCACAAATTAGTAACGGAAGCATTGGCGCCAAATGGTGACCATTTTGCTTCGATTTTTGTAGCGGTGACACAAAACCAAACCGCCACAAATATGGCGCCAGCCTTGGCGCGTTATGGCGCGAAGTTTGTTGCGCTTATTTCCTAGCGGTTTTCTCAAAATAACCACTACAAAAGTTCAAAAGGACAAAATTTTGTTACGGTGAGAAGAAACCGACACCTTAACCGCGCCCAAATGTTATGATTTGTAACGTTTTGCCTGTAACCACTACAACATGTATTCGAAACGACACAGTTTTGTCACGGTGAGAAGAAACCGACACCTTGACCGCGTCCAAATGTTAAAATATGTAACGGTTTAGGCTAAAACCGCTACAAACTTTATTCTATAAATAGGCATCTGTACAACAACTATAAATATTCAAAAATATTCTAAATCAGGATTATCGCTAAAAGAGCATTCTCTGCTTGGTTGTCGAAGACATGCATATATCTGCAGCGCTGATCTCGAGAGATGAGAGTTGCAGATATTTGCCTCCCTTCTCATCATTCAAGCCAATGATGTTCTTTTAGTGAAAATCCAGATTTAGTTATTCCATTGACTTGAAGACTTCTCCTCTTCTAAAGATTGTTCAACATACCATCGGAGATTGGGTCCAATATAGACACCAATCTGTCTGGGAAATATTTCTGATCAAAATGAGTCAGTGAGTTTTTCTAGGGAGATCGGTGGCTATACTGAATCCGAACCTTCATCGGCATGTTGGACAATTTTCAATAAACTTGTTATTATTAACCTCAGCTCTTTTAGGGAAATTAAAGAAAACAATTGGGAATGTTTTTATTGTAATAAAGAAAAAATTCCAAACTAATTAGTTTGGAATTTTTTTAAAAAATATTAAATTTGTAGCGATTTTCTTAAAACTGTTACAGAATTTCAAAGGTTATTTATTTTGTAGCAGTTTTATAATTGCTACAAATGTTCAAGAAGAACGAGGCACAGTCGTCGCAGTTGAGGTGGCAGTTTTGCTCTAAACCGTTACAAAATTTCAAAGGTCATGTATTTTGTAGTGGTTAATAAACCACTACAAATTTCCACGAAGAACGAGGCACATTCGTCACGGTGGAGGTGGCGGTTTTGTTGTAACCGTTACAAAATGCATTCCTTTTGTGACGGTTTTTTGGGTAATCGCTACGAAGTGCATTGGTTTTTATACTTTCCTTTTCACTTTTGAAATTCACGTGCGCTTTTTAGTTACTGTTCACCTATCAATTTCAACTTTTACCTTTCACCATCATGGTTTCTAGCGACAAGGGAAAAGAGAAAGTAGTTGAACCCCCAAGAAGGCCTATCAGGGGTAGTAGTAGTAGTAGAGGTAGGAGAGGGCGTGGGCCTCTAAATATCCCCCTTCAACCCCCTCAGATAAATATCCCCCTTTAGCCCCCTCAGGTTGGGAATGAGTTTGACGACCTCTTTGTAAATGATCCAATCCCACACCCAGAGACCCTAGAGATCGTAGATGGAGGACAAGACGCAAGTCTGTCGTTTGACGACATCTTCAATGATGAAGATGATAAGGGGGTCCGGATTGAGATTCCCATAGCAGAAGCGGAGTGGTTTCTCGACCAGGAGAACGAGCGGGACCAAGGAAACCCCCGACCGTCGTCTTTTCGTTCCACCGGATTTGCGGTGGATGTCGAAGGTAAGTATAAGTATTTTATTGGCGAAAAATAAAATTTAAATTCCTGACGTGTAATGAAAATTTATTTAAATACAATACAACAATTTTGTTATAATTGTGCAGATCCACATGGGAACGTCAACAAGAGGACGCTGGATGTTCACACACTCAGTCAGGAGGACAACATCTACCGCGTGATAGTCCCCTGGAACGTGGACATGGACCAGCAGATCGGCAGTAGTGGTCACCTGTTGAACCGATTCCTGTCACAACTTGGCGGTAATTGGGTATGGTTCCCGATCTATTTCCACGATTGGAAAAAGGTCCCAAAGGACAACAAGGAGAAGGCGTTTGAGGACGTTGTGCAGGTAAGTTATGTTGTGTAATTTTATTTTACATGTTAATAGTTTTAAGTTGTATAAATTGGGGTTAATTTAGTTATGTATTTCTTAAATGATTATTACTTAATTACTAATTATTTTATGATATAGAAAAATTTTAAACTGCGAGCCGAGGCGAAGAGGTATGTGAAGATGAAAATGGGAAAAACGTGGAAGAGCCGGAGGGGTCGTCTCTACGACCAGTAGAATAGAGATGGGACTATGCCTCTGCAACAACTGATAGAGAACGTCCCAGACGGCGTGGACAAATGACTGGGCAACTTTTGTCCAATTAGAAGGAGTGCAGAGGGACATGTACGTTTTTTTAATTAATCATAGTTTTGTTTTTTAATTAATCATGAGGGTATTGTATAGTTTAAAATTTGTTTTAATTAACTACACCTCTATTTTACCTTAATTGGATAAAAAACTCATTTATTTTGTAGGCTCTATCGCAAAGGAACACCAGAAGCAGGGCAGCTCAAAGGGTCAATCACACGACAGGATCCAAGACGTTTGTTGTGACGTACAGTGAGATGGTATGTTAACTCACGTAACTTTTTATACAAACTTTCTTTATTGGGAGGTTGACGAAGATTGAGAAGAAAAATTATCTCTACTCTTCATTTTACTTTTTCTTTAAAAAAAAAAAACCCAAAAAAGCTTTTTGTCGCGGTTTAAAACCGCCACTAACAACAAAAAAACCGCTACCAATTTAAAATTGCTACAAAACATCGAAAAAACCGCTACTAAACTAAACCGTTACAAAAACCGCAACCACAACCGCTACAAAGTGATACGTTGAGATCAAAATAAATACCCCCACCAAATCACATTCAATATGCTTCAGTTTTGATTTCTACACACGTTTTCTCTCCAGCTTCTCTCATATTTTACGTTTTCTCAACGAGGCAAAGTGTTTGAATTGGGTAAGTGTCACTCAGCTTGATCACATCTAGTGATTATCGAAATATTTGTTTTTTCTTCTACCCTCTTGATATTAACTTCTTTTATTTTACAGGTACATTTTTCCAATTTTCAACTTCTTTTCTACTTTCACATACTTATTCATCGATCCACTTTCTCACACTTTTGTTTTATAATTCATTTTATTTTAACTAACTCATAAATTATTGTTATTATACTTAGATATTCTCATTGTTTTCCATATCTATACTACCTTATACAATCGAATATCATATTTTAATATCATTTATTTTCAGTAAAAATATAAATGAGTAATAATTTAACATTTTTTAATTACAATAAGAATTGTTAAATATTTTTTTAAAAAAATTTCACCAATTTGTTGCGGTTACAAAACCGCTACAAATACCAAAATAACAACATGTGCCAAAACTACTTTTCAAACAAATCACAAGAATTTTTGTAGCGGTTTCCAAAGCGCCACAAATATAAAATAAAAAATGGCGCCAAAACTTTTTGCAAAAATATTGGTGGGAATTATTTGTGGCGGTTATCAACCACGACAAATATTATGAAGGTAAACTTTTTTCAGATATTTGGACAATTTAGTAACGGTTATATAACCGCGACAAATGTAAAATAAAAAATGGCGCCAAAACTTTTTTCAATTTGTAACGGTTTTTTTACCGCGACTATTGTGTATATAAGTTGTCAGCTTAGCCTTATATAGTGGCGGTCAACTTTAACTGCTACAATTACAGTAGCGGTTTATGTGCATGTAGTAGCGGTTTATTTTAACCGCTATAAATTGCTTTGTTTCGGTGATTTTCGTTGCGGTTTGACTAACCGCGACAAATGTCGTTAGTCGCGCCAAAAACCGCTACAAATGTGCGATTTTGACCGCTACAAATATCCGGTTTTTTGGTAGTGATATATATTGATATTAATTACCCCACACTCACTAAAAATTGTATTTTCAATGGAAGGAAAATGCTTCACTATTTTTCTTTCATTTAATCACTTATTACATATTTTCTCTCATTATTTTTACTTTTTTTTTCTCACATATACATTTTTTTTATATTTATTATTTTTAACTCATTTTAACCAGCAATCTGTTTTACGTAATTTGGATAGTTGTTGCTTAAAAAAAGGATTAGAGAGATGCTACTCAAAATTTTGTTCTCATTTTATATAATTAAAGTCTTCCCTAAATGAAGTAGGCATTCATTTATTCTCATTTTATAGATTTTTTTTTTTAAAAAAATGATATAGTCATTCGTTTCTAAGTAAAACCATTCTTGAGGCATTATAATGCCTTTCAATTTTAAATTTGGTAGTTGTGTGCTTTTTTTCTTTTAATTCAATCTTTTTATTTACTTTGTCAACATAATTAGATTCTATATATTGGGGCTGATATACTAATACAGTAAAGTTACATGAGCTGACAGTACTAAAAAAAGTAAAATTAAAAGATTTAATAAATAGAAAAACTATACATGTAGTAAATTAAAAATTGAAGTAAACTATAGGTATCTCAAAATAATTTTCCCTTCATTTCCAGACTACCATTTTTCTTATAATTTTGCGGTCACTAACAGCAGATCTTTGATAACCATCAATCTTTAAGACTATGTTTGCGAGTTTCATTTTGGAGGGAAAGAAAAGGAAAATGAGGGTTTTGGTAATCGCTTCCCTTATTTGCAAGTTTTAAAAATAAGAGGGTTTTAGGGAAGCCTAGATGAAATATCTGCCCTAATACAAGAACCGACTCAGCAAATTATAGCTCAAGCCAGCTTTGGTCGCACAATAGCAAGAACAACTCCAATACGTGAGTGGTCAATGCTTTGAGAGAGCAACTTGCTTCACGCTCCTTGCTCGTCGCCCCTCCCCCAAGGCGGTTTTAGATTATTATCATCTGACACATGCCATTATCAGAGACCCCCACGACGAATTAACCAACCAAGGGCGGTAGGTAACAAAACCATGACTAAAAATAAGACTGACAAACCTCATGGCACAAGTACCTAGAGCATACCAACCATACTAGCTGGTGAGACAGAAAGAAAAACAGATTAACGTGTTGCAAACCACTACCAAGCTCTAGAACATCGGATGATGGGAGATGGAACCAAAGGTTTAAGGCACTAGAAGCAATGATACTCCATCTACTAGGAGTCCTATCGTTGATTAAAAAAGAGTATTTTATAGATGACATAGCATTGGTGGAAATGCTAAGAAAGTTCGCATTCCTGAACGGATGACTCTATGATGGCTCAATAGACCCGGACAAACATTTGGCCCAATATTGATAAAGAATGCATATTGTAGTGATGCCATAGGACGCAAGGACGCTTGTAAGTGTAAAGGTTTTGGATCTAGCTTAGTCGGACTTGCACTGAAGTGGTTTACCAACCTACCAACCAACTCAATAAGATCATTCACCAAACTGAATGACTTGTTCGTACAACAATTTTCCAGTAGTCGAAATCTTAAAAAGCAACCTAACAACCTCTACCAGGTCATCCACGTGCATACACAAACATTCTAACATGGCACACGTAAAAATTGTAGCAAATAAATATCTTTATTAGCATTTCTAAATGTTGAGAACCCAACTTTAAGGGTGTACTGTAGCACAATACAAACTTAGCCATGAAGGTACAACGTACACTCCAACCAACCAAAATTCTTAGCTTGATCAGATATTACAATAGTGCGTACTAGCGATTGCGGACTCATATTAACCAACAAGGTTATACAATGGTAACTTGTCTAATACAAAAAACACATTGAATTGAGATTTATTTACCACATATATGGACAGACGCACCAAAGACACTAGCCATAAAATCCACGAAGTAATGCATTACTTGGTGCAAAATGTGAAATACCTTAGTTACACAAGCTTTGTTGTCCACACATAATCAATATACCAATTAACCAAAATTCCTGTGCTTGGATAAATATTATGATAACACCACAGTATGTGCTAACAAACAAAGTTCTGTATTTGCATGCCTACACCAAATGGAACATATCAACCACGCATAACATGACACCTGGAACTTTTGGGCAAAGCAGGACATCAATGAGTCAGTAGGTCTTTAAGCCTCCAATCTTGTCGCATCATTCTAGATAGAGATGACAGACCATGGGACGAATCTATGGTGCTTTGATAACTAGCAGGGCCATAGTAGGGAAGTGGAGGTCTATGCCCTCATGTTCAAACAGAATACCATCACCCTTTTAGTTCCTGCTTGTCTCAACCTTGCCTTTGCCCTTATTCTGCTCTGCAATGGCTATCGAGACTGAGATCACTTGGTTAGACGGAATGCTTGGCTGGCCATCCGCCTTGGCACGATCTAGCTTATCGTGTCACAAGTATATAGGGACCAAGATCAAGGTAAAAACAAACTCTAACTACAGCCTTTTGAGAAATTAGTTGAAGACAAGAAAGCCAAGAAAAGGGCCTAAATGAACACCGTAGGATATATGAAGGCATTCAATTGCTAGGATCATGAACTACTCTCCAAACCAATTGCTCATCAAGCTTGGAGAGTGGGGGGCTTATTGTAAGGCCCAAAACTCATCACCTGCAGCCCAAAGACAAGGCAACAGAAGCAAGGTCCAAGAGCATGCGCCTGGCCTAAGACTAACCTTCATCTCGGTATGCCTAGTCAAATCTCAATGCTCGATCCACGGCCACATATCTGAAACTTCAGGATCTCCACCTCCCTCGCAATTTCCCTAGATCCACAAAAGAAGGAACAAACTCACCTGACTCCATGCTATAAATAGGTGCCACCATATGCTTAGAACACACAAGCTACTCCACTCGCATTTAATCTTTTTTCACATTGTACTCGACATGATCGGAGCCTTCTCATATTTGCTTCCTTATTTACTATCTTGTACCCAATCAAGATCAATAATACGACTGCTCTTTATTTTCTTATTCTTTGTTCCCATAACAACTTCCTGCTTTAATTTGTTCGTTAATCTCTCCATTGTTGGAGCCCTTAACAAAATTTCCTTCTTGCAAATTATTGCACAAACAACTACGTAACAAATGCTACCCTATCTCGAAATCTCATAGTAAATGAATGAAATAGATTAAAATCTTGCTGAACGTGGAAACATCCTGTAAAATTTAATCTTTTTGGATAATTATTTAGTACTCCTCCGATGCTAAATATTGGACATAATTTATAGTACGAATTACACTACAAAATATATCATATATTTAGGACCAGATGTAGTACTAAGCAAGGGTAATGTTTATGGTTTCAGAAGGTGGGGGGGGGGGGTAGAGGAGGAAGATTGAGAAGGGCAATCTATGTGCGTATAAGAAAAATAAGATGCAAGTATTTATAGTTTATCTTTTTTACAAGCCACTTGAAACTATAAAAGAATCTAATTGAAAATAAGGTGAAATTATAAGAATTTGATTAAAAATATTTTAGGGACCTTACAAAAGATAAATAAAATTATAAGGATATGAATATTAAAAAAAAAAAAAGTAAAAACTATAAGGACATCTTTTTTATCTGACACGGATATGATTAAAAATCATAAGAAACTATAGAAACTTGGATATTAATTCTCATATATGTGGAAGGTTTGTCATAACTCACACATTTAACATGTTCATGTATAAATGGTCAAACTTACAACCCCACACATAAAGATATATTAGAGGAGGTGCTTTTTAGGTAAAAAAGAGAGGAGGTTTTCTGGTGTCATTTGGCTACAACACCTTTGAAAATATGCTTTAGATTATATGTTTTCTAAAAATCAAAATTCACTCTGAAAGATTAAGGGGGAAAAATCAGAACAACTTTTTAATATTTTGTTATTTTTCATTAGAAGAGAAGCAATATAATGCTTTGAGCAAAAAAAGCAATATAATGCTATTAAAGCTTTTTTTTTTTTTACCCTCAATTTTATATTGATATGTTTTTTTGAAATGATAATTCAAACAGGTTTAGTTTTTTGTAATTTTTTTTCAAAATTTATTCTATTAAAACAAATTACTTTTTTACCCTCCATTTTATATTTTAGATATTTTTTTGAAATGATAATTTAATTAGCTTTTTATTTTTTTTTTCCTTCAAAATTTACTCTAACAAATTGATTTTTAGCCGGTGATTCTAACAAATTATTAAACAAAGGGATATAAACCTTAAAAATAGAGAAAGTTGTAATCAAAAGCTTATTACTCTCTCTAGTTTCTTTTTTCTTTTTTTATCTCCCCCATCTTCTTTCCAAACCAAACATTACTCTCTAGTCTCCACCCAACTGGAGCAGGAAAGTCGACTGGTGTGGTCTAAAGAGGGGATGAGCGGATTTTGGAAAGAATTGAAGTATGTGTTCATTTCTCCTTTGCTAAGGTACGAAACTTAAGCTTGTGGAGTAGTATTTTGGGCTTTGAAACTTCAAGATTGTTTGAGGTAAGATTAAATCCCTTCTGTTAGATATGATTTATTTTTAGATGATGCCAAATATACATGTTAAATAATAAGAGCAAAAATTTTACATAATATATTTATCATATACATTGACTAACTATTATGTTTAACGTGAAATATATCTTGTAAATTAGTCAAGTAAATATTAGAAAATATCAAGTTGAATTATGGAGAATAATCAAAAAGAAGATTAAGAAGCTATTGAATAAAGAAGTTATCAAATATGAGCAGAAGAAATCAAGGGGGGAAAAAGTTATTGAGTTGGATTCATGAGAATAATCAAAGAGGAAGAAGGAGAAAGAGATTGAAGACATTAGTCAAGAAAGCAAAGAGTTATCAAAAGGATTTTGGAGAATAATTAATAAGAATAAGAGAAGAGATTACAGAAAAAAGAACTTACAAAATATGATGGGAATATCAATATTCAAGTTCTTAGATTTGATATTGGAAGTCTCTATAATCAAATATAAGTTGGAATGACTTAAATAAAAGTTAAAGTGCCTTATATGGAAGTTATATCAATTCCGCTCGAGTTGCACCTCCAGAAGTAATTTCTACATGTTTTACTCAAGTTAAGGAAGTTCCACTCGAGTAATGGTCATATTTCAGCATACTCTGTTCAGCCTTGTTTTCATTTAGCATGATAGAGGTTCGATAATTTAATCATATCTCTCGAACTATAAATCCAATTAAAGTGAAAATTATGTGAAACTAAACTCTAAATAAGGTTTATGGACATCTATTTTGTGTTCAAAGAGTTTAAAATGAAAGAGATATGAACTTTAAAAATTGGTATGCGAAATCAACACTGTGTTCCAGACCAATAGCTACTAATTTGATCATAAAGTTTGGAAGACAACAAATTTGGAATTGGTTTTTATTGCATTAAAAAGAAGAATTGAAGAGCACTCTGGAAATAGGTCATTTGCCAAATTTGAAGTTGTAGTCGAAGAATTATGCCTATTGGAACTTGATCTCTGTGCCAAATTATCAACCTAAAAGTATTCAACAAAAATCCTTCTGCATCACTTGAGTGATGAAGGATCACTCCAGCTATGTGCCTTATCACCTGTAAGTTACTAGTCAGTGATCTCTTTGAAAACCCAAAGGATCACTCGAGTTATGTTTGATCACTCTAGTGATGTCCTATTTTTTTTACATGGTCATTAGCAAGGTATTAGAAAGTGATTGAGTAATTCTGTGAAATTCTGATAGATCACTCGAGTGAGAGACATGTCACTCAAGTGGTGCTCGAAAATTCTAAATCACTATCCAATAATCGGACAATAATAAATGAATCACCCGAGTGCAATAAAATCACTTGAGTGATATTTGCAAAGCTGAGCCATCACTGTCCAGCTATTACCCGACTGTGAGATAATTATTTCATCAGATCGCTTTAGTGATGCCTAGTCACTACAGTGATCTTATACTATTTTCAGAATCACTAGCTAGTAACCCTTTAGTGAAAGAGTTTGAAGAACAAAATATCACTCAAATCATGATACATCACTCTAGTGATGAGACAACACTAGCAAGATCACTTGAGTGATATTGTTCACGTATTTTAATTAGCGTCTCAGATTTTTCGATATTCTTTCAAACTCATTTAAATCTTGATTATATTGCTTCTAATCATCCTTGATAATTACTAATCAAGTTTATATGAATATAACATATAATTAAACTTATATTAGTTCAACGACCAAAAAGCAACTTTTTTTCAAAAACTTCAACAGCTACTTCCAACGGACTTCTAACAACCATCTTCTCAACGAGAAGAAGAAAAAGCTCAATGGCCAAATACTATTCATCAACTATAAATAGAAAATCATTCAAAACATAGAGAGGAAAGAGCCTATGCCTACAATGTCTGTATGTCAATACTCTGAATCTTACCCAACAAAGCTCTATAATAATACTCCCATATTGTACTTCAGTGTTAAACCTTATCTACTTCATAGAGAGGAGTATTCTTTCATTGTATCCTTGTGAGAGTTACTCAAGATTGAGATCTTAAATGAGAAATAGATTGTAATTTTACAAGTTGTAAGGGGGAATAATTCTCAAGTATGAGATTAAGCTTGAGGTTGTTGAGGTTCTCAAGTACCTGTCAAACTTGTAAAGACTTTTCTTGTGTCCGGATTAAACAAGAACATAGTGGATTGAAAATCTCAGGTAGAGCCTGGAGACTAGATGTAGATTATCGAGGATTAGACTGAACTAAAATAAATCGCAATTTGCATCTTCTCTTCCCAAAGCTCTTATATTTTCAGCATATATGATTTGTATAATTGTCTGTGGATTTATGATTCATTAGTTTCATACCTATTGATTTCACTAAGATGCGAAAATATTTTCAAAATTCTTAAATTTTTATCTTACACCAAATTCACCCCTTTTTTGGGTGTTAGCCAGTTAAAACATCTTCTCTTATTTCTTCCTTCCTAGCTAGCTGCTTTCTTTGATCTCGGAGGAAAAAATATGATATTAATTCGGACATACTGAGGTTTGGGGTGTTTAAATGGTGTTCGATTGACATATTGGAGTTTGTTTGATGTTCTCAAACAAATCTAATCTGAAGAAATTGTTTGATTTGGAATTTTGACTCAAACCATAGTTGTTGATTGATTTCGAAATTTTATGATGTTTTGTGTAATTTCAAATGACTGTATACTTCACAAAACTTTTCATAAACATGGCGAAAAATAGACATTGAGATCCCAACAATATAATGTAGCAGGGCTTAGAAGAGGGCTTAGGACACTTCTAAGCCAAGTTACAAAAACATTCCACAAGCTCAAACATGAGTTTCTCTAAACCCTTTAATCAAACATCATTCATTCAAAATAAAATAAAATAAAAAAAAAATTCAGTAAATTGACTTCCCCTTACAACATTGGATAACTAGTTAAACTACTCAATCAGTCATTCATAATGAGTTTCCAAAATCAATGGAAACTACTGAGTTAAGCTCCTAGTTAATTATGTTCTGACATTAAGATACAGTAAAACTAGTTTTCCAATGGTGATCATACTGTAGGGGGAGGGTCTTGTGGCTCCGAGTTTTTCAATGATGCATCTTCATCCCTATGTACTGAGGTTGGAAGAGATGTATAAATCTCCCTGTTTGGAAACCCAGCACCATGAAACTCTAGATGCTTAAGATCATAATTGCCATTTTCAATTTTCTGCAGAAACTCCATTACTTCACACATGGAAGGCCTTAACTCCACATCCCTCATTAGGCACCGAAAAGCTAATTTAGCCACTGAGATTATCATCTCCCTAACCTTGTCATCTGACTCAAAACCAAGGGAAGGATCTACCAGCTCACTAAATGCACTTCTTTGAATCTTCTTAACTGCCATATTTGCCAATTAATCTTATCGGTGGCCCTTGTAAAGATAGCAGGCTTAGACGATATCAGCCATAAACACAGTCAATTCATGTAGAAATTTACAGACTAGCAATGTTTTGAACTGAGACTTCTCCACACAAACAACTGCAATATAAGAAATTCTATTATCTATGTCTACAAAATAATTAACAAGTAATAATACTCTGAGATAAATGGAAAACAGAGAGACTCATGTGTCGTTTGGGTAAATACTTAGAATGTTATGGGAGCTCATTAGCTATTGCTATAGACTTGAAAGAAATTTTCTTGTGCTTTGTCATGATCAAACAAGATTTCGAAAAGCCTCGAGAGAAATGAGGTTCAAATGTACTTGTCATAGTTCAGCGGAAAAGAATAAGCTCAATGGAAGCTGGATAAGGGAATATTCTTTGGGAGGATTGTACATCATTGTGCTTACTAGTACTACATTAGTTGACTTGGACATTGACTTAGAACTAGACTTGGAATAGTGGCCTGGAAAATAAGGGTAAGGCGCAACCCATTCGTTAGCATGACTTGAATATTCTACTATTGAGACACGAAGCAAAAATGATTTTAGTTCTTTCCTAGTATTCCTCATTAGGGTCAGAAGGTATAATTGTATTTTAGTTCTTTCCCTTTTTTATGGATCAATGTCCAGGCTTTATCTGTATAAAGATGTTTATGCAGCATTACTTAAATGTGTGGCCCCAGATGTTAAGAACTTGATTGGATATTGTTTATTTCTCTGGCAAGGCACATGATATTTTTTTGGATATAAGATCGGAATAAACAATAATTTGTTTTATTTTAGAATTACAGTTATGCTCAAATGTAGTCACCAATTTATTTTAGTTTATAAATTGTTGTCCATGTGCAAATTAAAAATATAAAACTTCATATTCTATAAAAAAGAAAAAAATTATTTTTCTTTAGAATTTGTTAACCATGCATATTAAGAATATAGATGATAACTAAGCTATACAGGATCCTAAATAATTAGGTGGGAAAAATGGAGATAGCTGAAAATGAGTAAAAAAAATGAAGTAAAATTACCTATCATCAAACCCAACTTCCAAGCCAGCCACCTTTCATTTTGATCTTCTGTCTCAGTTTCATATTTTACCACAGTTAAAAGAAGCAGATATGAAATGAACTAAACAATGTGGGAGTTAATTACATGGGATCCACAAAAATGGAAAAAGCATGGGAAATTCAATAGTTGATAGGAATATATACAAACGAGCTTCTCCTTTTTAAAAAAAGAAAACAAAAAAAAAAAGTATAAATATCACATGTTACTTGTTAGATATAAGAAATTCTCATTCTTTTGGCAAAATGTTATGCATACCTCTGTATTTGGAACAATAAAATCCCCCGGTGTATTGAGCCGGCAGGAGCCTTTATCAATCCAGCATGTAGCACAGTCAGGAGAAACTTGAATGTTAATGGAGAATTCAGAAGCTATGAATGTGAAAGGATCAGAAGAGAGCGCCAGCATATTGACTGGAAGCTGAACCCTTTGACATTCTGCTAAAGAAGATGGAGGATCATCTTGATCTTGCGTTCCAAAGAAGATGGTGACATTATTACTCTTACCACACCCATACCTCAAGAATCGCTTTGGAGGGCTAACTCTGATGCTCATGTTGCATTTGTAAAAGGTTATTGTACGTCTTGAATGATTTGGAAAGAACCCAACGGAGAGGTCGGAGGAAGAGTACAAGGCATCACAGTCTCCTTTCTCCAAACGCTTCTCTAAATCTGCATCTCTAACAGAAACACGATGATATTGCAGAAAAGGGAAAACTGACGAAATTCATTCACAAAAACAAATGATGCAGTATACACGCATATATTTTGTTGCTAGCATTTTCTCTTTCTTTTAACTAATTCTGATTGCCCCCATTATTTACTAAAAAGCCCCTATAACAAAATGCATATATCAATAACAGAATGCATGTATCAATACTCCCCCCTAAAAAGAATCCTTGTCCACAAGGATTTCATGGGTAGGACTGGCAGTAGTGGGAAAGTCTGGAAATTGCTGTTGAATACTAGGAAGATTTTCCCAAGTAGCATCCTCAGGTTGAGTAAACTTCCACTGAATTAAGACTTGAGTGATAGGAAGGTGGTTGCGGCGAATGAGCTTACGGCCCAGAATGGCTTTCGGTTCAAGAGTGAACTGACCATGTTCATCAACAGGTGGGAGAGACTGAGGAACAGAAGCAGACGGCCCAGCATGTTTCTTAAGGAGGGAAACATGGAAAACTGGATGTACCCTGGTGGCTGAAGGAAGATCAAGCTCATAAGCAACAACACCAATTTTTTTCAACACCCGAAATGGACCAGAATAACGTGCAGCAAGTTTATGAAGAGAAGAATTGTTCAGCAAATTCCGCCTAAAGGGATGTAACTTCAGGTAGACCATATCACCAATAGCAAATTGACAATTTAACCTGTGCTTATTAGCTTGTTGGATCATTCGGTGTTGAGCCTTCAGCAAATGACCCTTGAGACGCTGCAAGACCAGTTCACGAGATAAGCAAGTACAGTCGATTAAATCATTAGGAGAGTGGCCAGCAATGTAGGGCAAATGGACTGGTGGAGCTACGCCGTAAACAGCCTCAAAAGGGGTCATCCCAATGGCTGAATGGTAGGTGGTGTTGCACCACAATTCAGCTAGAGCTAGCCACTTTGTCCATTGTTTAGGAAAATCACCTGTCATGCACCGGAGATAACACTCCAAACAGCGATTAAGAACCTCGGTTTGCCCATCCGTTTGAGGATGATAAGCGGAAGAGTAAAGGAGGTTAACACCATATAAACAAAATAGTTCTTTCCAAAACTTGCCATAGAAAATCGGATCACGATCAGTAACAATGGATTTAGGGAACCCATGTAATTTCACTACAGTATCCATGAAGATATGAGCCACATCCACAGCTGTAAAGGGGTGTTTAAGTGCCATAAAATGAGCAGCCTTAGAAAGTCTGTCTACCACAACTAAGATAGTGGTCTTTGAATAAGATTTTGGTAACCCACTAATAAAATCCATAGAGTTCAGTCCAAACATGTTCCGGAGGAGGGAGAGGCTGAATAAGACCTGGTGAAGCTACCAACTCAAGTTTGAGACGCTGGCAAGTAGTGCATTCTCGCACAAAATTATGAACGTCCTTCTCCATGCCCTTCCAATAGAAAAAAGAAGCCAAACGCTTAAAGGTAGAGTGAATACCTAAGTGACCACCTATACCATCTGCATGAAAAAATTGAAGTAGGTCCTGATGAAGATTACGATCAGCTGCAACCACCAGTTTCCCTTTCCGTTTAAGGAGCTGATGCTGCCAAGAAAACTTAGAGTGGGAGGCTGGATTCAACTCTAAGTCCTTAATTAATGTCTGTAAGGCCTGATCAGTGAGCCACGAATCATGAACTCTTTCATAAAGAGGAGAAACCTGAAGAGAAATGGCAGAACAAGACCCTTCAGGTTTGCGAGAAAGGGCATCAACCATAACATTATCACTACCTCGCCGGTAAACAATTTCATAGTGCAGGCCCCACAGTTTATGCAGCCACTTAAACTGATCCTGATTCAAATCGCGCTGCTCTAATAGGTGCTTTAGAGGAAGATGGTCAGTGTGAATTAAAAATTTACGACCCCCTAAATAGGAGCGCCACTGCTTGATAGCAAATAAAATAGCCAAGATTTCTCGTTCATAAGTGGAGAAATGCCTATTAGTAGGAGGAAGAGTCTTACTAGCATAAGCCAAAGGGTGCCTATTTTGGGAGAGGACAGCCCCTAAGCCAGAACCAGAAGCGTCAATCTCGATGACAAAAGTGTCATTAAAGTTCGGTAAAGCTAAAACTGGAGGAGACATCATAACATTTTTAAGAGTTTGGAAGGCTGTGGCAGCCTCAGAAGTCCATACAAACTTCTCATGCTTGCGTAATAGATCAGTTAAAGGACGGCTGATAGAACTAAAATTCTTGATGAAGCGACGGTAGTAGCCCGTAAGACCGAGAAAGCCTCGTAATTCGTGAAGGAAAGAAGGGACCGGCCATAAAGAAATAGCCTCTAACTTGTGAGGGTCATCCTGGACACCTTGAGTAGAGATGAGGTAACCCAAATAATCAACCTGGGTAGCAGCAAAAACACACTTGGAATGTTTGGCAAAAAGCTGGTGGTGCCGCAGAACAGATAAGGCAGATTCCAAGTGGAGCAAATGTGAAGGCCAATCCTTGCTATACACCAGAATGTCATCAAAGAATACCAAAACAAATTTGTGCAAGAAGGGTTTGAAGACGGAGTTCATTAGACCTTGGAAGGTGGCAGGGGTGTTTGTGAGACCGAAGGGCACAACCAAGAATTCATATAAACCCTCATGAGTGCGAAAAGCCATTTTAGCAATGTCATCTAATCGCATCCGAATTTGATGGTACCCAGTGCGTAAGTCCAACTTGGAGAAAAATTGAGATCCTGTCAGTTCATCCAGTAGCTCATTAATAACAGGAATTGGAAATTTGTTCTTGATTGTGGCTTCATTTAATCGGCGATAATCAACACAGAACCTCCAAGTACCCTCCTTCTTTTGAATTAGAACCACTGGAGCAGCGAAGGCACTATAGCTCCTCGAATAATGCCATTATGAAGCATTTCCTGAATCTGATGCTCAATCTCTGTTTTCTGAATAGGGCCATAGCGATAGGGTCGACAACTGATAGGGTTGTTATCCTTGAGGGAAATGGAATGATCAAAGGCCCGAGAAGGAGGCAAAGTAGTAGGCTCTCGAAAAATATCAGTAAAGGAGTCCAGGAGGGTCTGCAGCTCATGTTGTTGGTCACTGGAAAGAGCAGAACCAGTCTCAAGTTTCACTTGCAAGTGGGAAGGCGCATGAATGAGATATAACTCATTAGCAACAACAAATTCACGAAGAGCTGAAACCTCATCAGAACAGAATTGAGACCTAGAGTTCAACCCGTGGAGCAAAATAGTCTGACCATTTAATTTAAACTCAAAGAGCTCTAAATCCATGTCCATAGAAAAATGGCCTAATGTCTGAAGCCACTCAACCCCTAAAATAGCATCGTAGCCCCCAATTTTCATCACCAGGAAGTCAGAACAAAAATGCGAACCACCCATATCCCAATTCAATTGAGGACAGCACTTAGAAATACACACCTGTCGACTATCAGCAACTGCCATTCGAATGGGGGGCCGGTCTTGCATTTTCAGGTTGAGGCGCTTAACCACCGAGACGTCAAGGATGTTATGGGTGCTGCCTGTATCGATAAGGAGGACGACTTGCTGATTCTTAATTCGGCCCATTAGTTTGAGGGTTGAGGTGTTAACACTACCGTCAATGGCATTAATATTGCCGTCGGTGACCACTTGAGTATCGCCAATCGCATCCTCAAACTGATCCTCATCGTCATCGAAAAGGAGCATATAGACATGGGAATCCTTGCATCTGTGACCAGCAGAATATTTTTCCGGGCACCAGTAACACAACCCCTGCTGGCGCCGGTCATCCATTTCCCGTTTAGAGAGTTGACGCGTGGGCTTCAAAAATGACCCAGAGGACGGTGTAGAGGAAGGGCTCGAAATGGAGCCAGAGGAAGACGTTGTGGTGTCGGGTTTGGCTAGCTGAAATGGAGGCTTGAGTGGATCCGACGGAGATGGGTTTGGGCCAAGTTTGGAGCCCATAACGGTAGAGAATTTGGGACCCAAGTCCAATAATCGCCCGCAAGAAGAGAAACAACGATCACGTCCTGGTGCGTTCTCGTGGAGGGTCCGAATAGTGGCCTCTTGCAATTGGGCCGAGCAGGTGGCGCTGGCAAGCGACGGTGGAAAAAAATTCAGCACAAATTGGCAGATATTTGAACAGAGGCCACCAATGAATAAATTCACAGCGATGGGTTCAGGGACGTCGACCTCCGACAAGAGCTTGTCAAACTGCTTTTCATAATCGGCAACAAGCCTATCACCTTGCTGCAATTTCTTCAAAGCAATCAGGGGGTGTTCATCGTGGACGTCAGTGAACTTAGCCTCCATGTGTCTAAAATACTCATCCCAACGGATATCGGCAAACGAACGGTGTCGCATAAATGTTTGGTGCCAGCGAAGAGCATGGCCCTCGAGATGGATGCTCAGCAAACGAACGTGATGCTCCGGTGGTGTGCCGTCGACTTCAAAGAACTATTTACAGCGATAAGCCCAGCCACGGAAATCAGAGCCATCGAACCTCGGAAACTCTACACGGCTCTATTTCGTGGGAATGAAGGAAGAGGACGGTTGATGTTGCTGTTGCAGCTTGTGGAAGGAACCAAAGGGAGGAATACGAGCAGAAGAGACAGAGCCAGACCCACCGTCGTTACTGCCAGTAGTAGGTAGAGGTTGCTTGCCATTGTTTGGGTGGGGTGGGGCCGACAATCGAGTCTCCAACCCCTTCAGGAACTCCTCAAGTCGAATGGCTATTTGCTTGAGATCAGCAATGTCGTGAGTGCTCTGATCGAATTTAGCGTTCATGGTCGTGTGAAACGTCTCCAGGCGGAGCTCCAGCTCACCCAGACGGTCCTGGGATCGCGTCTCCGGCTGTGGCGGTGTCATGGCCAAAGAAAAGGCTCTAATACCTTTGATATTGCAGAAAAGGGAAAAATAACGAAATTCATTCACAAAAACAAATGATGCAGTATACACGCATATATTCTGTTCCTAGCATTTTCTCTTTCTTCTAACTAATTCTGATTGCCCCCATTATTTACTAAAAAGCCCCTATAACAGAATGCATATATCAATAACAGAAAGCATGTATCACACGATTATTGAAAGCGCCTCCAATTTGTCTCACTTGAAACTTCTTCTGTCCAAAGAGCACAGTTTTAGCAGCATTGGGGTGTTCATCTTCACAGCCATGAATGGGCAAGATTCCAGAGTGATTGCGTTGTGGAGTGGTATTAGGGAACGAGAGGCTGCCCAGATTCGCACAGTGAAAGAAAGGTGGGCACTCCAGAAGCAGAAGATAGAGCAAGAACATGGTCAGTAAACAAGAACAAGAAGACGAACAAATCAACAGGTAGAACCATTCTTCTTTCTGAAATCCCCTTCACTCATAGAGAACAAGTTTAGTCTTTGAGATGAGACTATATATGATTGATTGTTTCAAGCAGTAGCTTGAAGATTTGGTCGAAGGTCTGTGACATGGCAGTTGACTTGGCTAAAGAAAGACCAAGCCGGCCAAGAAGATAAATGAGAAACGCGTCCTTCACTAAGAATAATGTGCTTCACACACTCTCCTATTAATGCTCATGTTTGGTCCTTGACACCTAAACTACACTCCAAGGTCCTTAATTAAATATATATTTTAGGGTAACCCAGCAACTTGGTGATGTATCCACCTTATTAGTTTATTCTTCCAACAGTTAAAAAAAGGTGTGTCTATATATAAAGTTTTAAAAGATGGAGGAAAAAAGAATGAGGGATTGTAAATAAGAAAGTCTAACGACTAATTCTAAAATAGTTACATTATATTTTTGAAGTGTTAAGAATGTTATTGTAAGTTTTTGTTGTGATTTTATTAGGGCATAGCAATGGGTGAGTTGGGCAACCCGAGGCCAAACCGATAGCCCACCCATTTAACTTTAAATAGGTATGGGTTAGCCCATACCCGTACCTTAACTCATTTAAACCCATATAAATGGGCTATCACATAAATGGACAGGTTAACCGGGTTTTGGATAACCCATTTACATTTTACTTGTTTATTTATTTATTTTTTTAAAAAATATACATAAACATTAAGTATTCATCCAAATTCATCATTCCAATTTCTAAAATATGAATCTTCAAAGTTCAATAATCACAATTAACACAAAACAACATAAATTTATACAAGTACCATTATTATATAATCTTGATGTTCAAACTCCAACTTTTAAATTAAAACATTACAACTACAACTCTACAAGTTCATAGATTAACAAAATGTCATGCTTCAATTGGATTTACATGTTTCAATCTTCATGATCTTCAGATTCACTTGAAGGAATCTATTATCCGACCCAGTACTAAAAGCTAATTTTGAAGATACAGTAGATACTAGTATACCCAACAAATTGTTAGTTCTCAGAGTGTTTTGATGATCACTAACAATTGTAAACAATATTGGAAAGATTTGACAAGTCAAGGATGTTTAAAACTTGTGACTTTTCTATCTGTCAAAATCAAACCCGAGCCTATGAGTGATGAACTCGAGCCTGGATTTGACAGAAAGCATAAACTTGCAAAGCCAAAGTTCAAACTTGAGACTGAACCTGAAGTTCAGAATTAAACCTTTGGAAGTTTGCATGAACTCGAGCCTACTAAGGGCGAACTCGAGTTCATCATTGCCAGAGAGCTTTTTATCTGTTGAAAATCTGCTTCAAACTTTAAACTTCTACTCAAACCTCAAGTTATGAAAAGTTCAAAGAAATTTTGAAGTATGAACTCGAGCCTAAGATCTTCAAACTCGAGCCTAGTTTTGGCCGAGAGCCTTCAGAGTATTTCGGAGAAAACCAAACTCAAGCCTAAGCTCTTCAAACTCCAGTTCAAAAGTTCCAGAGAGCAATTAGCTATTTTCAATAGTTTCAAACTCGAGCCCATTTGTCTTAAACCTCCAGTTTGTCTTGTGTTAACCCTTTTCAAAGTTCTCTAAGTAAAGAGAACTTGAGTTCACCATTAATGAGCTCGAGTTCATGTTCTTACAAACCTCAGGCTTACACACAAACCTCCAGTTTGATTTTGGCAGAAGCAGATTTTCAAAACTGAATGAAGGGCGAACTCGAGCCTAACATTGTGAACTCGAGTTCAGACCTCCAGATCTGAAAAACGCAGATGAACTCAGAATTCCAAATCTGATTCTATCTTCATGTTTTTTAAGTTACCCATTCAATCTACTTGTTATATCTATCTCTCATCAGTGTAACTGAACTTTTCTAACACATTTATTCATGAGATTACAAAAGATCTTCTGATTGGTCTGAGATTCAAAAAGAAAGTTATTTTCGGAAACTTGCGAAAACTAAGGAAAGCTGTTACTCAAGATCATCTAGCCGTTAGAGGAGATCATATAGCCGTTGTGCAACATCTCCAACGTATATATACCTTAAAAAGAAGACCAGAATCAAGGAAGTCTGTAAAATAAACTCTCAACAGCCATATTTTGGACAAAGAGTGATTTCAGCAAAACAAGATCAAGACATAACACCTGCAACAGCTATATTTTCAGAAAGGAAATAGCTCCAACGAATCTATAACGTTCACAAGCCTCAAAGCACTATATATAGATGAAGATTTGAAGAAGAAAAGATAGAGAACTAAAATTCTACATTACTACTCAACAATATCAGTGAAAGAGTTGTTATCTTGAATTGTTGTACTTCAGTGTTAACAATATCCACTCTGAGAAGAGAGTTCTTTTCTGTAATCAAATTTTCTGTAAGGATCTCAAAGTAGAAGGACCTTGAGATTGGGTTATTCAATTACAACTTGTAAGGGGGAGTGTGTTCAAGGTTATGAAACACCCTTTGTTTGCAGAGTCTGTAATTGTCTAGAGAGATAGTGGAAATCCCAGAGTGACTGGGGACTGGACGTAGGTCATTAGATTGGACCGAACCAGGATAATTTCTCTGTGTTCTGCTTTTCTTCCCTTCTTACTCCCTTACTTTCGGTTCCATCGGATTTCTGGCAAAAACAGAGTATATTTCTAAAAGAATTTTAAGAATCCCCAATTCACCCCCCTCTTGGTGATTCAGCCACATTTTCACAAATCACGCGCCAACAGATTTAAAACTTGATATACTAGTGCAAAAAAGGCTTTTAAGACCGGACAAAACAGGCTCGTAAGAGCGGACGGACGGCCGGTCTTGTTCCAGCCGGTATTAAAAGTCTACATATAAGACCGGATATTGATCCGGTCTTAAAAGTCTACATATTTTAGACCAGACATTTAAAACATTCGGTCTTAAAATTTGTACTAAATAAAAATGAAATAGTTTGATTTGGTCGGTCCAAAAACTCAACTTTTAAGACTGGCCTAAAATAGGCCGCTCTTGAAAATATCGGACTTTTAAGACCGGACAAAACTAAATACGGTCTTAAACTTAACGACTTCTAAGACCGACTAATCATACGCAATCTTAAAAGACTGACTTTTAAGACCGGATGATAATTACGTTCGGTCTTAAAAAGCTTCCTTTAAGACCGGACATCTAAACATAACATAACGGTCTTAAAAAGGCTAACTTTTAAGACCGGCTTAATATGACCTTTAAGACCTGTCATATAATTACATCCGGTTTTAAAAGTTAAACGTATAAGACCAACTTATTTATTTCCAATCTAAATTTTCCTGAATTTTTCCCTGCTGTTGTTCCTGCTACTATATATATACACAAATCCACTACCCAATCCAGCACATAAAAGTCGATACTTTAAGCTACAAGCTATGAACAATTATTTGAATAGATCGAATTGGAAAAATGATACAAATATTATTCACCATGAGTTATTTGGCCTCTTAATTAATCTACAACACCTAAGTTAATTCATACAATAAGATAACTTACTTACAAATACAATAAGTTACAAATACAACATAGATGCGCCCAAAATAATATTCACCATGCCTTCATCTGATTCCCACCCAATAACGTAACGTCCTCTTTTATAACATGATCGGATCCTGCCACAAAAATAAAACAAGGAACAAACTTCATAGTCAAAGACATTTTATGAACATAGAAGGAATAATATATATAGTTAAAGCCTTAAAGTAGTCAAATAAATCTGCATATATATGAATATTACCTTATGAATTGACTCTTTTATAAAGTGATATCTTCCCATATCCCTTCTTGATGATCACTTCTTATGCCGGGTTCATTATCCGCTTCATCTTCTTCGTTCATGTCCGGTAGACCCCTTGAAAAAGGTGTACTCTCAGGAATACCATAATTTGAATTTTCCTCATCAATATCAATGACCCTCTTTCCTTGGAGAGCTACAGACCACATTTTATTTTCTTGATCGGTGATATAGAACACTTGTTGTGCTTGGTCTGCCATAATAAAAGGTTTGTTAGTTTCTATATGTTTTGATGATGACTAACAATTGTTGAAATTAATGAAATATTTGAAATCAGTGTTTAAGATCCTTCAAAATGTTTTCGAAAATAGTAACTCAAGTTGGTTGATTTCAACTCAAGTTATAAGACTTAAAGAATTTTAACGAAACTCATAACTCAAGTTGAAAAGTCACAACTCAAGTTGAAAATTATTTTTCAAAGAGTCATAACTCGAGTTATCACTTAACAACTCGAGTTATGGACTGTACTTTGCAATTCCAGAAAGCCTCTCGCGAAAACAAAAATTTTGTGAACAGTGATAACTTGAGTTATTTTCATCATAACTCGAGTTAATACTGTAGCACTTGCTCTCTGTCTGAATTTAAGCTTAACATAACTTGAGTTATTACTGTGCAACTCGAGTTATCACTGTGCAACTCAAGTTGGTACTATGCAACTCAAGTTAGCCTTCGTTTTCAGAAAATCTGACCTTGAAAATAACTTGAGTTATTACTGTGCAACTCAAGTTACTCATATCAGTTTTTGAAAATCAGCATTCTCGAATTCTGGAACTCAATGATTATGCAATGGGTATTTGATATTATTGTTTCTTATCATTTCTAATCACTATTAATCATGTTTCCAGAGTGTTTTAGACAGGATTAACAAGGTTAAATCTTCAGACTATCATAAAGCAACTTTTGTCAGAAGCATTTAATGCGATGCTCAGGATAAACACCAATTCGGCAAGAAACCATCTGAGCAAGCAAAAGACAATCCGGCTACCTTCCAGACAACATTCCTAAAGTACTCCAACGGTAATTTGAATATGGAATGCCAACAGAGAATAATGCGATCAACGGTCGAATTCAGATGTATCATCAAGACAACAATAAGATCCGTAAAACAGAGACAAACAGATACAACGGGTTAAATCCAATTACGGCGAGATGGGCGCCAATGGTTAATTGCTTTCAACGGTCATAATCACAATTATGGCGCAGAGACTCAACGGCTATAATCAAATAGCGAGGTGATTCAGCAGATAGATTTATTATGCAACACCCATAACGGCTAGATTTTCGAATGTGTTGTAGCCACAACGGATCTATAACGTTCACAAGCTTCAAATCACTATAAAAGGCTGAAGATTTGAAGTTACAAAACAGAGAAGACAGACACAGAAGTTCTGCACGTAAATATTAGTTCTTTCTCTGTATATTCATTTAATTGTTTCTTTGATGCATTGTACTTCAGTGAGTACCATTATCTACTCTTAGAGAGAGTCAATTTCCTTATATATCATTCATTGTAAGAATCTCAAGTCGGTGGACTTGGAGATTAGGAAAATCAGAGTACAACTTGTAAGGGGGAGTTAGTCCTAGGAAGAGGATAACTCTTGAGTACAAAGTGTGTATCTGATTGTATACAATTACAGCTTGTAAGGGGGAGTGAGTCCTACGGAGAGGATCATCCTGAGTACAGAGTGTGTAATTGTGATTGAGTGATAGTGGAAAATCCCAGAGTGTCTGGGGACTGGACGTAGGTCAAGGAATTAGACCGAACCAGTATAAATCATATGTGTCAAGCTTTTCTTCTCTATCTCCACTTTGTCTTAATTTTATTTGTTGTGTGGGTGAACCGAAAAGAATTTTGAAATCCCCAATTCACCCCCCCTCTTGGTGATTTCCTTCTCTTTCAAGGTTCATCTCCAAAACTTCTACCATTGACATCGACTAATGTAAATCCTAGCCGATCGATCCGAACACCATTATTGACATCAACCCACTTGCATTTGAAAATGGGAAATCTAATTTTCACATAGTCCACCTCCCATATCTCTTCAATAACCCCATAATATGGCATGACTGCCAATAAAGGGCTTTTGTCTTTCGAACTGGAGAAGTGCATAGATTCAGCCTCTAACATAACACCACTCTTTTGGACTGTGCTTCTATCATCTAGGGACTTCGTGTAAAATGTATAACCATTGATCACATACGAATTCCAACTTATGACATCAACCTCAGGACCACGTGCTAACCATTTGAGGATATCAGAAACACATTCCTCCCCCTCGACCTTTTGTTTGAACCAGTGTGCAAAAGTTCTGTTATGCTCCCTAATCAACCTTTGTTCAGTCATTCGAGGATTTTCTTTCCTCACAGCTTCTTTATGTGCAGCTATGCTGGCTTGAACTTCATCAACATTATTCAAGATGTATAAGTGGACTTGTGACAATTCATCAAGATCCACAGTCTTTGCTGAAGCCCCTCGCCTATCCCCTCCAGCATGATGACGTTTTGGAAGCCCAATATGTCTTACTTTGGCCAAATAATTTTGACAAAATTTCATGGCTTTTTCAGAAACATATTTCTGAACAATCGATGCTTCTGGATGGTATGCATTCTTCACGTACCCTTTAAGGAATTTCATAGATCTTTCAATTGGGTACATCCACCGTAAATGGATAGGGCCGCACAACTTTATCTCCCTCACTAGATGAACAATTAGATGAACCATGATGTCAAAAAATGTAGGAACAAAAAGCTTCTCAAGGTGGCACAAGATAAGATGTCCTTCATTCTCCAATTTATCCAACTTTTCAATGTCGAAAACTTTAGAACAAACCGCATTGAAGAAGACACAAAGTCTAGTCAAAACAACCCGAAGGTCATATTCAGCGATGCCTCGAATAGCTATTGAGAGTAGCTGTTGCATCAAGACATGACAATCATGCGATTTTTGGCCTATTAATTTCAAGTCCTTCATCGATACAAGCCTCTTAAAATTTGAAGAATACCCCGAGGGAACTTTTGTGCCATGTAAACACTCACAAAAACTACGTTTCTCATCCTTAGACAAAGTATGAAAGCCAGGAGACAATAAGTTCTCGTCCCATACGGCCTTGGATGTAGCTCTTCACGTATTCCCATTGCTTGCAAATCCAATCTTGCCTTCACACCATCCTTGGAACTGCCTTGTATGTTGAGAAGCGTGCCAACAATGCTATCACATACGTTTTTCTCCACATGCATGACATCGATATAGTGTCTCACATCAAGATTGCGCCAATAAGGAAGATCGAAGAATACAGATCTCTTTTTCCATATATTTGTATCTTTTCTACTGTTGGCTGTCTTGCCGAAGATGACATTGATATTTTGCACCTTCTCATAAACTTGCTCCCCAGTCAATGGCACCGGAGCATCTTCATATTCTTGGCCACCAAAGAAGGCTTTCTTTAATCGACGATATGGGTGGCCCCGTCAAAGAAATCTCCTATGTCCAAGGTAAACCGTCTTTCTTCCATGTTGAAGTTGATGGTAGCATGTGCCTTCTTCACAAACCAGACATGCTTTATGGCCCTTTACACTATACCCTGATAAGTTACTATATGCTGGGAAGTCGTTTATAGTACAGAATATCATGGCTCGCAATTTGAATACCTCCTTCTTGAAAGAGTCAAAAACATCCACACCTTCTTCCCATAACTCCTTCAAGTCTTCGATCAAGGGCTGAAGGTAAACATCAATGTCATTTCTGGGTTGTTTTGGTCCCGAAATCAACATAGACAGCATGATGTACTTTCTCTTCATGCATAACATAGGAGATAAGTTGTAAATAATGAGGAGTACAGGCCATGAACTATGTACGTTGCTAAGGCTTCCATATGGATTCATGCCATCCGTGCTAAGGGCAAGCCTAAGGTTCCTAGGTTCTTCACCGAAGTTGGGAAATAATTGATCGATTTTCTTCCATTGAGCAGAATTGGCTGGATGACGAAGCCTTCCATCAGAAATCCTCTCATCTGCATGCCACCGCAAATGTTTTGCATCATTTTCATTCGCAAACAACCGCTTGAACCTTGGTATGATTGAAAGATACCACAACACTTTTGCAGGCCCCTTATTTGACTTTTACCTTGGGGTTTCACATATCGGACAATTCTGCTTCTCTTCAAACTCTTTTCTATATAATACACAGTCATTCGGGCATGCATGGATCTTTTTGTACTCCATCCCCAGTGGACAAAGTATTTTCTTAGCATCATAGTATCGATGCGGCAACATATTATCATCCGGAAGCATGTCCTTAAAAGCCTCAAGCATTTCATAAAAACTCTTGTTGCTCCATCCATGACGTGCCTTCAAGCTTACCAAGTTCAGTATAGCGTTCAACAATTGGTATTTTTGACACCCTGGTTATAGCGGGGTCTCCGCATCACTGCACATATTACCATATGCATGTGATTGTTGAAAGGCCTCTTCTCCTACATCACGAATAATGTCCTCTATGCGATTATCCATATCTGTGTCATTATCATCAAAGGCCACTTCCCCATGTTGAGACCCACTTGGTATTTTTTCACCATGCCATACCCATATTGTATAGGTCTTACAAAATCCATGACAAATTAAATGTGTGCGTATAACTTCAGGACTTAGTCGCCTCTCATTCAAACATTTTACACAAGGGCAATAAAACTTCCCACTATCATCATTGGCATTTTGTTTAGCAAATTCAAGAAAGTCCCTCACCCCATTCTGATATTCAACGCTCATCCGTAAAGCATTTATCCAACTGTGATCCATAGTAGAATTCCTATGGACAGAAAGATTTAACATACGTATAATAAGGCAAAATAAATGCATAACGAAGAATCACTTTTGGTCATGAATATCACAGTGAAGCCAAACTAAAATACTCCCGAAGCACAATAAATGCATGACGAGGAAATTTAAATGCTTCGCATGAAGGTCTTGTGGACTCACCTGTAGCATATAAATTCAAATGCCAAATAAGAGTCTTTCTTCTCCCGCCACGAACGTTGATGTTGGAGACAACAAGAGTACCCTAAAAACATTTGTTGGTCAGTTGGGTAGGTCTCAAGTGCAAATATAATCTTCAAAATAGAATATTCATTAACAACAGAGAAGCACACAAGAGCATTTCATCGATTTCGTTCAACTCAAGAAAAACCCATAACGATAAGTAGGCAAACCATGAAGTTATATAACCGAAACACCTCTTACAGCTTGGTCTAAGTTTAGCTGAGGAACGAGGAAGTGACTGTCGAGAGAGCAACGCGAAGCACCGACGGAGCAACACACAACCACGGGAGACAGAACCTCCTCAGTAATCACTTTCAGCGAGACAAGAGAAATTCAGAGAGGGAAATTTAATTTTCCGCGCGACAGAGACATGGTTTTATGTTTTGATTTTTTAAGACCGATTAATTATAAAGCATCCGGTCCTAAATATTTTATATTATATTTTTAAGTCTTACTTTTAAGACCGAATTCTTATCCTGTCCGGTCCTAAATATTTAAGACCGCGGTTTTATAATACTCCGGGCCTAAGTTAATTTTCTAGAGAAAAGAGTATTGACTTTGGGCCTTTGGCGAGCGCAGAAAATTATCAATGCTATTAATTAATGCTACTATTAATTACTTGAAGAAAAAATTAAAAAGAGACAAGGTTATGGTTCTTAATTAATGATATTCTTAATTAATGCTATTATTAATTACTTGAACAAAAAATTAAAAAGAGACAAGCTTATGGTTCTTAATTAATGCTATTATTAATTACTTGAATATTGCCGTACACATTGCCAAAAAAAAAAAAAGAAAATTATCAAAGCTAGTTATCCTTCAAAGCCCAGGCAATATTGGCTTGAGCAGCATTAATTTCCCGCCGGATATCAGCAAGTTCCCGTCTTATTTGTTAGTTCTCAGAGTGTTTTGATGATCACTGACAATTGTAAACAATAGTGGAAAGATTTGACAAGTCAAGGATGTTTAAAACTCATGATTTTTCTATCTGTCAAAATAGAACTCGAGCCTATGAGTGATGAACTCGAGCCTGTATTTAACAGAAAGCATGAACTTGCAAAACCAAAGTTCAAACTTGAGACTAAACCTGAAGTTTATAATTAAACCTTTGAAAGTTCGCATGAACTCGAGCCTATAACTGTTGAACTCGAGCCTATGTTTAACAGAAAGCATAAACTTGTCAAACCAAAGATCAAACTTGAGACTGAACCTGAAGTTCAAAATTAAATCCTTGAAAGTTTGAGTGAACTCGAGCCTACCATTTAATGAACTCGAGTTCGCCATTGACAAAGTTTTTTTTTAACTTTTGAAAACCTATTACAAACTCTAAACCTCTACTCAAACCTTAAGTTTGAAAAAGTTCAAAGAAGATATTAAGTAAAAGAACTCGAGCCTGTCATGATGAACTCGAGTTCATCCTTGGCAGGACAAGTTTGTTTAAACTTGAAAACAGAACATTGTCTATAAACTGGAGCCTAAACTCTTCAGACTCGAGCCTAGTTTTGACCGAGAGCCTTCAGAATATTTTAGAGAGAACTAAACTCGAGCCCAAGCTTCTCAAACTCCAGTTCAAAAGTTCCAGAGAGTAATTAGCCATTTTCAAAAGTTTCAAACTCGAGCCCACTTGTCTTAAACCTCCAGTTTGTTTTATGTTAACCCTTTTTGAAGTTCTCTAAGTAAAGAGAACTCGAGTTCATCATTAATGAACTCGAGTTCGTGTTCTTACAAACCTCAGGTTTACACACAAACCTCCAGTTTGATTTTGACAGAACCGAATTCTCAAAATGAATAAAGGCCGAACTCGAGCCTAACATTATGAACTCGAGTTCAGACCTCCAGAACAGAAAAACGCATTTAAACTCTGATATGTCAAATTTGATTCTTTCTTCATGTTTCAAATTACCCATTGAATCTAATCATTATATCTATCTCTTATATATGTAAGTGATCTGTTCTAACAAGTTTATTTATGAGATAACAGAAAGAATTTGAATTAGACAGAGATTCAATTGGAGCAACACTTTATGCAACTTGGATTATTTTATCTTATCCTTCAAGACAAGATTAAATGCATGACAGGTTGGCATTACAGACAGTACAATCACCTCTGAAGAAAGCCAAACGTGATTATTCTAAAAACAGAATGTCATGGACCACCAATATTCAAATGCAAAAGCTACAAACACCCAAATCTGGAAAGTAGCAACAGAATATTACCCATCAGCTTCTGCAGTACCTTTACACATGGAAGAACACTCACAACAGTCACATTTTCGAATGGGAACAAGCTTCAGTGGATTATTAACGTTCAAATGGTTCAAACAATTATAAATGACTGAGGAACTTAAGCCAAAGAGACACAACTGATGAACAACTACTCTACTCGAAAAATAATCATCCTGAGTTGTTCTTTTCATTAGGCTGTATCTTTGATACATTGTACTTCAGTATTTATCTTATCTACTCTTTGAGAGAGTCTTTCTTGTAATCATTCATTGATTGAGATAACCACAAGTCAGGGGACTTGGTGGTTGGGAGTATTGATTGCATCTTGTAAGGGGGAGTGAGTTCTAGTGAGAGAACTACTCTGAATATAGAGATTGTAATCAAGTCTTGTGAAGTTAGTGGATTGAAAATCCCAAGTGAGGCTTGGGGACTGGATGTAGGTCAGAGAAAAGGCCGAACCAGTATAAATTGATCCGTGCAAAGCTTCTCTACTCCTCTCTTCATTTATCCTCTGCTTTAACTTGCCCAAAACAGAGCCAAGTCTTTAAAATTTTATAGATACCCAATTCACCCCCCCCCTCTTGGGTATCAAGGTCCATTCTTTCATTATTCGTATCAGGTCGTTAGAAGAAAGAGGACGAAGGTCAGCGATCGGCGCACTGGGGCCAACTGGTTGGAGAGGTGGAACAGGAACCTCTTCATGGTCGGAAGGGTGGAGGGGGGGTGCGGCAATGTCTTCATCATCGGAGATAACAATGGGTCCAACGACCCGAGACTCTTCTGTTTCAATCGAACGCACTCTCGATGGAGGAGGCGCATCGTATAACGATCGACGGAAGGCACGAGCATCACGAGTAAGAGCACCCCTACGAGCGGTTATCTTGTATCTAACCATGGTTTGAGCAATACGTTGGCGTAAAGAGGTATGAGGTGTTTATTAATAAAGGCAGAGCTAGAGGTAGTTTGGAGTTACGAGGTAGTGTGGAGTTAATAAGGAGTGTTAAGGACAGAGAGGTAAAAAGCAGACAAATGGTCTACACTTTACAAGCGAGTTTTATAAATATTATTTAATTTTAAGATGAATTAATATTAAGACCGACCTTTTAATATTTCTCCGGTCCTAAAAGTATATTATTTATTTTTTAACTGAATTAATTTTAAGACCGACCTTTTATCACTTCTCCGGTCCTATAAGTATATTATTTATATTTTTAGTCAATTAAATTACTTTTAAGACCGATCTTTTATCAGTTTTCCGGTCCTAAAATTCAATTATTCAAGATTTAAATTTCCTAAAAAAAGTTCATCGTTTCAAATTCCGATAGCAGAGTCGTATCCTTACACTCTATCAGAGGATCTCTTCGGCTTCCAGATAAACTTCCCAACGTAAATAGGCGTCTCCTCGTATTCTGATGAACTATGCGTCTGCTCATTAAAGGTTCCGACGTTTCACTCCGGATGGGTTCTCTATTTAAAGTCGTTGTTACTTTACTTTCTTCACATTCTTCATCATCACTTCTACAATAGCTGCTCCACCGCCCCAAGGTCCTCCACTAACACCAGGTCCTCCTTTTCCTCCTCCCGCTGGGCATAACAATCCTTACCCTCCTCCTATGCCTTCGAACCCGACCACCAAACAGCTGCTGCGCCACCTCCTGGCCTGCGTCGATCATATAGATCGACGACAGGGCCAGCTTTTTCAGGTCTACCATGCCGTCAACAACAAGATCAACTTACTCGACGCCCATGACGTTGAGTACAATCCGTTAGATGACGACGTCACCGACCCCTCTGACGATTCCCTCCCCTTCGACAACGATGGGGAGGAGTAAATATTTTTCTGTTTTTTTTTAAAATCATGTACTCCGCTGCCCCCCATGGGGCAGCATTAAAAGATATATAATAAATTTGTTACTTTCCTATTTCGATCGCCTTTATCCTTCTGATTAGTACATTCTTTCTTTTTCCGACAATGAGGAAAAAAACAAAACATTGTCCTCGTGTGTATGATCAACATTAAAAACTCGCACATTAAAATATCCAACAATATACAGTTAAGATCAGACCAACAAAACAAAAAGAACGTTTACCTTATTCGAATAAAAACAAACAGTGACAATTCTTCTCAAGGTTAGACCATCGTTGTCCTCGGTGTTACCTCGCCAGATTAGAAACAAAGTGTCCTTTTCAATATCTCTCATCTTTTTCCGACAAAAAGAAAAGGGACAAAGAAAAGGGAAACCGATAATTTAAATCTGGAGAGGTAACTGTTGGGATTTGTACACGCAGCGGATTAAAATTTTCTATGAATCCCGTCCCGAGGATCACTCAGGTGCGTTTAAATCAAGGTTAAGGAACCCGAATCATACCTTATAGAGAACTCGGAATCATCCGGAGCCGGAGGTTTTCCTTTGATTTTAGTGAACTAGTAGATCAAGAATCTACACATACCCTTTGCGCACATTTTCTCATGGCGATCAAGAAAATTCAAACTGTAGTGAATTCGTCCGCGTCTCGTTCTCTTTGAACTGGTGGGCTACCTTCTCGATCAGCAGGAGACGACTCTTAGAATCGGCTTCCTCTACTGGTATGCACACGAACAATCCCCGAACACGGCTACGGTAGCGTGCTAGCGCCTCTTGTGCGTCTCTCTCTTTTTTTTCGCTCTAGGGTTTCTCGCGGCTTTCTAATACGCTCGACTAAAAGTCCCGTAGGTTTTTCTAAACCCATCGGCGTATTATATTCAAAATTAATCCCCATTAATTTTGAATTTTGAATTTAATTAAAAAAAAAATTAATTAAATCTATCTAATAGATTTAATCTAATGTATTTATTTAATTCAAATTAAAAGCCTTCTGATTTAATTTATCTATATAAATTAAATCTGAGAAATGATATCTATCTATTTAATTAAATTTGAGATACAATATCTCAATTTAAATTAAATAGATAATGATATCTTTATTCGAAAATCAAATGAGATATAATATCTCTATTTGTTTTAGATATTTAATTTATCCGATAAATTAAATATAAAACAAATATCATATAATAATATTATAATCTCCATTAAATAATATTATTATATTATTTTTGAATTTAATATATATATATATACACACACATATATATATTTATCCTAGATTGAATTCAGTATTCATTTAATCTCAGATTAATTTGAGATTCAATGAATCTGGACACTTTTACCTGTGTTGGATTATTCTTGTGTGCGACCCTACAGGCCCATATGAGATTGGCAGTGGGCCAAGACTGTATCAGTCCACAAGTCGCAAGCGGCCTCTAGCAAGACATTGCGACTACCCAATTCACATGGGGATCGATGACACGATACTACCTATCGTATAACCATGTCACGTCCCTTTTGTCACGCGATAATTTGGTCAAGGATGAGGCATGGATAATGTCAACTTCCTGTTCTTGACCACTACTTTCTCGATTCTCGAGTAGTCCAAAAGGTGAAATAGAAACTCTTTTCCATCACAGTATGGCCATACATTTCTTAGACTCACTCATCGAGGGGCCCAGTATTATCTCTCTACAAATGTGAGGGACAAATTCCATCTTGACCATTCACATTCCTTCGCATGAAAATCATTAATCCCGATCCTAGCCTTTATCATCACCCGGTCAAAGGTGACTTTTGACTAGGTCAAAGGTCAGTGACTAATCATGTAGGAATCCATGATGATCTCAGGTCATAGGGCGTTGTAACGCGGTTATACATGAGATAAGCTTATGACTTAATCCATGCAGCTTTCTCATAGTGGGTCGATCCAGCACCTTGTACTCTTACAAGTGCCCATGACTTTGATTCGTATCTCCATATCTCATCAAAGTCATACTGGTCTTAACTCATCTTCGCTCCCGCGTAGATGACTGACCAGGGACATTTAGGATAATCTATATATCCAAGGATGTAGTTATCACCATAAACATGCGAATGAAGTGAAAACTTAATGGAGAATAATGATTTGCCCCTAGGGCATAATTTCCAACAGACTCCCACTTGCAATAGGCGCAATCATTAATTACTCTAATTATCATTGCCCTAACATGACGCTCATGTTTTGCTTGTGCAAGCGGCTTAGTAAGAGGATCAACTACATTGTATTCTCCTAGTACTTTGCATACTTTCATATCACCTTTATCTCTGGTTTCTCAGATAATATGAAATTGCCTGAGTACATGCTTGGTCCTTTAATGTGACCTAGGCTCATTGGTCTGCGCAATAGCACCGCTATTGTCACAAAACAAGTCTATTGGATTTGAAATGGTTGGAACCACCCCAAGTTCATAAATGAACTTTATAATCCAAAAGGCCTCCTTTGCTGCATCCTATGCTGCTATATACTCAGCTTCTATTGCAGAATAAGCCACAGTGCTCTGCTTAGAGCTCTTCCAACTCACCGCACCACCATTCAACAGGAATACATATCCTGATTGCGATCTTGAATCATCTTGGTTAGTTTGGAAACTCACATCTAGGTAACCAGTTACACAGAGCTCATCTTCCAAGCCACCATATACCAAGAATAAGTCCTTAGTCCTTCTTAAGTATTTAAGGATATTCTTGACAGCAATCCAGTGACCCTCACCGGGATCTTGTTGATATCTGCTGGTCATACTCAAGGCAAATGACACATCCGATCGAGTACATAACATGTCATACATGATGGATCCAATGGCGGAGGCATATGGAATCTTACTTATGCGGTCTCTTTGATCTTGTGTACTAGGACATAGATCCTTACTGAGATGGATGCCATGAGACATGAGCATGTTACCCCTTTTAGAATCCTGCATACTGAACCTATGCAGTATCTTGTCTATATATGTGCTCTGACTTAGGCCTATTAGCCTCTTGGATCTATCTCTATAGATCTTAATCCCAAGGATATAAGTGGCTTCGCCTAAAACTTTCATTGAGAAAGACTTTCCTAACCAAGACTTGACACTCTGCAAGGTAGGAATGTCATTCCCAATGAATAGGATGTCATCAACATAAAGCACTAGAAATTCAACTGTGCTCCCACTAACCTTCTTGTAAACACAAGGTCCATCAATGTTTTGAATGAATTCAAACTCTTTGATCCTTCATCAAAACGACGATTTCTAGCTCCGAAATGCCTGCTTCAATCCATAAATGGATCCTTGAAGCTTACATACTTTACCAGTGTCCTCTGGACGCACAAAACCCTCAGGTTGTGTCATGTACACATCCTCAAGCAACTTTCCGTTAAGGAAGGCCGTTTTGAAGCCCATCTGCCATATCTCATAGTCATAATATGATGCAATGGCAAGAAGGATTCTGATTGACTTGGCCATTGCAACTGGGGAAAAGTTTTCATCATAGTCCACACTATGAGTTTGAGTGAATCCTTTTGCAACCAGTCATGCCTTGAAGACATTTACTTTGCCATCCATGTCAGTTTTCTCTTTGAAAACCCACTTGCACCCAACGGGTTTTACACCCTCAGGTGGATCGACTAAGGTCCATACCTTATTGTCGTACATAGATTGTATTTCTGACTTCATGACATCAAGCCATTTTTCGGAGTTTGATCCCACTATGGCGTCTCGATAGGTCGTTGGCTCATTCTGCTCAATGAGCAAAACATCACGACTTCCAGTAATCATATTATGGATTGAAGTTGTTGACTTGAGTAGGCTCAACAACTTGTTGTGAGTCTTCTTCAGTTTGGCCTTGTGTTACTTGAGTAGGCTCAACAATTTGTTGCAATGGCAAGAAGGATCACGACTTCCAAGTAACACAAGTTGTTGACTTGGCCATTGCAACTGGGGAAAAGGTTTCATCTGAGGCTGTAGCCGTGATCTATCGGACCTTCGTGGGCCTTGTGTTACTTGAGTAGGCTCAACAACTTGTTGTGAGTCTTCTTCAGTTTCCATCTGTGGTTCCACATTGTCCTGTGACTCTCGAACTTCTTCGAGGTTCACTTTACTCCCACTGGTTCTTTTAGAGATAAACTCTTTTTCTAAAAAAGTACCATTCCGAATAACAAACACTTTGTGATCGGTGGGATTATAGACATAGTATCCTTTAGTTTCCTTAAGATATCCCACAAAAAGGCATTTTGAGGATCTGGATGATAATTTATCAGAGGCTTGATGTTTAACATAAACCTCACATCCTCAAATCTTTAGAAATGACAAACTGGGTTTCTTCCCAGTCCATATCTCATATGGTGTCTTTTCAACTGCCTTTGATGGAACACTTTTTAGTGTGAACGCAATGTTTCTAGGGCATGACCCCAAAAGGAAGGTGGAAGATCTGTTTGACTCATCATAGATTGAACCATATCTAATAGAGTTCAATTTCTCTGTTAAGAAACATCATTCCATTGAGGTGTTCCTGGAGGAGTAAGTTGTGAGATAATCCCACAACTCCTAAGATGGTCAATGAACTCTTGGCTCAAATGTTCACCGCCTCGATCAGATCGAAGTGCCTTAATTGTGTTGCCAAGTTGGTTTTGCGCTTCATTTTGAAACATTTTGAACATTTCAAAAGTTTCAAACTTTATGTTTCATCAGACAGATATACACATGTCTCCTAAAATTGTCTATAAATGTAATGAAGTGCAAACGACCTCCTCTGGCAGATGTATTCATTGGTCCACACACATCAGTATGTATGAGGCCCAATAAATCGGTGGCTCTTTCACTGTGTCTAGTAAAAGGTGCCTTTGTCATCTTTCCCAATAAACAAGACTCACATGTATCAAATGATTCAAAATCAAATGACTTCAGAAATCCATCTGTAATGGAGTTTCGAAATGCGTTTCTCATTTATATGGCCTAGACGACAATGCCATAGGAAGGTAGGACTCAAATATTTTGACTTGATCCTTTATGTCACAGATGTCCATTCAATTTTTTACTATCCTTGAGATCCTAAACATTTATACAAATGCGTGAACCACATGTAGTATCTAATACCCATGTTTCAGAAAGTAGAAAAGCGAATGTCTGTGACATAAATACCTGAAGCGATCGCCCGCTATCCTTCTTTTTCTTTTCAGATCTTCGAGGCAGAGTGTGCGATTCTTCTTCCAATGACCAATTTCATTGCAGAAGAAGCAGACCCCTTCCTTCGGAGGTTTTGCCTTCTTGGCTTTCCGTTTCATACCCCTTCCTCTCTGAACGGACAAAACAGTACTGGGCATCCTCTCAAGGCTCTGCTCAGCAGTTTTGAGCTTCCCATGCAGTTCAAAAATTGATTCCTCCATATTGTTCATGTTGTAATCCATGACAAAGTCATCATAACTTTTTGGGAGTGAGATCAAGATCACATCTGTAGCTAACTCCTGGGATATGGGGAATCCAAGCCTTTCAAGGTGATCAATGTAGCCTTTCATTTTCAACAAAATGAAGACTAACTGATTCACCTTTAGCCATCTTGCAAGAGAATAAGGCCTTTGTGGTCTCATACATCTCTTGCATCGCCAGTTGCTGGAACATTTCCATAGGATGATAAATCATCTCAGACACCTCCATGTGTTCTAGATCTCCATCAAGATTTGGAACCACAGTGCCAGGCTTCAGGCATCCTGTATCCATAGAGTCATCCTGATGCTTCTATAAGCATTAGTCTGATCTCTTGGATCATCAGTTGCAGGCTTGTCAGGAATGGGTTGATATATGAGATACTCCTTTCTTTCATGTTTAGGATCAACACTTAAGTCCTCAAACATGTCAAGAAAGTTTGTCTCATTGAGTTCGTCCTTCTCAAGGACTGATCGCATTGATGGTGTTGCGGTGTTACTATTCTATATGATTCTACAATTAAAAGGTATGCAAAGTTTAATCAGTAACCTCCCACTGAATTAATAACCCTCATTATAATTAGTGGGCTAAGATCCATATTTAGCTTAATCTTAAGTTCGCTTTGGCAGGAAGCTTAAAATCAAGTTATTTAGGTAGGCAACCTCTTTGCCAATTGCATCCCATGTAACTCTTAGATCTTTATGGGATTCGATCATCATATGACCAAGCATGTTTAATCCCATCCAATGCCTTGAGATCCAAAACCGTTTTGATAATCTCAATTAAGTCAAGACAATAATGAATGTAGAGTATCACCATTACTCTCTCTTGTCTCCCCAAGATTACTCAAATGTATCCACTTTGGTGGAACATACAAATGGGTGATCGAGGTTTTGACAAGTATTCATTTATTGATGGCATTGTGACTTAAGATTTTATTTAGAGGGTATTATTGGATATAATCAAATTAATCCTATTAATTTAATTCTAAATTAATTATGAGTGATCTAATCAAATCATAATTAAAATTCTAAATTAATTATGAGTGATCAAATCAAATCATAATTAAAACTCTAAATTAATCATAACATATGTTAATTCATACAATTATGAAATAAATCATTATGATTAAATTATTGAGACTTGTGGCTGTCGCTTCATTTTAATACGACTAGATCTATATCTTATAGGATTTCTAAAACCCTAATTAGCTGTATTAAAATATTCAAAATTAATCTCAATTAATCTTGAACTCAAATTTTAGATTAAAATAACATTAATTAAATCTGTCCAACAGACCTAATCTGATCTATTTATTTTAATCTAATATAAAAGACTGCCTATTTAATTTATATTTATTAATTCTACCTATATGAATGCAATCATTATTGTATATCTCATATAGAATCTAAATTAATCATGCAGTGATCATATCAAAACATAATTAAAACTCGTGAACAACATGGCTCATCTAACCTAGAGTTATGTTATTCATCTACCCAAACAACACTTTGAAAGGTAAATATGAACATATTTTAATTCATACATTTATGAAATAAAATATTATTCCTAATTTATATTATATTATATAATACACATAATAAAATAAATTCTCCAATTTATTAATATAGTATCATGTTTTAAATTCTCTAATTTAATATTATATTATATAATAAATATAAAATAATTTAAATTCTCCAATTTAAATTAAATTATATAATTATATAATATATCATGATTTAATTCTCTAATTTAACATTATATTATATAATAAATATAATATAATAAATTCTCCAATTTAAATTATATTATATTCTTATATAATATATCATGATTATATAATATACATAATCTTTTTTTTTAATTGCAACTTCAAATTGCAATTTCGAATTGCAATCTCAAATTGCAATCATGATTTGCAATTTCAAGTTGCAATTTTGAATTGCAATAATTGCAATCTCAAATTGTAATCACGAATTGCAATCTTGAATTGCAATTTCGAATTGCAATCTTGAATTGCAATTATGATTTGCAACAATTACAATTTCGGATTGCAATCAACCTTCACTTTTGTTTCAATCTGAACAATTCAGATGTGGCCGCGAATATGAACGATTCAAACCCTAACGCAGCTATATTATTATAAAGCATACAAGATTTAATTTCTTGATACAAAGATTCAGTTTCTTGCATACAAAGATTCAAATTCTTGCATACAAAGATTCAGATTCTTGCATATATATCACATATAATAGCATGTACAGAAACCCAATTTAAACGCACGTTGAGTTGGCTCTGATGCCACTGTTGGGATCCGTACACGCAGCGGATTAAAATTTTCTACGAATCCCGTCCCGAGGATCACTCAGGTGCGTTTAAATCAAGGTTAGGGAACCCGAATCATACCTTATAGAGAACTCGGAATCATCCGGAGCCGGAGGTTTTCCTTTGATTTTAGCGAACTAGTAGATCAAGAATCTACACAAACCCTCTGCGCACATTTTCTCATGGCGATCAAGAAAATTCAAACTGTAGTGAATTCGTCCGCGTCTCGTTCTCTTTGAACTGGTGGGCTACCTTCTCGATCAGCAGGAGACGACTCTTGTGTGTCTCTTTTTTTTTTTTTAATGTAGTAAGCATGTTGAGTCGCTTTACAAGTAATCCAAATGAGCTTCAATGGAGAGGTATGATAAGAGTTCTGGGTTACTTAAAGCAAACTCAAAACTTTGCTTTGCATTATGAGAAGTTCCCTGCAGTACTAGAAGGGTATTGTGATGCGAATTGGATAACCAGCTCTAATGATACAAGATCCACAAGTGGATATGTATTCACCCTTGGTGGGGGTGCTGTGTCTTGTAAGTCATCTAAGCATTGCAAGATCTACTATGGAAGCAGAATTTATTGCGTTAGATAAAGTTGGTGAGGAAGCCGAGTGGCTTCGTAATTTTCTTGAAGACATTCCTAGTTGGCCTAAACTAGTACCAGCAGTGTGTATACACTGTGATAGTCAAGCAGCTATCGGTAGAGCCAAGAATGTCATGTACAACGGCAAATCTAGACATATACGTCGTAGACATGATACCGTTAAACAACTACTTTCGAATGGAATAATCTCAATTGATTATGTGAAATCAAAAGAAAATATAGCGGATCCATTGACTAAAGGGATTCCTAGAAAGATAGTTAGAAAATTGTCCAAAGGAATGGGTTTAAGGCCGATACATTGTTGATTATTGCGGTAACTTTACCTAGAAGAGTGGAGATCTCACGAACTAGGTTCAAAGAGACAACTAAGTGATGATCGACTGTTAACACTGTGGAGTTTTAAACTCATACTCATTCCTAGACAAGACAGTGCATATATATAAGGGTAAGCTTCTAAGCTTTTAATGGTTTCTTAATCTGATGTGTTCAGATGATGTATGATGACTTACATCACAAAGAATCACCTATATGAGTGTAAAGTGAAGGCCGCTTCTATGAGAATTTAAAATGGCCGATTCTCTAAAACACTCACAGAACTAGGCGGTGTCCAGGGCCAAAATAGACACAAGATGAGAACCAACGATGCTAGAGGAGCAACTGTGTAACTCCTATTGTCTTGGTATACACTAAAAGGTCGAGGTTCAAGACAGCGCGTTCACTGATTGACCAGTATATCCAAAAGGTTTTTACAAGAGAAGGTTCAAAGGTAACCCCTACCTTTCTCGATGCAATTGTTTCTCGTAGAAGAACCGCACTTTGCATGCATGATCATTTGCATTTGGTCATGATGGACTTACTTCTTATCCATGTAGGGGATTGTTAGAATTAGGAGAAAATCCAATGGGTTATGAATAAGAAGAAGGATGGAAAAGAAGAGGAAAAAGTAAGAAGGAATATGTGTGTGTGGATAAGAGTCCCACATTGCTTAGTTGGAGAGAAGTTGGGGGTATATAAGCCCCAACTTGGCTCCTACTAATTGGGCCCTTGGGCCAATCCACTATTGTAGAGGGGTGAGGACTTAAGTGACCCCTGGTCCACCACACACACGCGCACTGCCGCCACTGTCTGTCCGGCCCGGTGCTGTTCGGTCGGTAGCGCACCGCCAGCCCGGTCCGGTCCGGTCCAGTCCAGTCCCCGCGCGTGTGAAATAAAAATTAATTTTTTATTAAATTATCTTTTGGATAAAAAAATAATTTTTTATTAAATTTTTTTTAAAATTTCCTAACGTTTAAATAATTCTGTTGTGCCTCTCCGAGTTTTCCAACCAGCGGCTGCGTATTGCGATCCGTTCGGATCGTTCACTCCATTCTGGTGCGTCTGTTCGTGAGACACACCAGTTCGCTGTGAACAGACGCGGGTTGCCTCTGTTCGTTCCATTCTGGTGCGTCTGTTTGCACAACGCACCAATTCACAGCAACAGACGTGTCCATCTGATCGTGTTTTTTCAAAATCTATAAATAGGGCGCCTTAGTCACAGAATCTTAACATCCGATTTTTCTACATACACTCTCTCTGCATATTGCATATACATTCTGTGCATTCCGAAAGCAAACTCATTGGATTCACTTGGGCTTCAGACAGACAAAACCATCTTTCTGGAGACGAATAATCTGCTCTGTCCTGGGAGGCAATTGCTCAAAAAACCTTTGGCATCCGTATTAAGGGAGCAAAATTGTCTTAAGGACACAACAAAAGTTGGACCCGGATTTTTGCATGTAGTTCATTATCATTATCGGCAGTCTTGTGAGTTCGTTTATAGCTTTTCATATTTTACAGATTTGTTGTATGCTATCTGTCTGTTCTATTTAATTAATACATATTCTTGTTATGGTAGTCTGTTTATTGTATATTTAATTTCTACCTACTCAATACATCTTAGAAACAACAATAATATATTCCTGAAGGCTAATAGTTCATGCCAAATGGCTAATGGTTTAAGCATAACACAAGAGATTCTTGTAATTGTCCTAAAGACAAATATTTATGGAGATTTATATCAAGGGAAAAGTAATAGAGATTCTCCAAACTTACAATGTTCGCTTGTGCTATGGTCATATATGGTCAATTCTTGAAGTAATGTTTTTAAAATAAAAAATTGTTGAATATACAAGAGAAGACAATTCCTAAATAACTATATAGAGACTTCCTAAATAACTATACAGAGACATAACAATATATAGTAATTCTTAAAATTTCCATCTTAAACTTTTTAATGTATAAAGAGCCAAGTAATTTCCATCTTAGAATTTTGAATGTGTAAATCTATTCTCATCATTCCACCATAATATTGCACATATATGGATATTCAAAGTTGGGATAAATGTTGGCTAAGAATCTCCTTCCTCTTGTTTGCCTCAATTGAAACAAAATGATGTTTTTAAAGGAAACAAATTGATTTATGAGACTTATACTGTATGATTATTGGTTGATTGTCATTTGACAAAGTTTTTCCAATATGAGGGGGGAGAAAATGAGTAGTTGGAAAAGAGAATACATTGAAAGCACCAAATTTAGATCCTCAAATATGATAGTATGAACCAAAGGTTCATGAAATATTGCTTTATTAATATATTACAATATCTGCTAGATCACTGACCTAAATGAGAATTCTATATCTCATGTTCCAGCTGGAAAATACTCTAATTACTATAAATGAAAAATGAGATATTCTTAAAGCATGATAAAATGATCGTTTCCAAAAGAAAAGAAAAGGGAGCAAATAATCAAGACGATCATATTGAGGAGTCAAGAATTAAGACAACTATTTATAGACCCTAGAAGAGATTAAAGTGCCTGAAAGCAATAAATAGATCTCAACTTGTTATATCATAGAAGAAAAACAAACAAAAAAAGATGAAGTTGTTGACAATGCTTTTGATGATAATACCATGTGATCAAATGAGGATCTTTTATGCAAATATGTCATAAGATACATACATAAAGATAGTTAGCCAACAAAAAAGGAAAGGCATAATATGCAATATCATAATTTGAATTTGTGTATTTCTAGCCCGAGCACCTGAAGTGCAATGTTTGTATTGTATAAAAGGGAATTCTTGTACGAAAAAGGAGAAATATAGTCACCATACCTTTCACAAAAGTTCAATGTTGACAGGCATATCTTGAGGTGGATGGATCAAATAATATTCATGTCTTGTTAATTTGAAAGTCCAGCAGTATATGAAATTTTGATATGCATTTATAGAATTTGATTATAATCTATGACTCACTATATTTTGAATTATATGTGAATCTTAAAAGGATTTAAAATGCTAAGAATATATGTAACATCCTCCAATTTAAAGGACAATTTATTATTTATTAACTTGATTAAATCATTTGTTAGAACATTTTATGCACACAGTTAAGTTTTGGATTTTACTAGGCCCCTATTTTGAAACTAAATATTGCTTTAGAATTTGCTAGAGTAGCCAAAATACTAGAATATGCCAAGTGAGCTCTAATGACGTGACAATAAACAATAGGGTAAAGGTGCAAAAATACACATGTGCTTTACCCTTAGAGCGTTCAGTACCATATGCTTTTTTTGAGAGTAAAAATATACATGTGGATACCATTTTAGAGCAAAAGTCACTCAAAAGTTAAGAGATCAAACGTCTATCAAAGTCCGTTAGTTACCAGGTGTGCCGTGGCTTTATGGATTGCAGATTTGTCATTTAAGTCACCCTTTGACTAGATTAGCTTCCATTCGTCATCTACAATGCTCGACGAAACGCCATGGCCACCCTCACTTGAAAAAACCATGATCTGTGATTGTATTTTCAAGTCATTAACCGAGTCTTTTTCTAAAAAGTTCGAAGGGGCCAAAAAAATCTATAGAGTTGCAAAATTCCGATGGGAAATTGCAAAGACGACATGATAGTGCTCAAAGAGGGATTGGAGAAAACAGGGCGTTTTAACATCATATCAAAAGATGATGGATTGCCATTAGTGGCCTTCACTTTAAAGGATCGCATCCACTTTAATGAATTCCAAATCTCAGATTTCTTGAAGCGCTATGGCTGGATCGTTCCGGCCTATACTATTCCTCCCGACGCTCAGAGCGTCACCGTCATCCGCGTCGTCCTCATAGAGGATTTTTCTCGAACACTTCCTAAGCGTCAGAAAGTCTTGCATGACCTCGATTTGCTCTCCGGCCATCGTGAGCATCACCATCAATGACACAACGGAGATGGCAGAAAACAGCCATACCGTGATCAAGAAGAGTGAACACGAGACCCCAAAAGAAATCACTATGGCCTGGAGGAAGTTCGTAGCCGATAGGAAGAAGATGAACTTGAAGACGAATGGTGTTTGTTAAATTTTGTATACATTCCAAGCTTGTTTTCTGTTTCATGTTATTGCAATTGCTCTGTTTTAGATTATTCACATGTACAGTAGAAGAATAAACATGCAGGACTTTTACTATCACTAAAGTAATTCTTTTTGGACAATTTTAAATTACACACTGTTATTATCAAGAAATGAAAGGCCAAAGGTACATATATTTATGTTCACAAGCACCTTTCAGTCAAGAACAGAGAAAGCAACAGTTTCAAATAGGAACATACCTCTTTGGTTTTTGACACAGTATCAAGGATATCCAAAACTTCAGAGTCTCTGGCAATACCATATTGCTTTGTGAAATTGATCTCCTTCAACTCCTCTAGAGGCACCAGAGCTACAAACTCAAAAAAAATATTATTAACATTTCTTCAAATAGGGCAACATAGTAAGCAAAACAGAAGAGAAAGAATTATGGGCATGTAGAAGCAAGAGGGGCACTAACGTGAACCAGTGTCTTCGAAAAGCTCCTTTCTGGTGTGATCAGACTTGGGAGGTTGAATGTTGGTCAAGATGATGAGATCTCCTTGGTTGATGAGATTATCAACGGCCCATCTCAGAGCAAGTTTGCTGGTGGAAGAGAAATCCATTGCAATTCCAACTTTGCGTGACTTCGCTATTTTCGATTGATGATATAGATAAGAGAAGTGAAGGGTCTCTCATTGTTATATAATGGGGAATTGGCGGCTATGCTGTTGGGTTCTTGAAATTATACGTTGCAGTAGAATGTTCGTGAGCACCATTGTCAATGACGCGGCAAAGATGGTTGAAAACGGCCATACCGTCGTCAAAAAGAGTGAACACGAGACCTTAAATCATGTCAGAACAACACCTAGGGATCGGGCAGCACTAGGAATGGATAAACAAGTTCAGGAGTAAGGTTTCTCAGTATGGAAGAGCAACTGATTCAGCACACTTGGAAAATTTAACACTGTGAAGTGACAGACGTTTGATCTCAACTTTACTGTGACTTTTGCTCCAAAATGGTAACCAAGTGTGTATTTTTGCTCCCAAAAAAAGCATATGATGCTGGACATTCCTGAGGGTAAAGCACATGTGTATTTTTGCTCCTTTACCCTAAACAATAATTCAACATGTACCATAAAGGTGGAAGCACTACCATTATCAAAGTAACGTAAGCTTCCGAAGCCTTCCCTAATTGACCCACACGAGAACTATCACTGGAAAAATATTTGTAACTATCAATCCAGCTCATTATAGATGCTAATACGTGCTCTTGAGGTGCCAAATGGAACATTTTAAAGAACGAGTACTAGATATCAAATTTACAAAAATTATCAAATCACAATTTCTGTAATAAAATTTCTATATCAAATTTCATATCATGAATCACATAGATGACATGCCAAGCGACATATTGATACCTTGACAATCTTTATCACCCCCCATCCTTATTCCCGTTGATAAAACCCATGGGCTGTAATGTAATAGGTGTAGTCTCTATGACAATATTACACCAAGCTCTTCAGTAATGAGGTATAAACTGGCCAAAGACTATAAAACTCATATTGGATCATGGGTTCCCCTTCCTTTGAATATAGAAAGGTGTTACTGTTCTAAGGGCTGACTCTTAACCCGGCCAAAGAAAAAGGGTGATACCAAGGACCCTGATGAAAGTGGAATATCACCTAGAGGGGGGGGTGAATAGGTGATCTCAAAAATTCTTTCGACATACGATGGATAAATGATGAAAGCAGTAAGGCAGGTAAAGAGAAATGACACAGAGAAATTATACTAGTTTGGTTCAACTCTTGACCTACGTCTAGTATCTAGACACTCTGGGATTTTTACTATCTCACAAATGCAATTACACACTCTGTAATATAGGATGATCCTAACTCCCTAGGAAACACTCCCCCTTACAAGTCGTAATTGTACACCCACATTCAAGATACCACTACCTTGAGATTTTGAAGGAATGTGAATATAATTGATAAAGCTCTCGCACAGAGTAAAATAATAAACACTGAAGCACGATTATATCTGAAGATATGAACAAAATAAGAATTGATCACTTTGACTACTTTTCTCTGTGTATGCGTTGATCCGTGATCATGAACTCAGTTCTTCGTGAATTTATAGTAGTTGGAGAGAAAGAGCCGTTGGTAAAATCTGAATTTGTCTGTTTGAATATGGCCGTTGTTAGCATTTAACCATACACGCCAATCGCGCCTTAATTGGGTTAAGTGCAATGTCTCTGTTCGACTTTGTTTTATTTATCCATTTCTATCCGTTGATCTATCAAAATTTATTCGTTGCTAAATCATCTGAAAATCACTCATCATTATGATTAATGGCATTATAATAAATAATGAATGATATTGAAAAGATTTGAGTGAAGAATTATATGTTTAGAGAAATGTTACAGAGACTCGTGTTTGCTGATAGAGGATCTATACTTGTCAATACTCGAGTATCAGCAATCAATACTTGGGTATCTTCACATACTCGAGTATTGCACTTCACATACTCGAGTACTTAGCTAGTCCAGAGACTTTGCAGAAGTTCATACTCGAGTATTCAAATATCAATACTCGAGTATCTCTTATGTTGTTGCTGAAACAAATAATCTCAAGGAAATACATTAGCAAAACACACTTGTGATAATTCATATACTCGAGTATCATAACACCAATACTCGAGTATCTCATAGACAGAGAGCAAGTATAGTATTTCAGCTGACCATACTCGAGTATTCACTTTCTAGTACTCGAGTATCATCCAATACTTGAGTATCACATGACTAATACTCGAGTATCATTCAGAGACTTTTACAGAAGTTGAGACAACTAACCAATACTCGAGTATCAACAATCTAATACTCGAGTATCTTACCTGTTCAAATATTCAATCCTTGATTTGTTCAACCAATACTCCAGTGCCCATTTCTAATACTCAAGTATTGTATTTCAAATCACTTAGCCACATGTATTAGTTATTGATTCAACTGATACTGAAGTATTTCAATAGCATGCTTATTACTCATTAAAGATCAAATCTGATTCACAACCTTGATTGTTTTTCAAGTCTTGTTATCATCAAAACTTTGAAAACTAACACCTGAAAATATCAAAGTCATCTATTGTGCACCGAGTGGTGGCATACCACGTGGTATTATATACACAATAACTCACATCACCACTCCACATCATGAATAACAATCATAATGTTAGCATGTATATACAAGTCCCATACGAGATTATATAAAAAATAATGCATCGCCACAATAATCATTAAGATAACAATATTATTCCAGCTCAGGAACCATAAAAAGCACATTTTTGATAACATATATCACTAATCATTCCTAAACAAATCCCACAAGGCAACTTCATTTCCAGAATAGCTTTCATTAAAAATTACTCATAAACATCATACAATCAAGTACAATGAGTAGAAAGTGGTTATCTCAAATTCTTGACACAAGAACTAAACTTGAGAGATATTAAGTCAACTCTAAAAATAAATATAACAATTATTCGTTAATAGAATTAACAAAAATACATTAATAAATAATTAATTAAACTATAATTGTCTCACTTTAGTTTTCTTAGAATAATTAACAATTTTATCTATTCCTCAAATCATCGTTACAATCTCATTTTCTTCCTTCATGAATTATTTTTCACTAATTATAAGTATCAAAATATCAACATATCCTCAATTTAACTAAAATACCCAATTCCTTACAATGAAAGCTTCACCTAAAAATTCAAATATTCCTATGTCAGGATCTGTACATGCAGCGGAATTATAAAACTTACAAATCCCATAAGAAGATCTATCAACGGCGTTTAAATCAAGTTAGAAAAGAAACCGTACCTATGCGAATTAATAAGCGTCTCTTTCAAATTTGATCTCGTGTGCTACCTACTCAATCAACAGGAGCCGACTCTGCGAATCCACTCCCTCTACTGGTATCCACACAAACGGCCTCCAATACCGACGGCTGCGTGCTAGCGCCTTCAGTATTCTCGCATCTCTCTATTTTCTCTCTAGGTTTTCTCACATCTTTTCTAATACGTCTGACAATAGCCCTGTAGGTTTTTTCTAAACCCGATAGGCGTATTATATTCAAAATTAATCCTTATTAATTTTGAAATTTGAATTTGGATTAAAATAATATATTAATTAAATCTATCTAATAGATCTAATCTAATCTATTTATTTAATCTGAATTAAAAGCCTTTTGATTTAATTTATCTCTATAAATTAAAATCTGAGAAACGATATCCATCTATTTAATTAAATCTGAGATACTACATCTCAATTTAAATTAAATCAAATATATGATATCTTTATTCGAAAATTAAATTTGAGATGCAATATCTCTATTTGTTTTAAATATTTAATTTATCAAATAAATTAAATACAAAACAAATATTATATAAAAATATTATAATGGGTTAAGTAGCAAATTTGCCCCGGAAGTATACCTCGAGGAGTAATTTTGCCCTGAAAGTTTTTCTTAGAGCAATCTTGCCTCGGAAGTTTTTTTTTTTTTTTTGAGCAATTTTACCCCTCCGTTAACGATCAACGGTTAGTTGACCATTGACCGTTAACGGAGGGATAAAATTGCTCGAAAAAAACTTTCGGAGCAAAATTGCTCCAAAAAAAAACTTCCGAGGCAAAATTACTACTTAACCCAAAAAAATGTTAAAACTGTTGATATCAAATATTTTTAATTATTATTTATATAATATCTAGCGGTGAAAATAGGCCAGGCCAGCCCAGACTTCACGTCTTCATTCTTAACGGGCTAGGTCTGTTCGGCAATAAAGTGGCCTGAGCCTGGCTTGTGGCCTGTTAGAGGCCATTTTTTCAGTCTGAGTCTGGCCTGTGCCGGTTAAGGCGGCCTGTATTTTTAAAAATTTTATAATTAGGCTAACAGGTTACAGGCCTTACTGCAAAACAGGTCTACTTCAAACAGGCTAAAAATAGGTCTACTTCAAACAGACCGAATTACATAAATCAAAGAAGGCAGAGATAAAAAAGGCCTAAGCCAATGTGAGTTGGCATAGATGGTAAGGGATCCAGGACTAGGCCCTTGGGTCGTGGGTTCGATCCCCTCTGCCGTCGCTGGGACTCCTTTGGTAGGCGGTCTCGTAAGTCCCCAGTAAGTGCTCATAGAGCCCGGGGCCGTGCCCTGGCCTTGGGAGGGAGACTGATGCCAAACCCTCCAAAACTTTTTAATTTATCAAAAAAAAAAAGATTAAAAAGGCCTAATTAATCAATTTACAAAAAGTAAGGAAATTGATTAAATCATTTGTTTGTGTAAGAAAAGTATATATCATTCTTCTAGAAATATTTATATTAGATTCGAAATAAATCTAGTTATAAGTAGCATATAAATGTAAATTTTTATCAGCCCTAATGTTGTAGCTAAGTTAGATTATTTTGGATAGCTGGCAAAAAAATAGATTATCATTTTTTTCATAATTTTTTGAGTTATATAAATTTTTTTAGGGCTAAGTAGTAAATTTGCCTCAGAAGTACACCCCGAGGAGCAATTTTGCCCTGGATTTTTTTTTTTGAGCAATGTTACCCTGGAAGTTTTGTTTGGAGCAATTTTGCCCTTCCGTTAACAGTCAACTAACGGTCAATGGTCAACTAACGGTTAATCGTTAGTTGACTGTTAGTGTTATTAACGGAGGGACAAAATTGCTCCAAAAAAAAACTTCCAGGGCAACATTGCTGCAAGAAAAACTTCCAGGAAAAAATTGCTCCTCGGGGTATACTTCCGAGGCAAATTTACTACTTAACCCTATTATAATCTCTATTAAATAATATTGTTATATTATTTTTGAATTTAATATATATATATATATATATATATATATATATATATATATATATATATATATATATATATATATTCATCCTATATTAAATACAATATTCATTTAATCTTAAACATATCTAAGATTCAATGAATCTAGACATTTTTGCTCTTGTTGAGCTATTCTTGTGTGTGATCCTGTAGGCTTGATAATTGAATATTATTACACTTATTTGTATCTCTTGGTAAATAAATTTAGGATTGTTTAGTTAATAAATAATGGATTTTATTACTTAATCGAACTTTGAGCTTTTAATTGGATTTAATTCATGTTTATGATTAAATTCCAGATTTACAGTGATTTAGTATTTTCATCGTAACTTTTGATCTAGATATCCGATTAGCCTAATTCTTCTTTCTTTTTTTAGATGATTCAGAGAGCTACAATTGTTATGAAGACTTGGAAGGCTGATTCGGACAAGAAGATGGATGAAATTGGAGCTAAAGACAGACACATTTTTCTGGATTCTTATTTTGCTCGAATTTTGTAATAAAAGACCAATTTTTAGAGATTTCCTTTTTTATAGGGATTTCCTATTGATTAGGGGTTTCCTATTTATTAGAGGTTTCCTAATTATTTTTTTTTTGAGATTTTCTATTTATTAGAGGTTTCCTATTTTTAGTCATCTTTCCTATATAAGGAAAATTAGATGGTGGCTACAAACATATTCTCAATTACGTTGTAGGAGATTTTCGGATTAAAATTAGAAGCTTTTTATTTTCTTAGTTGTTCTTCATGTTCTTCTTCATCTTTTCTTCTGCATTGGCTAAGTTTCTTTGATTGACCCCACGTTGATGAGTCCATGATTCGTCCAGAGAACTTGTGCTTTATCGGTAATTTAACTCGTTCCTATTTTCATCTTATCGGATCCGATTTCTGGAAATAGTTTGAATATTAGATTTAATATTTGGTTTGGTTTATCCCAAGGACTGAGTTCGAACTAGGTTTTAAGTTTTGCTGTGCTATCGCACAGTGGGACGCCGCTGTTCGGACATATTCTAGGCGATGGTCTAGTCGAGGGATTTTCTGGGCGAATGCAGAGATCTCGGTTCGTCCAGAGCCAAACGTGGGTTATTTATATTTCGTTCAATGATGGAAGTCTCTAGAATCTGAATGTTGGGTTGATCGATTTTAATCTGTTCCTTCTCGTTTTCTTATATTCTATTTTATCTTTGCTTCATTTAAATTGCATTTCTATTTTAGTTTATTAATTTAAAAATCCAAAACCCAATCCCCCCTTGTTTTCATTGCATTTGCATGACATTTAGATTACTTAGGATTCAATAAAAGGCTCCTCGAAAAGAGAGAACGATCATAGGTTTGCCTATACGCAATCCTTGGTTAATTGTTGATTGTAGACCCCAAGGCTAATGATAAAAGGTCTTCATCAAATGGCGCCGTTACCGGGGAGCTAAGTAATTGGCTCTCTAGGTGATTTAATTGTCAAATTCAATTTTGACAAGGGGTTTCTCTTGTGAAGCTTGTTAGATTTGCATTTTTTATTTTTTTTTTATTGCATATAGTTTAGGATTTTTGCATTTAGGTAGCTTTCATATAATTCATTGCATTGTCTTGACTTGGTAACTTCTATGTGATGTGTTTATATCAAATTTGATATAATTTTGGGCTTATTTGTTTGAATTCGCCATGTCTAGCATACTTGCATCTTTAATCATTTTTTTTAAAAAAAAATCTTCTTTTCTTTTTCACTTACATTTGTATTTTATTAGATTCATTTTCTAAATTTTTATAGTTAGATAGTTATCTTGTAATTCCTTGGGAATTAATTATATTAAAATTTCATGGCTTGGTTTTATGGCAATCATAATCTACCTTTCAATTCTCACTCTTTTGTAGGCAATCAAGAATGTCATGGTCCTTTCCACCACCCATTACATGAACCATACCACCAACCTCCATTTCAACAATATCATCAACCCTCTCACCTACCATACCATCCTTCATTCCAGCCTACTTCAAGACCATGCCATCCATCTCATGAATTCCAATACCCATTCGACCCACCTTATGAACCTCATTCTCAACCATGTATGCCCAACCAAGATCATTCATTTTGTGAAGTCATTGGAGATCACCAAAATCAAATGGCTTGGGCTGTCAATAAGGAGTGGTCACATAAGGACAGCCTTCATCAACAAATGGAATCTCTTTGTGGAATAATGAAACAACAAGTGAAATGGTTTGAGAGATTAGCAAAGGAAATTGAGCAAGAAGCACAAGTGTTGAAAATGAATTTTCCTTCTATCATGGTCACACATGCACAAGAAGTGAGACAAGTACAAAAGCGCATTGAAGAGTCCTCTCTCCCATTTGGTAATGATCATATCCCTATAGAAGTAGACTCTCCTACTACTTTGACTAATGAAGCAATTCATGATTTGAGTGATAATGAGGTGGACGAGGAAATCATTGTTGAATCCCCTCAATTGTTTGGAAATGTAATTGCTCAACCAATTGGCCTTAGTAGTAGTGATTTAACTGTACTGGTTGATAAGTGTGTTCCTATTTCTTCATGTGATGCTTTAACTGATGAAAATGCTTCTCTTCATAGTACTAGTGATGATTGCGATAAATTGAATGACATATTCTCATGCTGTTGTGAAGAATATCAAATATGTGTAGATTGTTATCATGAAAAATGTCATTTACTTGTTGAGCTTCAAAAGAAAGCATTTAGTGAAGTGGTTGATTCTACCATTGATCATAATGCACCCTCTTGTACTATTGATGATAGTAAGCATGTCAATTTTGAAAAGATTGAATCAAGCATGGATGCCAATGTTGTTGATGATGTTCTTGCTCAATGGTATGTTGATTATCCTGATTTTGCATGTACGAGTAATTCTGCCAATTGTGCATGTTCTGATAATGAATGGTGCCCTATTTGCACTGAGATTAATGCTGCATTATTTGGTGATTCTGACTTGCTTAGTGATTCTGCATTACTTGTGGATTTTGTTGTTGATGTGAGTAAGAAAGATCATAGCCTAGAATACCAAATGCATAAAATTCCCATTAGATTACCTCCTTGTAGTCTTCTTGGTGACAAAGATTCTGAAATTTTGATTGATAAAATCCTGCATGTTAATGAATCTTTCCAACAAGTACTTTCTTGTGATTTGCCACCTGATTTAGAAAAACAAAATAATTGTTTTGAATCTTTAAATATTCGAAGTGGTGATGATTTGAAAAATTCTCTTCATTCTTCCACTCTTTTCCCTTCCATCTCTTGTGATTGCAACGATGATGTGGTGTACTCCAACAATAAGTTGGATTCCACACCTTCCATTTTGCAAACACAAGAGAATGTTCACAATATGATTGGTTGCTTGACTCCTACTGATGGGAGTATCATTGATTTCCTTGGATGTGATAGTTACTTGAAGAGTTTGGAACTTAACATGTCTTTCATTAACTCAAAATCTCTCCATGTCTCTATTTTTGGATGGGATACTGCTATTTGCCTGTCTTATTTGCAGGCACATTCTTGCAAAAGGTTGTCTATGGAACCAACATCCACCGTACATTCTTGAACCTCTTCCAATAGATCCAGAGCCACCTCCACCAAGGAAATTCAATGCGGGAGAAGATGTTTCATGGGAAAAATTCATGATTCTCATCAAAGATGAGAACTTCTCCTTCAAGCGACTCAAGATACTCTAACAAAGGTTGTCTCTTTCCTTACTTATTTTCTTCCTAATTCATATGATTACTTGGGCTTAATTGTTGTATGAGGAAGATAAGTGTGGGGGAGGGACACAATTCAATAGAAAAGTAGAAAAAATGTAGTTTAGTAGGTAAAAAAAAAGAAGTTTTTATGAATAACACGCTCTCTTTCTATGATTGTTCTACCTCTTGTGAACCTTGACATCTTGGTTTTGATAGATCCTTCTTTTTGAGGCTGAATTTCTGGGCTCTTGGATTATATTTCTTGGTAGTTAATTTTGGGATGCTGGTTGCATGATTTGGTATTAACCTTTGTGAGATTTTGGCCCTGCATAAATGAAATTCATCTTTTACCATTCTTTCTTTCATGTGTGCATCTGCTCATGATTTGTGTTCTCTAGAACTTGCTCCTTTTCTTTTTTATGCTAATTTTTCACTTACGTGCATAAATATGATGGAAGCTTGTTTTCTTTCTTTCATTTTCCCACTTTGGCCAAATAGCATTTCCCTTATATTATATTTCCTTTGCTAGCCCCTTTGTGCCTTCTTGACTCATTCTTTTCTAAGCCACATTACAAGCCTAAGAGTAAAACCATTTTATCCCGCACCTTGGAAATTTATTGAGCATTGGTTTCACCTTAGTTTTGTGTTTAAGTGTGGAGGTTGCTCAGGTGTCCAACATTTTAAGTGTGGGGGGAGTATTTGATTGGGTATCATTCATCATTTGGCATTGATTTTGGTCATTGTTATTTATAAAAAATAAACAAAAAACAAAAAAAGTACAAAAAAAGAAAAAAAAAGAAAAAAAGAAAGAGGAAAAGAAAGAAAAGAAAAGAAAGAAAGAAAGAAAGAGAGAGGAAGCAATGTAAAGAAGGAGAAATAAAAAAGAAATGTTATTGAGGTGATTTGCTATTATTAACTGATGTTCTTTGAATTTCTTGGGTACTTAGCCTATCATATCCATACTTATTCACACCTATACCCTAGCCCCATTACAGCCTTCAATAACAAGCTCTCTTGATTTTTGCATGCATGTGTCATAAGTGGTGGAGAAGTAGAAATTGAGCAAGCCTATGGTAGGACTATTTTCTTGAGTAGAATTTGAGTGATACACTTATTTATCCTATACACTTGAGAGATTGATTGAGGGCATACTTGAGAGACTATCTTGTGTGATTAGCATCATTAATTGAGATTGCCAGGATTTGTAATTTGAGATGAAAGGATTTTAGTCTTGATTGATTGGTCTTTTGAAGCTTTACGTTCTTTGTTAAATTTTTCCATTGTTAGCAATTTTTAGAAAGGAATAATTTTTCATTTTAGTCTTTTTCTTTGAATTTTGCTCAGGGGTGCAAAAAGATAAGTGTGGGGGAATTTGATAATTAAATATTATTACACTTATTTGTATCTCTTGGTAAATAAATTTAGGATTGTTTAGTTAATAAATAATAGATTTTATTACTTAATCGAGCTTTGAGCTTTTAATTGGATTTAATTCATGTTTATGATTAAATTCTAGATTTATAGTGATTTAGTATTTTCATCATAACCTTTGATCTAGATATCCGATTAGCCTGATTCTTCTTTCTTTTTTTAGATGATTCAGAGAGCTACAATTGTTATGAAGACTCGGAAGGCTGATTCGGACAAGAAGATGAACGAAATTGGAGCTAAAGACAAACGCATTTTTCTGGATTCTTATTTTGCTCGAATTTTTTAATAAAAGACCAATTTTTAGAGATTTCCTTTTTTATAGGGATTTCCTATTGATTAGGGGTTTCCTATTTATTAAAGGTTTCCTTTTTTTTTTTTGAGAATTTCTATTTATTAGAGGTTTCCTATTTTTAGTCATCTTTCCTATATAGGGAAAATTAGATGGTGGCTACAAACATATTCTCAATTACGTTGTAGGAGATTTTCGGATTAAAATTAGAAACTTTTTATTTTCTTAGTTGTTCTTCATGTTCTTCTTCATCTTTTCTTCTGCATTTTTCCTAGCCATGCTTGGCTAAGCTTCTTTGATTGACCCAACGTTGATGATTCCATGATTCGTCCAGAGAACTTGTGCTTTATCGGTAATTTAACTCGTTCCTATTTTCATCTTATCGGATCCGATTTCTGGAAATAGTTCGAATATTAGATTTAATATTCAGTTTGGTTTATCCCAAGGACTGAGTTCGAACTAGGTTTTAAGTTTTGCTGTGCGATCGCACAGTGGGACGCCGCTGTTCGGACATATTCTAGGCGATCGTCTAGTCGAGGGATTTTCTGGGCGAATGCAGAGATCTCGGTTCATCCAGAGCCAAACGTGGGTTATTTATATTTCATTCAATGATGGAAGTCTCTGGAATCTGAATGTTGGGTTGATCGATTCTAATCTGTTTCTTCTCGTTTTCTTATATTCTATTTTATCTTTGCTTCATTTAAATTGCATTTCTATTTTAGTTTATTAATTTAAAAATCCAAAACCCAATCCCCCCTTGTTTTCATTGCATTTGCATGACATTTAGATTACTTAGGATTCAATAAAAGGCTCCTCGAAAAGAGAGAACGATCCTAGGTTTGCCTATACGCAATCCTTGGTTAATTATTGATGTGGACCCCAAGGCTAATGATAAAAGGTCTTTATCAATGCTCATATGAGATTGGCAACGAGCCAATATTGTACTAGCCCACAAGTCGCAAGTAGCCCCTAGCATGACATTGCGACTACCCAATTCATACGAGGATTGACGATACGATAGAACCTATCGTACAACCATGTCACGTCCCTTTTGTCACGCGATAATTTGGTCAAAGATAATGCATGAATAATGTCAACTTCCTGTTCTTGACCATTACTTTCTCGATTCTTGAGTGCTCTAATAATTGAAATGGAAACTTCTTTCCATCGTAGTATGGCCATACGTTTCTTAAACTCACTCATCGAGGGGCCTAGTATTATCTCTTTATAAATGTGAGAGACAATTCCATCTTGACCATTCACATTCTTCTACATGAAAACCACTGATTCCGATCAAAGCCTTTATCATCACCTGGTCAAAGGTAACTTTTGACTAGGACAAAGATTAGTGATTCATCATGTAGGAATCCATGATGATCTCAGGTCAAAGGGTGTTGTGACGTGGTTATACATAAGATAAGGTTATGACTAAATCCATGCAGCTTTCTCATAGTGAGTTGGTCTAGCACCTTATACTCTTACAAGTTCCTATGACTTTGATTCGTATCTTCATACCTCATCAAAGTCATATTGGTTTTATTTCATCTTTGCTCCCGCGTAAATGACCGACCAAGGACATTTAGGATAATCTATAAGATATATCTAAGGATACAGTTATTATTATAAACATACAAATGAAATGATAATGAAATGGAGAATACTTTAAATAACATAAACGTTCAAAGTACAATGACTTGCCCCTAGGGCATAATTTCCAACATCCTATTCATTTATAAACCTCAAATCTAATCCACCTAATCCTCAACATAACTTCCAATAAATTAAAAATGAATTATAAATTCGAATACAAAAAACCTATTATCACAAATCTCAATTTCTTAGCCTAATATTTAACTGATATAAGCATAATCTAATTTATTTAACAAATCTTCAAACCTCCTTATAACCAAAATCATATCAAACTTTAATTTAAATTTCAAAATCGAACTCATAATTTCATATAGTTCAAGATTTAGCAAAATTAACCGATTAAACCTTTAATAATACCTCTAGTAATCCTCCTAAATGGTTAAATCCTCATTTAATCGGTAAAAACATACTATATGACATAAATCCTAAATTCTTTTTAAAAGTGGAGCTAAATACCCAAGAGGGGGGTGAATTGGGTATTCTCAAAATTTTCGAAAATAGCTCTGTTTTGTGACAATGAAAACAGAGGTGAACAGAGTAAAGGGAAGAGCAGCTACACACAAAGATGTATACTGGTTCGGTCCTAACAACTTGACCAACATCCAGTCCCCAGACTCTCTGGGATTTTCCACTATCACAAAGATTACACACTCTGTACTCAAGAGTAGTTCTCTCACTAGAACTCACTCCCCCTTACCAGTTGTAACCAATGAACTCCCAAATCACCAAGTCCCCTTGACTTGTGATTCTTTATAATAAATGATTTTCAAGAATAAACTCTCTCACAGAGTAGATAATGATGAATACTAAAGCTCAAAGTATCAAAAGATATAATACAGTTGAAAACTGAAGAAATAAATGCAAGACTTGAATGATTTTAGTTTTCAGCTGTTCTAGTTGTTGAGAAGACTTGAATGCAACTCTATTTATAGTCAGATAGCATTAAATGACCGTTGCATCTTTAATTAGACCATTGGAGATGATCTGCAGTGGTTAGGAGCAGCTTTGGTCTTCTTTTCTCTCTAATCTCCACTTAATCCAGCTGTCCAAGTGTTCAGAGTTGACTTCCTCTGGATTAATCCATTGGAGAAGCAGTTGCTTGTTGTAGAAATCATTCTTTAATGCTTTGCAACTGTGTGCAAATGGATTACCCAAAAGTGTTCAACTTTTTGGGCATAGCATTTAATGTGCTGACACTGCTTTTTGCTTTTGCTTTAAACCTTCAATAAACATTCTCTAATCCATCTGAAACTCACTAAAAAAGTGGTTAAACATAGCTATGAATAATAGAGAATAATCCTGGAAAGTATTAAGATCAAACAAGACTATTTTCCAAATTCGTCAGATTTGAATTTCTGAATCAGCGATGTAAACTCGAGTTTGGTTCATGTAAACTCGAGTTTGCAGTTTCAGTATGTAAAAGCGTTTCAACTTCAAAACATCTAAACTGGAGGTTTGCAAACAGAACCTGAGGCTTTCAACATATTGAAAAGTCGCAGTGCTCTCGGGTTGATTTAAACTCGAGTTTGCAAGTCTGAACTCGATTTTCCTTCATCCAGAGAGGAGTGTTGTGATTTTGAGCTATGGAGTAGTATTGATTAAGACACAAACTCAAGTCTATTAGTAGACAGGCTCGAATTTGACACTGTTCAAGTCAAAACTTAGTTTTAGCTTTCAAAAGGCAAACCTGAGGTTTCCAACACAAACTCTAGAGTTTTCTCAAGTTGAAAAGTGCATTGCTCTCTGTAAGGTTTAAACTCAAGTTCACAAAGTTAAACTCGAGTTTGTCCAACTTTGAAAAACTCTGAATGTTCTTGGCTTGAAGTAAATTGGAGGTTTATGAGGTTAGTCTCGAGTTTACTTGGATTGAAAATCCTTGAAAGTTCTCTGCCAAGTGTAAACTCGAGTTTGCAAGAATGAACTCAGGTTTACATGTTTAGTAAACTCTTGAGATTTTTCAAAATGGAAAAAAATCTTTACACTTGAGAGAGTAATGTCTAGTTTAAGAATTTGAAAAATCTTCCCCTCAGAGGCAAACTCGAGTTTGTCATAACAAACTTGAGTTTACAGTTTTATAAACTCTTTGAAGATTTTCTCTGGAGGTTGCAAACTTGAGGTTTAGAAATAGGAGTCTTGAGTTTAAAAGTGTTTTCAAATCAAAATGCTCTCTGTCTCTAGCAAACTCGAGTTTGCAAAGATAAACTCGAGTTTACTCAAAGTATGAGAAAACTTTGGAAAACTCTTAAGTTCATTTATAGAGTCCAGTCTTGAGTTTAAAGTTCAAACTGGCAAGTTTACATCTTCTGTCAGTGGCAAACTCGAGGTTACAAATTCTAAGCTCGAGTTTGTCGCAGACAGAGTGTTTTTGCTTGAAATTGACAAGTTTTAACCAACTCTTATCTTACTCAAAAATATCTCCACATTGTTTACAATTGTTAGTAATCATCAAAACACACAGGGAATTAACACTTTTAAACAGAAAATAAATTTAAATTCCCACAACAACCAACTAACGATTCTAAACTGATTAAAATTATTTATTAATTATACTCTTTATATATACAGTCATCTATTATCAAAACTCGAAACTTTATCATAATTTTAATCCTAGAATTTTCACTAATCAATACTATAATACTCTTATTAGAAAGAGAAAAATGTGTAGAATAACTTTCATATAGAAGGTTCATTGAAAAATAAAAACTAGTTTAGCTTCCTAAATATTTTATAAAATAAATAACACACCTTAAAATATATTGAAAAACCTGCACAATCCCCTTTCTCCTCTCCCTTTTCATCACTCCCACGCTCTCCCACCAGAAAAACACACACACACGACACCATCACGCAAATATATATTATATACTTGGTAATAGAGGCAATGGGAGGTAATTAATTACCTCCCCCACCGCCATTGGATACGTGGTGGGCAGCGTGTAAATACATATTATTATTTTTTATAATATATTATTATATTATATTATTATCTCTTTTCTTCTTTTTTTTTCTTTTTTTTTAAAGAAAAAACAACAATAGAATATTATTAGTTTATTCATTATTTTTATATCCTTATTTTACTAATTTCTTTTACTATTATAAATGACATTTTATATAAAAATATTTATTTTGACAATTACATAATAAATTTATGTATCATGATTTATTAATTTTTTTTATTTGTAATTAAATCGTAATATAAAAATTATGATGTTACAATATATATTTGGAAAATTGCTATGCTTATTAAATTCCTAAAGGACCAAATACATGCATAAATTTATATATATATATATATATATATATATATATATATATATATTTGAAAGTCCTTGAAGGATTCAAGTTACTAGAAGCATATGGCCAAAGTATATGGAACTCCCTGAAGAATTCAAGTTGCCAGAAGCATACAATTTAATCAAGATATTTGTATGGTTTGAAGCAATCAAGGTGTTTGTGGTATTACTGACTTGGTAAATCTCTTGAAAGAATGATATAAAATATCCATTATACCCATGAGTTTCCTGGAAAGATGTAAAATTAAGTATATTATAATTATGGTTAATGTTGAGTAGTTTTAATAGTTTTGGAACTTTTGAAGAGCTTACAAAAACGGTGATTTGCTTCAACTCTTGAGAAGCTTACAAAGCTGTGAATTGCTTAAACTCTTGAAGAGCTTGCAAATACTAAGAATTACTTGAAAGAATTTGACGAACGATTTGAGAAGAACAAAAGGTTGCTTTAGATTACAAGTTGAATATTGGAAAGATATAATTTTTGTATATCAAGATCTATCATGTACTTAGAGAAATGTTTGGTCCAGAAGTACCCTGTCATTTAAGAAGGTGATGAAGAAATACTTGGTTAAGAAGTATTAGAGCTCTTATGTGTGTCAAGTATACATGACTTGATATATTATTTACTTATTAATGTGGTACAGATATTCACCAAAACACAAAGACATTAGAAGGGGATACATCAACAAAAGAGTCTAGATTGAAATTAATATCCAACAATCTAGCAGATTTGTTCATCAAATCACTTCTTGCGACAATATTTGGAAAGCTTGTCCATGATATCAGACTTCACAAATCCAAAGGTATCAAATCATGTTGTCAAGAGAGGGAGTTGATATATACGCGTTGTACTCTTTTTCCTTGTTTATAGTTTTATCCAACTGGGTTTTCTTAGCAATGTTTTTAACGAGGCAATATTAGATAGTGTATTAACGAACGATATACTCTTTTTCTTTCGCTAAGTTTTTGTCTCATCAGGTTTTTCCTAGTTTAAGTTTTTTAACAAGGCACATTTGTGTATAATAGACACGCAAAGGGAAATATTATGAATATAATATTTGTGAGAATGTTCACATATCTCCACTTTCTCTAGTATCCCATAATTATCTCTTTTTGTCATCAAATCTATAGATATTGATTCTATTGAGATTGTAAAGTTGTACCCATAAATGTAGGGTATATACTATGTATTTGATATACCTTGAACATGAATAAGATTTATCATCTCTTCCTCTTGTATTCTTTTCCTTTTATTTATAGCAGTGCTAAACTGATTGGCTATTGGACCACTTTTGGATTGTGTTTTCTAATTATGTAGTATTGATCGTTGAAGCTATGTCAACTAGTCACCGACAGCAATGCTGAAATGGTCACCAATGGCCAACCATCATGGAGTCGGCCTACCAGAGCTCTGGCTACCCGAAAATTGACGTGTTATTCATATATTTATTCTTATTGTTCATGAAAAGTTACACACTTAAAACCGAGACTTGTTTAATTTGTACTGCTCATGTATTTATTTCACTTGTTCATGAGGAGTCGAACACTTTCAGATGTGATTTGTTCAATTTGTGTTGTTTATATATATAATCCACTTCTTCATGAAGAGCTGGGGACTTGCAAATGTCTTATGTTTTCTTGTTATTGTATTAATTTGTGTTGTTCACATGCCTATTTCACTTGTTCATGCAGATCTTGACACTTGCAAATGAATAACACAAATTCAACAAGTCTCTTTGCAAGTGTGTAATTCTTAATGAACAAATGGACAAGCATATGAACAACACATTAATTTCTGGTGGCCGGATATCAGTGGGCTCTCCAACATGGTGGCTACTAGTGACTGGTTGCCAGTGAAAGACGGAATATCACCAAGAGGGGGGGTGAATTGGGGATATTAAATTTTCACACGATTGTTGCTCTGTTAGCGCACTACAAGAACAAAGATAAATAGAGTAGAGTTGAGGAAGAATGAACACAAAAAATTTATACTGGTTCGGTCTAAATCCTTGACCTACGTCCAGTCCCCAGACTCTCTGGGATTTCACTAACTCGAATGATTACACATTCTGTACTCTCGGAGTAATTCTCTCACTCTAGAACTTACTCCCCCTTACAAGTTGTAATCAGATAACCCAATCTCAAAGTCCCAATACTTTAAGATTCTTACAATAAATGATAATCAATGAAGAACTCTCTAAAAGAGTAGATGAGTAAACACTGAAGATTGAAATATCAGAAGATATTGATTTCTTGTCGAAACAGTAAATGAGGTAGTTCGATAATTGAATGTGTAGAGTTTTGGTAGTTGGAGACTTGAATGCTTCTTGTATTTATAGATGCTTTCATTTAATGACCGTTGAGAAGAGATTAATGAGCCGTTGTGAGTAATGAATGTGACCGTTGAGAATTCGTGGCTTTGTCTCTTCGTATGTCTCCGACATTCGTCCGTTATTCTCCGTTGACATTCCTTATTCAAATTGTCCGTTGGAGCTCATTAGGAATGTTGTCTGAAAAGTAGCTGGATTGCTTTTCGCTTGCTCAGATGGTTTCTTGCCGAATTGGTGAATGTTATGAGCTTTGCATTAAATGCTTCTGACAGAAATTTGCTTTATGATAATTTGAAGTTTAACCTTGTTAATCCTGTCTAAAACACACTGGAAACATGATTAATAATGATTAGAAATGATAAGGAACAATAATATCAAGTACCCATTGCATAATATCAGAGATTCAGATTTTGAGAAAGCTAATTTCAAAAAATGATATGAGTAACTCGAGTTGCACAGTACTAACTCGAGTTAAATTCAAGTTCAGGAGATTTTGGAAGCAGAAGGACAACTCGAGTTATGTACACTAACTCGAGTTGCTTTTACATTAAATTCAAACAGAGAATAATTTGTGTTGGCCTAACTCGAGTTGCACAGTAATAACTCGAGTTGTGTTAAGCAAAAATTCAAACAGAGAGCATTTGCACTTTGGCATAACTCGAGTTGCGCAGTAATAACTCGAGTTATGTTAAAGAAAATTTCAGACAGAGAGAAAATACTACAGTAGTAACTCGAGTTGATGAAAATAACTCGAGTTACTTCAGTTCACAGAATTTTCATTTCGCGAGAGGCTTTCTGAGGATGTCAAGTACAGTCCATAACTCGAGTTGTTAAGTGAGAACTCGAGTTATGATCCTTTGAAAAACAATTTTTAACTTGAGTTATGATTTCCAACTTGAGTTATAATTTTTTGTGAAAATTCTTTAAGTCCTATAACTTGAGTTGTAATCAATCAACTTGAGTTGCTAATTTTTTTAAAAACATTTTCAAAGATCTCAAGAATGATTTCATGTATGTTATCAGATGCAACAATTGTTAGTCATCATCAAAACATATAGAAACTAACAACCAGAGCTCCAGTGACAATAAAACTTATTGTTTTTAAAAAAAATAAAGGGGCATTATTGTCTTTCTACCCATGAAAACTTATTTTCATTTTGGTCCTTTAGGATGTAGTAAAATTTTAGAATGTTAAGGGAGTTGACTGAAATAAATCAGTATTGTGGAGGTTTACTAAAATTCTCCCTTAATTCAATCATTGATCCCTCAAGTTTACTCTAATTTTGATTTTATTTCCTTAAGTTTCAAAACATTAGTTTTAGTTTTGATCCCTACAAGAGTCCAAGTTTTTATTAAGTTATAGGGATAAATATTTTAAACATAATGAAATTTAAGGAACAAAAAGCCCATAGACTGAAATTTCAAAGACCAAAATCAAAATGAAAGAACAAAATTAACCCAAAAGAAAATGACTTATTTATTAATTAAGCATAAAAGAGGAAGACCTACCAAATAGATTAATTTTTGCCAGACTTACCAAGTAGATTAATCTTCTTAGATACACGTCATGTTACATAAATACTCTTTGGTCTTAAATATAAGATATAGTTGAATTTTTCTTAAAGAGATTAAGAAAGCTAAATAAGTTATTTAATCATATCATATACTGTGTCTCCTTAAATTATATATCAGTTTATTAGTTAAATTAATTAGTTTGGAGAAAAATAAAAATAAAAATACTCTAAAGTAATTTAATTATTTTTTTAATTTCTCTAAAAAAGTCAACTTTATCTTATATATTTTTTTTTACCAAAAACTTTATCTTATATTTAAGAATAAAGGGAGTACATGATATTTGTGAATCATATGCATTGGCTGAAAATTTGAAAAATGATCCATGCGATTCATTGATAAATCATATGGAAGGTGTTGGAAATGGTTGTAGCATGGATTTATTTCTCATCTGCCAGGGCACGAAATCTAAGCTTGTGGAGTCTGTTGGAAATTATGCCCTAGGGGCAATTCATTGTACTTTGGATATTTAAGTTATTTAAAGTATTCTCTTTTGTTATCATTTTCGTTTGCATGTTCGTATTGATAACTGCATCCATGGATAATCTTATAGATTATCCTAAATGTCCCTGGTCGATCATCTACACGGGAGTGAAGATGAAATAAGACCAGTATGACTTTGATGAGGTATGGAGATACGAGTCAAAGTCATGGGCACTTGTAAGAGTACAAGGTGCTGGACCGACCCACTATGAGAAAGCTGTATGGATTAAGTCATAAGCTTATCTCATGTATAACCGCGTCACGACGCCCTATGACCTGAGATCATCATGGATTCCTACATGATGAGTCACTGGTCTTTGACCTAGTCAAAAGTCACCTTTGACCGGGTGATGATAAAGACTAGGATTGGGATCAGTGGTTTTCATGCGGAGGAATGTGAGTGGTCAAGATGGGATTTGTCCCTCACATATGTAGAGAGATAATACTGGGCCCCTCGATGAGTGAGTCTAAGAAATGTATGGCCATACTGTGATGGAAAAGAGTTTCCATTTCACTTATTAGACTACTCAAGAATCGAGAAAGCAATGGTCAAGAAAAGGAAGTTGACATTATCCATGCCTCATCCTTGACCAAATTATCGCGTGACAAAAAGGGACGTGACATGGTTGTACGATAGGTAGTATCGTGTCATCGATCCCCATGTGAATTGGGTAGTCGCAATGTCTTTCAAGAGGCCGCTTGCGACTTGTGGGCTGATACAGTGTTGGCCCACTGCCAATCTCATATGGGCCTGCAGGGTGTAACATCCCAAATTTTTGAGTTTAAATTAGAGATGTTGTATGGAAAATTATTAGTAGAATTTAAAGACCTGTTTTCTTGAGAAATTCAAAGGAAATAGTTAGGGGTTGATTGGTAGCTAAGACTTTTAGAGAAATTATTTTAAGGGCTAAAGAAGTTAGTTAAGAGTCAAAATCCCTATAAAGCATCAAGGATTCTCTTCTAACATTTATTTGGTAATAAAGCAATAATAAAGAGACAAGTGAATTATTAATTAATAAATTAAAAAAAAAAAAAAAAAAAAAAGATAACAACTTCAGCCCAATATCATATTCCATATGTTTCCCATCCAAGATAATCGACACTCACATAAACTTAACACGTTCACTCATTCCTTTACTTCCCATTCCATCTGGACCACCACAACCCACACGCACACACACTTCTTCCCTCTTTATTCAACCCACACCACTTGTATGACCCACACCCTCAATCCCCCACGCTTCTCGGTCGACCACCCTCTAGGTCTTTCTATAATGCTCTTTCATTTGCATTCTTCCAACCAACACCCATACCTCCTTTGCAGCGCACTTCCCCATCCCTCTCATTATAAACCATTCGGCCCTTCTTGCAGCAACAAAGGAAAAGTAGAGCAGGTCCGTGAAGCAAGTGAAGGAGAGGAAAGCATTGGTGTGTGTGTGTGTGTGTTCTGTAACTCAGTGGGATTGAGAGAAAGTGTGGGTTCTAGCTGTTCCATCTTCCCTTGCGTTTTGGTTCCGGAAACAAGGGAAAAGAGCGTCGGTGGGAAGAATCACGTTGAATCCGGCAACCAGAGGTGAGTCTTCGGGTCTCTCTTCCTTTAGTTTCCCGTCACTTTCCAACACCAATAGCTAGGCCACCGCCGTTGGAGATGAGCCGTGAATTTACTGAAATATATATATATATAAGTTAGAACTTTGCTAGTCTGATATGCATAAATGTATTAAAATATTAAAAGATATATATATATATATGTATATATATATATATATATTAGACCTCACAGTCATAACATTGCACTTATGTCCTAGAGCATTTATTTATATCTAGGTTGTAATATATGATGAACCACGTTGCTGTTTGGTTAAGAGAAAGACAGAAATGAAAAACACCTCTGTTTTCCAGACCGAAAACAGAGAACCTTGCATGCTTCTGTTTCTATGGAAAACGTTTGAGTTTTTGCACGAAATTTTTATGGAAGATAGTTGACATCTTAAGCTTTAAAACGAGCCAAAGAACACCCAAAACGGATGTGTATAATAAGAGATATGATTTTCCAAAGTTCAGCCAAAAACCTGGAACGTTTTCTGTATCTCTGGTAAACAGTCATTTTCGTGTTTGATTTTGAAATAGCAAACATCTGAGTTTTTAAGTGAAATTTTTACAGTACATAGAAGACGTCTTGAGCTTTCCAAAAAGTCAAAGAACACCTAAAACGGACGTGTAGAATGGGAGTTATGATTTTTCAAAGTTGGACCATGAACACTGAAGATTTTCTGTTTCCAGAAATGAACAGTAATTTTCGGGTTCCATTTTGGAACGTTAAACTTTTGAGTTTATCTCTGAAATTTTTACAGGAGAAAGTACACTTCTTGAGGTTTTAAATAAGCTTTGATTCACCTAAAACGGAGGTCTATAACTCTAGTTATGATTTTTAGAAGTTGAGCCAAAAACTGGGAAAATTTCTGGTTTGCCTCAGGAGTAGTAAAATGGCGTGGCTTTTCGGATTGCCTTAATAAAATCATAAAGTTGTGATATTTTCCAGTTAAATAGTAGACACATAGAGGTTTAATTTGATAGGTAATTCGTCAAATTCCGATGAGAATCGAGGGAGATATAATTTTCCAAATTTTAGCCAAAATCTGAAATGTTTTCTCCAACTTTTGGTGACCAGCGATTTTGGAGCTCGATTTTGAAATAGCAAACGTTTGAGTTTAATCTTGAAATTTTTATAGTAAATAGTAGACATCTCAACCTTTCCAAAAAGCCAAAGAACACCTGAATCGGACGTGTAGATGGGGAGATATAATTTTCCGAAGTTTAACCAAAAATCTGGACGAATTTTGTGTTCCAGGAATGGTGATCATCTTATAGCATGTGTTTGAACTTTTGAATTAGGAGCGGCGTAATAATAATTAGCTTTGGCGAGAGGTAACCACTTTCCACTTGTTATGGCTATTGATATGTTGTTTGTGAGTATTTGAAATGATTATGAATATCTTAATAGAAATTGCCTTGTGGAACTTTATGATTTGAATTGTGAATATATACTTATTTATTCATATATAAGAATTGATCATTTTAATATCATGATATTTATCATATTTACTTATTCATGTATAAGAATGGTTCATTTTAATATCATGATATTTATTTTATTTACTTATTCATATATAAGAATTTTTCATTTTAATATCATGATATTTATTCTGATAATTATGGTAAGGGTTGAATTGGGAAGATGAAGTATTTTATTCCACCACGTGGTGAGGCCTCCATTAATGCATGATGGTTGGCTTTCTATTGTCCCATATGTTCAGGAAGGGACGGGCCCACTAATTCAATAAGGGCATACGACACCCCACATGTTCAATAAGGGGAAAAGGCCCATGGTTTGGGACATGTGCTCTGAGGATTTTGGCCGGTCCTCATCACATGACCAGAGAGCTTTTTGAGTCACCAGTAACATGGATGTAACTTAGCCCATGGGTCTAGTCGGAGGAAATAAGGCGGTTCGGTTGGATTGGTGGGAGGCAATTTGGGAATTGTTTTAATGAGAACTGTGACATATAATTTTGATATAGAATTTATTATATAAATTTTTGTGATATGTATATTGATGAATTATATTTTTAATATCTTGCTATATAAATTGTTCCACTTGGCACCTCATTAGCACATGTTAGTATTCGTAATAAGCTGGATTGATGGTTACCCACATTTTTCAGGTGATAGCTTTTGTGCAGATCCATCAGGGAAGACCCCAGAAGCTTAGACTACTTCTACCAAAAGTAGCACTTCTGTCTTTATGGTTTATGTGGGATGATTGTATAATGCCACGTTAGGGCTCATACTGCATACTCTGATTTACATTTGCATATTTTAATTCAATAATGGGCATTACTTAGTTGTTAATGAACCCTTAATTACTTATTATGTTAAGTAAATTTTTGGGATATTAAAATTTGGTATCAGAGCATATGATTCTGATAACAATATGCATGCATTACATATAGTGGCAATATACAATCTTCACACATACCTTCCCTGTTTAGTTATTTTGTTGTGTTGCTTTATTTCACTTATTAGGGTAGGTTTCATCCTTTGGTGGGGAGAATGGTAGATACACGAAGGATCATTTCGCCGTTTATTCACCTCCAGACGCTCCTGAGACACTACTGTCTCAAGAAAACGAAGCTCTTTTACATCGATACACCAATGTCTCAAGATGACGAGACTCTTTTCTTTGATTCAAAGATACGTTAATGACTGTCATGGATGCACGGTTTCAACAGCTGAGGAGGATTTTCAAGAGAAGATAAGAGAGAAAGGAGGTATTCCCATGCCAATGAATAATGACGTACTCGAGTCTAGTATAGAGGTATCACAAAGAGCTGAGCCGGGTGGCTCAATTGATCATGAAGAAGCTATTAAGAGTAATGGGGGTAAAGCATCATCGCAACTCAACCTTGAAGACCTAGCTAACAACAAGGTTTGAAAGGATGTTCATTAGCACAATCCTGAGAAATTTAATGGAGAATTGGATCCATTGAAGGTTGAGGCTTAAGAGATAGATAAAGTGGCAGAATAAGGATTATAATGCTAACTTTAGGGCTTCTGATATGGAGATAGGATATAATTTAATTCCCTACTTTGTGTTATGGGAATATATAGGAAGTTGGTATAGTATGGTCTAAATCCTATTAGGATTCTGAGGATAAGTGTGCTTAAGGAAGATAAATCTCGGGATGGGCGACCTCCTGGGAAGTATTATAAGAATTTAAGATTCCTTTGATTTAAGGTCTTAGTACTTTAAGGTATGACATAGAGATGCTGTGAGGATGCTAGGTTGAATAAGGAAATGATTGAGACTGGACTTGAACCTAATACAAAATTGAAATAGTGCCTAGGTCAAAGTGTGAATGAGGTTGCATTAAGGTTCCAATACATGAGAATAGGAATCCTATTAATATTGAATGGTGAATTAGATCGAAATGAGATTAAGGTTGTCTTAAGGTTTTAGTACTCGAAGGTAGAAACCCTGTAAGTATTGATTGATATGGTGCTATGAGCAATGCTTTGGGTATGATTGAGGGTTGTCGATTAGATGAAAGAATAATGTTAGAATAGGCTCTTGTGATATTGAGGACTGAAATGGATTTAGAACCTTGTGTGTTGTGTTTTGGTTATGAAGATGACATTTGAATGTTTCAAGGTTTAAACTAGAAATGAGAATTGTAATCCTAGTTTGTATATTGGGTATTATTGAGGTAATATGATTTCTTGGTCCAAACTATGTTCTGGATTGTGAATCTGATAATTACGTTGTTTGGGGTTATTTGAGGATCAGACTATGAATTGTGATCTAAAGATCTAACTTGACAGTTGAATGATTCTTACAGGTGTGAATCGACCCGAATGAATTGAGGTATTAGGATATGGTGCCAAGTGAATTGAATCACTTAAGGTAGTAGAATGTGGCACCAACGTATATGAGGATTTATGATTTGAGGACGTGATTGAGATTAAATTTCAGAGCCGCGTAGCGGAAGATGGTAAGTAGAAAATTTATTGAATATTGGATTCTGTAGGCCCAAAATTACTTTCTAGGGGATGAATATTTTTATTGGTGTCTAGGAAAGTGATTGAAAGACTAAGCCCCTATTTGATGGTTATTCAATTAGTTGCCGTTGTAAAAAAAAAAAAATATGAAGAGATTTTCGCTAGATTTACACTTATCTAGCTAATTTATATGAATAACAGATGACAATACCATAACAGAATACGGGCATAGTCTTGATTATACAGAATAACTGGCTTAAGTTTGAATTTAATAAGATAAAGTTGAGTTTGGCAGGAAAACTCGAAAATCCTTATGAATCCTAGAATAGAGATTACAAACATTAGCAAGAAGGCTAAGAAGAGTAGACTATATTAATTCAAGCATCAAGAACAACAGTTGGTACAATCCCACCGCAAGCTTCGACTATCTCAAGTTTAAGTCTATTAATTTCTTCCTGAGCGGCTGCTCTTGAGAGAGGACCATCAGGAGACATTGTTCTTCTCAATCTAGCTATTTGCTTCATAGTGCTTCGAATTTTTACATAAGGCCAATGCTTTATTCCTCCCCTATGGCATATTTTCATTAGAACATTTTTGCATAGACGAACTTGTTGAGCCGCTTCTTGTTGAGGTAAATGGAAGAAGTCTCTAAGATCATCTATTGACATTGATGCAGCTCTAATATTTTGTTCAGCTCTTGATCGGTATGGATTACTAGGTATGGGGACTGAAGGATTATTATTTACAACCATGAGCTCTTTTCCTTTATTGGATATATTTTCTGTATTGGTTGGAAATGAACTATTAGGGAGTTCATTTTGATTTTTAGTCCATTCCAAACCAACACAGAGGGCCTCATAGTAGGCTGATAGGGGATCCGACACCAGGACATACCCTAAAGATTTTTGATTCAAACAATAATTTTCTAGAAAATGTTTGACATCATCTAAATTTTTCTTACCAAAGTCAAATACTTGAGGATTGGAAGAACCTCCTTGTACGTCCTGGTGAAAGACAGCGTGGCATATCATACCAATCCTCCCATGAACTTCAAGTTTATGGTATTGAAGTCCATTGGTATGAATGATCTCTCGTAGAACATGGCAGCAACCACATGAAAATGGATTAGTAGTCTCAGTCAAGGTAGAAGCAGGATTCCTTGGTTGAGAAGGTACCGTAGACTCCATAAGTTCTGCCACATTACGACACCTTTGGACAGGTCGCCTTGATGGACCTGCTTCAGATTCCTTTCTGTTAGTAGTTGTAAGAATAGAATCTTGTATCCTTGGAGGAGGAGTAGGAATGTTAATCGTTGAGGCAGATGAATGAACGTTCATACTTACGGGATTTTGGGGAAGTAAAGAAGAATAAGGGTATGATACATTGTTTGACAAATCAGACAACATGTTAGTCTGATAGTCATGAAGTAAGGCTTCAAGAAAGAAAGGGTTGAATGAATCGGAGACTGGAATAGAGTTACTTGAACCAGCCATGTTTAAGGATAATGTGGAAGGTTATAGTGAAGGTTACGATCGGAGAGGAAATGAATATGTGGAGGTTTTGTGAAGTTTGAGAGAACGTGAAACATTTACTCTTTCTTTACTCGATTTATAGCTGGGCTAGCAACATCTATATTTTGTTAAGCAGCATCGGATTCTCATCTGTCGTTAGCTCAGAATCATGTAGATTTTGTTGTTATGCGGAAAATTTTATGGCACCGCACCCTAGTGCACCCTAGCCATCGTTAGGGGTCGCAGTTTCCTAGACCTTTGCAGACAGAAATCGCTATGGCATTTATTGCTAGCTGTGTTTTCAAGAAATTAAGTTTGGACGTTTATACGCACATTTATCTAAGAAATCTGTCTTGGATGTGCAGCTGACTCAAGATGTCGGAATTTACATTTGAAAATAGGATTTTAAGCATAAGCGTGCTAAGGTGATAGTAATCTTGGGAAGGGTGACTTTCTAATAATATTAGATGAACCGGAGAGAATCCGAAGATTTGAAATGATGATGAGTTGTGCCAATTAACTCGAGAGCATTCTTCACTCTCTGAATATCCGAAGAACTCTATGAATTTGTCACAGATAATTCAAAGACTAAGGTTTTTGGATAAACATGTTGGAAGATCGATGGAAAGGTATGAAATGGTGATCCTTAGGAATGCCAGAAAGATGTTAGAATGAATATAGTAAATGTTGAGGATAGGCTTTAATTTAATCTGAGCTGAAATAGAAATTAAGAACGAAATGAGCCTTTGTGATATTGCAGGTTGAGGTAGAATTAGAACCTTGTGAATGCTGCTGAGGTTGTAGATAGTCTTCGTATAATCCAAGAATTAGATTAGGAATTGTGAATCATGATCTTAGTATGTATAATGGGTATTTTTTTGGGGAAACACAAATTATCAGTTGATGTTGAGGTTATAAGAATCAAATTGTAAACTTGACTATTGATGTCTGGGAATATTTGAGAATAGACTAGACGTCTAAAATAACTCCCGAAGGAATAAGTTCAAATTTCGAGGACAAAATTTAAATAACGGGGGGAGAAATGTAACATCCCAAATTTTTGAGTTTAAATTAGAGATGTTGTATGGAAAATTATTAGTAGAATTTAAAGACCTGTTTTCTTGAGAAATTCAAAGGAAATAGTTAGGGGTTGATTGGTAGCTAAGACTTTTAGAGAAATTATTTTAAGGGCTAAAGAAGTTAGTTAAGAGTCAAAATCCCTATAAAGCATCAAGGATTCTCTTCTAACATTTATTTGGTAATAAAGCAATAATAAAGAGACAAGTGAATTATTAATTAATAAATTAAAAAAAAAAAAAAAAAAAAAAAAAAGATAACAACTTCAGCCCAATATCATATTCCATATGTTTCCCATCCAAGATAATCGACACTCACATAAACTTAACACGTTCACTCATTCCTTTACTTCCCATTCCATCTGGACCACCACAACCCACACGCACACACACTTCATCCCTCTTTATTCAACCCACACCACTTGTATGACCCACACCCTCAATCCCCCACGCTTCTCGGTCGACCACCCTCTAGGTCTTTCTATAATGCTCTTTCATTTGCATTCTTCCAACCAACACCCATACCTCCTTTGCAGCGCACTTCCCCATCCCTCTCATTATAAACCATTCGGCCCTTCTTGCAGCAACAAAGGAAAAGTAGAGCAGGTCCGTGAAGCAAGTGAAGGAGAGGAAAGCATTGGTGTGTGTGTGTGTGTGTTCTGTAACTCAGTGGGATTGAGAGAAAGTGTGGGTTCTAGCTGTTCCATCTTCCCTTGCGTTTTGGTTCCGGAAACAAGGGAAAAGAGCGTCGGTGGGAAGAATCACGTTGAATCCGGCAACCAGAGGTGAGTCTTCGGGTCTCTCTTCCTTTAGTTTCCCGTCACTTTCCAACACCAATAGCTAGGCCACCGCCGTTGGAGATGAGCCGTGAATTTACTGAAATATATATATATATAAGTTAGAACTTTGCTAGTCTGATATGCATAAATGTATTAAAATATTAAAAGATATATATATATATATGTATATATATATATATATATTAGACCTCACAGTCATAACATTGCACTTATGTCCTAGAGCATTTATTTATATCTAGGTTGTAATATATGATGAACCACGTTGCTGTTTGGTTAAGAGAAAGACAGAAATGAAAAACACCTCTGTTTTCCAGACCGAAAACAGAGAACCTTGCATGCTTCTGTTTCTATGGAAAACGTTTGAGTTTTTGCACGAAATTTTTATGGAAGATAGTTGACATCTTAAGCTTTAAAACGAGCCAAAGAACACCCAAAACGGATGTGTATAATAAGAGATATGATTTTCCAAAGTTCAGCCAAAAACCTGGAACGTTTTCTGTATCTCTGGTAAACAGTCATTTTCGTGTTTGATTTTGAAATAGCAAACATCTGAGTTTTTAAGTGAAATTTTTACAGTACATAGAAGACGTCTTGAGCTTTCCAAAAAGTCAAAGAACACCTAAAACGGACGTGTAGAATGGGAGTTATGATTTTTCAAAGTTGGACCATGAACACTGAAGATTTTCTGTTTCCAGAAATGAACAGTAATTTTCGGGTTCCATTTTGGAACGTTAAACTTTTGAGTTTATCTCTGAAATTTTTACAGGAGAAAGTACACTTCTTGAGGTTTTAAATAAGCTTTGATTCACCTAAAACGGAGGTCTATAACTCTAGTTATGATTTTTAGAAGTTGAGCCAAAAACTGGGAAAATTTCTGGTTTGCCTCAGGAGTAGTAAAATGGCGTGGCTTTTCGGATTGCCTTAATAAAATCATAAAGTTGTGATATTTTCCAGTTAAATAGTAGACACATAGAGGTTTAATTTGATAGGTAATTCGTCAAATTCCGATGAGAATCGAGGGAGATATAATTTTCCAAATTTTAGCCAAAATCTGAAATGTTTTCTCCAACTTTTGGTGACCAGCGATTTTGGAGCTCGATTTTGAAATAGCAAACGTTTGAGTTTAATCTTGAAATTTTTATAGTAAATAGTAGACATCTCAACCTTTCCAAAAAGCCAAAGAACACCTGAATCGGACGTGTAGATGGGGAGATATAATTTTCTGAAGTTTAACCAAAAATCTGGACGAATTTTGTGTTCCAGGAATGGTGATCATCTTATAGCATGTGTTTGAACTTTTGAATTAGGAGCGGCGTAATAATAATTAGCTTTGGCGAGAGGTAACCACTTTCCACTTGTTATGGCTATTGATATGTTGTTTGTGAGTATTTGAAATGATTATGAATATCTTAATAGAAATTGCCTTGTGGAACTTTATGATTTGAATTGTGAATATATACTTATTTATTCATATATAAGAATTGATCATTTTAATATCATGATATTTATCATATTTACTTATTCATGTATAAGAATGGTTCATTTTAATATCATGATATTTATTTTATTTACTTATTCATATATAAGAATTTTTCATTTTAATATCATGATATTTATTCTGATAATTATGGTAAGGGTTGAATTGGGAAGATGAAGTATTTTATTCCACCACGTGGTGAGGCCTCCATTAATGCATGATGGTTGGCTTTCTATTGTCCCATATGTTCAGGAAGGGACGGGCCCACTAATTCAATAAGGGCATACGACACCCCACATGTTCAATAAGGGGAAAAGGCCCATGGTTTGGGACATGTGCTCTGAGGATTTTGGCCGGTCCTCATCACATGACCAGAGAGCTTTTTGAGTCACCAGTAACATGGATGTAACTTAGCCCATGGGTCTAGTCGGAGGAAATAAGGCGGTTCGGTTGGATTGGTGGGAGGCAATTTGGGAATTGTTTTAATGAGAACTGTGACATATAATTTTGATATAGAATTTATTATATAAATTTTTGTGATATGTATATTGATGAATTATATTTTTAATATCTTGCTATATAAATTGTTCCACTTGGCACCTCATTAGCACATGTTAGTATTCGTAATAAGCTGGATTGATGGTTACCCACATTTTTCAGGTGATAGCTTTTGTGCAGATCCATCAGGGAAGACCCCAGAAGCTTAGACTACTTCTACCAAAAGTAGCACTTCTGTCTTTATGGTTTATGTGGGATGATTGTATAATGCCACGTTAGGGCTCATACTGCATACTCTGATTTACATTTGCATATTTTAATTCAATAATGGGCATTACTTAGTTGTTAATGAACCCTTAATTACTTATTATGTTAAGTAAATTTTTGGGATATTAAAATTTGGTATCAGAGCATATGATTCTGATAACAATATGCATGCATTACATATAGTGGCAATATACAATCTTCACACATACCTTCCCTGTTTAGTTATTTTGTTGTGTTGCTTTATTTCACTTATTAGGGTAGGTTTCATCCTTTGGTGGGGAGAATGGTAGATACACGAAGGATCATTTCGCCGTTTATTCACCTCCAGACGCTCCTGAGACACTACTGTCTCAAGAAAACGAAGCTCTTTTACATCGATACACCAATGTCTCAAGATGACGAGACTCTTTTCTTTGATTCAAAGATACGTTAATGACTGTCATGGATGCACGGTTTCAACAGCTGAGGAGGATTTTCAAGAGAAGATAAGAGAGAAAGGAGGTATTCCCATGCCAATGAATAATGACGTACTCGAGTCTAGTATAGAGGTATCACAAAGAGCTGAGCCGGGTGGCTCAATTGATCATGAAGAAGCTATTAAGAGTAATGGGGGTAAAGCATCATCGCAACTCAACCTTGAAGACCTAGCTAACAACAAGGTTTGAAAGGATGTTCATTAGCACAATCCTGAGAAATTTAATGGAGAATTGGATCCATTGAAGGTTGAGGCTTAAGAGATAGATAAAGTGGCAGAATAAGGATTATAATGCTAACTTTAGGGCTTCTGATATGGAGATAGGATATAATTTAATTCCCTACTTTGTGTTATGGGAATATATAGGAAGTTGGTATAGTATGGTCTAAATCCTATTAGGATTCTGAGGATAAGTGTGCTTAAGGAAGATAAATCTCGGGATGGGCGACCTCCTGGGAAGTATTATAAGAATTTAAGATTCCTTTGATTTAAGGTCTTAGTACTTTAAGGTATGACATAGAGATGCTGTGAGGATGCTAGGTTGAATAAGGAAATGATTGAGACTGGACTTGAACCTAATACAAAATTGAAATAGTGCCTAGGTCAAAGTGTGAATGAGGTTGCATTAAGGTTCCAATACATGAGAATAGGAATCCTATTAATATTGAATGGTGAATTAGATCGAAATGAGATTAAGGTTGTCTTAAGGTTTTAGTACTCGAAGGTAGAAACCCTGTAAGTATTGATTGATATGGTGCTATGAGCAATGCTTTGGGTATGATTGAGGGTTGTCGATTAGATGAAAGAATAATGTTAGAATAGGCTCTTGTGATATTGAGGACTGAAATGGATTTAGAACCTTGTGTGTTGTGTTTTGGTTATGAAGATGACATTTGAATGTTTCAAGGTTTAAACTAGAAATGAGAATTGTAATCCTAGTTTGTATATTGGGTATTATTGAGGTAATATGATTTCTTGGTCCAAACTATGTTCTGGATTGTGAATCTGATAATTACGTTGTTTGGGGTTATTTGAGGATCAGACTATGAATTGTGATCTAAAGATCTAACTTGACAGTTGAATGATTCTTACAGGTGTGAATCGACCCGAATGAATTGAGGTATTAGGATATGGTGCCAAGTGAATTGAATCACTTAAGGTAGTAGAATGTGGCACCAACGTATATGAGGATTTATGATTTGAGGACGTGATTGAGATTAAATTTCAGAGCCGCGTAGCGGAAGATGGTAAGTAGAAAATTTATTGAATATTGGATTCTGTAGGCCCAAAATTACTTTCTAGGGGATGAATATTTTTATTGGTGTCTAGGAAAGTGATTGAAAGACTAAGCCCCTATTTGATGGTTATTCAATTAGTTGCCGTTGTAAAAAAAAAAAAATATGAAGAGATTTTCGCTAGATTTACACTTATCTAGCTAATTTATATGAATAACAGATGACAATACCATAACAGAATACGGGCATAGTCTTGATTATACAGAATAACTGGCTTAAGTTTGAATTTAATAAGATAAAGTTGAGTTTGGCAGGAAAACTCGAAAATCCTTATGAATCCTAGAATAGAGATTACAAACATTAGCAAGAAGGCTAAGAAGAGTAGACTATATTAATTCAAGCATCAAGAACAACAGTTGGTACAATCCCACCGCAAGCTTCGACTATCTCAAGTTTAAGTCTATTAATTTCTTCCTGAGCGGCTGCTCTTGAGAGAGGACCATCAGGAGACATTGTTCTTCTCAATCTAGCTATTTGCTTCATAGTGCTTCGAATTTTTACATAAGGCCAATGCTTTATTCCTCCCCTATGGCATATTTTCATTAGAACATTTTTGCATAGACGAACTTGTTGAGCCGCTTCTTGTTGAGGTAAATGGAAGAAGTCTCTAAGATCATCTATTGACATTGATGCAGCTCTAATATTTTGTTCAGCTCTTGATCGGTATGGATTACTAGGTATGGGGACTGAAGGATTATTATTTACAACCATGAGCTCTTTTCCTTTATTGGATATATTTTCTGTATTGGTTGGAAATGAACTATTAGGGAGTTCATTTTGATTTTTAGTCCATTCCAAACCAACACAGAGGGCCTCATAGTAGGCTGATAGGGGATCCGACACCAGGACATACCCTAAAGATTTTTGATTCAAACAATAATTTTCTAGAAAATGTTTGACATCATCTAAATTTTTCTTACCAAAGTCAAATACTTGAGGATTGGAAGAACCTCCTTGTACGTCCTGGTGAAAGACAGCGTGGCATATCATACCAATCCTCCCATGAACTTCAAGTTTATGGTATTGAAGTCCATTGGTATGAATGATCTCTCGTAGAACATGGCAGCAACCACATGAAAATGGATTAGTAGTCTCAGTCAAGGTAGAAGCAGGATTCCTTGGTTGAGAAGGTACCGTAGACTCCATAAGTTCTGCCACATTACGACACCTTTGGACAGGTCGCCTTGATGGACCTGCTTCAGATTCCTTTCTGTTAGTAGTTGTAAGAATAGAATCTTGTATCCTTGGAGGAGGAGTAGGAATGTTAATCGTTGAGGCAGATGAATGAACGTTCATACTTACGGGATTTTGGGGAAGTAAAGAAGAATAAGGGTATGATACATTGTTTGACAAATCAGACAACATGTTAGTCTGATAGTCATGAAGTAAGGCTTCAAGAAAGAAAGGGTTGAATGAATCGGAGACTGGAATAGAGTTACTTGAACCAGCCATGTTTAAGGATAATGTGGAAGGTTATAGTGAAGGTTACGATCGGAGAGGAAATGAATATGTGGAGGTTTTGTGAAGTTTGAGAGAACGTGAAACATTTACTCTTTCTTTACTCGATTTATAGCTGGGCTAGCAACATCTATATTTTGTTAAGCAGCATCGGATTCTCATCTGTCGTTAGCTCAGAATCATGTAGATTTTGTTGTTATGCGGAAAATTTTATGGCACCGCACCCTAGTGCACCCTAGCCATCGTTAGGGGTCGCAGTTTCCTAGACCTTTGCAGACAGAAATCGCTATGGCATTTATTGCTAGCTGTGTTTTCAAGAAATTAAGTTTGGACGTTTATACGCACATTTATCTAAGAAATCTGTCTTGGATGTGCAGCTGACTCAAGATGTCGGAATTTACATTTGAAAATAGGATTTTAAGCATAAGCGTGCTAAGGTGATAGTAATCTTGGGAAGGGTGACTTTCTAATAATATTAGATGAACCGGAGAGAATCCGAAGATTTGAAATGATGATGAGTTGTGCCAATTAACTCGAGAGCATTCTTCACTCTCTGAATATCCGAAGAACTCTATGAATTTGTCACAGATAATTCAAAGACTAAGGTTTTTGGATAAACATGTTGGAAGATCGATGGAAAGGTATGAAATGGTGATCCTTAGGAATGCCAGAAAGATGTTAGAATGAATATAGTAAATGTTGAGGATAGGCTTTAATTTAATCTGAGCTGAAATAGAAATTAAGAACGAAATGAGCCTTTGTGATATTGCAGGTTGAGGTAGAATTAGAACCTTGTGAATGCTGCTGAGGTTGTAGATAGTCTTCGTATAATCCAAGAATTAGATTAGGAATTGTGAATCATGATCTTAGTATGTATAATGGGTATTTTTTTGGGGAAACACAAATTATCAGTTGATGTTGAGGTTATAAGAATCAAATTGTAAACTTGACTATTGATGTCTGGGAATATTTGAGAATAGACTAGACGTCTAAAATAACTCCCGAAGGAATAAGTTCAAATTTCGAGGACAAAATTTAAATAACGGGGGGAGAAATGTAACATCCCAAATTTTTGAGTTTAAATTAGAGATGTTGTATGGAAAATTATTAGTAGAATTTAAAGACCTGTTTTCTTGAGAAATTCAAAGGAAATAGTTAGGGGTTGATTGGTAGCTAAGACTTTTAGAGAAATTATTTTAAGGGCTAAAGAAGTTAGTTAAGAGTCAAAATCCCTATAAAGCATCAAGGATTCTCTTCTAACATTTATTTGGTAATAAAGCAATAATAAAGAGACAAGTGAATTATTAATTAATAAATTAAAAAAAAAAAAAAAAAAAAAGATAACAACTTCAGCCCAATATCATATTCCATATGTTTCCCATCCAAGATAATCGACACTCACATAAACTTAACACGTTCACTCATTCCTTTACTTCCCATTCCATCTGGACCACCACAACCCACACGCACACACACTTCATCCCTCTTTATTCAACCCACACCACTTGTATGACCCACACCCTCAATCCCCCACGCTTCTCGGTCGACCACCCTCTAGGTCTTTCTATAATGCTCTTTCATTTGCATTCTTCCAACCAACACCCATACCTCCTTTGCAGCGCACTTCCCCATCCCTCTCATTATAAACCATTCGGCCCTTCTTGCAGCAACAAAGGAAAAGTAGAGCAGGTCCGTGAAGCAAGTGAAGGAGAGGAAAGCATTGGTGTGTGTGTGTGTGTGTTCTGTAACTCAGTGGGATTGAGAGAAAGTGTGGGTTCTAGCTGTTCCATCTTCCCTTGCGTTTTGGTTCCGGAAACAAGGGAAAAGAGCGTCGGTGGGAAGAATCACGTTGAATCCGGCAACCAGAGGTGAGTCTTCGGGTCTCTCTTCCTTTAGTTTCCCGTCACTTTCCAACACCAATAGCTAGGCCACCGCCGTTGGAGATGAGCCGTGAATTTACTGAAATATATATATATATAAGTTAGAACTTTGCTAGTCTGATATGCATAAATGTATTAAAATATTAAAAGATATATATATATATATGTATATATATATATATATATTAGACCTCACAGTCATAACATTGCACTTATGTCCTAGAGCATTTATTTATATCTAGGTTGTAATATATGATGAACCACGTTGCTGTTTGGTTAAGAGAAAGACAGAAATGAAAAACACCTCTGTTTTCCAGACCGAAAACAGAGAACCTTGCATGCTTCTGTTTCTATGGAAAACGTTTGAGTTTTTGCACGAAATTTTTATGGAAGATAGTTGACATCTTAAGCTTTAAAACGAGCCAAAGAACACCCAAAACGGATGTGTATAATAAGAGATATGATTTTCCAAAGTTCAGCCAAAAACCTGGAACGTTTTCTGTATCTCTGGTAAACAGTCATTTTCGTGTTTGATTTTGAAATAGCAAACATCTGAGTTTTTAAGTGAAATTTTTACAGTACATAGAAGACGTCTTGAGCTTTCCAAAAAGTCAAAGAACACCTAAAACGGACGTGTAGAATGGGAGTTATGATTTTTCAAAGTTGGACCATGAACACTGAAGATTTTCTGTTTCCAGAAATGAACAGTAATTTTCGGGTTCCATTTTGGAACGTTAAACTTTTGAGTTTATCTCTGAAATTTTTACAGGAGAAAGTACACTTCTTGAGGTTTTAAATAAGCTTTGATTCACCTAAAACGGAGGTCTATAACTCTAGTTATGATTTTTAGAAGTTGAGCCAAAAACTGGGAAAATTTCTGGTTTGCCTCAGGAGTAGTAAAATGGCGTGGCTTTTCGGATTGCCTTAATAAAATCATAAAGTTGTGATATTTTCCAGTTAAATAGTAGACACATAGAGGTTTAATTTGATAGGTAATTCGTCAAATTCCGATGAGAATCGAGGGAGATATAATTTTCCGAAGTTTAACCAAAAATCTGGACGAATTTTGTGTTCCAGGAATGGTGATCATCTTATAGCATGTGTTTGAACTTTTGAATTAGGAGCGGCGTAATAATAATTAGCTTTGGCGAGAGGTAACCACTTTCCACTTGTTATGGCTATTGATATGTTGTTTGTGAGTATTTGAAATGATTATGAATATCTTAATAGAAATTGCCTTGTGGAACTTTATGATTTGAATTGTGAATATATACTTATTTATTCATATATAAGAATTGATCATTTTAATATCATGATATTTATCATATTTACTTATTCATGTATAAGAATGGTTCATTTTAATATCATGATATTTATTTTATTTACTTATTCATATATAAGAATTTTTCATTTTAATATCATGATATTTATTCTGATAATTATGGTAAGGGTTGAATTGGGAAGATGAAGTATTTTATTCCACCACGTGGTGAGGCCTCCATTAATGCATGATGGTTGGCTTTCTATTGTCCCATATGTTCAGGAAGGGACGGGCCCACTAATTCAATAAGGGCATACGACACCCCACATGTTCAATAAGGGGAAAAGGCCCATGGTTTGGGACATGTGCTCTGAGGATTTTGGCCGGTCCTCATCACATGACCAGAGAGCTTTTTGAGTCACCAGTAACATGGATGTAACTTAGCCCATGGGTCTAGTCGGAGGAAATAAGGCGGTTCGGTTGGATTGGTGGGAGGCAATTTGGGAATTGTTTTAATGAGAACTGTGACATATAATTTTGATATAGAATTTATTATATAAATTTTTGTGATATGTATATTGATGAATTATATTTTTAATATCTTGCTATATAAATTGTTCCACTTGGCACCTCATTAGCACATGTTAGTATTCGTAATAAGCTGGATTGATGGTTACCCACATTTTTCAGGTGATAGCTTTTGTGCAGATCCATCAGGGAAGACCCCAGAAGCTTAGACTACTTCTACCAAAAGTAGCACTTCTGTCTTTATGGTTTATGTGGGATGATTGTATAATGCCACGTTAGGGCTCATACTGCATACTCTGATTTACATTTGCATATTTTAATTCAATAATGGGCATTACTTAGTTGTTAATGAACCCTTAATTACTTATTATGTTAAGTAAATTTTTGGGATATTAAACAGGGTCGCACACAAGAATAATCCAACGCGGGTAAAAGTGTCCAGATTCATTGAATCCCAGATTAGTCTGAGATTAAATGAATACTAAATTTGATCTAGGATTTATATATATATATATATATATATATATATATATATATATATATATATATATAAATTCGAAATTAATATATATATTATAAATGAAGATTATAATATTATATATGATATTTGTTTAGTATTTAATTTATTTGATAAATTAAATATCTGAAACAAATAGAGATATTGTATCTCATTTAGTTTCGAATAAGGATATCGTATATCTGTTTAATATTAAATTGAGATATAGTATCTCAGATTTAATTAAATAGATAGATATCATATCTCAGATTTAATTTATATTGATAAATTAAATCAAAAGGCTTTAAATTTAGATTTGATCTAAATTCAAGATTCGGATTTCAAATCTGGCTTTTAATATATTTGATTACATTTATGAGATAGATCTGATTAATATATTGACCAGATTCGAAATTCCAAATTTCCAAAATTAATCAGGATTAGTTTTGGTTATCTAATACGCCTATCAGGTTTAGAAAAACTTACAGACTTTTCAGTCGAGCGTATTAGAAAGCCGCGAGAAACCCTAGAGCAACTTGAGAGAGAGACGCACAAGAAGCGCTAGCACGCTGCCGCAACCGTGTTCGGGGATTGTTCGTGTGGATACCAGTAGAGGAAGCCGATCCTAGAGTCGACTTCTGCTGATCGAGAAGGTAGTCCACCTGATCAAAGAGAATGAGACGCGGACGTGTTGATCGAGAAGGTAGCCCACCTGATCAAAGAGAACGTGACGCGGACGTGTTCAATATAAGGTATGATTCGGTTCCCAAACCTTGATTTAAATGTCGTTGAGTGATCCTCAGGAAGGATTCGTAAGAAATTTTAATCCGCTACGTGTACGAATCCCAACAGGATAAGTATTTGGGGCTTTGACACTTCAAAGATTTTTTGTGGTAAGATTAAATCCCTTCTCTTATGTTTTTTTTTTCCTTCCCTAGCTGATTGCTTTGAGTTTAGAAGACAAATTTGTTGTGATATGAGCTTAATTAATCTGGACATGCTGGGTTCTGAGCTGTTTAAATGGTGTTCGAATGACATATTGGAGTTTGTTCAACGTTCTCAAACAAATCTAATCGGCAGAAATTGTTTGAGTTTGTAATTTTGACTCAAACCCTAGCTGTTAATTGGTGATTTTGAATTTTTACAATGTTGTGTGTAACACCATTTTTCAAATGACTGTATACTTTGTAACGACCCCGCACAGGTAAGGACCTAGTCCATGACTACTGTCCCCCTCTGGGCCTCACCCGTTGTATAACATCCTCCATTTTAAAGGACAAATATCAATTATTAGCTTAATTAAATCATTCATTAGAATATTTTAGCACACAGTTGAACTTTAGATTTTACTAGACCCACACTTTAAAACTAAATATTGTTTTAGAATTTGTCAGAACATCCAAAAATATACTAGAATATGTCAAGTGAGCCTTAATGACGTAACAATATACAATAATTTAACATGTACCAAAAAGGTGGAAGCACTATTGTTAGCAAAAGTAACTCAAGATTCTAAAGCCTTCCTTGATTGACCCACACGAAAACTATCACCTGAAAAATATTTGTAACCATCAATCCAGCTTATTGTAAATGCTAATACTTGCTCGTGAGGTGCCAAGTGGAACATTTTAAATAACAAAGTACAATTCACAAAATTATCAAATCACAATCTCTGTCACAATTTTTAAATCAAATATCACGAATTATATATATAACATGCCAAGCAATAAGTCGATACCCTGACAATCCTTATCACCCCCTACCATATAACCGCTGACAGAACCCATGGGCTGTAACATAATAGGTTTAGTCCTTGTTAGAGCTGGGAATCAGGGCCGGCCTGGCCCGACAGGGCCTGGGCTCGACAAGGCCGGCCCTACAGGGCCTAAGACAAGGAAAACATCTGTTTTTCAAAGCCTGGACCGATAGTACCAGGGCCGGGGCCGGCCCTACAGGGCTTGGAAATTACTATTCCAAATTTTAACTATTTTTCTTTTGGGTTTTTTCTAAAGAAATATAATTAGTAAATTGCAACCATTAAAGTTCTAATCTATCAAATAAATATTATCAACATTAATATCTAAATAATACAAATCATCCAACAAATAAACACATTCATTAATTTGTAATAAAAACCAAATCAGGTGCGATAGCTGGATAAAGGGATATGTTGAACTAATTATGTACAATTGTAAAAATACCTTCGGAGTGATTACAGAGCAACGGCGGTCGACGGTTCGATAGCTAGCGACTGTCGACGGTGAGTAGCAACAGGAGAAACCGAGCGAGGGAGGAGGCTAATCTGATTGAGTGAGCGACTGAGCGGTACTAGCGCATGAGCTTGCGAATCTGAGATTCAGATTTTTGAAGGAAACATAAGCAATAAAGACTAAAGAGACTGAGATAGCGAGAATAGATATGAAATTAGGGTTAACCAGTTAAGTGCCTCCTAGCCTCTTCCTCTTGGCACTCTTTGACTTATTTTTGTTTTTTTTTTAAAAAAAATGCTACAGTAACAGGGCCTAACGAGCCGGCCTGAGGCCCTGCAGGGCCGGCACGATTAAGCCAGAGCTCCTACAGGGCCGGCCCTGCAGGGTCAATTTCAAATTTTGGGCATATTTTTCAAGCCCAAGCCCTACAGAGCTAGGGCTTAAAAGGGCTGGCCTGACGGGCTGGGCTCGATTTCCCGGCTCTAGTCCTTGTGACAAGATTGCACCATGCTCTTCGATGATGAGATTTAGCCCGGCCAAAGACTACATAACATATATCAGACCATGGGTTCCTTTTCCTTCGAATATGAAAAGGTGTCACTGTCTCAAGGGCTGACCCTTATCCCGTACAAAGGAAAAGGGTGATAGCAAGGGCCCTAAAAATATCAAAGCCACCCACTGTGCACCGAATGGTGGCATACCACTTGGTATTATATACACAATAACTCCCATCATCACTCTACAACCATCATCACTCCATATTATCATAATCTTGGTATGAATATATGAAATTTCCAAACAAGATTTATGACAGTAATTCATCGTCACAATAATCATTAAGATAACAAATTATTTCAACTCAAGAAACCATAAAATTACATTTTCCAAAACATATAATATCACTATTCATTCCAAAATAAATCCCACAAGTCAATTTCGTAAAAAAACATAGCTTTTCTAGAGTGAAAAAAAAGACTCACAAATCATCATACAAGCAAGTACAATGAGTGGAAAGTGGTTACCTCAAGTTCTTGACACAACACTAAGCGTAAGAGAAATCAGTCCTCTTTAAAAATAAATATATAATTATATGTTAATAGAATTAACAATAATCACTAATATTATAATTAAATAATTAATTAAACTATTATTTTACTTTAGTTCTCTTAGAAAAATGACGATTTATCTATTCCTCAATTTTTAACTGAATACTAACTTTTATAAATATAACCTAATTTATTAAACAATCTCCAAACCTCCACATACTCAAAATCATATTAACTATAATTTAAAATCTCAAATCCTAATTCATAATTTCATATATTTCAAGATTTAGCAAAATTAGCCGATTAAATTTTAAATAATACCTCTAGTAATCCAATTAAATATCTTAAACTTCATTTAATCGGTAGAAATATCTTTTAAAACACAAATCCTAATTCTTTTTAAATATAAAATAACTTTTAATTTCCACAACTACCAATTAATAAATCTAAACCGATTAAAATTAGGGATAAGGGTCTTAAATGCTATGGAAGTTTTCGCTCAGGAGCACTGGTAAGATGGAAGTTTTTTTTTTTACCAAAAATGCCACGGAAGTTTTCGCTGAGGAGCAATTTTGTCCCGGAAGTTTTCACTAAGGAGCAATTTTGCCATTCTGTCCCCAAATATTAAATTTGATTATTAAATCAGTCAAAGACCACACATGTTATGCCTTGAAAAGGTCAAACTTGGAGCCAGAGAAGGAGATCCTTGAGATGTTGAGCTCAAGGCGGTCAAAATTTGTGAAGTCGAATTGGTCAAATGGACTGAAAGGTCAACTGTCACAAAACCCAAAGGAAGCATCACTTATGATCTAAGCAAATGATCAGTCTATACAAACGTAAATATTATCACTATTGATTTACTGAACCAATTTTTGGAACAATTCATTTCTCGTTTTGCGTTTCATTTGCGCTTTGTGACAGACCTTTTAGTCCCTTCGACCAGTTCGGCTTCACAAATTCTGGCCGCCTTGAGTTCAACATCTGAAGGATCTCCTTCTTTGACTCCAAGTTCAACCTTTTCAAGGCATGACATGTGTGGTCTTTGACTGATTTAATAGTCGAATTTAATATTTGGGGACAGAAGGGAAAACTTGCTACGTTTTGTAAACTTCCAGGGCAAAATTGCTCCTGAGTGAAAACTTCTGGGGCAAAATTGCTCATCAGCGAAAACTTCCGTGGCAAAAATGATACTTCCGGGGCAAAATTGATACTTTCTGTGAACTTCCGTGGCATTTTTGGTCCAAAAAAAACTTCCGCCTTACCAGTGCTCCTGAGCGAAAACTTCCATGGCATTTAAGACCCTTAACCTTTAAAATTATATATGAATCATGCTCTTGATATATACAGTCATTTATTATCAAAACTCAAAACATTATCATAATTCTAATCCCAAAATCTTCACTAATCAATAATATATTATTATCATTAGAAATAGTAAAATACGAAGAATAACTTTTGTGAAGAAAGTTTATTGAAAAGAAGCTAGTTTAGCTACCTAAATAATCCTATAAAATAAATAACATACCTTAAACCACACTAAAAAATCTGCACACCCAGCTTTCTCTTTTCTACCATCGTTACTCCCGCGCTCTCTCACCGAAACATACACACATGATCACACTATCTTACACACTCTTTATATATACTAATTGATGGCGGTGGGTAATTATACTCCGTCCCACCGTCATAATCAATTGTGGGGATATTAATCCCCACGTATAGATGTAGCTAGGTGTAGGGGCAGATCCAGAAATTCATGAGAGGGGGAGCACCATTGGCCGGGGATGCGGGGGTTCGGGGGCAAGGCCCCCGAAATTTTTTTTTATAGTAAAGCTTTAAATGCATTAAAAAATAAAATAATATAAAGGGAAAAGTAAGACTAAGTACTGTTAAAAATAGTAAGGCTGGACACCATATATTTTAATAACAAAAGTATATTACAATGAAAACAGTTACAATGTCATCCTTCTAGGCCTTATTTTTTGGAATTCCATCATAATTGCCTCATTATCAATACTATCAAATATATCTTTTTCAAAATAAGACACAAAACAATCATTCAACCATTCATCCCCTATCCGATTGCGAAGTGCAGTCTTGATGTGTTTCATAGCTGAAAATGTTCTTTCCACAGATGCAGTTGCTACAGATAAAGTTAATGCTAACTTTAAAACATTTCATTCAGTCATAAAATATTATGAATGGAAGTTAGTAGATAAAACATTTCACCAGTGGCTAGCATGTTGATAGGGCAAAACTTTAACCCTAAAAACTCCGCAAGTGCACGGGCTGTATCAAGTAATAAAGTGATGAGAAAAGTATCGTTCCCACGAGGACTTAGTATCACAACTTTAGTTAAGCATTAAATTTAATTAAGATAAAAGAAATGAAAACTAAAATAAAAATAAGAAAACTACCACAATAATCAAATGAGCAACTGAGAGTCACTAATCTCTTATTTGATTCTTAGATTTTATCCCCACTAAATTAACTTTGACTTAATCTAATCAGCTAATCTAGAGTATTAATGTTTATAAGTGCTTGTCGGTCCACTTATACACCTACCTCAAATTATTATGTAATGCCTCACATAATTAATTAAGATGCAATTCAAATCGAGCTCACTCTAATTTGATTATGCGGAGCTTCTAGGTATATGTCTATCCTAGACGCAAATTAGATTAAAACCTAACTTCACATTAAATTTAAATCTAATTCCACATTATTTAATCCCAAGGTCAATTTAAGATTCCCTTCGTCAAGTTCAATCCTAAATCCCCAAAACATGCTTAACGGTGGCCAATCACTAAGCAATAAATAATAAAAACAAGATTAAATAAACTGATTAAAATTAAACAAAACTAATGAGTGGGAACAATTTCTAAAACCCAAACAAGTTCATAGATTCTTTAGGTTGCAAAACCAACTAGCCACACATGGCTTTATTCAAATCCAAAACAAAAAGATAAGAATTCAGGTTCAAAGAAGAAGAAGAGAGAGGAAAGAAAGATTCTCTGTCGCCTCCACAGTCCTTCCGTCCTTCTGTGGAGATGATGAAGAGAACTGAAACGCTCAGCCTCTACTCCTCTGCTCCTTCGTTCCTTATCGTTCTGTGTCTCTCAGATCTTTTCTTCCATGATCCTCTTTCTTGTCTCTGTCTCCTTATTTATAATAATTTAGGTCTTGCGTTATTGATTCTCCTTTTCTTATTAAAAAGATATCTCATATCTTGTAATTTACTCCGTCAGATCACACAAATTGATTTTGTTTCTATTTTTCTTGCGTGTGACCATTGAATTTGACTGATTGCATATCCTCTTATTGCCTTTTTTACTTCATTCCAAATCAGCTAATATTTCCTGCACAATAAAAATAGGATATGAGTAGATTTGATGTCGATTTATTCTTTGATCCCAAGTTTTATGCAATTATGGAAACGTTTATAAAAGATAATTAAATAGGTATATAATATTAATAATTCCAATTAAATCTCATAAAATATACACCTATTTAATTATAAAATATATACTCATCAAACACCCCCACACTTAAACATTTGCTTGTCCTCAAGCAAAAGAAAGAGAATTCATTATCTGAAAAGAACATTACCTATGAAATTCCTAAATAGAGAGCAATAAACCACCACACTTGGATCATATCATCAAATCTTATTTAAGTTAATGTCTTATAAAAAATAGGTCACTAAGCCAATTGAGTGTAACAATCTCTTAACATCCCATGATCAAAAGATCGGCAAGCAATAAGTTCAACCATAAGATTAGTAACAGAATATTATGCTACTTAATTTCTCTAGAAAAATTCAAATGTCCCCACCAAACCAAGCTTTTTATTTAATTTATTAAGAATTCTCAGATAGGAAATAACTCATTTTGCCTTTTTTTTCCTTTCTTTCTTTCTTTTTTTTTTCTTTTTTGATTTCTTGAGGCGTTGTAGGTCCCCTTTTGACGCGACCCTGCACATGGGTGATGCAGTGCCGGTTACTCAGTTACTCCAACAGGCATCTCAAGAGGCTTTTAGCCCAACTCATAACCCTCTTTGACTTTACCGTTTGACGCGAGTGCCAACATTGGCGATGAAGTGCCCCCGGTTACTAAGTAAGGTCTAGAGAAGTCATTGGAGTTGTTTTTTTCTCTTTTTTTTTTTTTTTACTTTTTTTTACTTTTTTTCCTGAGTCATTTCCCTACACAAAAGTTTGACTTGGTTAGCAAACATCATCATCTAATTTTCTAAAGAAATCATGTAGCAAAATATTCTTGAACTAATAATCTGTTGATCATATTACAAATTAATCCTTATTCTCATAGTCCATCTCAAGATTGCAAAAAAACTTAAGGCTTAGAGACTTGGTTAAAACATTTTTTTTCTATTTTAATTTTTGACTTGATAATATTCTCTAAGATGGGGAAAGCTCAAAATTAAGGTCAATCCTCGACAATGCAAAAATCTCAAATTAACAAAAATCTTTTCAATTGCATAAGGACAAACATAATTCAAAGAAATTATATCCCTCCTCCACACTTAAATCAAACATTGTCCTCAATGTTGCAAAAAATATAAAGAGGGAAAGGAACTAGTACTCCCCTGGTTTAGGCCTCTAACTCTGATGTGGAGTGCTAAAGCAAGACCTTGCAGCAACAATAGAAGTGATCTTCTTCAAACCTGAATAAAACTGAAAAAAGGAAAGGAAAATTAATAATAATAAAATATGCAAATAAAACCCTTGGGTTGCCTCCTAAGAAGCGCTAAATTTATAGTCTTCAGCTAGACTTCTCAAAACAAACCACTAATCATAAGTATCAAACACCATAATTACCTTGTCTTCATTCATTTTCAAACAACAAGGCATCACACACAAAAATTGATAATTCAAGTTAATTACTTGTATTTCCTTAATCATAGACAATCTTGGATTACAAGCAATCATTGAATTCAAATTAAGCACAACATGTATATCTTTGAAAATAAATATAGGCACATCCAAGAATTTAGAACATCCAATAAAATCAACTTGACTCTCATCAGTAAGAGTCAACACTTCAAGAGGAGGGTCATGAATAACAACAATTGGGACATCTACATCAATTGGATCACCAACATCACAATCCTTAGGCTCCACAGCCGGAACCTCTTCTAAATGTCATCTATTCTCGTTTAAATCAATTTCAAGCTCACAAACACTTTCTACATTACCCATAGTCTCATGCAATTCCACACCTACAACTTCCTCACAATAATCATTATTAGCACACGAAGTGGTCATCAGATTTAAGGAATTATCTTGCACCATAGTCTCAAGGGTTGAAAGAATTTGACTCGCATGTACCTTCATATTTTGAACACTTACCCCAATATCTTAAAGACTTACCCCAATATCTTGGATACTTGAGTTAATGCTAGCGAGAATCTCCCTTTGCTCTCTACTAGATTTCTCTAATGCTTCCCCACACTCTTCAACTAATCTTTCCAAATTAGATTTTTCTCTGTACTCAATGGTGTGTTCTTCAACATATGGATAAGAGTAACAAGGAGAGGTATTTTCATAAGAATGATAGACATGTGGATCTCTAAAATTTTGTTGTTCAAAACCTTCACTAGGACAAAATGAGTTATCAAAACAAGCTTGGGGTTCCTAGTGAAATCATCTCTCACAAAATGACTAGTTGTACTATATGGACAATGCTCAAATGAATGATTCCCTCCATAATAAACACAAGACATGCAAATATATTGAGAAGAATCAACATATGGACTACAACTATCATTTATGCTCCTTTTATGTTGCCTAGATTCATTCAAAGAATTTATTATAGCAATCAATCCATCTTGAATAGAAGACGAAGAATTCATCTCCTGCTCAATATTAAAACCAGTTGGTTGCCAATTGAAATCCATTTTTTTAAAAAAAAAATTCTAAAAAAATAAAAATAAAATATTTACCAACTCAAACTCAAACTAAAACTACTAATGCTCAATCAATTCCAACTAAGACAGTTGTGGCACACAAGTCCCCGGCAACGGCGCCAAAAACTTGATAGGGCAAAACTTTAAGCCTAAAAACTCCGCAAGTGCACGGGCCGTATCAAGTAATAAAGTGATGAGAAAAGTATCGTCCCCACGAGGACTTAGTATCACAACTTTAGTTAAGCATTAATTTCACAATTTCGTTTAAGTTGAGCAAAACAAATTAAATTTAATTAAGATAAAGTAAATTAAAACTAAAATAAAAAATAAGAAAACTACCACAATAATCAAATGAGCAACCGAGAGTCACTAATGCCTTATTTGATTCTTAGATTTTATCCCCACTAAATTAACTTTGACTTAATCTAATCAGCTAATCTAGAGTATTAATGTTTATAATTGCCTGTCGGTCCACTTATACACCTACCTCAAATTATTATGTAATGCCTCACATAATTAATTAAGATGCAATTCAAATCGAGCTCACTCTAATTTGATTATGCGGAGCTTCTAGGTATATGTCTATACTAGACGCTAATTAGATTAAAACCTAACTTCACTTTAAATTTAAATCTAATTCCACATTATTTAATCCCAAGGTCAATTTAAGATTCCCTTCGTCAAGTTCAATCCTAAATCCCCAAAACATGCTTAACGGTGGCCAATCACTAAGCAATAAATAATAAAAACAAGATTAAATAAACTGATTAAAATTAAACAAAACTAATGAGTGGGAACAATTTCTAAAACCCAAACAAGTTCATAGATTCTCTAGGTTGCAAAACCAACTAGCCACACATGGCTTTATTCAAATCTAAAACAAAAAGATAAGAATTCAGGTTCAAAGAAGAAGAAGAGAGAGGAAAGAAAGATTCTCCGTCGCCTCCACAGTCCTTCCGTCCTTCTATGGAGATGATGAAGAGAACTGAAACGCTCAGCCTCTACTCCTCTGCTCCTTCGTTCCTTATCGTTCTGTATCTCTCAGATCTTTTCTTCCATGATCCTCTTTCTTGTCTCTGTCTCCTTATTTATAATAATTTAGGTCTTGCGTCATTGATTCTCCTTTTCTTATTAAAAAGATATCTCATATCTTGTAATTTACTCCGTCAGATCACACAAATTGATTTTGTTTCTATTTTTCTTGCGTGAGACCACTGAATTTGACTGATTGCATATCCTCTTATTGCCTTTTCTACTTCATTCCAAATCAACTAATATTTCCTGCACAATAAAAATAGGATATGAGTAGATTTGATATCGATTTATTCTTTGATCCCAAGTTTTATGCAATTATGGAAATGTTCATAAAAGATAATTAAATAGGTGTATAATATTAATAATTCCAATTAAATCTCATAAAATATACACCTATTTAATCATAAAATATATACTCATCACATGTTAATGCACTTAAATATCCAGTTAAGTGGATGTTCCAGTTTTTAGCCTATTCACCATATATAACAAAGAGTTGGCCATAAATACTAATAAATGACGCATCACAGTTCAGTAATTTCCAGCAAGTAGGAAAAAAATTATCAAAAACTAATTAAAAGCACCACCACTCACTATACAAGTCAAACCCCATAAGAACCTGCACAACGTTGATCCGTAGAAATAGAAGGGCTTTTAAAAAAAGTAAATTAATTTTTTTTATTTTATTATTATTATTTTTTTTATTTATTATTATTATTTTCTTCTTTTTTTTTTTTTTTTTAAAAAGAAATTTCAAGGGTGGGCACGTGCCCCCCTATTCAATACCTGCATCCGCCTCTGGCTAGGTTCAGCATTAGCTGCCACCATTTTTAATTTGTTTTCTTTTTCTTTTCTTTTTTAAATATTAATTTATTATATTATTTTATTTACTATTATCATTATTATTATTGCTATTATTTTATTTCATTTCTCCTCCAACACGTTTTTCCACCTTTTTTTTAACTAAATATTAATTTATTTTTCCATTAATTTCTTTTACTACTATAGATGATATTTTATATACAAATCTTTATTTTGATAATTATGTAATAAATTCATGTATTATGATTAATTAATTTTATTATTTCTAATTAAATTCTAATATAAAAATTAGGATGTTATATGTTGAACCCGTGGTGGTCGGCCCCTACTAGGGTAAGAATTGTCCTCCTCCTCTTGGAGGATTTGTCCCTTGAGAACACATTCCTAAGAGCACCTCCCCAAGAGCTTGAACCTTGGACATTGGACCTTGGACCTAAGGGATAAATCCAAAGCCTAAAAGCCTCTTGATATCCATTACATACTTCACAAAACTTTTCATAAACATGATGAAAAATAGACATTGGGATCCCAACAATGTAGCAGGGCTTAGGACACTTCTAAGCCAAGTTGAAAAAACATTCCACAAGCTCAAACATGAGTTTCTCTAAACCATACATCATTTATTCAAAATCAATGGAAATCAATAAATGGGCTTTGCCCAACAACATTGGATAACCAATCAAATTACTTAGTCATTCATAATGAGTTCAAAAAATCAATGTGTTCTGACATTAAGGTGCAGTAAAACTAGTTTTCCAGTGGTGATTATACTGTACGGGGAGGGTGCTGTGGCTCCGAGTTGTTCAATGATGCATCTCCATCCTTATGTACTGAGGTTGGAAGAGATGTATAAATCTCTCTTTTTGGAAACCCAGCACCATGAAACTCTAGACGCTTCAGATCACAATTCCCATTTTCAATTTTCTGCAGAAACTCCATTACTTCACCCATGGAAGGCCTTAGCTCCACATCCCTCTGTAGGCATCGAAAAGCTAACTTAGCCATAGAGATTATCATCTCCTTAACCTTGTCATCTGACTCAAAACCAAGGGAAGGATCTACCAGCTCACTAAATGCACTTCTTTGAATCTTCTTAACTGCCATATTTGCCAAATTAATCTTATCGGTGGCCCTCGTAAAGATAGCTGGCTTAGAAGATATCAGCTCAATGAGGACGACCCCAAAGCTATAAACATCACTCTTTGCAGTAAGCTGACAGAATTGGTAGTATTCTGGGTCCAAATAACCTGGGCTTCCTGCTGGACATGTGGAGACATGAGACACAAGCTTGGGGAACAACCTCGAAATACCAAAGTCAGCAACCTTGACACAAAAATGGTGATCAAGAAGAAGGTTGCTGGATTTCACATCGCGGTGAATGACGCCGCAAGCATGGAGATAGGACAATGCATTTGCTGTCTCTGTGGCAATCCTCATCCTAACAAACCATGGCAGTGAACCCTCTTTCGCTAGATTGCCATGGAGATGACAACCAAGAGTTCCATTTGAAATGTATTCATAGACCAAAAGGAGCTCATGGCTGGAACACGAAGTGCAGCCATACAGTGAGACAAGGTTTCTGTGGTGCAATCGTTTGAGCATCTGAACTTCATTTATGAATTGTTGCAGACCTCTGTAGTTGCGCTCAAACAGGCGCTTGACAGCAACTTCTCTTCCATCTTTAAGCTTTCCTAGTTGTTAAAGTCAAAACAACAGTTTTTGAGCCAATATCTAAATCGATGTAAGTTAATAATGCATCTAACCAAACACTACAATATTGTCCTTCAAATTTCAACAATGAAAGGTTAATTCTCTCATACAGAAGAGACCCTCAATACTATTTTTTAGAGGATAGGGCATTTTTGGAGCTGGCTTACCATAGTAAACAGTTCCAAAGCCTCCTCTCCCAAGTTGTCTTGTGTGATCAAATTTGTTTGTTGCCTCTTTGAGTTCCTCATAGGAGAAGACCGGGACCCCAAAGTTGATATTTCTACTTTCTTGGATTGCATTTGAGTGAGTATTATCATGTTCAATGCTTCTTGAGTGGGTATTATCAGATTCAAAGCTTCTTGACTGATTTTGTGACGTTAAAGACCTGTGTCTTTGTTTGTTCCACAATAGAATAACCATCAAGCCTAATATAACCAGGCCAACAATCCCAATAGCTCCACCTACAGGACGAAAAGCTTTGAAATTTTAATCAATTCTTGGAGTGAAGCAGCCATAAACACAGTCAATTCATGTAGAAATTTATATACTAGCTAGCAATGTTTTGAACTGAGACCTCTCCACACAAACAACTTCAATTTAAGAAATTCTGTTATCTATGTCTACAAAATCATTAACAAGTAATAATACGCTGAGATAATTGGAAAACAAATAGACTCATGTGTACTTTGGGTGAATACTTAGAATGTTATCGGAACTCATTAGCTATTGCTATAGACTTGAAAGATATTTTATTGTGCTTTGTCATGAAGAAATAAGATTTCAAGAAGCCTTGAGAGAAATGAGGTTCAATGTACTTGTTAGAGTTCAGCGGATAAGGATATGCTCAATGGAAGATGGATAAGGAATATTCTTTGGGAGTATTGTATGTGCTTACTACATTAGTTGACTTGGACATTGACTTAGAACTAGACTTGGAATCGTGGCCTGGAAAATAATCGTAAGGGGTAACCAATTCTTACTCAGCTTTCTCAAAAGTCATATTAGCATGACTTGAATATTCTACTAATGAGACACGAAGCAAAAATGATTTATTAGTTCTTTCCTAGTATTCCTCATTAGGTTCATAAGGTATAATTGTATTTTAGTTCTTTCCCTTATTTATCTATCAATGTCCAGGCATGATGTTTATGCATCATTACTTAAATGTCTGGCCCCAGATGTTAAGAACTTGATTGGATATTCTTTATTTCTCTGTGGCAATCCTGATCCTCACAGACCATGGCAGTGAACCCTGTTTTGCTAGATTGCCATGGAGATGACAACCAAGAGATCCATTTGATATGTGTTCACACACCAACAGGAGCTCACGGTTGGAACACGAAGTGCATCCATAGAGTGAGACAAGGTTTCTGGCGCAATCGTGTGAAGATCTGAACTTCAATTATGAATTGTTGTACCAGATGATAATAATTGGGGGGGGGGGGGGGGGGGGGGGGAAGAGCTACGTCCTGCTCTATACCGATATTCTCCCTTTTTTATTTCATTTAGTTTTTTTAGGTGTATATATTAAATTTTTTGTTTCATACATACATAACTTACTTCATTATTTCATTGGTTAAAGCAAATAATAAGTATTTCTTCAGCTAATTTTAAACTTTTTCGCTATGATTTTAATTATTTTTCTTGATTTAAATAGTTAGTGATCGAGTTCAATGCTTTTATTATTAATATTTTTCGGCCATCTATTATTTCATTTTTTTAATATAAATAAAATTAAAAGTATTATTGTTTACAAATGAGTAATGTAACCGATTTAGTTGTGAGAGGCGGTGGGTAAAAATGAATAATGTTGAAACATGGAGGTGTTGTAAAAAGGAATGATCAAGAATTTTACTACAGTAATAAATCAAATAGGGCTGGTTCTACATATAAGCAACACTTTGCATTTATCTAAAAAGTTAATGAAACTTTCTATTTTTACCCCATTGATTACATGCCTTTTAAATCTCTTATTTCCACTCATTATATCTCTCACTTATCATATTCATATATAAAAGTATATTTAAGAAAAATTACAGTCATTTACATATTTATTAATTTTAACCCACATTTTTATTAGTTTTGTTCTAATTACTTATGTTGAGTATATGTTTTTAAAGTTGTTGTGATTTGTCTTGGGTGAATATGCAAAATCTCACGTTGAAGAAGGATAATATGAAAGCAGTGATATATGAGTGAATTGGCGCATATCCTAATTGAGAGGACAAGAGTGGCTTAAGAGGGAGAGAAGAAAGGAACAGGAGGCGTAGTATTGCGGAAGCTGCTTTATGACAAGAGTGAGTAAATTTTGCTTTTTCATATTGTATAAACAACTTCTTTATTTTCAGCCCGTACATATTAAGAATATAAATAATAATTGAGGTATAAAGGATCCTAAAATATCATGTGGGAAAAAAGAGAGAGCTGAAAATGAGTAAAAATGGAGTAAAAGTACCTATACGCAATCCCAGCCACCAAGCCCGTCTTTTCTTTTGATCTTTTATCCCAGCTTCATCTTTTGCCACCATTAAGAGAAGCAGACATTACATGGACTAATTAGTATCTGAGTTAATTAGATTGCGCGCACACAATGCAGAGCTAATTTGATAGTGTTTGACAGGCATATACACAAACGTGCTTTCTAAAAACGAATGAGTAAAATTCACGTTATTACTTGTCATGCATAAATACCTTTAAATTTGGAACAATAAAATTCACCGTTGCTATTGAGACGGCATATGCCCATATTGTATTCAGAACACCGAAAACAGTCATCAGAGAGACGGATGCTAACAACTAAGTCAGAAGCAATGAATGTAAATGGATCAGTTGATAAAGCCATCATATTGACTGGAAGCTGAACCCTTGAACATGTTGGTAAAGAAGGTGGAGGATTATCTTGATCTTCAGATCGGAAGAAGATGGTCTCATGATTACTTTTAGCACATCCTGTATACTTTAAGAATTGCTTTGAAACGTTGTAATTGAGCGAGCTATTACATTTGTATATGGTTATATTTGGGAAGATATGAAAGGAACCCAAGGGTGAGCTTGTAGGAAGTGTAATATTGCAGCACAAAGCATCACAGTCATGTTTTTCCAAACGATTCTGTAAATCTGCGTCTCTAACAACAAAAACTACAGGGTTCAAAATGGGCCTTATATTCTTCAATAATTGAAACTGCCTTTTCCCGAAGTACACAGTTTTTGCAGTGTTGGGCTGTTCAACCTCACAGCCATGAATGGGCAACATTCCACAGTGATTGCGTTGTGGAGTGGTGAAAGGGAACGAGAGGTTGCCAAGATTCCCGCAGTGAAACGAAGGTGGGCACTCTCCACCAGAATCAGAAGATAGAACAAGCATATGGTCAGCCAACAAGGAGAAGAAGAAGAACAAATAAACAGGTAGAACCATACTTTTACTCAAAACACCCTTACTCGTAGAGATCAAGTTTAGTGTATATGAGATGAGACTATGGTTTGATTGAATCAAATGTTTGCAATTCATTCTCCCAGGAAGACGACAAGGCTCAAGTGGAAGGTCTGTGACACGGCAGTTGACTTGGCTCAAAGACCTAGATCAAGAACACTATTGAGACACGTGTCCTTCTCTCACCGTACTCATCTACTGGGTGGGAGAAGATTTTTTAATTATATTTATAACTCACGTCATTAAATTGTGATTGTATAATTTTAATCATCTTCTATAATTGTGTAGTCTTTTATTTTTATGAGGTAGAGTGTATTTTAAATTAAAAGTAAAGTTATAAAGTCATTAAATTTTAAAATAGAATTAATGAGATTTAAAGGGGGTTTTTTTATTTTTTTTATTTGAAACATATTAGAAGAACCAATGGAGTAATATATATTTCACACACTCTCTTAAATGTTTGGTCCTTCAGTAATTGTGCTCACAGTTGACAATATCCCCTAATATAAGATTACTTTATTCTTTCTTCTTCTTCTTTTTTTGTCAAAGGATTACTTTATTCAAAATGCACCAAACATATATGGATTTTTTTGGCCCGAGCACCGAACATATGAATAGGTATCACAATAATATAGATTATGTAAAAACTAATACTCCCCTCGGTTTAAAATATAAGATGGAGTTAATTTTTTTAAAAAAATTAAGAAAGTTAACTAAATCACTTTAAAAATAAATGTAAATAAAAGAAATGTGAAATGTGAAAAAGCAAAGGAATTAATAAATAAGCAGAAAGGGAGGGAGGGAAGAAGACTCAACACTTGAGAAAGCATGTTGCACATAGTGTGGGAATAGGCCAGGCCCTTATCAGGCGGCTTACAGCCTGGCCTGTTTGTTACAATGGTTAGGCCAAAGCCTATTTAAAAGCCTAAATGTATAAGTAGGTCAGACCTATTTTGCTAAAGTTTGGCCTATAAGCCTTCAGGCCTTACCTATTTACACATTAAAGCATATAAATAACATAATATTTATTATTTTTCATTTTTATAGTCTATTAAAAGCCTACATTTATATAGGTTTTGATAGGCTTAAAGTGCACAAATCCTATTTATGGCTTCTAAAGCCTACATTATGAGGTTTTTTTTAAAGGTCTACATTGTAAGTAGACCTTTAAAAAGACTTCAGGCTCGACCAGGCCATATGAAGGCTCAAGCCTAAGTCTTAAAAAAAAGTCTACATTCAGGTTTAAGCCCAAGCTCAAGCCTGTTTGACCAAAGTCTAACCTGGTCTAACCTATTTCCATTCCTAATCACAAACACCGAACACATTACAACTTTTGATAAAGCAAAGATCAAGCTACTTATTGTTTTTGATATAAGTAAAATGGTGGCAAGTATGCAATCACTCCGGGTTCTGCAGTGGCAAGGACGACCCTCCCAACTGTAGTAGCTCCATACAAGGTGAATTACAAGTGGTTTTACCGCAGCTCGAACCCTAGACCTTTTAAGGGAATCCAGCGCCACATTCTGCTGGACCAACCACATGTTGGTGATCAAGCTACTTATGATAAGGCTAAGATAAAGCTCATTTGTTATGTTACCCCATACACGTTAGAACCTTTTGTTGCCCTATCTACATGCCAATAATAAAAAGGGGTTTGGAAATGATATTGATATTCATTACTCCCTCCAATTAAATAAACCATAACTTTGTTTATCATGGGATGATACTTAATATAAGTAATATTTTTTTGTATGTCTGAAAATTTAAACTATTTTTTTTTCCATTTTTCACCTTATTAACTATATATCTTTATATTAACTACCTCGCACTCACTAAGAATTGTATTTACAAAGGAAGGAAAATGTTTCACTAATTTTTTTTTATTTAATCATTTATTTTTGAGCAATAAAAATCATTTATTATATATTTTCTCTCTGATTTCTTTTACTTTTTTCCCCCTCATATACTCTTTTCATAAACAAGAGTATATTTGAAAATAAAAACAGTAAATTTTTTGTATATTTATTTTTTAACACATTTTAATCTTCAATTTATTTTACGTAATTTGGGTAGTTGTTGTTTATAAAAAGGATGTGAGGGATGCTACTCAAAATTTTGTTCTCGTTTCATATAATTAAAGTTTTCCTTAAATGAAGTAGGCATTCATTTATTTTCATTTTATAGAATTAATTTTTTTTTTCAAATGAAATAGTCATTCATTTCTAAGGAAAACCGTTCTTGAGGCACTATAATGCTTTTCAATTTTAAATTTGGTAGCTGTGTGCTTTTTTCTTTTTATTAAATCTTTTAATTTATTCTGTCAATACAATTTAGATTATGTATATACAAGTTAATAATATCACTGTGGTCTTACTTATAAGTCTTTTTGACCAAAAAAATTTGGTCCTATTTATAAGTCATCTTTCAGGCAATAAATGAAATTGTAATGATTTTCCTCATATTAATTATACGAATGAAAATCGAGAGAGAAGATGTAATACCCTAAAATTCATAATCATTATAAATATTATATTTTGATAAATAGTGCCTATTAAAAATGGGTGAATATGTGATCTCAAAATTGAGTAACATATTTATGCTAATTTAGGAAATTTTCTCTAAGAATTAAGGTAATCAAAAACCAAATTCTCTAATTTTATTTTGGGATCATAAAATACCACAAAATTACCATATTAAAGCCTAGTCTTATATAATCATAAGAGCAATAAAATGCTATGGAGATACTAAAATTAATTAAGAGAGATTAATTAAAGTTGAAGGGTCAATTTTAAAAGTATGATTAAGGAACATAAATATGATAAAATTATCATATTAAAACATAGTTCTTATGTAACCAAAATAATCAAGGAAGTGTTATGAAACCACTTGAATTAATTAAAGGAAATTAACCACGATTAGGAGGCAATTAAATTTGCACTAATTAAAATAATGGTATAATACTCCAAAACTCATATGTCTCTGGAATATTATAATTTGGCAAAATAATACCTACTTAAAATAGGAAAGTATGTTGTCTCTAATTTTAGTAATTTATTTGTTTACTTTCCTTGGGATTTAAAGAGGCAAAAATCCAATTTTATTTTAGGGACCATAAGTTGCCCTATGATTATTAAATTAATGCATGGTGCGTAAATGACCAAAGTAAACCCAAAAGTTGTGAGAAAATAATTAATCCAATTAAAGAAAATTGCCAATAATTAGTAGATAATTAAATCTACATTAATCAAAATATTAACATTTAGTTCTTATACCATCAAGAATAAACCATAAAGGGTTGTGAACATGGCTAAGGTAAGGAACTTGTTGAAGAAGGGATTGAAGTTGAAATTATTGACTAATTCATGTGAAAGGATGCTATGTTGTTAATTAAAAAGAAAGAAGAAAACGCATGGAATGGCTAAATGTGGGAGGAATTATGAATCAAGCATTATAACATAGAGTTGAAAAGTCAAAAGAATAAAGTGGCGCATGAGTAGAGTGAATCAGATGAGTTCCAATTGGTTTAACAATGCAATGGACAAATTAAAAGCATATTAAATGGCTATTAAAGAGAGGAAGCCACGGTGTTTGAGCTTGGAAAGCAAAAAAATAAATCAAGCACATGCTAAAATATAGTCAACAACTTGTGGAGGAAGGTGGACTATTTAATACTTGGCTAGCAAGTTTCTTAACTTCTTGAGGAAGTTGCAACAACTTCTTGAGGAAGTTGCAATAACTTCTTGAGGAAGTAGGACCTTGAATTTTCCCTATAAATAGAAGAGCAACCCACTTCATTTCTTCACACCAAGAGCAAAGCAACATCTGAATATTGAGAGGAGTGAAAGAGGGTTGGAAGAAGCTTGAAGGAGTTCAAGCATTAGGTAAGCAAGTTCTTGAGTTTTGAGTCTTAAATTCTTAGTTATTTAGTAGTTTGATCTTTAGATCTTCTAGATATAGTTTTTTTTATGTTCTTCTGAGTTTAAAAATGGTTTTATTTCGAAAAATTGATAAAGAAAGTGGTTTAGCAAAGTTCTTGGTGGAAGAACACCGAAATAACGAAGTTCTGGCGAAATTCGTCGGCTAGGCGATTTCTGAGTTAGTAACAGAAAAGCTTATAGTTCATGTTGAAAATGTTGTTGAAAAATTCTTCGAAAATTCATGGTTAAAGTAGACATATAGGGCTTTTCAAATATGCAAAGAACATGTTGAAATGAGCTCTGTACAGTGAGAAAGAAATTCTCAAAGTTTATGTTGCGAAAATGCTGGAAATTCTGGGCAGAGGATGAACACATGAAATCTGGGAATTATTTTTGAATTCTGGGCAAAGTATGATATTTTTTCTGGAAAGTAGACATCCTAAGGAGTCCTGAAAATTTTACGGATCTTCGTTTCAATTTTTCTAGAATTAGTTATGATTTTTCAAAGTTAGGCGAAAATCAGCCCTAAATGCTGATAATCAGCGTTTTTATCCGAAAATTCAAAGGAAATAATGGAAAAATAAATACACCAGGGGTAGAATAGCCAATTGCGGATAAGATATCTTTTAGTATATTATTTGTGAGTTAATAGACTCGATATTACTCTTATAGGAAGTCTGCAATCGTTTTCTGATCGACGTCATACCGAAACCACCGACTCAGGTACAGACGCGTATTGTAACACTAACTCTGATGCTTATGGTATGCTTATATGTGATAGATAGTCTGAAACTCTGTTTTTGAAAATCGATCATACACATATAGCTTGATACGGGTTATAGTCTTGATAACGCCATTATGTTTTCCTAGCGCTGAGGACACGGATGTACACCGTGGCACTGGTGAATAGTGCAGACTATAATAACATGCATATTGCAGTGGCTATGTTATGTTATTATCTTGAATATGAGAATATTGTATGTGGTTATTGCTGTATTGCCATGAATATCTGTCATACATATTTGATACATAAGCATGAGGTTAACCGTTACCTGAGGTTCAATGGTAATTGAACCTCAGCTCTTATCATAGCGTCAGGGTCCGGAGGAACCAGGGCCAAGGACAAGGATAAGGAGCCAGCGCGAGGACGAAGACGGAGAAATTTTTATTTCGACGTTATTTTATTAAACTATTTTCAGACTACTGTACCGCTGTGTAAGCAGCCAGATACTACAACAGTGAAGGTTTTATCAGATACTCACTCTTTTGAAATTATTCCGATGCTCTACTCTGATGGAAAAGAAAAAAAAAATTATTCCGCTTTTGAAAATTGGGATGTTACAGAAGAAAGAGTTGAAAGATACTCAATCACAAAATGAGGGCAAAGTTGAAAATTTACCCCATAATCATTGAACTAACTATCTCTTATTGGTATGTGTGATTTAGTTAAAAGAGACTTATAAATAAGGTCAGAATAGTACTAATAAAATAAAATTACATGGGCTATAAAAGATTTAATAAATAGAAAAATTATCCATGTAGTAAATTAAAAATTGAAGTAAATTATAGGTATCTCAAAATAATTTTCCCTTCATTTTCAGGCAATCCTTTTTCTTATAATTTTTTGGTCACTGACACCAGATCTCTGATGACCAGCCATCTTTAGAGATTCTACTAGTTGATGGTGTTGGGAGTAATTTCATATAAGGATAGTTAAATAAGTTAACCAAAAAGGAAAAAAAAAATCATAATAGTCCCAGAAAAGCTCATAGAAATTATGTTGCTTTACAAGAATATCTTAAAATTTTCTTATTTAAGTGGACCTTACACAGTAAAAATGTGATAAGGTGAGACATGAATCATCATATTGTCACACCAATAGACTGAACCAATCTCTTGAAAAAATTGTCTGGTGATTAATGAAGCATATTAATTAATTGCATGGTATAGTAGTGGCATATCACATTAATCTTTTTTTTTTTTAATGAAAAAAAAGTCATGTTTCACGGGTACAAAAAAGGCTTTTAAGACCGGACGAAAGAGGCACCGAAAGACCGGATCTGCGATCGGTCTTGTTCTAGGCGGTCTTAAAGGTTTGTAACTTTTAAGACCGGACGCGAACTAGTCTTAAATAAACTCTTTTAGACCAAACATTAAAAATATTCGGTCTTAAAAGTCATTCTATATAGACCTTATATATTTTTTGTTTGGTGTTAAAACCAAAATTGTAAAACCGGACAACTAAAAAGGCTAGTCTTAAAAATATGACTTTTAAGACCGGACAAAAAAAGTCCAGTTTTAAAATTCTGACTTTTAAAACCAAACGAATAAATACACCAGTCTGAAAAAACCGAAATTTAAAACCTTACTTTTACATACACCGGTCTAAAAGTACCGACCTTTAAGACTAGACTAATAAATACACCAGTCTTAAAAGTTGAATTTTCCCCTGTTCTATTTCCTATTTGTTCCTAATCATACACATCTAGCACCAAAAAGACAGTACTTTAAGCTACAAGCTATGAACAATTCAGTATGAATTACAAATTGAATTGGAAATGGATACAAATATTATTCACCATGAGTTATGTGGCCTCTTAATGAATATACTATTATAGTACAACACCTTAATGAATATATACAAGAAGATAAGTTACAAAGACAACACCTAATTAAATGAACATACATGCATGCCCAATTCACCATGTCTTCATCAAATTCCCACCCAACAACATAACATTCCTCTTTTGTAACAAGCCCCTATCGATCGGATCCTGCCATAAAAATAAGAACAAGAACAAAAGCTTCTCAGTCAGTGACATTTTTTAACAACATAAGAAGGAATATAGTTAAAATTAAACCTTAAAGTTTTCAAAGAATTATGCATATGAATATTACTTTATGAATTATCTATTTTATAAAGGGATATCCTCCCATATCCTTTCATGATGATCATTTTTTATGCTGGGTTCATTATCCGCTTCATTTTTCGTTCATGTCTGAGAGACCCCTTGAAAAAGGAGTACTCTTAGGAAGACCATGATTTGAATGAATTTCCTCATCAATATCAATGACCATTTTTCCTTGGAGAACTACAGACCACATTTTATTTTCCTAATCGATGATATAGAACACTTGTTTCACCTGGTCTGCCATAATAAAAGGTCCATCTCCAAAACTTCTACTATTGATATCGACTAATGTAAATCCTAGCCAATCTATCTAAACATCATTATTGACATTAACCCACTTACATTTGAAAATAGGAAATTTAATTTTAACATAGTCCACCTCCCAAATCTCGTCAATAACCCCATAATAAGGCATGACTGTCAATTGAGGCCTCTTGTCTTTCAAACTGGAGAAGTGCATAGATTCAGCCTCTAACATAACACCACTATTCTGGACGGTGCTCCTTTCATATAGGGACTTCATATAAAATGTATAACCATTGATCACATATCAAATCCAACTTATGACATCAACCTCAATACCATGTGCTAACCATTTTATTGTATCAGAAACACATTCCTGTCCCTCAATCTTTTGTTTGAACCAGTTTGCAAAAGTTATGTTATCCTCCCAAATTAACCTTTGTTCAGTCATTTGATGATTTTCTTTCCTTATAATTTCTTTATGTGCATCTATGCTTGCTTGAACTTCATCAACTTTATTCACGATGTATAAGTGGATTTGTGACAATTCATCAGGACCCACACTATTTACTGAAGTCCCTCGTATACCCTCTTCAGCATGCTGATGTTTAGGAAGCCAAATATGTCTTACTTTGGCCAAATAATTTTGACAAAATTTCATGGCTTCTTCAAAAACATATTTCTCAACAATTGATGCTTCTGGCTAGTATGTGTTCTTCAATTGGGTACATTCTTCGTAAATGGATGGGTTGAAGGTGGAATATCACTTAGAAGGGGGTGAATGGGTGATTTTTTTTTTTAAAAAAAAACTTTTTTGGTAATCACACACGGACACAATTAAATAGAGACAAGTGAGTAAATTTGACACAAAGCAAATTATACTAGTTCAGTCTTAACACATAGACCTATGTCCAGTCCCCAAATCCTTTGAGTATTTCACTAATCACAAATGGTTACAATTACACACTCTATACTCGAGATGATCTTAACTCACTAGGACTCATTCCCCTTACAAGTTGCAATTGTACACCCACACTTAAGGTTCCTCAACCTTCAGATTCAAACCGAAAATGGAATAAGTGTTTAAATAACTCCTCACAAGTAGATAATAAATGAACATTGAAGATTAAAGAATATCCGAAGATATTAACTGGGGTTAATGAAACAGTTGATCGCAATAATACAGAATTGAATGCGCAGTGTTTCGGTAGGTGGTGGAATTGAATGTGGTAAGCTTTTATAACGTTCGCCATTAATGCCGTTGTGAAGCTTCACAAACTAGCCGTTGAGACTTTTCGTATTTTCCCTTAGGCACAGGTGCACTCCATTTGTGAATAGTTGACCGTTGCTTCATTAATTGCATTCGCCGTCAATGTACTTGTGCAGAGAGTGATTTAGAGTAATAGCTGGAATATGTATGCCTCAAAGGAATGATTTTGTCTGCTACGAGGACTAATTCCGATTGTGGCTCTGCTTTTTTTAAGTTGCATTAAATGCATCTGACACAGATTTGTTTTATGATAATTTTGATGATTAAACACTGTTAAGCATATATGAAAATCACTAGCAAACTGATTAAATGATATTAGGAATAGTACGGATTAATATTGTGAAATACCCAAAGCAATGAATTGCAGATTATGATAACAGAGATTTCAAATACTAAGATAGATTTTTTAGAATTGTTCATACCATTCTCGAGAACTATAGATGAAAAGCCTTTCCAGAGTGTATGTCTCGATGATACTCGAGAGTCACATTATACGTTCTCGAGAGTGATTCATTCAGAGAGCCTTTGAAATCATCAGTGGTTGAGCATTCTTGAGAATCAGTGTTCTCATACTCGAGAATCCTATCTCATTTTAATACTTGAAGAGAAATATCCAAAGAGTTTTTCTGTTAATTCTCGAGAACTAAATTTCCAATTCTCGAGAACCATTCTCAAGAATTGCTTATGCATTCTCGAGAATTACATTAGAGAAACCATGCCACTGTGATTCTGTCTAAGGCATTCTCGAGAGCCACTTACTAATTCTCGAGAATCATTCTCGAGAGTTACTTACCGATTCTTGAGAATCATATCAAAGAAAGCTTTTGATGAATTTGTCACACCATTCTCGAGAATCCAGGTTCCATTCTAAAGAATTTCCACCTAAACACTTAAAGAAGACAGATTAGAACAATGGTTCTCGAGTATTGCTACAGGGTTCTTGAGAATTGACTATTCATTCTCGAGAATCATTGATGTCTACTCGAAAATCAATTTCTCACGAAGATGCACTTACATCAATTCTTATTCAAATTCTTACAATCTTTAAGGACCTTGTTATCATCAAAACATTGGGAGCTAATATAGAGCTGTACATGAGACTTTTTGCTTACTAATTTCAAGTCCTTCTTTGATACCACCCTCTTAAAATTTGAAGATTATCTCGAGGGAACTTTTGTGCCATGCAAATACTTACAAAAACTTCTTTTGTCATCCTTAGACATAGTATGAGAAGCTGGGGGACAATAAGTTCTCTTATTATTTGGCCTTGGGTGTAAGTCTTTGTATATTCTCATTACTTGCAAATCCAATCTTGCCTTAACACCATCCTTGGAACTACCTTGTATGTTGAGAAGCATGCCAACAGTACTATCACATACTTTTTTCTCCACTTGCATGACATCAATATAGTGTCTCACATCAAGATTGTTCCAATATGGAAGATCAAAAAATACATATATCTTTTTGCATATATTTGTTTCTTTTATACTCTTTGATGTCTTACCAAAGATGACATTGATATTTTTCACCTTTTTATAAACTTGCTCCCTAGTCAATGCCACCGGAGCATCTTCATACTCTTGGCCACAAAAAAAATTTCTTTAATCGATGATATGGGTGGTTCAGTCTAAGAAATCTCTTATGTCCAAGATAAATAGTATTTCTTCCATGTTGAAGTTGATGGTAGCATGTGCCTTCTTTACAAACCGGACATGCTTTATGGCCATTTAACTCTACCCTAACAAGTTATCATATGATGGAAAGTCGTTTATAATATAGAATATCATGGCTTGTATTTTAAAAACCTCCTTTTTGAAAGAGTCAAAAACATCGATACCTTCTTCCCACACCTCCTTCAAGTCTTCAATCAAGGGCTCAAGGAAAATCATAATGTACTTTCGTTTCATGCATAACATAGGAGATAAGTTGTAAATAATTAGGAGTACAGGCCATGAACTATGTATGCTACTAAGGCTACCATAAGGATTCATGCCATCTGTGTTAAGGGCAAGCTTAAGGTTCCTAGATTCTTCGCCGAAGTTAGGAAATAATTGATCGATTTTCTTTCATTGAGAAGAATCAGACGGATGTCAAAGCTTTCCATCAGAAATCCTCTCATCTACATGCCACCTCAAATTTTTTGCATCATTTTCATCAGCAAACAACCGCTCGAACCTTAGTGTGATTGGAAGATACCAAAACACTTTTGCAGGCCCCTTATTTGATTTGTACCTTAGGGTTTCACATATCAGACAATTCTGCATCTCTTCAAACTCTTTTCTGTACAATATGCAATCATTTGGGAATGTATGAATCTTTTTGTACTCCATCCTCAATGGACAAAGTATTTTCTTAACATCATAGTATCGATGCATCAACACATTATTATTCGAAAGCATGTCCTTAAAATCCTCAAGCATTTCTAAAAACTCTTGTCACTCCATCTATGATGTGCCTTCAAGCTTACCAATTTCAATACAACGTTCAACAATTGGTATTTTTTACACCCAGGGTATAGTGGTGTCTCTACATCATTATACATATTACCATATGCACGTGATTGCTCAAAAGCCTCTTCTCCTACATCACGAATAATATCCTCTATGCGATCATCCATATCTGTGTCATTATCATCAAAGGTCATTTCCCTATGTTGAGATGCACTTGACAATTTTCCACCCTACCATACCCATACTGTATAGGTTTTACAAAATCATTCACAAATTAAATGTGTGTATATAACTTCAGGACTTAGTCGCCTCTCTTTCAAACATTCTACATAAGAGCAATAAACTTCCCACTATCATCATGGGCATTTCATTTAGCAAATTCTATAAATTCCCTCACCCCATTCTCATATTCAACACTCGTCCGTAAAACATTTATCCAACTGTGATCCATTGTAGCATTCCTATAGACGGAAAGATTTAACATACATTATTTGTAAAATTTGAAAATTGCTTAAACTAAGCCAATTCCAAATGCATATGCTCAATGTAGGTTATAAATATATATATATATATATATATATATATATATATATATATATATATATATATATATCAAAATATATATATATATATATATATCTGTGTGTAGGTTATAAATATATGTATATACATATATACATATATTTATAACCTACACACAGATATATATATATATATATATATTTTGATATATATATATATATATATATATATATATATATATATATATACATATATTTTGAAGGAGAAACTTGCCCATTAAATGCATCACGAATAATGAATCTTGGTCATAAATGTGTCACAGTGAATCGAAAAAGAGAAAGAAATGCAAGACAAGGAAAATAAATGCACCGCACGAAGGTCTTGTGGACTCACTTGTAGCATATAAATTCAAATGCTTTTGCTGAGTATTTCTTCTCCGGCCACAAAATGTTGATGTTGTAGACGAGAAAAGTAACCCTAAAAACACTTGTTGGTCAATTGGGTAGGTCTCAAGTACAAATATAATCTTGAAAATACAATATTCATTAACAACAGAGAAACCCACAAAAACATTACCTCAATTTCATTCAACCCATGAAAAACCTAGAACGATAAGCAGAAAAATCTAAAAGTTATATACCTGAAACACCTCTTACAGCTTGGTCTCTCGCCATTTAGCTAAGGAACTAGAAAGTGATAAGCTAAACAGCACTAGCTTGTCGAGAGAGCAACACGAAGTGTATCACGAAGCAACACACAAACATTGGAGACAAAACATGAGTTATCACTTATAGCGCAACAAGAGAAGTCCAACGAGGGAAATTTAATTTCCCGCGTGTCAAAGACATCTTTTAGCGTTTTGGGATTTTATTAAGATCGATTAATTATAAAGTACTCGGTCCTAAAGGTATACATTCAATGTTTTATATTCATTTAATTTTTAAGACCAGTGGTTTATAAAGAATTTAGTCCTAAATTTTTTCTATTCATTTAATTTTAAGAACAAAGTTTTATAAAATATCTGGTCTTAAAAGTCAAATACTTTTTAGACTAGTTACTTATAAAGTATCCGGTCCTAAAGGTCCTCATTTACATTACGAGGAACAAAGAAGAGAGAATTATATTAGCTTTGGCAAGCGCAGCAACAACTGAATGAAAATAAAGGAAAACTGGAGAATAAGCTTCTTTAATTACTGAAAAATATGAACAAAAAGAATATGCAAGCTTAGTTCTTAATGCTTCTTACATTACTGGAGAATATGCATGTACAAAAGAAAAATAATAAGAACAAACTGAACATCTTAAAGCTTATTTTCATCCAATGCCTTGGAGACCTCAGCGTGAGCAACATTAATATCCTGCCGGAGATCAGTAAGTTGTTGTCTTATATGCATCAGCCACAATGCATCATTAGAGGAAAGAGGGAAAGGGTCAACGGTAGGGGCGCTGGGGCCAGGAGGTTGGCGAATATTGTGAGAAGGCTGGAGAGGGGGAGCAAGAACCTCTTTATGGTCTAAAGGCTAGAGGGGATCATATACAGTGAGAGGCTCGCAGGGGCCAGGAGGTTGGAGAATATTGGCAGAAGGATGGAGGGGGGAGCGGAACCTCTTCAACATCTTCATCGTTAGAAATAACAATGACTTACATGACATGGGACTCTTCGTTCACAATAGAATGCTGGAGGGCGGTAGCACCAAACGTACCCCTGCAGACGGTTGTCTTGTATCTAACCATAGTTTGAGTAGAGATAAAGATTAGGAACAAAGAGGATTATGATCAGGACGGGGTGAGGAGTTAGGGCAGAGAGATACGAAATGATGGATTGTGAGAATAAATGAGATTAAATAGGTAAATATAATTAGTAAAAACTTTTAAGAGTGTATTTTAGAAATATCCGGTCCTAATTGCCCTAAAAGTCTGATCGATAATTTTTTTTTTGAAAAGTAAGAATTTTGTAAATTAAAAAACTTTGAAGACTGCCGTTGATAAATATCCAGTCTTAAAAGTTTTGTCTTTTCAAATTCCTCAGATAGAGTCGTATCCTTGCACTTTGTGTTTAAAGCTGCAAATCGATCGCTTCGGCTTCCAAGTAAATTAACTTCCCAACTTCACGTCTCCTCGTATTCTAAGGCCACTCCAACTATGGTGATCTATTTAAAGCCCTTTGTTACTTTAGTTTCTTCACATTCTTCTCCACTTCCTCCTTTTCCTCTACAACCTCTACGGCCTCCTGTACCGCCTAGCCTCAATCATAAAGTCTGCTCCATCAGGTCCTCCTTTTCCTCCTCCTCTCCTCAACCTTAGCGCCCTCCTCAGCTGCCTCTAAATCCTTATGCCAAGCAGATGATAGAGCACTTGCTGGCCCGCATCAATTATATCGACTGACGACTGGGCAAATTGGTTGGGCATATGCATACCGTCAACTGCAAGCTCAACATGGTACTCCACAACAATGACGTGGAGTACCATTCTTCTCAAGAGGACTCCTTTGACGTGCCCTCCTCTGACTCATCCTCCTCCGGCAATGACATGGAGGATTGAATGGTTTTTTTTCCTCTTTGATGTTTTTTTATCTATGTACTATTGCTACTATTATGAAAAAATATTAAATAATTTTGTTCCATCTCCATTTAACAAGTGGTCCATACACAGTAGTAAGGAAACAAACAAAACAATGTCCTTGTGTGTCATCGTTTACATTGAAAATTCGCATAATACAATGTTAAGAACATACAAAACAAAAAAAACATCGTTTACAGTGTTTGACCAAATACAAACAAATAGAGTGATAATGGAAAATCGTTGGACGCTTGTGTGTCATTGCTTCTAAACATCATTGACATTCTTTGAACAAATACAGTGATAATTCTAATCAAGGTAGGACCCTCATTGTCGTCGATTTTACCTTTCCAAATTTTGATTATCATTTTTAGTGTCTTTTTTCTTTGTCTTTCTTCTTTTTTCGAAAAAAAGTAAAAAGAAAAAGAAAAAGGAGACCAATAATGCTCATCAAAAGTTGGAGAGGTAAAATTGACAACAATATGGTCCTACCTTGAGAAGAACCTTAGTTGTCTCAAACCCCCTGTGAGTGGTTGTCCTGAGCAAGCGGTTGTCTTGAACCTTAGGTCATTGTTTGAAAAGTGACGAAGAATACAGGGTTGCCATTTTAAATATATTGACTTTTAGGACTGGATATTTAAAACAGATCCGGTCCTAAAAGTCTCGCCATATTTTTTAAAATTAAACGAAGACTTTTAGGACCGAACTTTTAAAACATATTAGGTGCTAAAAGTTTCGCCATATTTTGTTTAATTAAACGACACTTTTAGGACCGGACATTTAACAAATAGCCGGTCTTAAAAGTCTCGCCATATTTTTAAAAATTAATCAAAGACGTTTAAGACCGGACCTTTAACAAATATCTAGTCCTAAAAGTCTAGCATTAATTTTATAATGAAAAATAACTTCATACATTTTAGTCTGCTCATTTACAACATCCTGTCCTAAAGGTATAAGCACTAAATATTTATCCATCATCCAATACATTTAGCAACCAAAAATGGACACAAGGAAATTGTTGGAAATGAATAAACAAATTTATTATTTATCATTAAACAAATTGTACAATTGTTCATTTACAAATCGAAGATGATTGTTGCTACAACATATATTTACAAATGAATTCACAAATCATTAAAAATTATTGTTCTCATTTTCTGAGGTCATCAGATCACACCGATATTCACAAAACACATCCTATATGCGCTCAATATCACCATCAAGAAAGGGGTCAGAACAGGCAAACGTCTGTAACATCAAAGACAGAAATATATTAGTAGTCCTTCCTTGCATCAAAGGGGTCAGAGCACAATCAAACGTATGTAATACCAAATACATGTATTGTTTTAGTAATGTTAGTCATTCGTTGCATGATAATATTATATATGTGTGTCATGATGTAATGCCACATAATTCGGACTCAGGTGGTTGCCGACGGGTCTAAAAACGAACAAGAAATACATAAGAGCATATATTGCTTACTGACCAAGTTCATAAGGCAGTGTGCCAGTGTCCAAATATGTACTAACCTATGGTATGATCTATGTAGGCTTTTTGACCTAAAACCCAAGCTTTTTGAAGACCTTAATTTGGAAATTTTTCATGGGCTTATACTCAAAATTACAAATTTACCAATAATGTTCACTAAAAATTCATAGTAGAGATTTCAAACATGACAATCAAAATGACATGCTTACTTGCTCACGACCTGCTTCAATGTAAGTGGTGGATCATTGTGAATGAAGCATAAAAAGACTACTTTATTCTAATCCACGCAAATCAGGACCAATTACCAATGGTGACTCAAAATTCACAACAGAAAAGTACTCAGCAATTTGTAGCAGAATTAAGGGAATTGCAGACAAGAATTATGATATGTACCTATTGTAGAATGGTGCCAAGTACCACTTTTTCATATTGTTACACAACCTCCGTGTTATGTATGATTATCTATTTGTTAACGGTGGTTGACTTATGTACTTTAGGCACAAGAATCCAATATCTTGGCTTCTGCCTTGTTGTTTCAATTCATGATGCATGAACCTACAATAATGACATCAAGGAATTAGTATATATGTATGTATGTGTAAACGATGCATTTAAGATATGTGCTTATAGAAGAAGATACTTACTTTATCAACATGAGAATAATTGCATCAGTAAGCTCTTGTCTATCAAATAACAGGGACATTAAATCATCTTGGTCAACCAAAGCTGAGTGCTTATTACGAAGGCCTACCACTATATTGACAGGTCATGATTTAACTCCAAATTGTCTATTGAATACCTTAAGGACGATCTTGCCCTTAGCACTCAACTTAGTCGTGTCAACAACTTCATGAGGGGTTGGAGCTTCAGGGGGAACAGAAACGTGTACAAGCTTCACTGGTCACAAGATGAAGGTTCCCTTAACATCCCTCACAACCTTCAACTGACCAGTTAGGAGAGGGACAAGTGCATCAATGATCACCTCTTCAATTGACACTCTGACTTTATCATCAGCCATTTGTTGGTGGTGTACAGTTGATCCCAAGTTGTAGACAGTCCCTTTTGCAACTAATCATCTATCAGGATCCTCCACATACAGGTCACAAGGTTCCTCTAACTTTCCAACAATGCAACTCCCTTTAGTGCTCTGCTGCATAGGTGTAGGTGACTATGTTAAGGGAAAGTGATCTCTGGATGAGAGATCACAAGCATCATCATTTCCTCCTTCATCTTGTCCAACTAGGCTTGAAAGTTTGCAGTTATTGTAGCTTTTCGATCTGTTGCTTTGGCCCCTGCTTCCTCAGTCGCTATGGCCAGCGTATGTTCCATCTCCTCCTGAATAACCATACTTTGTTTATGGCATTTGGATTTACCAAAGTATTGCTTCAGGCCTACCCATCCTCCAATCCCCTTTACACACTCTACGTGATCTGGTTTTCCAGTCGCAATAGTCAGAATATCATTCCTCCTGTCTAACATAAAAGATCCCTCTACTTCTTTCTTTTTAAGATCTTCTTGTAAGATACAAATAACGAGAAGCTTAGTAATGAAACAAGTTTAGTAACTAAGAAATAACAATAATGATACTTACAATTCTTTCAGCAACTATAAGTGCTTGTTCACTTGTGTAGGCACCGCTTCTCTTTTGGCGAATATACAACCATAACTCCTCACGACATATTGGAGATGGCGGATCACATATCACAGAAGGATTGGATTCAGCTTCATTGTCCAATCTCTTCTGCTTGGCCGCCATCAACTTTTCTTCAGGCTTTTCATATCCGTCACAAGAAGCTCTATGCGGGCAATCATTCTTTCTCTTGATCTCTTGTGCTTGTTCCCTTCTTTTCTGTTAATCAGAATTGAAAACAACTATTAATTATAAATTCTAGCCATCTCACTAAAAGAAATTAGAGAACTTCTGCTTGATATGAACCTCAAACACTAGTCAAATTCACTTCATCAAGTTTCAAGACTTTGTTAAGGAAGATGTAGAATTGTAGAAGAAATTGGGAGAAACAGAGGAAAGGGAGTTGCAGAATTGCTATCAACTCAGTCAATTCATTCATTCATCATAACTGGTTCCAACACATATTAAACTAACCTCTTATATATACTTAAAGGCTTGATTCTTAAGGCCTAATAACAGCTTGCACCGAAACCATTACACAGTTAACATACTAACTAACAGCAATGTCTAACCACTGCCTAGTATAACAGAATACCTTCCTAACTGACTAATACCCTCATAGGAGATATTATGCCATTATTATTTCTCGAATTACCTACTTAGTATTTTACCTTTTCACAGTTTACATATCAAACTTGCATAGAACAATAGCGAACTTTTACTGTACTACTCCATTTACAGTCACATTCACATAAGAACTAAGACATGCTCCTCTGATGCAGGACAAAGGATGGAAATGTATACTTCTATTCACACACCAAACCATCCAACTAACAGGATTAGATGAACATAATAGCATTCACATATCCGTACAGGTTAATAAGCAAACAAAAAATGGCAAAAAAAAAAAAAAGAACTCACCAAAGCTTCAAGAGTGGTCTACATCTGAAATTTTTTTGCAAGTTTATTCATCAAGAAATGTGTAATTGTCGCAAGGATTAAGGCGAGGCTCACCAACTAGAACCTCGACAAAAATATAGTTGTTAGCTAGATAGGTCTTAAACTTCCTCCAACAATCAGCACAATATGACAATGTATTTATTTCAACTTCTGACTGGCAGGAACAGTGTATGTAATTCGGATAGTGTCCCAAATAAGATTCTTTACTGTGGCATCGTTGACATTTTTCCACTCATCTGTCAAGATACTAACCTTGCCGTGTGCTAGTGAGTTGATAAAACTAATATATGTGTTTTTATTACGACCGAAAGAAGCCAAATTTTCATCAAATTGAATCTCGAGCTTTGACCTAGAAGCTCAACTTAGGAATACATCTTTCATTCGTGTGTCTCTTCTACCATGGCGTGCAGGGTGGTTACGAGGTTCACTATGAGATGAAGAAGGTTCATTCTGACTCACACCAGTCACAGCAGTAACTGGCGTTGCATAAACATGACTAGAATCATTTTTTTCATTCATTTTTGAGAAAGGAAGAGAGGTTGAGAGAGGTGGTGTGAAATAGGAATGCCTGAGAAAATAGAGAGTAACAAAGGATGGTAGTGGTGGGCGAGGAAGAGAGATAATGCAATAAGAAGAGAGGTTTCGCAACAAGAACAGGGGTTCAGACTTCAGAAGAACAACGTAAGGTTTTGTGCAAAGAAGAATATATTTGGTGCTTTAGTTTTAAGACTGGATGTATTAGAAAAACGGTTTTAAAAGTTAACTTATAAGACCGGTCCTTATTAAACTCCAGTTTTAAAAGTAATTAATTGTTTTCAATATTTGTACCGGCCACAATTTTAGTCTGGTCTTAAAAGATTTAATTTTAAGACCGAAAGTATTTAAAAGCCGGTCTTGAAAGTATAAATTTAAGATCGGTCCTTATGAAACTCCAGTCTTAAAATTAATTAAATTTTTGTTTAATTTTTTCCAATATTTTGTACCGACCACAATTTATGTTTATATAACTGGTCTTAAAAGTTTTAGACCTTTATTTTTAAATTTTTCCTTATATTTTTGGACCGCATAAAATATAAGTCCAATTGTATGAGATTTCTTTAAAAAGTAATTGATATTTCAATTTTTTTAATAACATTTTTAAGACTGGTTGTTTTTTTTTTATCGGTCTGAATAATATATTTAAGACCTATTAATAAAGGATCCGATCCAAAAAGTTCTTTATATTTACAAAACTGCAACCGGCCATAATTTTAAGACCGGTGCATCAGAACTCCGATATAAACGAGGCAGTCTTAAAGTTCTTTTTAACACTAGTGTGTGTGTGTGTCTCTCTCTTCCTCTCACAATTAGTTGATATTACCTAAAGTTCATACTTAACTATCATTTGATTAAATCAGACCCTAAATTATCAATTTTTTTTGCTCAAGCCTTTATCAATTGGCTCAACAAGTTGTTTTGTGGAAAGGACTTTAAGCTTATGTGCCTTGCCTCGTGTCTAGTATGAGACATAAATTAGCCAAGGTAAACTATGTGCTCTTGATATTGCCAAAAAATATTTTTAATGTCCACTATCCCGCAAACCAATTCAAAAGATAATTAAAAAATAAATTGTGCTTAGAAGGAAAATCATTTTACTGACCCTTATTTTTCTTGGTAGAAACTTACCCTTAATATTTTTATAAACGCGTTAAATTTGTATCTTTTCCCCCATATTTGTTGTTTTAAATAATACAACTGTGCATCCATTTTTCCCTTAAACATATATGAAACGAGCATATAATGACCAGCATAATATAATCATCCTAAAAAAATATAAAGTTATTTTTTAAAATTTTAACTATTTTTCTTGGGTTCTTTTTTCTAAAGAAATAAAATTAGTAAATTACAACAAATAAAATTCTAATTTATCAAATAAATGTTGTCAATATTAAGATCTAAACAACACACATTGGGCAACAAGCAAATATAGTCATTAATTCATAATCAAACATGTATATCCTTCAGATGTCACAACAATCCAACAAGCAGATGTCAAACATATTCTACCAATATTGTTCTTCAATTTTTGTTTCAAAATATCCCTTTGCTGGCGGAAGAATTTCTACACATAAGCCGTCATTGTTTTTTCTAGTCATGAGCCTCACATCAGAATTCAATGTCTTTAGTAGTTTTTTGACCCATTTATATTCAACAAATGAATAAAGAAGATAATGTTCAATTATGTATATGCAAAAAAAAAAAATAATAATAATAATAATAACAATAACGAGTTTAATGGGCCGGCCCTTGACCCTATAGAGCCTGTTTTTTTAACCCCTCGGCCCCTACAGGGCTGACATTTTTAAGCCCAATTTTATTTGAAGACTTAGTTCATAAGTCCAACCTTTGAAGAATGAGGGCTTAAATAGACCCTTTTCTAAAATTTTCTTATCAAAAAACAACATTGATCAAATGCACCACTCGCATTAGGGGTGGAAGATTCTCTCGTACGTCCATTGATCAGTTACTGTATTGGGCAAAGAAGGAGGTGGATTCACCTTTTGCAAAAAACCAACGTCCTCCTTGTCCGGCTAAATTGATGATGGGGATGATGGCGGTGGCTTATCACCTCATCATCACCTTTACTACTCTTAATCTTCTTGAGAGCTTCCAAAACCTCATGGAAGGCCTCAAATCCTTATCTCTTTGCAAACATTGAAACTACAATTCTCCAACAGAAACCACCATCCTCTTCAATTCACCATCCTTCTCAATCCCCAGAGACGGATCCACCAATTCCACAAATGCACTTCCTGAATCTTCTTCATTGCTAAGCTTGACTAGTTCACTTCATCCTTACTCCTACTTATTATATCAACCGCAGGCTTCGAAGATATCAGCTTGATCAACACAAGTACACAACCCCAAAGCTATACACATTACTCTTACTCATAAGCTGGTACTAAGTCCACATAACATGGTGTTCCTTGTAGGTCAGTGGAGACATGTGACATATCATTGGCGAACAATCTAGAGAGTCCAAAGTCAGCAACTTTAACGTTAAAATTGTTATCTACGAGGATGTTGTTAGTCTTTACATCTCGATGGATGATGTCTGAAGCATGGAGGTAGACCAATGCACTTGCAATTTCTATGGCGATTTTGAGACCAATAGGCCATGGTAGTGGCGTAGATGTTGATAAGGAGTTACTGTTACCTTGGAGATGACTAGCAACTGTGCCATTTGAGATGTATTCACACACCAGAAGGAGATCTTGGCTTCTGCGTGAAGTGTAGCCATATAAAGACACAAGATTTTTGTGGCGTAGTCTTGTGAGTATCTTCACTTCATTCCTGAACTGTTCTACTCTTCTGTAATTGTGCTCGTATAGGCGTTTTACAACAATTTCTCATCCATCGCTAAGTTTCCCTATTCATGGAAGTTCATGTTAAAAACACTTTATTTTTATCTAATACCAATTGATAGATACCCAAGTATGATGAAAAATCCTGCCCCCAAAGCTAAATGTTGATGTGAGAGAATCAACCTACTTCAATACACCATTAAGCATCCCATACTACTCAGAAGTGGGAGAGAATAGAAGTGGGTGAGAGAACAGCTTACCATAGTGTTAAGAATAATTAAGAAATATTATTAGCTGTTATTGTATTTGTTATTCATTGCAGAAGAGTCTAGAATATAGTTGTTGTATTGATTCTTTAATATCTTCCTGTTGTAGGAATTCCACTTAGATTGTATACGTGTCCAACTATTATTGGCACACACTTTCTATATATATTGAAATGTTCAGTGCCTCTGTGCAGTATTGAGGTTACTGTGATTTCAGAATCTTGTAGCCAGTGGCGAAACTATTTGATGGCCAGCTGGGGCCCCGACTGATCTTATAAAATTTGTAAAAATATATATGTATTTATTATATGATGTTTTATTTGGCTACAAATTTGGCCCCAGTTAATTTTTTATCTTCTCTGTCAAGATAATGTTTGTTTCATTACTCATTTGATTTATAATTATCAGTTATTATTTATTCGTATTTTCAAGGTTATTTGATACTATTTAGTAAATACTTCCTCTGGTCCTTATTTAAGGAACCAACTAATAATTCTCACAAGTCAATAAAAACAATTAAAGTCATTAAATTTATCCTAAAATTTAAGTAATTTTCAATATTATCCATATTAATTATACTAAACTCTAATATTATATTAATTATTACTCTTTTTTTTTTGCTCAAAAAAAGAGTATTACTCTTACTCACTACCTTCCAAACAACAACATTTCTTATCAACCGTCTACCAGCACCACCAGTTCTTGGTAATTCTACGCTTCTGTTTCAGTTGTTCAATAAAGAACCAGATTATACCTCACTTCAACCTTTCGGTTGTGCTTGCTACCCGTGTCTCAAGCCATATAATGATCATAAATTTGTGTTTCACAGCCAGCAATGTGTGTTTCTTGGATATGCTTCACAACAAAAGGGCTTCAAATGTCTCAGTTCCTTTAGCAGAATCTATGTCTCTCGGCATGTAGTATTTAATTTAGTCGTGTTTCCGTTCACCACTGGTTTTCTTCACCGACGAGCAAGCTCCGATACAGGCACATTCATTCCAGTGGTTATAGATCAGTCTCAGGGAAGACTAGTATGTTCCACGAATTCTGTTTTGCCAAATGCAAGTGACTCTGTTTCACTATCGACTAGGACCCGGTTACCCAGCTCACCTCCGAGTAGCTCTGGGCTTTTTAAGTTCTACTGATGGACCCGATGATGCTTCATATCTAATGCACAGACTTCAGCTTTGAGCCCAAGCTCTCCTCCTACTCTAAATGTTCATCCTATGACCACTCGGGCCAAGAGTGGTGTTTACAAGCCCAAACATTCATTTGGTTGCCTTTTTAAGGCTGAAGATTTGTCTTTTTTACAGCAACTCGCTAAGCCTCACTCTGCCAAGTTTGTTCTCAGCTCGTGCGACTGGAAGGCCACCATGGTCGCCAAGTTTGATGCTTTTCAACGTAATCAAACTTGGAATCTTGTCCCATACGACGGAACCCAAAAGGTAATCGACTGTAAATGGATCTTTGAAAACGAATTTCTCCCGAATGGTTCTCTTCACAAGCGTAAAGCACATCTCATCACGAAGGGTTTCCAGCAATCTCTGGGTATTGACTATCATGAGACCTTCAGCCTAGTGGTAAAATCTACAACTATTTAAACGGTTCTTACAGTTGCTACTACATTTGATATGGAAATCCGCCAACTTGACATTAATAACGCATTTCTCAACAGTTTTCTCAGTGAAAACGTTTTCATGTGGCAGCCTGAAAGATTTGTGGATCAATCTTAGCCTTCTCATATCTGTAAGCTCAACAAAGCTCTTTATGGACTAAAACAAACCCCACGTGCCTGGTATGACCGATTACTTGTCACTCTACTAAAATGGGGTTTCAAAAAGTGATAGCTCGTTATTTGTGATGAAAGCCAATAACTTGCTTATATATGTTTTAGTCTATGTTGATGATATATTGGTTATTGGAAATAACAAAGCCTATATGAGTTCTTTTGTTCGAAAATTGAATGATTTATTCTCTTTGAAAGACCTTGGTGCGCTTCACTATTTTTTGGGTATTGAAGTACATAAAGACTCCTCTAGCTTATCTCTGAATCAAGGTAAATATGTATTAGATTTGGTTAGGCGTTTTGGTATGATAGCTGTTACTCCAATGCCTACTCCAATGGTTCCTGGAGAACAATTCTCTGTTCATGATGGTACACTGTTGTCTGATCCCACTAAGTATAGGCAAGCTATAGGAGCCTTCAGTATCTCACCACAACTGGGCCTAATATAGCATTTTCGGTGAATAAATTGAGTCAATTTATGTCTCAACCAACTGATGTCCATTTCAAGGCAGTTAAACGAATCTTAAGGTATCTCAAAGGGACTTTTCATTATAGTTTACATATTAAGCCTTCCCATGGTCTAAATTTGATTAGATTCTCTGATGCTGACTGGGCCACAAATGTTGATGATAGGAAATCTATGTCTAGTATTGGAATTTATTTGGGTGAAACTTTGGTTTCATGGTCTTCTCGAAAGCAACGTGTTGTATCATGCTCTAGTGCTGAATCTGAGTATCGATGCTTAGCTGACTCTTCTGCTGAGGTTTCACGGTTATGTTCATTATTGTTTGAATTGGGTCTCAAATGCAGAAAACGCCTATAATCTAGTGTGATAATATGAGTGCAAAGGCTCTAGCATCTAATCCTGTGTAGCATGCTAGGTCCAAACATATTGAATTTGATATTCACTTTGTACAAGATAATGTCCTTGCTGGTCAACTAGATGTTCAATATATTCCTTCTAGAGAATAGATTGCTGATGCTTTTACTAAAGCTCTAGCTTATCCTCAATTTTCTGATTTTTGAAACAAGCTTGGAATGGTTGCTACCCCTTCTCGCTTGAGGGGGGATGTTAAGAATAATTAAGAACGATTATTAGCTGTTATTGTATTTGTTATTCATTATAGAAGAGTCCAGAATATATCTGTTGTATAGATTCTTTGATATCTTTTTGTTATAAGAATTCCACTCAGATTGTATGTGTCCAACTATTATTGGCACGCACTCTCTATATATAGAAATGTACAGCACCTCTGTATAGTATTGAGGTTACTGTGATTTCAGAATCTTGCAGCCTGATTTTCATCTCATAGTAAACAATTCCAAAGCCACCATCTCCAAGTACTCTGGCTTGGTCAAAGTTGTTAGTTGCTTCCTGAAGCTGTTTGTAAGAGAATAGAGGAACATCTAGGTAGATATTGCCATTTTCTTGTCTTAAATTGAGTAGTGAGAAGAATAAGAGTTTCGGTGTTCAAATTGATCATCATCATAAGAACTTCGCAGGTAACACCATCGTCTTATGAGCCACGCAATCATCAGAATGGATAGAAGCCCAATACCTAATCCTGTAGCAGCAAGGAATCTCGATCTTTAACATTTGACACAATTTTGCTTCTCAAGTATTACAGTTGTGGGCTTTTCTATTAAATTAAAGCAACAATGAATGAAGAACATGTAAACATATTACCTATTACTAGTCCCAACTTCAAAACCTGCTCCTATCCCCTGCAGCAGGAGCTAAAAAAGAAAACAGTTTTGAGTGTAAGAGACAAGGTCTAAAGCAAAAGGCAATAATGAGAATCTTGTTTAGCTTTGCAGGAAGAAAAAGTAAAATCTCATACTTAGTTTTACCCTCAAGGAAAGACACTTGAATAATTCTAAGACAATCTAGAGCCAAACCATCTTAATGTATCAAGATTTTAGAACAAAACAAGAACAAAGTTTGAGATTTTACTAGATTGTACCTCCATCGCAGTTAAAGATTCCATTGGGGTCAAGCTGACAACGGCCTGCTCTATCATAGTGACACTTACTACAATTATTGGATAATCGTACTTGAAGAAGGACCATGGAAGTTATGAAAGTGAAAGGATCATCGTTATCAGGGAGGTCCTTAAGAGGAATCTGAATAATAGAACATGAAGATAATAAGCTACTGCTCTTGTTCCTCTCAAGGTTTGGAAAACCATAAATGATATCAGAGTCAACACAGGTAAAATTGAAGAAAGAAGCATTGGTTTGATCTAGATGGTTCAATCAGTTGCATCTTAAGAAGAATCCAATGTTTCTGATCTCGAAAGAAGCCAAAGCAGGTGGAGGGAGGGTGAGAGGAAGAGTGTAATTACTACTAAAGGCCTCACAACTTTGGTTTCTTAAACACTCTTGAAGATCCATGTCTCTGATAACAATGATAGATTCAGAAGAAGAAACAGTAAGAGTGATTCTAAAAACCTTAAAGGACGTTCTTCTTGTTCCATTTGTTGGTTAACAGGGTTTTAAGAACGTTAGGATCATACTCCTTTATAAGAAGGATCATAAACCAAGACCAAGAGCGAGAACATTAATGAGACACGTGTCCTTCTCTCACCATACTCCTCTATCCTTTTTATAATTTATGAGGGATGAGAGAAGATTTTTTTAATTATTTATAAGTTTAATCTTTGAGATAAGATTATATTAGGACTGTTTCATGTGATAACTTGCAAGGAGGTTTGGTGGAAGCTCTGTGACATGGCTGTTAACTTGGCTGAATGACAAAGACCAGGGGCAGAAAATAGGTTTTTTTTTTTTTTGGTTGTTGGTTGCTTTGGGAGGGGATTGTAAATGTGAAAGTTTAAGCTGTTTCATTATATTTTGAACTTGTAAGAATTTTAGCGGTTGTCATTACTTAATAGTATTGTGCTATCATTTCCTTTGTTATTTCTTCAACTTTATTAGGCATTCATCCCCAAGCTAGCCATCGTTGAAATTTAAAACTTCCAAATAGTAGTCGCCATTATTTTAAATTTTTGTATAATTTCATACAATTAAAATTGTTGTTTCTTAAAGTGAACAAGCCATTCATTTCCATGCCACCCCTTTCCCAATTATTTTCTTGTCACTAGTGGTAGGAGTTTCTTTAGGGAAAAAGATAAGAAATTCAAGGAAAAAGATCAGAAAATATCATCTGAACTTCAAAATCTCAAAGAAGTGATTTTTGACTAAAATAATTTGTTAATTTCTATATTATTGCAATTAAGATATATACTTGTTATGAAATATATTGTAATCATTAGGAAATATATTGTAATTAGTACATAGTCAATCAGTGTTCCTAACAATCAGGGATTAGAGAAAATCATCATAAATTATCATTAAGAGCCATCAATACTAAGGCTCCTCTCTCTTGTATAAATGCACATAAGTTTATCATGAATATACACAATTTTTTGATTCTTTACATGGTATCAGAGCCTTACAAATTCTAGGGTTAATTTTTTTTTCCTGGTGGCACTATTCATCACCTTTTCATCACTGTTGGTGCTGTTTCGTCACTGTTGGGTGCTGTTTCATCACTGTTTGGCACTGTTGGTTGCTGTTTCATCACTATTTGGCACTGTTGGTTGCTGTTTGGGTGTTGTTTCGCACTGTTCACCGGTACTGTTCACCATCACTGTTCACGGGTACTGTTCATCGACACTATTCATCAGGTGTGGGTTTTTCAATTTTCAACCTATTTGCTTTGACTTGTGCAAGGTTTGTTGTTTATGCTGCTTGCTGGTTTCTCTCTTGATCACATTCACCGTCTGGTTGTTGTGAGTTTTTTTATTATTTATCCATGGCTGAATCTAAGACCTCCGATATACTCCCCATGTCTGCTAAAATTACTGATGCAAAATTGAACTGGACCAATTATAATAATTGGAATAAAACTGTTCGAGCTTACCTCATGGGGGTTGCAAAGGAAGCTCATTTAACTCAGGATCCTCCTTCTGGCGATGATGAGAAAAGCTTGGAGTGGTCTCGAGCAGATGCTCGTATTTTCTTCCAGATTCGTAATTCCATAAAACCTCAAATTTTGACTTCTGTTAGCCATTGTAACACGGTAAAAGATATTATGGCTTATCTGGAATTTCTATTCTCTGGTAAAGGGAACTTTACTCGTATTCATGAAGCTTGTAAAGGCTTCTATCGCTCTCAGCAACAAGGTCGACCTTTAAAAGAGTTCTACTTGGAGTTTAAATGGTTGTATGAAGAAATGAAGGTTCTTATGTCCCCGCAGGCAGATCTCTAGACCCGTATCAAGAATTTAGAATTGCAAGCTATCTTTAGTTTTCTTGAAGCTCTTGATTCGTCTTAGACACCATCCGTTCTCAGATTATGTCTAGTCAGGAGCTTCCATCTCTTGAAGATGTGTTCTCACGAGTGCTTCGTGCTGATAGCATGCTTCGACCATCTGTTGATCCCAATGCCAGTACTTTGGCTGGGCGTGGCTCCTTTAACACCAAGAACTCTGGGCCTAAACAAGGCACTACTGTTCCACCCTCTGGCAGCATTACCTGCTATTATTGCAAGGAACCTGGGCATGTCAAGAAAAATTGTCAAAAATTGCAGGCTAAACAACAACGTGATCAGCAGCGTGGCTTTGCTCATATTGCTCAAACACCTAATCAGTCTGATTCTGGTTCACCCTCTGCAGGGGCCCTTGCTACAGTTACCTTATCTTCTGGCCTTGCTACCACTTCCACGAAGTGGGTCATTGATTCTGGTGCCACCAACCACATGACAGGTAACCATCATTTATTTTCCTCGTATGCCCCTATGCCAACCCATCTTCCATATTTGTTGCCAATGGTTCCCCGGTTCGTGTCCTTGGTTCAGGAACTGTTTTACCAACACCATCCATTTCCCTCTCTTCTGTTCTTAATGTTCCTGATCTCACCTTTAATCTTTTGTCTCCCAGTCAACTGACTCGTCATTTAAACTGTTGTATCTCACTATACCCTGACCATTGTTTAATTCAGGATCTTTCGACGAGGCAGATTATTGGTAGAGGCTACGAATTCGGTTGACATTACATCCTGGATGATCAGGTGTCGCGTTCTGTTGCTTGTACTGGTGGGTCATCTCCCTTTGAATTCCATTGTCATCTCGGTCATGTGTCCCTTTCTTCCCTAAAACGGTTGTACCCTCAGTTTTTATCTATTTCTTCTTTGGATTGTGAGTCGTGTCAATTTGCCAAACACCACCGTGTCCATTTGGCACTTCGAGTCAATAAACGGGCTGCGTCCCCTTTTAATTTAGTTCATTCTGATGTTTGGGGTCCTTGTTCAGTTCTGTCTCAAACTGGTTATTGATACTTTGTCACCTTTGTTGATGATTTTTCCCGAACTACTTGGCTTTACTTAATGAAACAACGATCTGAATTGTTCACTCATTTCCGTCATTTCTGTGCTGAAATTCAAACACAGTTTAATACTCCCGTGAAAATTCTTCGAAGTGATAATGCCAAGGAAAATTTTTCTGCACCCTTTACTAATTATATGCATAGTCATGGTATCCTTCATCAATCATCATGTGTTGATACACCTGCTCAAAATGGTGTTGCTGAAAGAAAGAACTGTCACCTCTTAGAAACTGCTCGTGCTCTCATGTTTCACTCTTGTGTACCTAAATCGTTTTGAGCCGATGCCGTGTCTACTGCTTGTTTTCTCATAAATCGCATGCCTTCAGCTGTCCTTAATGGTTCCGTGCCATATTCCATTCTATTTCCCACCACTAAGGTGTTCCCGGTTGATCCCAAAATTTTTTGTTGTGTTTGCTTTGTTCGAGATGTTGGTCCTAATGTTAGTAAGCTTGACCCCAAGTCCTTAAAATGTATCTTCCTTGGTTATTCTCGAATTCAGAAAGGCTATCAATGTTACTCTCCTGACCTCCATCGTTATCTTGTGTCCACTGATGTGACCTTTCATAAGTCTTTGTCTTTCTTCAAGTCTTCGAACTTATCTGAGTCATCCACTGTTGTTGATGAACCTAATGATCTTCTGGTTTATCGTGTTCCTATCTCACCAGTCCCAGCAGTTGCTCCGGCCCCTGATCTTCCTGATGATGTTGATGTTGCTATTCCTTCGCTTTCGCCAATGACTGCTTCGCCGACGGATTCCATTCCTGCCTCTGTGGTCCCTGAGCCTGCGACCCCCACCCCTGCCACTTCTGTTCCTGACCCCCTTGTTCTTGACTCTGCTAGTGACCAATCTGTTGACTTACCTATAGCCCTCCGCAAAGGCACCCATCCTTCCTGTCCTCCTAAACGATATGCTGATTGTACTTATCCTATCTCCTCGTTTATGTCCTACCAGCAATTGTCCCATGTTTCCTATTCCCTTGTAACCACCCTTGAGTCCATTTCAACCCCTACTACCCTTCACCAAGCCTTGACTCACCCTGGTTGGCGTGCCGCGATAGCAGAAGAAATGATAGCCCTTGATTCGCCTGGTACATGGGCCCTTGTTGATCTACCTTTTGGGAAGAAGGTCATTGGCTGTAAATGGGTGTTTGTTGTGAAAACTAAAGTTGATGGTTCCTTAGATCGGTTGAAAGCTCGTCTTATTGCTAAAGGATACGCTCAGACTTATGGCCTTGATTACTCGGAAACTTTCTCCCCTGTGGCTAAGCTTACTTCAGTCCGTCTCCTTGTCTCTTTGGCTGCCACATATCACTGGGATTTGCATCAGTTGGATGTTAAGAATGCATTTTTGAATGGTGATCTTCTTGAGGAAGTGTATATGGAGCAACCACATGGGTTTGTTGCTCAGGGGGAGCATCGAAAAGTATTTTATCTTCGAAAGTCATTGTATGGTTTAAAGCAAAGTCCTCGTGCGTGGTTCGATAGGTTTTGTGGTGTAGTCAAGAAGTTTGGTTTAAACCAAAGTAAGAGTGATCATTCTGTGTTCTATCAACAGTCCAATGCAGGAATGATTCTTCTAGTAGTGTATGTCAATGATATTGTGATTACTGGGAGTAACATTGCTGGCATCTCAGCGCTTAAAGTCTTCCTTAACTCCTACTTTCAAACAAAAGACTTAGGACCATTAAAGTACTTCCTTGGTATTGAAGTTTTGAGAAGCAAGAAGGGAATCCTTTTGACTCAGAGGAAGTATGTTCTTGATCTGTTGAAGGAAACTGGAAAGCTTGGAGCTGCACCAAGTAGTATTCCCATGATTCCAAATCCGTTCCTAGATCTAAATGATACCATGTCGGATGAACTTCCTGATGACCTAAAGAAGAAGATTGATCTAGAGAAACTGAAGCCATTTGCATCTCTTGAGAGATATAGGAGACTCATTGGGAAGATGAATTATCTGACAGTAACTTGCCCTGATATAACCTTTTCGGTTAGTGTACTTAGCCAATTCATGGCATCTCCCACAGTGGCACAGTGGGAAGCCTTAGAGCATATCTTGTACTATATGAAAGGTTCCCCCGGTCGTGGCCTTCTCTATACAGATTATGGGCACACTAAAATCGAATGCTTCTGTGATGCTGATCATGCAGGATCTAAGGCGACAAGACGGTCCACTACAGGTTACTGTGTATTTGTTGGTGGTAACTTGATATCTTGGAGAAGTAAGAAGCAAGGCATTGTGTCAAAATCAAGTGCAAAAGCAAAATATAGAGCCATGTCACAATCAGTGCAAGAAATTGTGTGGGTACTTCAGCTCATGAAGGAAATCGGAATTACCACAGTATTACCTGCAAAACTATGGTATGACAACAAAGCAGCGCTCCATATAGCATCAAACTCTGTGTTCCATGAACGTACGAAGCATATTGAAATTGATTGTCACTTTATTCGTGACAAGATAAAAGAAAATGTTGTATCCACAGGGCATGTGCGATCAAATGACCAACTAGCAGATCTTTTAACGAAAGTCTTAAATGGGACACGGGTTGAGTACCTTTGTAACAAGTTGGGCATGACAAACATATATGCTCCAACTTGAGGGGGAGTGTTAGGAAATATATTGTAATCATTAGGAAATATATTGTAAGTAGTACATAGTCAATCAGTATCCCTAACAATCAGGGATTAGAGAAAATCATCATAAATTATCATTAAGAGCTATCAATACTAAGGCTCCTCTCTCTTGTATAAATGCACATACGTTTATCATGAATATACACAATTTTCTGATTCTTTACATTACAATACTTTTATATGAAACAAGATAATGGTGAAAATACTTTAGAAGTAAGTTTTCATTTGGGTCAGGATCTGTCTAATCAATATGCATAATCTGTAAACATACAATACTTTTGCACATAAAGAAAACCAGTAAAAACTCACAAGACTACCAAAATATGATAATGAACTTTGATGAAATCTAAGCCCAACGTAACATATGTCGTCTTCTTAAGATAATTTGTTCCCTTTATTTGGATGCCCAAGGATAATGAACAATTGTCTCCCAGGATAAAGCGAATTTTTTCGTTTTCAAAATGATGACACTCTCAATAAGAAGCCCAAGCAAATACAATGAGTCTGCTTTCAAAATCGCACGGATGTGACTTATACCAAAATGTATTAAACTATATGTATGAGAGCGTAATGTTAGAAAAACGAGATAATTTTTGTACCACACGCACGTCTATTTATTGACAATGAAACAATCAGATGGAGTCTCGTCGGCGAACCGATGCAACCGGCGGTGGCTAACTGACACGACTTCTTATTCATAACCTATGAAATTACACAAAATCTAACATAAGATTGGTTTGGGATTTTAAAGTTCAAGTAGTATTTTGTTGTCCCTCTTTTACACAAGGATAGTAAGGTTATTTGATCAAAAAGTTAATTTAAGAATAGTCCCTACAAAACCCATAAGAATTAAGCTATTTTGATATTCGCTTATTTTAGAGGTCTTGATGTATCTTTTTCTCTTTACAAATGGAACAGTAAGCAAGCCATTTTTTTGGTGAATTGGCTAGTGATGATGCTTGTAGTTGTGGGAGTAAATGTGATAAGGTGAGGCATGAGACGTTAAATTGTCAATTAATTAAAGGAAAATTAATCCCCAAACATGGATTCACCATCTCCTCTTCCTACAAGATCCCTCTTCCTAACTACAAGACTTTACACATAACATATATTCAATAGTAGCAACCGCGGGTATATGCTTCAATAGATGCACTTGAAAGGGTAAGGATATGGAGTAGCATGCAGCGATATATGCCTCTATAGTAGCAAAACATGGGGCATGGACTATGAATAAACAAACAACCTTAAAGATCAAATGTTATACAACTTTGCCTGATCAGCTTTTCCATTTCTCCATTTGCCAATCATGTTGTTTGGTGAAGACAACGTAGGAATAGAGCCCGCAGGAAAAGGGACTTTATTATAGTACAAGCCATTGTAACGATTGGATCTCTAGTGCTGTGAAAAACAAACCATGATTATTACATGTTGGTCGTCCTTCTGGTAGATTTTTTTTTTTTTTTGGATACACCTGGTAGATTTTCACAACATGCAACCACTCTTTTCCCATTTGGACCATTTTGGGTTCCTTTAATTTGGATCATCACATCCTGTTGAGTTGGTTGTTATTGTCCAAGGGGAAGTAAACATCTCTAAGACGTTCACAGTGAAAGAGACATGAAGCAGAAGCAGAAAACAACACAGACAAAGCAAAAGAAGCACAGAATCGGGAGCCATACTAAATTTCATAATTTTTTGGCAGCCAAAAATAATTAAACTATCTCTTTGGCTATATATAAACTTGTGTGTTAATAATGGTGGAATGAATCTGTGTGCTTACTACGTTTGTTGACTTGGACATTGACTTAGAACTAGACTTGGAATATGTAGTAAAATCACGAGCAATGGATGACCTGATTCGCGAACGAACACGTTGTCCTATAGAGTTATTCCGCAACCACCGAGGGCAAAGAGGAAACGGTACTCCCCAGGATTAACAGACCCTTCTCGCTTGAAATAGCAAGGCGACAGAACTGGCGAAAGTAATTGGTAATCGACAGCAATAAAATAGGCAAAGGAGAGAAGATTGTATTGATTTTACTGGTAACTCTGTCTGAATCCCTTTTATAAACACTATCCGTGGAGAGCCAACGGACGTTAAACCATTTGGACGACGCGTCCCTCATGACCCAACAGACACCGCCGGAAAAGGCGAGTCTATCCGCCAACAACGGTAAAACCAGACATCCACGAAGGGTTCTCAACTTTTGAACCCCTAAAATAGAGCCTTTTCAGTAAGGCTCATAGAAATAAACTATTATTATTATTTTAGTAAACTAAAATAATAATATTTTTGGGGAGCAAAAATATTTTCATAAAAAGTGCCGGTATCATATATTACTCGCGCGCAGGGGGGTAAATCACCGGATTTCCACTGCGTTTGCCTCTTGGTGGCCCATTGTTGTGTACACGAGCCCACTACTCCTCTAAGCCCTTTACAAGCCCAACATCACATGATTCTATATATAGGCTTGTACTCTCCTTTCCCCAAGTAATGTGGGACTTGTTTCTTTGACACACCTACACATTTACTCACATGTTTTGCTCACATGTTTACAACAATCCCCCACATGTGTCAAAGAAACCCGCTGTGTTACCCATAGAACTATAACCGTTGTATCTGGTGGTCCTTAGAACTATGAACTAGACCTAGACCAATAATACTTAATACACAGATATGTCAGTGAAGCATGCTTCTATGAACTAACAAATCTTGGTGTGTATTGGAGGCATTAATGGTCAGATTATATCCTAACATTTTCGCTGTTAATCAACGATTTTGCGCGTTATGACGGCCATGCGCTCGCCTGGTGCAAAACGAATGCTCTAGAGATTTTGCCACGATCTCATAGGAGCGACCACACTCCACATTCATAGAGGTGATTTCATGTAAGTGTGCCTGCATTGAGCACACCGTATTGTATGACTATGAAATCATTAAGAGCTCTGCTTACCCTCAAGACATGCATTCTAGCACTTCGTCATTGTCATAGGAAAGGATAAACAAATTTCGTGCTAGTCGAAATCGACGAACGACTTGTTCTTACCCATTGAACCTTCTTCATGGGATCACCAATCGCTATTAATTATGTGTAGGCTTTAGTCCCATTCCTCTCGACGTTTCAACAATCATTTTCTTCTCAAGGGGTTTTGTTAACGGATCCACCAAGTTCATTTCTGACTTTACATAATCGATTGAGATAACACCATCCTTTAGCAGCTGCCTTATAATATTATGTCTCAATCGTATGTGTCTACTTTTACCATTGAAGGTTTTGTTCTTTGCTGTGGCTATTGCCGCTTTATTATCACAATGCAACGACACTGATGGTGTTGGTTTGTCACCCAGTGGGATATTTGCTAAGAAGTTTTTCAACCACTTAGCCTCAGTACCAGCCAACTCCATAGCAATAAACTCAGAATCCCTTGAGGACGGTGCTATTAAGTTTTGCTTGGTTGACTTCCATGTGACTGCACCACCACCAAGAATAAAGACATAGCCACTAGTGGATTTTGTTTCGTCTAAATCCGAAATCCAGTTAGCATCGCTGTACCCTTCTAATACAGCGGGAAACCCACTATACTGTATTCCATAATTCATAGTACCTCTCAAGTACCGTAGTAATCTTATGAGAGCCTCCCAATGTTTACTGCCTGGGCAGTGTGTATACCTGCTCAATCTACACACAACATATGCTATGTCTGGTCTTGTATAATTCATCAAATGCAACAAACTCCCAATGATTTGTGCATATTTAGATTGAATTATTGGATCTCCTTCATGTTTTGTGAGATGTACACTACTATCATAAAGAGTACTTAAAGGATCTTCATTAAAGTGTTCAAACTTTCTCAGAATCTTCTCAACATAGTGTTCTTGAGAAAGTTGAATACCATGTTCATTCCTTATGATTTTTACACCCAATATTACCTTTGCTTCTCCAAAATCTTTCATATCAAAATTTGAAGCAAGAAAACTTTTTGTCTCAAGCACAACATTTAAACTAGTACCAAAGATAAGCATATCATCCACATATAAGCAAATAATCACACAATCATTATTCACAACTTTTATATAAACACATCTTTCTACTTCAAAAGTAGAGAAACCACCACTTATCAATACTTGATCTAATTTCTCGTGCCATTGTTTAGGTGCTTGCTTCAAACCATACAACGACTTAACTAACTTGCAAACTTTCTTTTCTTGCCTAGGAATGATATATCCTTCAGGTTGAACCATATAAATTTTCTCTTCTAACTCACCATTTAGAAACGCTGTTTTGACATCCATTTGATGTATAACAAGGTTATGAATAGAGGCTAATGCAATTAGGACTCTAATAGAAGAAATTCTAGTTACAGGTGAGAATGTATCAAAGTAATCAATATTTTCCTTTTGGGTAAAACCTTTAGCTACTAATCTAGCTTTATATTTGTCTATCGATCTGTCAGGGAAATATTTTTTCCTAAACACCCATTTACATCCAATAGGTTTTGCTCCTAAAGGCAAGTCTACTAAAATCCAAGTTCTGTTTTGATTCAAAGAATCTATTTCAGTTTTAATAGCTTTTTCCCAAAACCTTGCATCTGGAGAAGAGATAGCTTCATAATAATTCATAGGTTCACCTTCTACTAAATATGTATAGAAATCATCTCCAAAAGAGGTTTCTTTTCTTTGTCTTTTACTCCTTCGTAAGTTTTCAACTATATCTTCATTTGGGTTTTGTTCAGGAATTTGTTCAATTCTCTTGGGAATATGCTCAAATTTTTAAAGGAAAAATACTTTCAAATAATTCTGTATCTTTAGTTTCAATAATTGTATTGTGTTCTAAAATTTCACTTTTTAAAACTAGAAACCGATATGCAGAACTTTGTTGAGCATAACCAATAAACATACAATCAGCAGTTTTAGAACCTATCTTTTTCCTTTTAGGATCAGGTAATAATACTTTTGCTAGGCACCCCCACACTTTCAAATATTTTCAAATTTGGTGTAAAATTTTTCCACAACTCATAAGGTGTCTTCTTAGTTTTCCTATGAGGTATTCTATTTTGTAGAAAACATGCAGACAACAAAGCTTCCCCCCACAAGTTATTGGGAGCAGCAGAACTTAGAAGTAAAGCATTCATCATTTCCTTTAAGGTTCTATTTTTCCTTTCAGCAACACCATTAGATTCAGGTGAGTATGGGGGAGTTACTTCATGGATTATTCCTTCCTTTTCACAAAAATCATTAAGCAACAAGTATTCTCCTCCTCTATCTGACCTTACTCTTTTTATCTTTTTATCTAATTGATTTTCTACCTCTGCCTTGTATAAAAGAAATTTTTCAAAAGCCTCATCTTTATTTCTAAGTAAGTATACTCTAGGATATTTTGAAAAATCATCAATAAAAGTAATGTAGTATCTCTTTCCACCTCTTGTCTCTATTTGTTTTAAATCTCCTAAGTCAGTGTGTATTAGAGACAACAATTCAGTTTCTCTTTGAGTAACAAAATGTGTTTTCCTAGTTTGTTTTGTTTCTGCACATACTTCACATTTATTAATATCATTAATATTAATTCCAGAAATTATCCCAAGATTTTGTAATCTCTTTATATAACATCTATGTATATGTCCTAGTCTAGCATGCCATAAATCAAAGGAATCAATCAAGAAAGCAGAAGAAGAAGCATTATCATTATTTCCATCAACACTCAGTACAAAAAGACCCTGATTACAATAACCCTTTCCTATCAGAACATTGTTCTTCGTCATAATAATCTTATCTGATTCAAATGACACCTTAACCCCAGTTTTTCCTAATAACTTACGTTTTTCAATTCTAGCCTTTTTCCTACACTTAGCAGCAAAATGTCCTGGCTTGCCACAGGAAAAAAACTACCATTCTTCTTGAATTTGGGGTTAGAATCACTGGGTTTGTAATCAGATTTCTTTTTGTATTGGTGTTTAGAATCGTACCTCTTGTTGTGCAGCTTTGCTTCCAGTAGATTGGCTTTTGCAGTAATTTGCTTTCCCTTTTCTGCTTGTATTGCCTTCCTGTTTGTATCTTCTATAATGATGTGCGTAATCAGATCTGACAGCGACAATTGTTTCTGCTTATACTTGAGTTGCTGCTTGTAATGATTCCATGTCTCTGGTAGTTTTTCAATCAGGACTCCAGCCACGAATTCATCTGGAAAATTGATGTTTTCAGCCCAAAGTTCCTCTAACAGTTTATGATACTCGTTGATCTGTAGTTTGACATCTTTGTGTTCACTCATTTCCCATCTGTAGAAATTTCGGACAACAAATTTTTGTTCTCCAGCGTCCTCAGCGGTGTATTTCAGAATCAGAGACTCCCAGATCTTCAATGCCTCTCTGTACACACAATACACATAGATTGTAGTAAAATCACGAGCAATGGAACCGGCAAAGAGGAAACGGTACTCCCCAACCACCGGCTCTGGGGAGCAAAAATATTTTCATAAAAATTGCCGGTATCATATATTACTCATGCGCAGGGGGGAAATCGCCGGATTTCCACTGCGTTTGCCTCTTGGTGGCCCATTGTTGTGTGCACGAGCCCACTACTCCTCTAAGCCCTTTACAAGCCCAACATCACATGATTCTATATATAGGCTTGTACTCTCCTTTCCCTAAGCAATGTGGGACTTGTTTCTTTGACACACCCACACATTTACTCATATGTTTACAACAGAATATTCTGCCAGTGTGGGTCCTTACTCTTTTCCTTCCACCTTCAATTTCACACCACGGCAAAAATATCAGTAACAGAAACTTCAAGTTTTAATTATATTTTAAGAATGTAAGTCAAATGAGGTAAGGAAGACAAGCAAAGATGAAAAAAAGATGCATCTGATATTAACATGGTTCTGAACTTGGGGGCTATGATTCACAACACGTTTTTGTATCGTTAGTGCAACCAATTTTCTGTGCAAAGAAACTAATTACCTCCCTCCTCTTCCTTCCCCTCTTTCCACTAAAATCCCTCCCCTCTAATGAATCATGTATACAATCAAGAGTAACAGGAAAGATACTTTAAATGGACACCATTTCAAAGCAACACACTTGAAGAAGTCAGATTCTTTTTGGTTAACCACTTAAAGAAATTAGATGAGCTAACATGAATACCAAAAAAAAAATTTGTAGTCAGGTTTAATGTGAATTTTCGTCACAGTATTTCTTGAGGATCACATCATGTTTCAGGACTTAAGTACATGCAGTGATGCTTCAAAAGCAGCAAAAAATGGAGCATGAACCATCTACAAAAAACAAGCTTAGAGATCAAACGCTAAACAACTTTGGCCTATCAACTTCTCCATTCCCCCATTTCTCATTAGTCATGTCGGTTTGTGTAGAGGCTGACTTGAAAAACTTTGCCTGATCATAGCTTACCGAAGTCTTCACTATAGCTATATCTTCTTTCTCTAGATCTTCACCTTCTTCCTCTTTCCCACTCTCAATTTCCCTCAAAACGTCTAAAACCTCATTAATAGAAGGCCTCATCTCCTTATCTATCTGCAAACACTGAAATGCCAATTCTCCCACTTTAACAACCGTCTTAATCACCTCACTATCCTTCTCTATCCCCAACCATGGATCCACCAGCTCCTCAAATTCACTTCTTTGAATCTTCCCTAGTGCTCCAGATTTGCCAATGTAGTCTCGTCGTCGTTCCTTCCCATATCGATGGCCGGCAATGAAGATATCAGCTCCATAAGCACAACCCCAAAACTATACACATCACTTTTGTTTGTTAGCTTAAAGCAACAATGATAGTCAGGATCAAGATAACCTGGTGTTCCTTGTGGAGCCATAGAAACATGCAACACATCATCAGGAAACAATCTAGAATGTCCAAAGTCAGCAATCTTAACACAAAAGTTCTTGTCAAGGAGAATATTGTTGGTTTTGACATCACAGTGCATGATGCCTGAAGCATGAAGGTAAGCCAGAGCAGTGGTAGTTTCTATGGCGATTTTGATGCGCATAGGCCAAGTCAGCAACACAGGATTTGAAGAGCAGCCATGAAGATGACTGAAAAGAGTGCCATTTGAGCTGTATTCATAGACAAATAGGAGCTCACTACTCTGACGTGAAGTGCAGCCATAGAGGGAGACAAGGTTTGTGTGATGGAGGCGAGTTAGGATCTCAACTTCGATCATGAATTGTTCTACTCGCTTGTAGTTGTGGTTGAATAGATGCTTCACTGCAACTTCACGCCCATCTTGTAGCTTCCCTATAAACGAAATTGCTAAAAGTTTAGAACTTTATGAAGGAAATTAAAATACAAGATTATAGGACAAGAAATGAGAGTGAATTGATAAGATGACCATAGTAAACAAGCCGAGCAGCCGTAGTAAACAAGCCGAGCAGCCGTCTCCGAGCTTTTTGGAGGGGTCAAATTTGTTGGTTGCATCTTGAAGCTCCATGTAGGAGAAGATTAGGACTCCAAAGAAGAGTCTTCCACCTTCTGGGTCAGCATCATTATTTGGGTACTGATTCCTTGATCGAAGTCTGATATGTGACAGAGCACTCTGGTTCTGTTTGTAGAGTACGAAGCAGAGCACTAACGCCAGTAACATAATTCCTAATCCTACTCCAAAACCTGACAAAGCGTCAACTCTTAAAGATGTTCACTTAAATATTTCACTCATAGTGTGAAAACAAATGCAACTTTATAACAACCTATACAGTTATACAGGATCCTTATGCGAAAAAGAAGATAGCTAAAACGAGTAAAACTGAAGCAAGATTACCTTCTGTATCCCGTCTTCCAAGCCAATATTTTATTTTGATCCTATCGTCCCAGTTTCATGAGAGTTAACTAGATTAGACGCACAGAGAGGGGGGGAACATGAGTAGAGTTGACAGGCAAACAAGAAACCTTGTAAAAAAGAATTAGCAAATTTCACATGTTACTTGTTAGACATAAGAAATTCTCATTCTTGTTGGTAAAATGTTATGCATACCTTTGTATTTGGAACAATAAAATCGACCGGTGCTGTTGAGCCGGCAGGAGCCTTTATGAAAATGACATGTAGCACAGTCAGGAGAAATTTGAATGTTAATGAAGAATTCAGAAGCTATGAGTGAAGGATCAGGAGAGAAAGCCATGTTGACTGGAAGCTGAACCCTTGGACATTCTTCTAAAGAAGATGGAGGATCATCTTGATCAGTGGTGGAATCAGAAAAAAATTTTAGCCGACCAAAAAATAAACATATTGAACTACTTCTTTTAGTTCTTATTATAAGTCACCAACTAATAAATATATTTGGTTCTTTTAGCCGACCAAAAAATAAACATATTGAACTTCTTTTAGTTCAATAAGTCACCAATTTGTGGATAAAGGTTTCCAGGATATGATGTCGGACCTCAACATTTGGCAGCACTTCGCCTCGGTCGAGCATCCACAATCAAATGGCCAAGCTGAAGTGGCCAACAAGATCGTCCTCGATGGCTTAAAGAAACAGATGCAAGATGCAAAATCCAACTAGGTTAAACAACTCTACAGTGTACTGTGGGGGTATAGGACCAGCGTGCAGACTTCAACTCAGAAAACTCCTTTCCGGCTCACCTATGGAGGTGAGGCAATGATCTCGGTCGAGATAGGACAGCCATCGTGGAGGAAGATGAAAGCTCTGCAAAATGGAGAGGAGTCGAACGATGACGCTTTAAGGACAGAGATGGACTTGATCGATGAGGTCAGAGTCACGGCCCACTGCCGAGAGTTAGCCTCCAAGCAACTCATTGCAGTGAAATATAATCATAAGGTCAGACCCCGTTCATTCGACAGGGGCAACTTAGTACTTCGACGTGCAGACATCGGAAATAAAAACGCCCGAGATGGCAAGTTAGCTACAAATTTGGAAGGTCCTTACTAGGTTAAAGAGAAGTTGGACAATGGAGCGTATATACTCGAAACCCTAGGAAGGAAACCAATCAAAAGAACTTGGAACGCCGACAAGCTAAGAATCTACTATAGCTAGATCTCAGCTCGGCACTCATACCACCTCAGACACATTATGTTCGAGCTCAGTTATTTCTTAATTTTAGTATTTAGATATCAAATTCTACATTTTTTTCCATTTTAAATTTCATTTTATGACATTATTAGCTCTTCGGAGTGGATTATCCTTTTAATGAAAAAATTCCTCAATGGAAGTTCACAGTGTACACTATTGATAGCTTAAGCATTACACCGAGGTCCCCAAACTCGGTCACAATTAAAACCCGTCTAGATGGATGACACCAGGGCCGATTTGCCTAGGTTATGAGCAATGTGAAGTCGCCCTTAGAGGCCTTCGGAAAATTGACGCTTCAACGCTCGCTCCTAGATAAGAAGATGAATTGTCATTCTGACCCTGATCAGGTCAAAATGTTTAAGCGTCGCGTTTCAAATACCACGGCTGGACATGTGACAGTTTGCCCTTATCCTGGTTATGAACCTGGACAACGGAACCAGAACTCGGTAGAGTGGTTAAAGTAAAAACCCTGTGCGGTTAAAAAAGAAAACCCTACCACATATTCCCAGGTGTCAAGCCTGGAAGAAAATGTAGATCAGTATAATCAAAGACCCTGGCCCGGTTGAAGAATTTCTAACGAAGCTTAGAATTCAAAAACAACAAATATGGCAATAAATTGATAAGATAATCATAAATTGTCAAAATAAAATATACAACTGGCACAAACGCCGGTAGAGTACAAAGTCAAAAGGGCACAGATGCCCAAAGAGAAGGAACTACAAACAAGAAACACCTCGGCCACTCAGGGGTCGAACGCAGGCGGCTTTGATGGACCCTGACCATCCTCTAGAGGAGCGTCAGGCAAGACCTCCTTTTCTCCTTCTCCTCCCTGCTCCATACCATCAAACACCAACACGGAGGCGTTGTCTGCGGACAGAGGAGGCGGGAATTACTTGCCTTGATGCACATTTGCCCGGTAATGAAATCTATCAAGCTCCAGGATCACTGTAGGGTTCAAGTACCGGATCTGGGCCAAAGCCATGTCAAAAGCATCCTTGGCAGTTGCCCTCATAGTATCTAAGCAATCAAAAAGGGCCCTCTTCGTGTCTGCAACTTCAGCCTTCTTGGCGCCCAACTCGTCCGCAAAGTTGCCCCGTCGTGCCTGCACCGTATTCAAAGCTTCCATAATCTGGGAGTTAGAGGCCTTCAAATTGAGGTTTCCGGAGTTTAATTTGGCCAGGACATCCTTAGTGGACTTCAGCTCCTCGGACGTTTTAGCAGCTGCAGCTTGAACGGCGCTCAGCTCGTCCTCCACCCTCTTCTTTGCCACCACGGCCAAATCTCTTTCCATCTCCAGATGGCGCTTCTCGAACGAAATCCGAACCACCTTCTTCTTCAGGTGGAGCATGGATTGTGTCAGAGCGACCCCCTTCAACAGATGATCCTGCACAGAATGGATCAAATGCTCGTCGACCTCAGTCCGGAGGAGGGTTGTATCCAGGAAACGGCGGGGAGAAATATAGGCGACACTAAGCTCCTCGGTTACCCCCTTTTCCCAGGCAAAACTATGTGGCAGCTTAAAGGGAGGAGGAGGATGAGGAGGAGAAGGTGGAGCCAGGCTGCCCTGAGGATGAGCTTGAACCTCCTCAACTGCGACATCCTTGTCTTTCTGCAACTGAGGTTGCCCTGCCGAAGGAGACGAGGAGGGGCCGCTTTGGGCCGAGGACCTAGTCCTCTTGGACACCGGGGCTTGGGGCACAGCTCTTTCCCTTCCCTTACCAAGCTCAGGAGCAGCACGTTTCCAAGTCTCCCTCCTCGGATGAGCCACCTCGCCAGGGTTCACATGAGACAGATAAGGGGGCAACGGGCCCATAGCTTGAGCTGCAAAAAGCAAGATTGATTAGAATAGTTCAAAGGATCAGAACATAAACATGGTTGGAATATCATAAAGATCAAATTAAACATAAAGATGGTAAATGTACATGGGGCCGCCCCAGCCTCGAGGAGAGGTTGAGAAAGTATCGAAGCAACGGTCTGTACACCGTGCTCCTTGACATAGGTTACCAGCCAAAACAACGCCACGACGTCCTCGGCCGGTAGATCGTCTCCATCCACGTGGTAGCTGGATGAGTGCTTGTTGTCATGGTCTTTAGTCCAGTACAAAGGGAATTTCCATTCCACATCTTTGGACTCGGGGCCATGTAGGAACCAGGGTTGTTGCCCAAAAATGGCAACCACCTTGAAGAAGCTGGTCTTGAAGTGCTTAAAGGAATCAGAAAAAGCATGGAAAAGCTTCCGACCAGGAACACCTCGGATAGATGTCAAGCCTTTTAATTCTTCATCATTCTTGTCGGACCGAGGTGTGAAAGGGCAGAAAAAATGAAAGAATATGGAGCATTTACAGGGGATGGGTTCCGGTAACAATTTACAGAAGTGCTCAAAAGCTAAAATGAAACCCCACCCGTTAGGGTAGAGCTGAGAAGGAGCAAGATGGAGGTAATTCAAAACATCCATTTGGAACTCGGTGAACAAAAAGCGAACACTGAGTCGGGTGGCATAATCCTTGTAGAAGAAGAAGGTATTATCCAAATTAATCTTACCCATTAGTTGGCCAAATTATAGCAGTTTCACTTAAGGTATTATCCAAATTAAGGTTACCCATTAGTTAGCCAAATATGCTTATCTAGTTGGTCCATGTGTCATCCACTTTATTTTATTCTAAGTTAGATTTATAAACAAGGAATTTTTTTAAAAAGAAATGCATCCCATCTAAATAAATGGAGAAAATCAAAGAGGTGAGAGCATATTATGCAATGAAGAAAAAAATAAAAAAGGTACTACCTTCAGTCCTAATTATAGGAGCACTTTTGTAGTGCAATTTGCACTACAAAAGTGCTCCAATAATTAGGAGCGGAGGGAGTACTTGTTTATCTCTATATCATTGGGTACGGCAACATAAAGGGTTACCTGTGGTTTTGTTCTCATCAATTTTGCTCAGTGTATCTTGAATCCAAATATTAAATCTTTTTCTTCATTACTCTCTAGCCAACGCGAGCTCCTCCTTCATCTATGGCTTCTTCTATGATGGCATTCCCATTGCTAGCTTAGTATATTTGGTTAACAAATTGTCAAAATTAACTTTAATAATGGTCAGGTTGACATTGCTATAATTTGAAAACTTTCAAGTTAGTATTAAACTCAAAAACTTTTCAAGGTATTATTCTTCCTAATTGAACATTTTCAGCACAAATTTGCACCTTAATGAAAAATGGTGTGCATATATGTGGACCTACTAGTTCTGTATATTTAATCAAACTAACAGTCAAACTTAACCTAAATAATGATAAGGAAAACATTGCTATAATTTGAAAACTTCTAGCATTGCTCCAAAAAAACTTCTTGACAAAATTGAGATTTTGTGACAATTTTCGAGACAAAAATATACCTTAACCCTATAAAAAATAAAAAGTGTTTATTTCTTAAAGTGAAACATTTATTCTGTTTTAAGCCACTCAATTCCCAATAATCCTCCCGGTTATCAGTGGAAAGATTTTTTATATATAAGAATAGTAAGTTTATTTGATATTGAAAAACAAAGAAAGTTTATATAAATGGTGCAGCAAGCCATCTTTTGGCATGTAGCTTGGGATTATACTTGTAGTTTTGGGAGTAAATATGATAATGTGAGACATGACAGTTGAAACATAAAATTGTTAATTTTCATTTAGTTAATGATCATCAATGTGTTTGGGCAAAAAAAAAAAAAAAAAGATCATCAATGTGTTGGTTCCAACATGCAATAACATATAGTACCCAGCAGACCCCAAGTTTGTTTGTTGGAGTCCCTGATTCAATGGGCTCACTTCAAGGAATCACATTGAGCCCATTGAAAATTTCTCCCACCATGTCGTAATAATATAAGAGCTTGATATTTATCGATATATATATATATATATATATATATATATATATATATATATATATATATGTATACTCTCTCTGATCCGATCTTAATTATAGGAATACTTTTGTAGTATAAATTACACTATAAAAGTGTTCTTATAATTAGGACTAGAGGTAGTATATATATATATATATAAGATTGACCCAATGCAGTTGTGGATGCCCCAACTTTGTTGAAGTCAGATTAGAAAGAAAAGATCGTTCAAATATTTGAAGAGGAAGCCGGGATATGACACTATTCCCATGGGGAAAAAGGTCAAAATGGCCAAAGACTGTGATATGGCACTGTTCCTGAGGGTCTATTCCCAAGGCACTGTTGTTCATAATCGTGAAAATATTTTGATTACTCTGCATCATATTTATGTAATTTATAAAGGATTAAGAAAATATCAAATAAATATTAGCTAAATGAAATTAAACGAATATTATTTTCAAAAAGGTTAAAATTAATGGTATTAAAACTAGACCAGATCGATTGATTCAAGCCGGAAATCAGTGAACCTGTCACATAATTGGTTCGACCCAACCACATAATTGTTTTAACTGATCCAATAACCTTTTTATTTTTTAAAAAATAATTTGATTTGATTTTTTTTTAAATTAATAACCTTGGAATCCTTACTTCTTCACTAGTTTGATTTAAGGTTAATTCCGATTTAACTTTAATTTAACCTACTGACCCTTAATCAAGTTCCCCGACCAGTTCAGTGTTCAATCCGGGTTTAATAACCTTGGTTAAAAAAACACATCAATAGGAAAATAAATAAACATGCAGGCTTAAACAAGTTAACCCTAACGAGATCAAGCATTAATACCTACTTATTTAAATATTACTATTTCTTTTAGACCATCCCTCAATTTATACGAGCTAAAACGAGCTAGTTTGATAGGCTTAACTTGTAAAGAAGGCTCCACATAAGGTATGTGTGAGATAGGGGTTGGCGGGTGCCACCCTTAATACGTGCATTGTGTGAACATAAAAGTTATGCAATGTCTTCATATTTGATATTCCCTCTAATCCTTTTATAAAAAATAAATAAATAATATTCAAAGTCAGGGTCATAGTCAAAATGACACTAGACACCACTTCTAATAGTGAGGTTGCGAGTCCAAATAATGGGTGCGTGAATTATAAAAAGAGATCAAATCTATAAAAATACATATGTACTTTAACCTTAAGAGCACCCAATACTAAGTACTTTTTTTAAGTGCAAAAATACGTATGTAATTATAAAAAATGGTTAAAAAGTCACACAACTGTTAAAAGAGCCGAATAAATGTTAATTATCAGTTGAAAGGACCAAAATGCCCCCAACCCCAACCTCTTCCTCCCAACCGGTGAGTTGCCATAGGTGGCTTCTTTGTGCTTTGTGATCGACGATTTGTTCGAGCCATTGATCTGGTTCGTTCCTCCGTCCTTCCTCAATCGATTTACGCTCCCCTTATATGATTTCTTCCTTTCTCTTAGTCTTATTTTTTTGAAAGAGGAATTATGATTTTCTACGAGCTGTTCTTTATTTTGAAATTGTCGGATTGGGAATGTGCTCCCCTTTCTCTTTCTTTTACTCCTCCACAAAAAAATATTTAGCTGGTAAATGCAATTTGTTTTTCAAATGGTAGCTTATTGCATTGGTACTGGGGCATGGGCTTCGTAAAGAATTTGAGTTTTAAATCTGATGGAGGCTAATATTGCCGATCCTCAGTATACCTCAGCGAGCACCTTTGAAGACATGAATTTCTCTCTTAAGCTGCCAAAAGACTTGAAATCCTCACAGAATGATTCGCACATTTTATCCTAAGAAGCTAAATAAATCAAGGAACAATCCTTTGTTATGCCGAGGCACGAATGACTTCGATTTGCCCTCGAAATGGCTAGATAATCCCCTCCTGAAACCATATTAAATCAAAATCAGAACTAATTATCTTTCAAAACGACGGATCTGAAAATCGAAACCCAGAAAGTGACCGGATCGAGTAAAAATTTTAACCAGGGCATCAAAATCTGAGAGAAAGCAGGCCTCATAATGCTTGAACCAGAGCTTGCTCCGATCTCATTTGCAGCAGAATGCGTCGGATTGAAGAATGAAGAATCGGAGATCGAAGAATGAAGGATCAGAGCCTTGAGGGCATTTTGGCATTTTCAAAATTATAGTGTGGGCCCGTCATCAAAATTAACACCATCAGTTAATATTGTAATGATGTTGTAACTTTTGTACCTTTTTTATAACCACATTTTAGTACTTAAAAAAAGAACTTGGTGTTGGACACTCTTAAAACCAAAACACATGTATATTTTTATACTTTTACCCAACAAATTAATTATACAAAGTTATAAAATGTAGTGAAAGATCATATCACTTTTTTCGCATAATGCCAAAAATCACTTTATAAGAGGGACATGACGGTATACTTAATTTTAGGGAAACAAGGTGGATTAAGACCACTAAAAGTGGTAAAGGATATTGAGGTAATTCTAATTTCAATATTCCAATAAGATGTGCGAGCCTAATTTGTCCTTTTTAAAATTGAAAGGAAAATTAAAAAAAAATGCACTTACACATTTTTTCTTTCTTTCTTTTTTTTTTTTGAAAACAACCATTTACCCTCACCCCCATAGGCGGCACCAGAGCTTTGGTGGTCAGCCAATAGGGGTGAAAACAGGCTAGGTCAAGTCAGGTCTCACCCTTAACAGACCAGGCCTGTTATGCAAGGAAGTGACCTAAGCCTAGCCTGTAGCCTGTTACAGGCTAAAATTTTGGCCTGAGCCTGGCCTGTTAAAGGTCCGGCTTGGCCTGTGGCCTGTTAAGAGGCCTGTATTTTTTACAGGCTGAAAACAGGTCAAATGTAAACAGGCCTAAAACAGGTCGGATGTAAACAGGCCGAAAACAGGCCTACAGTATATAGGTCAACAACAGGCCTAATATAAACAAGCCGAAAACAGACCTAATGTAAATAGGCCAAAAACAGGCCTGAGTAAGGGAAATTGATTTAAGGACTTAGGGTTCTTGGTTTGAAAGGGCAAAGGAGAGGTTGAGTGAGGGAGGGGGAGGGATATTAATTAATCTTTTTTATAAAAAAAAATTAATTATTCTTAACAAGCCGGCCTATCAGGCCTAACAGGCCTATTTGGAGGCCTAGGCCTGGCTTGTTAAGACAAACTGGCCTTAAAATAGGTCTTGGCCTGACCTTTTAGCCTGACAGACCAGGCCTGACCAGGCTTTTAACAGGCTAGGCCATAGGCCCCTGGCCTATTTCCACCAACACTAAAGCTCTGATGGGAATAATTATTGTCAGTGGTGGGAGTGGGTTTTGAGCCCCCACCACTTTATTTGCCCAAAATATCGGTGGCCATTTGGTTACCAATGGCTTTCAATATTTATTATGCAAATGAATATATATGTTAACTTTTGATGTTTAACCTAAGTTTATTGACAAGCTTAGTTAATGAATTCACCACATTTCATTAAGTTTTAACACATTTTGTTTACCAAATAAAAAAATCACACTATAATAAGTTTTTGTTTAGGAATTTACCATTTTTCATTAGGTTTTGACAATTTTCGTTTAACAAATGAAAAAAAATAAAAAATCACACTATCAGGGCACTAACAAGTTCAGTCAAGCAATTCACCACTTTTCATTAGGTTTTGACAATTTTTGTTTACCAAGAAAAAATTCACGCTATTTGGCCATTGACAAGTTTCGTTAAAGAATTCATCACATCTCATTAGGTTTTGACATCTTTAGTGCACCAAGTAAAAAATTTGAAAGTGAAGGAAATCACCAAGGGGGGTGAATTGGGGATTTCAAAAATTCTTTTCGGTTCACCTGTAATACCCTAAAGTTCATAATCGTTATAAACATTATATTTTGGCTTAATTAAAGATCAATAAAAGTTTAATATTAGTACAGAGATCATAATTAATTTGATCACACTGTTTAGCCTAGTAACATCTGAAACACTATACTAAGATGATAACTTGGATTAAATTATCATCCCCTAAAGATTCAATATATATGGCGAAAATTCAATAATAATGAAGAGGCAAATCCAACTATTAAAATTAAAGCATAAAATGAACAAAAAGAAAGGAAGGAAGAGGGGGACGTTTTTAGCTTGTGGAGCAAGAAACACAAATTCAAACACATGCAAAGGCTTGTGGATGAAGTTGGAACCTTCCAACTTTGCGAGCAAGTTACTGGGCGGACGAGGTTACTTGGCGGACAAGTTACTAGGCGGACGAGTTACTTGGCGGACGAGTTACTTGGCGGACAAGGTTACTGGGCGGACAAGTTACTTGACGAGCAAGTTACTTGGTGGACAAGTTGTAAAACTTGGAGAGCAAGTTAGGAAGAGTTGGAGAGCAGGTCGGGAAGACTTGGAGAGCAGGTCAGGAAAACTTGGAAAGCAAGTAAGAATTGGCTAGAATGCTCTAGAAGAAGTCAACAACTTGTTGATTAAGTTAGGGTTTTCTAAACACAAATAACACCTAAGCCTTGCTTATGTCATCAAGATGACATCATAAGGATGACATCACAAAGAACACATGAAGGGTGTAGATTCAAACTTCTTCATTAAGTTTAGATCTAATGGTTAGGATTTAAGAAGAGGCTTGTTGAAGAAGTTGGGAATTTTCCTATAAATAGGAGGCTTCCCCTCCTCATTTCTTCACACCATCACCACATACACCTCTAATCCTTTGATTAAGAGAGTGAGAGTGAGAGTTCTCTTGGGGCTAGAAGGAAGAAGCAAGAGTCTTCAAGAGGTAAGCTTGTTCTTAGTTTTATAGGTTTTAGATGTTTTTAGTAGTTTTTAATATAGATGTTAGTTTAATCTAGTAAATAGGTAAAGTGATTCCCCATATTTGTTTTCAAGCCTTATTGCATCAAAAAGATGCCTGACAAGGTGGAAACATATTGGGGAGTGACTTTTAGGATTAAGGGAACAAGTTAGAGTAAGATGAAAGAAGTCTAGAATTGCTGGATTTTGGGAGTCAACTGGATAGGGGGCATTATTTTCTGTATCCAATGATCTTTACAAAACACGAAATTTTCCAGAAATAAAGTAGACATGTAGGGCTTTCCAAATATATAAAATATGTAACGTTTTGATCTCTGGACAAGGAGATATGAATTTTTGAAGATTAGGCTATTTTTCTGGGCGAATTTCTGGGCAGAGGATGAACACGTGAAATCTGGGAGTTATTTTTGAATTCTGGGCAAAGTATGATATTTTTTCTGCAAAATAGACATCCTAAGGAGTCCGGAACATTTTACGGATCTTCGTTTCGAGTTTTCTAGAATTAGTTATGAGTTTTCGAAGTTAGGCGAAAATCAGCCTTAAATGCTGATAATCAGCGTTTTTATCCAAAAATTCAAAGCAAATAATGGAAAAATAAATACACCAGGGGTAGAATAGACAATTGTGGATAAGATATCATTTAGTATATTATTTTTGAGTTAATAGACGCGATATTACTCTTATAGGAAGTCTGCAATCGTTTTCTGATCGACGTCATACCGAAACCACCGACTCAGGTACGGACGCATATTGTAACCTTAACTCTGATGCTTATGGTATGCTTATATGTGATAGATAGTCTGAGATTCTGTTTTTGAAAATTGATCATACACATACAACTTGATATGGGTTATGGTTTTGATAATGCCGTTATGTTTTCCTAGCGCTGAGGACACGATAGGCCATCGTGGCACTAGAGATAGTGCAGATTATAATAACATGCATATTGCAGTGGCTGTGTTATGTTATTATGTGAATATGAGAATATTGTATGTGATTATTACTGTTTTGCCATGGATATCTGTCATACATATTTGATACATAAGCATGAGGTTAACCGTTACCTGAGGTTCAATGGTAATTGAACCTCAGCTCTTATCATAGCGTCAGGGTCCGGAGGAACCAGGGCCAAGGACAAGGATAAGGAGCCAGCGCAAGGACGAAGACGAAGAAATTTTTATTTCGACGTTATTTTATTGAACTATTTTCAGACTACTGTACCGCTGTGTAAGCAGCCAAATACTACAACAGTGAAGGTTTTATCAGATACTCACTCTTTTGAAATTATTCCGATGCTTTACTCTGATCAAATAATTCAAAAACGTTTTAGAAAATAGGGATGTTACATCACCCACACAACAAACTTTGTTTTCTAAAGATGAAAACAGGGTAAAACAGAGTAAGAGAATAATAGCAAGACACAGAAGATTTATACTAGTACGGTCTAACTCTTTGACCTACGTCCAGTCCCCAGACACTCTGAGATTTTCCACTATCGCTCAATTACAATTACACACTCTGTACTCAGGATGATCCTCTTCCTAGGACTCACTCCCCCTTACAAGCTGTAATTGTATACAATCAAATACACACTCTGTACTCAAGAGTTATCCTCTCCCTAGGACTAACTCCCCCTTACAAGTTGTACTCTAATTTTCTCAATCTCCAAGTCTACTGACTTGAGATTCTTACAATGAATGATATACAAGGAAATAAACTCTCTCTAAGAGTAGATAATGATACACATTGAAGCTCAAAGTATTAAAGATACTATACAAATGAAAACTGAAGAAATAAATGTGAGACTTGAATGATTTTCGTCTTCAGCAGGTGTAGTTGTTGGGATGACTTGAATACAACACTATTTATACTTAGAGATCATTAAATGACCGTTGCAATCCAAATAGATCCATTGGGGAAGTTGTCCAAGTATTCTGAAGTAGTTTAGACACCTTCTCTCTCTTGTTTACCACTTAATCCAGATGTCCAAGTAAGCATAGTTGACTCTCTGTGTTTTAATCCGTTAGAGAGGATGTTTCTTGTTGCAGCAATCAATCTTTAATGCTTTGTGGACGTGTGCAGATGGATTGGCAAGAGGAGGAAACTTTCTGAACATTGCAATAAATGTTTTGAACCATTTTATGCTTTAACTTCTCACCAAACATTCTTTAATGCTCTGAAATCCACTAACAAAAACGTTAAACATAGCAGGGAATATCAGAGAATAATATTGCAAAGGATTAAGATCAAACAATATTGATTTCTAAAATCGACAAATTCAAATTTTTGAATCAGCGTCACGAACTCGAGCTTAGTTCTTGTAGGCTCGAGTTTGATGCTTCAGTGTTTAAAGATGTTTCAGTTTAAAAACGTGTTAACCTGAGGTTTGTATTCTAAACTTGAGGTTCTCAAGACATTGAAAAATCACATTGCTCTCGGGTTGAAATGAACTCAAGCTTATAACTTCTGAACTCGAGCTTGTTTCTTCCAGAGAGGAATGTCGCGATTTTGAAATCTGAAGAGTTTAAGTTTAAATGATGAACTCGAGCTTATTAGTGACAGGCTCGAGTCTGACATTATTCAGGACAAAACTTAGTTTTAGCTTGAAAGGACAAACCTGAGGTTTGTAGTGCAAACTCTAGAGTTTAAAGCATATTGAAAAGTTCTTTGCTCTCTGTAAAGTTTGAACTCGAGCTTAACATGTTAGGCTCGAGTGTGGCACTATTCATGTCAAGACTTAATTCATTCTTCCAGTGCTCAAACCTGAGGTTTATAAAATGAACTCTAGAGTTCTTTTAAGTTGGAAAACGCATTTGCTCTCTGGAACTTTTAGGCTCGAGTTTACTACCTTAGGCTCGAGTTTGTTTTACTTAGAAAAATTCTTTATGTTTTTGCCTTGAGATAAACTTGAGGTTTATGAAACATGTCTCAGGTTTAACTGAGCTGGAAAACTTTGAAAGCTCTCGGCCAAATATAGGCTCGAGTTTGAAAAGGTAGGCTCGAGTTTAAATGTCTTGTAAACTTTTCAAACTGGAAAACTTTTCTTTCAATGAAACAGTGCAGAGTTTGTAAGTGTCTTTGAATTTGAAAAATTTGTCCCGCTAGAGATGAACTCGAGTTTGCCATAACAGGCTCGAGTTCATGGGTCATGTTAATTATGAAAGATTTTTTCTGAAGGTTGCAAACCTGAGGTTTAAAATAAGGAGGTGTCGAGTTTAAAGATTAAAAACTCTCTGCCATTGATGAACTCGAGCTTGCAAATGTAGGCTCGAGTTCATGGAAACTCTTGAGAAAGCTTTAAGTTCAAACTTCAGGTTCAGTCTCGAGTTTGTGGTTTGAACTGGTAGGTTTATACTCTCTGTCAAAAGCAGGCTCGAGTATACACATAATAGGCTCGAGTTTGTCGCAGACAGAAAGTTTTTGCTTGAAATTCACAAGTTAAAAACAGTTTAATCTTAAGTAAAAACATCTCCACATTGGTTACAATTGTTAGTAATCATTAAAACACATAGAGAACTAACAAAATTTACATTATCAGGTCATTAACAAATTTTGTTAAGGAATTCACCACTTTTCAGTAAGTCTTGATAAATATTTAGAGCATGAGCCTGGGTCTTCAAAAGGCCTAAAGTCTATTTAAAGACCTACTTAAAATATAGACCTTTAATTAAATAGCCTTTAAAGCTTATGTCTCCAAATTTATATAAATCATTTAAACATATTTACGACCCTACATTATATCTCAGATGTAACACCTTACATTTAACACCCGAAAACTTGGCCAAAATATTTGGAATATCGCAAATGTAGGATATTTAACATCCAAATACATATTTACAATATGGCCAGAAGTAAAAATCCGTTTATACAGGGCCAAATTAAATCCAAAATAATATATCAGAGTTTCTAAAATGCGGAAGTCGTGTAGTCATGACAAATACAAATAACATAGCATGAACTTTCCATATGTATCTTCCCTGATTTTCCTACTAAATATTCACCTGAAAAAAATAAACATAGTAACCGTAAGATCCAAAGATTCCCATAACCATTGGTTATTCAAAAATAAACATGTAAACCAAGATCGAGAGCATACAGTACAAACTCACAATAATTTAAATATATTCATAAAACCGTTCACAAAATAGTTTTTGACTCGGTTACCAAAACTCCCTACCATAAAGGGTTCCAAAAACATCATAATTTATTTGCTAACATTTCACAAGATATCTCACATATAAAATATACCAAACACATATTGATGCATAGATCATTCTTATCACCCCGACCACCTTTTATAACCGTTGACTGGAGCCATCTAACACATAAAACATCCTCCAATAAAAACATATCCATTATACATAACTTCAACATGGCTCCCCTCCTTGTAAAAACACAACCAAGGAGGTGTCAAACTTAACCCAGTTGAAAGAAAAGTGATACCAAGGGATCCAAGAATATCCAATCTCATCAAAACAATATTAATAGATTCCAAATCAAGCCTTCCGCAAGCACAACAAATCCCAAAACAGTTTATATATATATATATATATATATATATATATATATATATATATATATATAACACATATACATTTGACAAGTATATAAAAGAATAAGGGTTAAGGTGCGATTTGACCAATAAACTATTGGCCTATGAGCTTCTAGCACAATTAACTATTGATTGTATAACGTTCTCCATTTTACTTAACATAATCACTGATTAAGGGTTGATCAACCTCTAAGTAATGCTCCATCATTTACCAAAATATACAAAATAAATCAGAGTATGCAGAATGAGCACTAAGGTGGCAATATACAATCATTCAACATATACCAAAAGAAGGAAGTATTACAGTCAGAAGAAGTAGCATAAGCTTCTGAAGTCTTTCCTGATGGACTCGTACGGGAACTATCACCTGAAAAATGTGGTAACCATCAATCCAACTCATTACGAATATTAGTATGTGCTAGTGAGGTGCCATGAGGAACAATTTATATAACATAGTATATAAAAAAATATAATTCACCAATTTCCACATCACAAAGTTTCATATTATAAATTCTATATCTGAAATTATATATCACAGTTTTCATTAACACAATTGCCAAGATGCCTCCCACCAATCCAACTGAACCGCTTTATTTCCTCCGACTAGACCCATGGGCTAAGTTACATCCATATTACTGGTTACTCAAAAGTTCACTGGTCATGTGATGAGGACCGGCCAAAATTCTCGGAGCACATGTCCCAGACCATGGGTCTTTTCCCCTCATTGAACTAGTGGGGTGTCGTAAGCCCTCATTGAACAGGTGGGACAATAGGAAGCCAACCATCGTGCACCAATGGAGCCCTCACCACGTGGTGGAATAAATTACTCCTATTCTTCCTAATTCAACCCTTACCATAATTATCACAATAAATAAGTAGCTCAACATGGATTTTCCAAAATTTTTCCATTCATATCATGTAATTAAAATCATTCTCATATATATAAATAAATAAATAAATATAGATAAGGTTCCGCAAGGCAATTTCTATTAAGATATTTATAATCATTTCACAAAAATACTCACAAACAACATACTAATACACATAACAAATGGAAATTGGTTATCTCTCGCCGAAGCTATCTATTATCACACTGCTCCTAATCTAAGAACTCAAACACACGCCAAAAATCAATCTACCACAACCGATTTACTAATCATTAATAACTTTTTCAAACTCCACATAATTAACATTGTAATTTATATGAAAATATACAAAATTTAATAATGAATATTATTAAAATAAAAACTGAAAATAACAGTTTGGCGTATACATTTTTTTTCCTTTTAAATGATCGTCTAATCCCACGGATTTCAGAATTGACATAACAGTCCTTCAAATTTCAAACTAAAATAATTAAAATTTCTATAATATCTTTATTAAACCAGAGGCTATTCCAATACGTCATCAATACTTTAAATTAGAAGTTTAATAAATACCAAGTATCCTATAAATTATGCTTTATGGCATTACATATAATGTTTCTCAAAATTCCAAAATGTATATATGTAACTTGACTCTTTACATAAGATTTTTTCCAGAATTTTTCTGATTGAATTTTGAAAATTCGTAATTAATTCTACAAAAATCTAAATGAGGTGCTTCCAAAAACTACGTGTTCCTTAACATGTCTACTTTCACAGAAAAATAATCCCAATAGCCACAACATATTATATCATTTCCAAATTTTTAAAATTTAAACATTGTCCAGAAAACTTTCCAAATTTGTGACTCAACTTCCAAAAATCATATTTCAAGCTACAGACCTCCATTTAATTAAGGTGATCTAAAGCTATTTTTAAAGATTATTATGTGTGCTATCATCACACAAAATTTCATGAAATAAATCAATGTTTCATATTCCAAAACCATGCCAAAAAATGATCACTATTCCTGGAACACAAAATTCGTCCAGATTTTTTGTTAAACTTCGAAAAATCATATCTCTCTTTCTACACTTCCGATTTAGGTGTTCTTTGGCTTTTTGGAAAGGTTGAGATGTATACTAGTTACTGTAAAAATTTCAAGAAAAAAATCAAATGTTTTCCGTTTCAAAAACGAGGCTGAAAATTACTGTTCACTTCTGAAATTGATATTTTCCAGTTTTCAGTGTCTAACTTTGAAAAATCATAACTCTCAATCTACATGTCCGTTTTGGCTAGAGTTTTGCTCGTTTTGAACCTTGGTGAGTCTATTATTTACTGTAAAAATTTCAAGGAAAAACTCAAAGGTTTACTTGGTCATAATTACCATGTCATTTTCTTGCTCCAGAGACATACCAGAAATTTCCAGATTTTTAGCCGAACTTCCAAACATCATAACTCTCAATCTACATGTCCGTTTTGTCTGGGTTTTGACTCGTTTTAAACCTTATTGAGTCTACTATCTACTGTAAAATTCTCGTGCAAAAGCTGTAACGTTTTCCATGGAAACAAATGTTCTTAACCTTCTCTGTTTTTCTGGTATGAAAGCAGGGGTGTTTACAGTTCTGTCATTTTCTTCACTGAACCAGCAAACTGAACGTGTAAAAACCATGGAAACAAAGAGGAAGAGGCCCAGAGAACTCACCTTGGTCATCCCTTAAGCTTGCATGCACGCTTGGTCTTTCTTTCTTCTGACTTCTCACACTCTTTCTCCATCTCTCGTTCTCTCTCTCTTCTCTTGGTCTCTCACGTTTATTCTGAGACTCAGCTCTGGTTTCTCTTGTGCAATGTTAATGATTAAAGGAACAAAAGGGAATGGATATATAATACATGAGAGGTCCGGTCTGAGGGAAAAATAAGAGGATGGATCGACGGGTATAAACGCTGTGATTTTTCTTGCGTCTCTGTTTACTGTGTGCAGCTATATATATCTTGATCAAGAAGGATTTTTCTGATCAGAGGGAGTATGGCTTGCTGAAGTTGCTGGGTTCGCGAAGCATGATGAAGGGATGGCGTGCTGCTATGTTGACGTAAGAGGGAATGGTGTGTATGTTGCCTCTGACCCCTCTGCGATTTCGTAACGGTGCTTGATCTGGTTTTACGGTTTTGACAGATAAGAATGAGGGGGAAACTATTGTTCAAAAAAAAAAGAGGGGGAAACTGAATTAATTGATATATATATATATATATATATATATATATATATATATATATATATATATATATTTTTTTTTTTTTTTTTTTTTTTTTTTTTTGATACAAGGCCATAGGGGAGGGGGATCGAACCCAGGACCGGGAGGAGAAAAATTAATCCTAATACCACTACACTACTAGTAGTGCTGGTAATTAATTTATATTGTTAGAGTCATGGAATATTATTACGTGTTGGGCTAAACATTAGAGGTAATGGGTTGACTGGTTCAGTAAAGAATGGATATTGAGGCTTTAATTGTTAAGTTATATGGGCTTGTTGCTTCTATGCGTTGGGCTGATGATGGAAAAGAATGAGGGGCATTACTATAAAAAATGCTTATTACTTCACTAAAAGACGTCCTTATTTTTAAAAAAGAAGTTAAAAGTAAACGCAATGGCATTCTTATAATTATATACTTGAATTTTAAGAATTTGGCGTCCTAAAATAAATTTTAGGGCGCCTAAAATTAATTAAGCCGTCCTAAAATAATTTCAGGACGCCTAACATTAATTGCTTAGCGCCAAAAATTAGCATCATGGCGCTATTTCAGGATTTTTTTAGGCGGGAGCTAATAATTTTTTATTTTATGCGCCCTAGATGAGGATAAGGACGCCTTTTTTTTTCCGCGTTAAAGGTTTTTTTTAATGCTCAGCTAATTTTTAAAGCTTATTTTTACTTTTTGGACGTCCTGAATAGCTAGCTATAAGGACGAGTTATTAATTTTTTGTCGCCCTGAATCTTATTTCAGGACGCCCAAAATTGCCCATTAACTCAAACGGTCAGACCCATCAATCTCTCGTTCACATGTTTTCAGTCCCCTCCCTTCTATCTCATTCACGCCGAACACCAAAGCGCTAACTCGCAGCGTCTTCTCTCCAAACCTTCCCGCGCTTGCTCACCGCGTCGGCCACGGTGGTCGCTCACCGCGTCGCCCTCAACCCTCGCTCTCCTACTCGGCCATTTCTTCTGCGTCGATCGCCCGCCATTCCAGCTTCAAATCTATGGCTCTTCGATCTGCGGTTTCAGGTCTCGGATCTTTGCTTTGAGTTTTGGTTTTTGATTTTTGCTATGAGTTTTTGTAGATTTCTAGAGTTTCTTCCCTTTTGCTATTTGTGTTTTTGTTGGGTCTGCAGGATAACTATGCAATTTGGTCTCATTGATTAAATCTTTTGTGCAGAATGCTGTGGATATGGCTTTGGGAGATTCTGAGTGTTCAGGGCTTGCAAGTTCTGTCGCAAGACTGCCTTGTTTCTGAGTGTTCACGGCTTGCAAGTTTTGTGCACTGGAGATTGTATCTATATCAGAACGAGCAATTGACAGTTTGTCTTCTTCTGTAGGCACTCCTGCTCCAGTTTTTAAGTTTGCTTCTCATACTTCTGATCTGATTAGCTTTCGTTGTGTTTGAGATAGACTTGTGTGTTACAGATCTGATCTGATTGTTCAGGCTTTGTTTGCTGTCTCTGCTTTCATCTTCTTCACTGCTTCGTTTTCGTTCAAGGTCCACACAAAATCGATAAATCATTGAATCAAGCCTGCTTCATTATCTTCTTAATTCTCCCGAAAAAAGAAAAATTTAGTTGTGTTCCTTTAAAGTTCGATTTTCTTGTCACTCGTTCTTCACATTCTATTTACTGCTCTTTCAATCAAGCATATACATAAAAAAAACTCAGATCAGACATTTTAGTTTTGTTTGTACTCCACGTATAAACTAATTTTTTTTTCTTGCTTCTCCTCTACCCTAGGTCGTGTGTCATGTGAACCCAAGTTTTTCAACAGTTGATGACTCTTGGATCAGCTTAGACGATGAAACAAGTTATTATTTTGTGACTTCTGAATTTCAGCAGTGAACCATGGAATTTTCACCTTCATAATACATATTGCTTTGTGTCATGCTTCAATTTAATGCTACTGTTTATCAAATTATGCAGGTGCATGACCTTTTGAAGTTGTACAATGATATTAATGTTCCTCCTGAATGCCTATTGTTCAAAATTCCTTCAACCTGGCAAGCGAGTGATAATGCAAATTTACGATGAGTTAGAGTTAAGCTTTATGTGCTACTGGACTTATGGCCTTTTTTTCTTTTTTTAGGCAATAGAGGCTGCAAACTTGCTTGAATCTGAGGGCATACAAACACATTTGACTTTTGTTTACAAGTATTTACAAGAGTGGTTGAGGATCATAAATGATAAATTGTATTTGCTTTCTCTTCCATAGGACTGATTTAGAGAGATATGATATCTCTGTTTTCAATTGGTTGAGGTTTTTTCTAGGTGACATGGACTAGTTTTCAATTGTTTGGGCTTTTATAGTGTCTCATATTGGTTCATATTCTCTCTAAATATGAACCAATATGAGACATATTCTCTTTAACCCCCAAAAAGTCTCAGATAAAGAACAAATAGTGAATGTTGGTCAAATCAAGAATTTATTTAAATTGTAGATTTTCACAATTTTTGTATCTTCCCTGCTACAATCATTGATATCTGGATCTTTCTGTTTTGAATTTGCACTGATCATTGCTTGTGGAGTTGAAGATTAAGACTGGTACATCTTTGAGAAATGGGGTGCTTGTGATGGAGGAAGTAGCCAACTATGAGGATTTGAGCAGCTTATCAATTGGAGTTGCTGTTAGTTTGATTGCTTCCAGATTTTTAAATATACTTCTTTTCCATTCACAATGACATAAACATCACAGGTAATCTTAATTGCAAGTCTTCATTTTTTTTAACCTGGTTCCTTACTGCAAGGTCTAGTTAAAACAGAAACCTTAGGAATATAGAGCAGAATTGTATTGTAGTGGATCAACATTAGCAGATCTTTGCTGTACATTCTTTTTAATACTTTTTTAATACTGTCATCTTTTAGGACTGAGAAAGGAATCATTCAGGAGATCGAGAGATAAAATTATGCCCTAGCAAGAGGAGATGATCCTGGTTTTGCATTGGTTAGTCATACAAAATTGATGTTATGCTTTAACTCTGCTTAAAAGACTTGTTTTTTCCTGTGTAAATTCGCATCTATAATTTTTGGGAAACTTTTAGAAGTAAAATCTATATTATGATATCTAAGTGAAAGTCAGCTACTTTAGTATGACTTATTTGAGATCTTCGTGGTTATTATTGCAGGTGACAAAGGCTTACAATTATATTCATAAATATGGACACAAGTCAAAGTTGATGGCAGCAGCTGTACGCAACAAGCAGGACTTATTGAGTCTTCTCGAGTATTGAAATACTTCCTCCTGTTATATCTAATTTAAAAGTGGATTCAAGTTTTTTTAAGACAAAAAAGCATAGAGTCTTTTCTTTTCCTATTTGGTGTAAAACACTCACTAACAAACTGATTCTCACACAAACAAATTGGATGTTGATGTCCGCTGGCTTTTTTCTTCAAGTGATATATATGGCATATTAAGAACAACTTAAAAATGCATGGTGCTTGTCTTTATTTTACTCCATTGATTTAGAGCATGGTAGTGAGTCAGATTCTTGTTCAGCTATTAACGAAACATAAATGTCAATTCTGTGTGGCACCTTTGTTTTGGTTGATGTGTGTGATTGCACATTGAAAAAGGCAATGCTATTAATGGAACATAAATAGATTTGTGGCGTCCTGATTTTGGAATCAGGACGCAAAAATCACACCATTTCCCGCTGATGCGTTTTTGGCGTCTTGAATAAAATATAGGACGCCTTTTTTAAGGCGTCCTGAATCAACCATACGACGCCTTTTTTAAGGCGTCCTATATTAAACATAGGACGCCTTATAGGCTATTTTTATTACTGCCTCCAGTTAGACGTTCTTCTCAAAAAGGACGTTAATTGCCTCTAATTCGGGACGTTTTTGACGTTTTTTGTAGTAGTGGGGAATGTATTAAATAAATAATAGATGAATATGGTTCTACATGATGTGCTTTGAGTCTGAGTAAATCTATGATGAAGTGGAGAGTGGCAGCTGGAAGTCTATTTTTACTTCAAGGGGTGGTCCGAGTGTATCACACCTTATGTTTGTGGATGATTTACTCCTCTTTGGTGTTGCTACGGAAACTCAAGCTTTGTGTATGATGAGTTGTGTTCAACGATTTATGGAAGCGTCAGATGGAAAGGTTAATACTGCTAAGTCATCTATTTTCTTCTCTCCTAAAGTCCCTTTGCGAACTAAGCTGCGTATTAAGGAGATTACCCATATGCATGTGTCTAGTGAGATTGGGCGGTATCTGGGGTTTCCTTTATCCTGTAATAGGTACTCCCAAACTAAATTCCAGTATATTGTTGATAGAGTAAAAGCCAAATTGAGTGTTTGGAAGGCTAATAGTCTATCCATGGCTGGTAGAATCACCCTTGCAAAATCTGTGATTAGCACCATTCCATTGTATCCTATGCTTGTGGCTAAACTACCGTTCAGTGTGTGTCAAGAAGTTGAAAGATTGTAGAGGAATTTCATTTGGGTCCATGACGAGACTAGTATGCGGTCTCACTATATCGGATGGGACCATATGACTAGACCGAAGGAATTTGGAGGTTTGGGGTTTAGAAAATTGACTTTAGTGAATCAGGCTTGTGGTATGAAATTGGCTTGGAAGTTGATTGCGGGTACTAAAGGCCTTTGGGCTGACATTCTTTTCCACCGATACATGGTCAGAGATGAGGATTCTCTTTTAACTTATAAGAATGGTGATTCAAGAATCTGGAAATTCATATGCGCTCAGAGCGAGATGATCTCCAAAGGATCCAAGTGGCAAATCAGGAATGGTAGGGATGTAAGTTTTTTCCATGATTGTTGGCTTGACAATAATCTAACTGCCAAGGAATTTTGTCTGAGAGACCTATCTGAAGAGGAGGAGGCTTCTGTAGTAGCTGATTGGGTTGTGGGGGGAGCTTGGGATATCAGTAAGCTCTCTTCTTGTATTAACTCGACCGGATTGCAAAGATTAGCGGTTGTTCTCCCCCTAGAGATGACACTAGTCATGATTGCCTAATTTGGGGTGCAACTAGTGATGGTAATTTCTCCCTTAGGAGTGCTTATTTTCTCATTGAGCCTAACCCCATGACGCTCAAGGATAGGCTGTAACCACTATTTGGAAGTGGAGAGGGGCTGAGAGAATTAAAGTGTTCATGTGGAAAGTGGCTTTAAATAAACTTCCAACTCTTGCTTGGAGAAGTACATGGTCAACCTCCTTTGATTTGTGTGGATTCTGTAATGCTGATTCGGAAGATATCCTACACATTCTGCGAGATTGCTTGTATGCCAGACGTGTGTGGTCCGGCCTTATTAAACAAAGGTATGTCTGTTCATTTTTCTCCTTGACTCTTCGGGATTGGCTGGACTTTAACTTGTCTAATCAGGTAAGGTGTAAATGGGATGGGTGTTGGAGTTCCTTCTTTGGTGTTGCCATTTGGAAGTTGTGGGAATGGCGAAATAATTGTATCTTTGATAACAATTTCTGCAAGCCGAGTGATCCGGCGTTAGTTATTTCTCTGATCTGGCCTAAATTTGTGGTTAGTATTGGAAAGGAGGGGTATGTTAGTTTGCCGAGACCTAATCTGACTTGCAGCTGGGAAAAACCTCATGTTGGGTGGTTGAAATTGAATGTTGATGGTGCTATGTCCTTGCAGTCCTCCTATGCTGGGTGTGGAGGAGTGGTTCGTGACTGTCATGGTATGTGGGTTGCAGGTTTTAGTAAGTCTCTGGGTATTTGTCCATCTAACTCAGCGGAGGAGTGGGCCAGAGTAGAAGGCCTACAACTCGTGTGGGATCTTGGTTTCAGGAAAGTCATATTGGAATCAGATGCTGAGGAGATTGTGAGATTAATGCTTGATGATTCCTTCTCTTCTTGTAGCAACCTAGTGTTAAAGGCTAGAGATTTGCTTAGCCTTAATTGGCAAGTAGATGTCAGAGTTATTTTGAGAGAGTCTAATAGAGTAGCCGATGCTTTGGCTAAATTTGGTATTTCTAAGTCTGCAATGTTTGATGTATGCCCCAGTTTCACTCGAAGCTGGGTTGACAATGAGTGTTTGGGATTCATTTCCCACTTGATGTAATTTCTTATTTAATGTAGGCCATGCGCCATACCTTTTAGCCAAAAAAAAAAAAACTAATACAATATTACATTAACGGGGTAGAAATTTCCAACGTATAATAGCACTAATATTAGCTTCTCCTTTTCTTTCTAATATTAGGCCATTAATTTCAATAATTCTTTTCCCAAAAATTCATGGAAATTAGGCCTTAACTTCCACTAATTTATCCCCCCAATTATTATTTTTTCTTTATTCTTTTCTCAATTAATTAATTTTGGACATAAAACATCATCTCTAAAATGGCCAATAATTATTCCCAACTAGATTGCCTTTGATTTATAGGAAAATATGTCTTAAATTCCAATTATTAACTTTATTATAGTTGAGGCCATTTTTTTTTCCCATAATTAATTTCATCATAACAATTTTATATCCTCGAAATATTATTTTTATAAACTTTCCAAATTCTCAAGGTCCAAAATAATTTTAATAATTATCTTAAGGTTTTCCTCATAATAAGCTTAAGACTTTTGAACTCTATTGGTAAGAAGCCTTCTTATCTCAGTTTTATTTCCAACTTTCTAGTTCAAAAATTTGGGATGTTACAGATTGGACTTTAAATACCAACAAGCTATTTAAAATGTAAAATCAGCACAAATCTCCGATAGCATCTTAATGTCCGTTGGAAAAGAAAGTAGGGGAAAGAAGACCCTAGCCCTCTCTTAGACGAAGGCTTGCGTATTGATGATGAATTCTGATGGAAAGTGGGTAGGAGTAGCAGGACAATTCGATTTGAAGGGAATTGCGTAGATCTGGAAATTGGAAGTGCACTGTGTGACTCGTCAGCTACAAATGAAAAGAACATAAGAAATGCAAACAAACAATAGTATACGACGAACATATATATACACCAATACATACAGTTGAGAACGAAGCACCATCCCCGAGGCTTGACCAAAATCGCGTTCCAGCCCCTAGTTCCTCAAAATTTAGATTTCTGTTCAACAATTAGCCCAAGATATATATAATCAAGGAAACAAAAGCGTGTATGTGCGAAATACTAATTAGCACGGATTGTGCAGAAAAGCATGTGGAATGAAATAGAAGAAACCGAACCTTTTCTAGGGTTTGTGTGAAGGAAGGAAGGCCTGAGAATACGAAGTGAGAATTTGGAATTACAGAAGGAAGTGCAACTGTGAGCAGAGGAGCAATATGCGAGTGGGAGTGAAGTCTTGCGAGGAAATTCAGAGAATTTAGTACCAGTGAGAGCCATTTTTAATTGAAAAGAGTTAAACTTGTGTAGGATTTGCTCCATAAATATGTTCGCCCATCATTTGGATGGTCAGCAAGCTACTGAGCTACAGCATGAGAACGAAGATGATAAGAAATTGGCTAGGATCGTCTTTCCCCCACTTTCTTTTCCAACGGACGTTAAGATGTTAACAGAGATTTGTGCTGATTTTACATTTTAAATAGTTTGTTGATATTTAAGGTCCAATCAATAGTTAATTGTGCTGGACGCTCCTGAACCAATAGTTTATTGGCCAAATCGCACCTTAACCCAAAGAATAACCAAAGTTACTTCAATTCCAAGCTTATTTTTACCAATACTTCAATGCTCTCAATTTACTAACACCAAATATTTTAACCTCAATTTACACCATCATTCTCCATGCCTTCTCTCTTTCTCTCTTTTTCCTTCTCTCCTCTCACTCCTCTTTGACGCTGAAACAAGTGTGCATGGGTGTGTGTATATAATTGTGGAAAATGGGTCCTTAAGTGTAATTTTTACCGGGTACTTTCTTGTAATTTTCACCCAGCAAAATTTTCAACAAAACCGCTGCAACCCCATGTTCTCATGCCTTCACTTTTGACTAAAATATAATATAATATAATATAATAAAAATATAATATAATATAATATAATAATGAAAATGATAACATATTATTACAATATTATAAATATAATATATATATATATATATATATATATATTTAAATGAATTGCGGACAATACGGACGGTGAGGGAGAAAATATAAAGTGTGGGGGTCCACTTGAAATATAAAAGGTGTGTTGAAAATCAAAGAGACGGTGTGACGGAAGAAAAAAAAATGAAAGTGTGGACCCCACGTTAATATTATATATATATATATTGTTGAAAATCAAAGAGACGGTGTGACGGAAGAAAAAAAAAATGAAAGTGTGGACCCCACGTTAATATTATATATATATATATATATATATATATATAAAAGAAAATTCATTTAATTTATAATATAGACAACAATTATTAAATTTATACCTCTAGATCTCCTCTAAAGCTCAAAATACTTAATAAATCATCTCCTAAAATTAGTTAATTATTATTAGAAAAATTGGGATGTTACATTAGAAGTCTAACATCTATTCTCGTCGTAATACAAGCGCTACTTATTAAGAAAAAGAAAAGAATGTTTAATGATAATAGTTATCCAAGCAAGTATGAATAAGAAAACTTAATAATCTGTTGACTAATGAGATATTTTTTGAAATCAACTAAACATAACAAGTAACATGTAAAATTGGATTATGTCTTTTACTTTTTTACCTAAATGGGAACAAACTCTTCCTACCAAGATTTAATATTTCGTTTGGCACTAAAATAAACTCATAGCAATTATGATGCTCTAGTGGACTACACAGATCAAGGGAGAGGAGTGAGTTTGTATTGCCATCTCGAGCAATCAAAGAAAAGAGAGGTAAGGGTGAATAATTGATGTGAATGCAAGGTTTGAGTCTGTGTGAACGACGATGGAATGTGAAACTTAGGATTAAAGCTAAGTTGGTAGATTTATAAATAATTTATAAAATTATTTAGATGATATTATACATACTTAGATAATGACATAAATTAAAAAGTTAAATAGGCTAGACCTATAGGCTTGTAGGTTATACCTTCTGAAAAGAGGTCTAACCTGTTTATCTAAATAGGCATGGCGATAGGCTTTAGCTTGAGCCTAGCCTATTTACTAAATAGGTTATGCTAGATTTTAGGTAGGCTAGGCTATAAGGCTTTTAGGGACCTGACCTATTTCTATCCCTAAAAATATTATAAATTCAGTTGTAGAATAAGTATAAAAATATACTATAAAAAGTATGAAGTAAAAGTCATAAGTTTGTTATATGCTTGATATAATTTGATGAATGAATTTCTCTCATAATAGTAAGACTAACATGAATATAAGGCTTTGAAAAAGGATAATGCGAATGACTAATGAGAGAGTGCCCAAACGAAAAACGTGAGTGTGAATGATGCCAAAAGAAGAGGGAATTAGTTCAGAACCTTTTTTTTTTTTTTGGGTATATTAGTTCAGCACCTTTAACTCTCAAAGGTTAATTACAAGAAGAATAATCCTGTTAGATACAAGTCATGTTACATAAATCACTACTACATAAAAGCCTTTTAACGTCCCTGTTTTAGCCCTTTTTATGTCCCTTGTTTTTGGGACACCTATGTAAGAAACATAGTAAAGTTGAGACTTATGGCATTTCTTTTTATCTGGGACTCTATATTGTTTTAAAAAAAAAAAACCCAAACCTTAGGTTTGGGATGTTAGTTTCCTATGTTTTGATATTTTGATGATAACAGATTCAATGATAAATGCTATGTTTGTGAAATAAACATTTGCCTCGAGTTAAAGTTTTTCTACCTCAAGTTAAATATATAAGCAAGTTTACTTGCTTTTGACTTGAAGTTAAATAGTCTGAGGAATTTTTACCTTGAGTTAAAAATCCGTTTGCCTCGAGTTTACTGACTTGAAAATTTAAATCTTTTGCTCCCCGCTAATCGTTACCTCGAGACTATTAATTATCTCGAGTTGGTTGTTTTGATCAAATGAATTTTAGTTCAGCAATCAAGCTTGCCTCGAGTCACTTTGACTCAAGGCATTTCTGTTTAGACTCCAATTAAGCTCTATTGCCTTCTAATTGCATCTTTTACTTTCACAGCAAATTATTGCCTCAAGTCATTTTGACTCAAGTCATTTTAACTCGAGTCACTTTGACTCTAGGCATTTTTCTTCCTTGATATAATTCATCTTGCGATAAAACCTTGTTTTGCCTCAAGTCATTTTGACTCAAGGCACTTTTTCTCTGGACACAAGTTAAGCATTTCTTCTCGACTTGCGCTAGCCATCTTTTGCCTGAAGGCATTTAGTTTCTGCCTCTAGTCAGATTGACTCAATGCAATTAATTTTTGACTCAAGTCAATTTCTAGTTTCTTCAACTTGCATTTTTAACTCTTAAAGAAAGAAATTGCCTAAGTCAAAATATCAAGTTAACTTCTTCTAAATTTTAATTTTTCTTTAAGATTGACATTGACTTGAGGCAAATATATTTTGACCTTGTGTCATTAACTCAAGGCAACATTTTTTTGACTGGAAGTTAAAACTCTTTGATTTCAAAATCACCGTTTTTGAAAATCCAAAATCCTTGATTATGATTTCATTTCTTCATATCATCACTTATTACTATTCCTAATTGTTTTTAATCAGTTTGCTAATGAGTTTCAGATGATTATATCAAGGATTAACAACAAATTATCATAAAGCAATTTGTGTTTAAGAGAAGCATTTAATGTAGTGGCCTTATTGAGACTAATCCACAGTAAACATAACTCTGAGCAATTGAAAGACATTCCTGCTATTTCAATCACACAATAAATATTGTTTCACAACGAGCAAAACAGAAGGGATGAAAGAATGTCGTGACAACACAATTACACCTAAACTATGAACGGCAAATGTGATTATCAAAGTTTCATTTATCTAACGGCTATTTTGAAGAGTCACAAAGGATAACGTCAAGCTTCACCAACGGTCATTAATGGCAATCTATAAATACCAGAAGCATTGAATTCGCCAACTACTAAAACTTTGTGCATTCAATTCGAAATGATTACAAATTTAATAATACATTAACTTCGCTTGATATCTTCGGATATTTATTTGTACTTCAGTGTTTATCATATGTTTACTCAATGAGGAGTTTAAACACTTATTTGATTATTTGTTTAGTTTTTAAATCTTAAGGTTGTAGAATCTTAAGTGTGGTGTATGATTACAACTTGTAAGAGGGAGTGAGTCCTAGTGTGGAAGGATCATCTCGAGTATGAAGTGTGTAATTATAATTGTGATTAAGAGTTAGTGAGAATCCCAAGGTGTTTGGGGACTGGACGTAGGTTGAGGAGTTAGACCGAACTAGTATAATCTCTGTGTTCATTTCCTTTCTCTCTGTCTCTATTTAGTGTTCTTGAGTGGTTAGCGAAAATATTTTTATAATCACCTATTCACCCCCCTCTAGGTGATATTCCACCTTCGCGGGTGGCTGAGTGGAGAGGCCATAGAGATTGCCAGTAGTGGTGGTTGAAGGAAAGGAGAAAGGAAAAAGTTTTGGAACCATGGAGATAGCTGGTAACTTACCGTCCTTCACTGTCGTTGGTGGTCAAACCTGTAGATCTCTGTCGTTGGTGCCTTGTGAGACCTTCGCCATTAGTGGTGGTCGAACCCAGATCTGTAAAACAAAGCTGAAGTAAAAAATTTTCCAAATAGATATGCAGAACAAACAAGAGCAAGACATTTTGGAAAGGAATGCCGAATGTGGAGGAAGATGTATAGGTTGAGCAATGCTGTCTTCGAAAGTGGGTTGCAGTGCCGATAGTGTTTTGGACAGTCGAAGACAGAGACAGAGGGGATGAATGGAGAAGAGAAAGGTCAATTGCAAATCTATGAAGACCAATTGCGGCATTTCATGAAGGAATACGTTGCGTCATTTTGAGAAGGAACACGTGAAGGAGATAAGTAAAATAAGTACTTTAGGCGTCCCAATTTGAATTTGAAACACCTAATTGTCCATATAGGCATTACAATATGAATTTGAGACGCCTAAAGTGTTTATATAGGTGTGCCAACTACAAAAGGGATGCCAAAACTAGTGCTTTTGGCTCCAAAAGCTCTTTTTTTGGCGTTCCTTTTTTGAATTAAAATGCCAAAATCCCCTTCTTAAGCGTCCCAAATTTAAATTGGGACGCTTGAAGTCCATTTTATGTGTTCCAATATTAAAAAGGGACACTAAATATGTCAAAATTCCTCCACAAAATTACAAAGATGTCAACGCCTTTATTTTTTACTTCTCTTTTTAAAAAACAAATTTTTTTTAGGGAAGTAAAATCTATTTATTGTAGTAATGAATATGTGATATTAGTGAATTATATGTAAAGGTTTAACTGTTTTAAGTATAGATGAAGCAACTTTATTTATATATATATATTATATATAACCTACATGAAATCAAATCAGAGTGCGAACTGATTAGCTTATACCACACATCAAATACCCAAGAGGGAGAAAAGAGAGTTCAAAGGAGAGGAGCAATATATTCTAAGACTTATCGTATCAATCAAAAAACTTAGGGAAAATATCACTCAGGTCTCAAAGAACATAAAAAATATCAAAAAGTCAACCCAAAATTACATATTGATTATTGACAATAGGAAGTGCTACATTAACAACAAAATTAAAAACCTAGTCATTTACAGTAGAAAAAGCTATATCGACAACAGGAAGTGCTATATTGACAACAAAATTTAAAAACCTGGAGCCATTTTGAATTTCAAGTCTGTAAATTTACAGAGGTCATTCACAACAACAAAAAGCCATATTGACAATATAGCACTTCCTATTGTCAATACAGCTTTTTCTGTTGTGAATGACTTCTATACGTTTAGATACTTAAGTTTCAAAATGGTCAGGTTTTTATATTTTGTTGTCAATATAGCACTTCTTGTTGTCAATATAGCTTTTTCTATTGTGAATGGCCTCTATGCGTTTAGGGACTTGAGTTTCAAAATGGCCAGGTTGTCAATATAGCACTTCCTATTGTCAATATGATTTTTTCTGTTGTGAAAGACCTCTGTACGTTTAGGGACTTGAGATTCAAAATGGCTCCAGGTTTTTAAATTTTGTTGTCAATATAGCACTTCCTGTTGTCAATACAACTAAAATCGAAAAGGTCCCTAAAAAAGTCTGTAGGGACTTTTTAAATTTGATATGTGATTTTAGGTTGGGATTTTTTAATATTTTTTAATTTTCTTGGGACCTGAGTGATATTTTCTAAAAAACTTACTCCCTCTACCAATTCCATATCTCATGTATCACGTCCCAGTGGTTGCATGGATTTATTTTTATTATCAGTGCTTATAGTTTTAATCAAATTGTAGTTTTGATTCTTGTAGTCTCAAATCGTTAGTTTTGGTCCATATAGTTCCATAAAAGCTTTGTCTGAGTTTAAGTATAGAGACTAAAACCAAAACTCGTTTAAAGTATAGGACTATTTATTAAACTCAAACCAAATTTTTATAAAACTATAATATCCAAAATCAACAATTTGAAATTATAGGGATCAAAACAAATTAATATTCGATTAAACTATAAAGACTAACAATAGTATTAGCCATTTTTTAAAAGTAAAGGGAAAACTACCTAGATCACATTTTTCATTATTTTCATCCACTTGTGTTGAGATGAGGTCGTAATCCATCAAATATTGACAAGGTATAACCTAACATCTCTTTCTTGTAATTTGATTTATTTGTAGAAGTAAGATAGGATAAAAGTCATATTGTAAATGTGATTTGTGTTTGGAATAACAGTGGGAGAAATGACCCTTTTTTTTTTTTCCCAAATGAACTCTTGTTTGAAAAGTCAGTTGAGATAGAAAATAACTAAAAATGATATGAATCTTATTGAATACTATATATACATATATATATGTACATACATATATACATATATATATACACACATACATATATACACACACACACACACACACATATATATATGTACATATACGTATATACAGACACACGCATATGTGTGTGTGTGTGTGTGTTAGTTGTAAATATTGTGATAATTGAAAATAAAAATGTAAATATAAATTAGATAAAAAAATTAAATTATTATTAACAAAATTAAAAAGCTCCAAAGTACTTGATTAAATATATTCTAATGGATAAATTAGAATGCATACAAATATATCTTTAATATTACATTACTTTTTGGATCACCTATCACTAACATTTTTCTCCAGAAGCTGAAAAAAAGTCACGCTAGAAGCTGAAAAAGTGACTTCTGACTTGTATCAGAAGTCACTTTTGTTTAAATATGCTCATCTGAGACCACTACTACCCAAACGACCCATTTTTCTCCTCTAGGCTTAAATCATTGTACACTGAGATTTTTTCCTCCCACAACGCTATGCCAAACTGGCTAATAATTGGTGGATTGGATATTATTATGAATATAGTTTCTTTCTTTTTCTTCTTTCATATTAGGTGTTTTGTTATACCCACATAAGCATGACCGTTTTATTTGGTGTTTGTACTAGAAATCTCATTCATAGAAAACAACATAGGACAACATTCTAGTACAATTTGATTTTAATATTGGCCTAAAAATCATGGTTATCAAAACTAGAACGGTCGGCCGATTCAACCATGAAATCAACGAATAGATCACCTAACCGGTTTGGTCAGACTGATGCACAGTTTATTTAGAATTTCTAACTGCAAAAATTTATATCTAATTCTACAGATTTTCAAAAATTACAAATGAAAACTCTATGGAAAGTTTGAGATATTTAATTTCTAATATAAAAAAATATATATATTCAAAAAAACTGTCATTTGGTCCTAAAAAATTATCAAATCTAAAACTATTCTAAAACATATTATCGTTCAACTCTATTATAGATTTGGGCTATGTATGTTGAGGCAGAGGTCGTGTAAGGATATATAATGCTTAAACACATGCACAATGTCATGTATTGCGAGGCAGAATTCGCAAAAACACAAAAATAACGGTTGTGGTTATGATAAGGATATATTTTAGGATGAAATAGGTATATATTTTAAAACATAATTGATTAAATTTATTAATATTTTATACCTATTTAATTATATTTTAAATATTTTCTATCTTTTAATTAATTTCAAGATAAAAATAAATTTTGACATAAAATCCATTTATATCCTATTTTATTGTGTAAGAGATATTATACTACGAAAGAGATAAAAAGGAATCAAATGAAAAAAAAAACGCAAAAGGAGTTGAAGCAAATCATCAATATATATATATATATATATATATATTGTCTATTTGTACTGTATTGAAAGCAAGGTTATTAAAATCGGATTGGTCATTGAACCAGTCGGGGTACCGAGTTAAAGGTCAGTGGATCAAACCAGAGTCAAACCGGGATCAAACCCGTGAGGGAAAAAAAGATGGAGAAGATATGCATTTTTATTCTTGGTTATTGTGAATTGCCTCGATTATTGTGTATTATAGGCAGTGGCGGACCTACGTTGGTGCCAATGTGGGCAAGTGCATACACAAAATATATATAATTTGAAAGAAACCAGTGAAAGTATGTATAGGTAGTGCAGATGGTTAAGTCTCTTCTCTTGATCAAGAAGGTCACCAGTTCGAGCCTGCCAAGTCCCTTTCTTCCTTTCTTTTTCCCATTTTCCCATTTCTGTCGTTCTCTTTTCATTTTCCCATTTCTGTCATTCTTTTTTCCCCACCTCTTCCTTCACCCATTCTTTTTCCCCCATTTCCGTCGATCGTTCTCGTTCTCTGTCGATCGTTCTCGTTCTCTGGCCTCTCCAAATCGATCCCTGTTTCCCCCATTTCCATCGATCGTTCTCGTTCTCGTTCTCTATCGATCGTTCTCGTTCTCTGGCCTCTCCAAATCAATCCTTGTGCAGCCACGCCGCTGCTCTCCAAATCTCTCCAGCTCCTCTGTCGTTGTTGTTTGCCGTCCAGCTTCATGGCCAAGTATCCGTCTCGTTCCTTTATCTCTATTGCTATTCTGTTCTCTCTCTGCATTTTTGACAATAACAAGTAGTTTCGTTTTCTTCTCCTTGATTTCATTGTGGGTTTTGTAGGATCGTGACAGGAAATTTCTATAGAAACCCGTATAATGTGACTAGGGTTTGCAACCGAAGCTCGTGCCCTTTGGCCAATAGTCGCTATGCCACCATTCAAGATGAGAATGGTATCATGTTTCTTTTCTTTATTCCTTACTCTATGCGTTTCATCTGCACTTAGGTCTTTAGATTTCATCGATACAGTTAGTTTTGGGGAGAAATTGGTGGCCATAGGGTAAAAGTTTGTGTGCTATGATTATTGAATGTTTTACCCATATGGACTTACGCAATAAAACTGATGAAGAATTAGAGATCCAAGAGTTATCTGACTAAACTTAATCTTTTATGCTTTTTATTTCTGCTATTTTACTGTGTGGGTATATTGAGCAATTTACCTCAACACATGCATATTTTTTGACTTCACAATGTCCATATTGAGTCATGGTGATCCTTAGCTTATCATTCAGTGAATTAAAGATTAGGTGATTCTTAGCTTATCATTCAGTGAATTAAAGATTAGGAGCCTATCCTGTTGCTAAAGCAATCTTGAAATTCTTAAATCTACTGGTTGTATATGGCTTCTTTGGTACGACACAGAGAATTGTTAATTAAATACTGAGAATGGAAGCTTGAAGGCTAGCTGGAGCTCATAATGGCCTTTCATGGTGGGGAGAAGCCATTTGAGAAACTTTGATAATATAATATCTAATAAAGAATAAGTAGGCCGACTAGTGCACCATTAAAATGGACTCAAAAATATGGTGTACTATTAATGTTATATATAATTAAGTGAATGGTTCCTGTTCAATCTCCAAGATCCTTTTCCTTACATGTTGCTTTGAAATTTGATTGTGTAACATCTGGGTATCTGTATGCCATGGGATTAGAGTATATTGTTCTGTTTAAATTGATTTTCTTGAAAATACTTTTCAATTGAACCCCGTTTCTGGTCCTAAACTTTACGAAGGAATAGGTTGCCTTTTATCCTCCTTAAAAATCAAATCAAATCAAATCAAATCGGGGGCGCTGCCCCCGAACCCCCAAATTCCACCATTAATTGTGCACCCACAAACTTTAAATCCTGAGTCCGCCACTGATTATAGGTGAAAAAGCGCACTTCTTTTATCCATTGGAAAGTCACCACCTATTTTATCCAACATAAAATAGAATGCTTTTACCTTTGGGCAATTGAGTTATCCGAGAAAAAATTTACACCTTTCAGATGATAAAGTAAAACTGATACGGAAATGACCACACGCTTGTGTTTTTCTCTCTTTCTCCATCCAAAGTATATGTTTTAGTTCACCTTGGTGTTTTTCTCTCTTCCCCCATCAGATCTGAGATTTTACTTCTATTCCAGCTTATGAGTATATATTTTATGATTAAATAGGTGTATATTTTATGAGATTTAATTGAAATTATTGATATTATATACCTATTTAATTATCTTTTATAAACTTTTCCATAATTGAATGAAACTTGGGATCAAAGAATAAATCAACATAATATCTACTCATATCCTATTTTTATTGTGCAGGAAATATTAGCTGATTTGGAATAAAGTAGAAAAGGCAATAAGAGGATATGCAATCAGCCAAACTTGATGGTCCCCCGCAAGAAAAATAGAAACAAAATCAATTGTGTGATCTGATGGAGTAAATTACAAGATATGATATATCTTTGTAATAAGAAAAAGAGAATCAGTGACCCAATACCTGAATTATAAATAGGGAGGCAGAGACAAGAAAGAGGAAGACGAAAGAAGGCAGATCAGAGAGACACAGAACGAGAAGGAATGAAGAAGCAGAGGAGTAGAGGCTGCGCATTTCAGTTCTCTTCATCATCGCCACGGAAGGACGGAAGGACTGTGGAGGCGATGGAGAATCTTTCTTTCCTCTCTCTCCTTCTTCTTTGAACCTGAATTTTCATCTTTTTTATGGATTTGAATAAAGCTATGTGTGGCTAGTTGGTTTTTCAACCTAGAGTACTATGAACTTGTTTGAGGCTTAGAAATTTTTCCCACTCATTAGTTTTGCTTAATTTTAATCAGTTTATTTGATCTTGTTTTTATTATTTATTGCTTAGTGATTGGCCACCGTTAATCATGTTTTGGGGATTTAGAGTTGAACTTGGAACAGGGAATCTTAAATTGACCTTAGGATCAAATAATGTGGAATTAGGTTTAAGTTTAACGTGATGTTAGGTTTTAATCTAATTTGCGTCTAGGATAGGAATATACCTAGAAGCTCCGCATAATCAAATTAGAGTGAGCCCAATTTAAAAAGCATCTTATTTAGTTGTGTGAGACATCACATAATTAATTAAGGTAGGTATATAAGTGGCAATTATAGACATTAATACTCTAGATTAGCTGATTAGGTTAAGTCAAAGTTAATTTAGTGGGGATAAAATCTAAAAATCAAATAAGAGATTAGTGACTCTAGGTTGCTTGTTCATTAGTGTGTAGTTAGTTTGTTTTAATTTTAGTTTTAATTTCCTTTCTCTTAATTAAATTTAATTTGGTTTTCTCAACTTAAATGAAATTGTGAAATTAATGCTCAACTGAAGTTTGTGATACTAAGTCCTCGTGGGAACGATACTTTTCTTATCACTTTATTACTTGATACGGCTTGTGCACTTGTGAAGTTTTTAGGCTTAAAGTTTTGCCCTATCACCAGCGAGCTCATGTTCAAACGGAAGATCTGCATTTTGAAGAATCGGCTGAATCCAAGAGGGGGGTAAATTGGGTGAAGATTAAAAAAACTTGGAACTTTGAAAATCTTTTCGAGTCTTCTAAATCAACAATTAGATATTCAAATAAGCATATACTAGAAATATAAGATATAAGGGAAGAGAATATGCAAACTGAGATTTATACTGGTTTGGTCAATCCTTAACCTACGTCCAGTCCCCAAGCTTCACTTGAGATTTTGAATCCACTATCTTTTTTCAACTTGATTACACGCTCTATACTTGAAGTAATCCTCTCACTAGGATTCACTCCCTCTTTACAAGCTGTAATCAATACGCCCACTTGATTACACACTCTGTACTCGAAGTAATCCTCACTAGAATTCACTCCCCTTACAAGCTGTAATCAATACAATGGGTTTCCCACTCAAGATCACTCAATCTTGAGTAACTCTCAGATAGAATGTTTACAAATAAATCTTCTCTCTCAGAAGTGAATGAATAAACACTGAAGTACATAATCGTTCATCTCACTCTCTACTGTAAACTATATGAGCATTGAGAACAGAGTGTATGAGTTATTGAACTATCAACGGTGAAGTAGTAAAGTCATTTCGTTGGCTTCGTCGATTCATTCATCAATCTTCATCACTTCTTTCAGTTTGAAGGCTTCGCAATTTATAGGTTATTGTGTTTCGACCGTTGCGAGCATTCGACCATTGGAGATCAGTTGGGAGTAGTCATTGAAGCTTTTGTTTCTTTTTCCCCATTGAGCTCTAATCCAACTTTAATCATAAAATGGTTATCATTGACTTCGTTAATGCTTCATCTTGAGTGTTGTAATAATAGATGTTGTAATGATTCAAACTACCCATTAGATATAGAGGCTTTCATCTGTTTTCTGACGTAGCATTTAATGCTTCTGACACACAAATTGCTTTATGCAAATTTGTTGTTAATCCATGATAAAATCATCTGAAACTCATTAGCAAATTGATTAAAAACAATTAGCAATAGTAATGAGTAATGATATATAAAAATGAAATCACACACGATGATTTATGATTTACGAAGATGGAGAATTGAAAACAGAGGTTACTTTGCTCGAGCAAGACCATAAATATGCGCAGGCAATAGTATAGAAGATGTGTTTGAAAAATATTGGAATTGCACAGTGCTTCCAACAAGAGTTAAAGCTTGTTCGGTCAAGCTTCCTAAAAATGGTCACTTATCATCAATGCTCAAGCATCATCCAACAATATGCTCGGGCAAGCAATTCTGAAGCATTTTGGAAAATGACTTTTGTCGCTCCTGCTCGAGCAAGATCCAAAATCATGCTCAGGCAAGTATCTTTGAATGCTTTTGAAATATAATGGTTTATCGTTGATGCTCGAGCAAGCCAAAAGTCTTTGCTCGAGTAAGCCACAGACAGAGATGAGAATAGTCATTTTACCAACGTTGATCGAGTATGATTTTTCTTATGTTCAAGCACGTTGCTCGAGCAAGCCATTTTACATGCTTGGGCATACTTTATTTGGAAGCGATAAATATAGATAGAATAATCTTGCTCGAGCATATATTTACCTCTGGTCGAGCATGGTGCTCGAGCAACTCCTTTTTCTTGCTCAGGCAAGCCTCTTCCATTTCATCATTTTTCTGCTTGATACGTTGATGCTCGAGCAAGGGTTTTTGGTCTGCTCGAGCACAACTCTTAATTCTGAATTCCTTCTTTTGAGTTCGACGATGCTCGGGTAATCCAATCAACAATGCTCGGGCATGAATTTGTAACTTGGAATTATGCTTTTATCCTGATGTTGCTCGAGAAGGCTGCCTTCGAATGTCCTAGCTATTATGATCTTGTCCAAATATCAAACTCCATTGACTTTCAAAACATAATAGCATTCAATTTCCAATGAGCGTAGCTTCTTCGATATGGCTTCAATTTTGGCAAACCACCCATGCTCTAAAGCTCTTCAAGTCTTCTTTCCAATGCAAGAAGAATCAGCTCCAAACTCATTGTACTTTGTCTGTTATCATCAGATGATTGGAGGTTGTTCTTGATCAGCATTTTTTGCAGCATCCTGAACTGACCATCAACTTCAAAACATCATATCTCCTTTGTTAGTTCTCTAAGGGTTTTGACGATCACCAACAATTGCAAACAATGCATGAAGTTTTGCTTTGAAAGATTGAAAAATATGTTGTCAAAGCAAAACTCGAGTTTTGGTTCCAAAACTCGAGTTTTGACTTTACACAGTGAAGCTCAAGTTTTCTGCACATCTCAAAACCTGCAGTTTTCCAGCAAAACCTCTAGCTTTCATCACACAGAGACTCTTCAATGTTTTCTGGAAAATGCAAAACTCGAGTTTTGATCATACAGAGAGCCTCTGAAGTTTTAAACTTTGAAAACTTCAAGTTTTATCCTAAAACCGCCAGTTTTCATTAAACTTGAAAATCTCCAAGTTTTCCTCAGTTTTTGGAAAACTCGAGTTTTGCACCAAAACTCGAGTTTTGGTTTGACAGAGAGGATTCATGTTTAAACCAGTTTTCAAAACCGCCAGTTTTTAGGGAAAACCTCCAGTTTTGGTTTTACGCGATTTTCTCTAAGTTTTCACAGATAAGTGAAAACTCGAGTTTTGATTTTAAAACTCGAGTTTTGACCTGGCAGAGAGAACCCATATCTCTCGATTCTGAAAACTGCCAGTTCTCAAAGGAAACCTCTAGTTTTGACTTACCGTGATCTCTCAAAGTTTTCATATTTAAAATGAAAACTCGAGTTTTGACTGTAAAACTCAAGTTTTGGCTAGACAGAGAGCTTCACTATTTCTCTATTTTGAAAACTGCCAGTTATGGAACAAAACCTCAAGTTTTGACTTGGAGCGATTTCTCAAAGTTTTCATGTTAAAAATGAAAACTCGAGTTTTGACCGTAAAACTCGAGTTTTGGCCATACAGAGAGCAATCGAAATTTTAGCACTTTGAAAACTGCCAGTTTTAATAGAAAACCTCCGGTTTTGATGTTTTGGACTGAAATCGATTTTACATGTTCAAGTCCAAAACTCAAGTTTTGAGAAACAAAACTCAAGTTTTCATCGGTGATTCAGAAATTCAAATTTGACGAATTTGGAAAACCTTCTTGTTTAATCTTAATACTTTCCAGTATTATTCTCTAATATTCCTAGCTATGTTTAACCACTTTGTTAGTGAGTTTCAGATGAATTAAAGAATGTTTATTGAAGGTTTAAAGCAATAGCAAAAAGTGACGTCAGTGCATTAAATGCACACCTAGAAAGTTGCAATCTTTTGGGTAATCCTTCTGCACACCTTTGCAAAGAATTAAAGAATGATTTCTACTTCCAAGTTCTGCCATTCCAACGGATTAATTCATCAGAAGTCAACTCTAAACCTTTGCACAGCTGGATTAAGTGAAGAATAGATAGAGAAGAAGACTAAACCACTCCCCAATCTTTGCAGAATGTCTTCAACGGTTATATTAGGGAAATCAACAGTCATTTAATGCTCTCTTAGTATAAACAGAGCTGCATTCAAGTCTTCTCAACAACACAACTGCTGAAAACGAAATACATTCAGGTCTTGCATTTATTCCTTCAGTTTTCAACTGTATTGTATCTTTTGATACACTGTGCTTTAGTATTCATTATCATCCACTCTTAGAGAGAGTTTATCTTTGAAAATAATTTATTGTAAAGAATCACAAGTCAGGGGACTTGGTGATTGGGTGCATTGATTACAACTTGTAAGGAGGAGTGAATTCTAGTGAGAGAATTACTCTTGAGTACAGAGTGTGTAATCAGTTGCTATAGTGGAAATCCCAGAGTGTCTGAGGACTAGATGAAGGTCAAGTGGTTGGACCAAACTAGTATAAATCACTGTGTCTAGTTTCTGTTCTCTTTACTCTGTTTATCTCTGTTTTACTGTTTAAATTCAGAGCCAACTTCGAAAATTTTTAATATAACCAATTCACCCTCCTCTTGGGTATTTAGCTCTACTTTCATCCTTCAATTGATCCTTTTTTTGTGATCTTGATGTTTTTGGAAAGGTATTTGAGTCTAGTTTCAAATGGCACCAGTTTCAGCTCAGTTGGATTTGTCGTTTGTGAGATATGGTCAAAATACTGAAGCTGGGTCTGCATTGTGACGTTGATTTTTGTTGCAACTTTAAAAATTCACAGCTATCTCATATGAACTCCTTTGGGCTTGAATTTTATATCAAAATGATGCATTGGGAGTCTCATTTCATACAAAATTGATTTCACCTCAATCGGACTTCTGGTTTGAGAGATATCATTGAATTACCAGAGGTCGCCTGAAACAGAGTTGAACAGAGTAGTTGAACCACGTTGTTGCTCAAGCATGACACTTTTTTGTGCTCGAGCATGACACTGTTTATGCAAGAATAAGAGCTGGAACTGCTGAAAAACTTTGTTGCTCGAGCATGGAATTATTTGTGCTCGAGCATGACATTGTTTATGTGAGAATAGGAGCTAGAAATGTACCATGCTCGAGTATAACATTGTTGTGCTCAAGCATGACTTCAAGAATGCAATTGTAGCTCATTTTAACTCCGAATTGAGCCATTTCAACTTCCACTTGATCATGGAGACTCCTAGAATCAATCTTGGAACTTGTATAATGATATTCTCATTCCATTCATCAAGTTCTTCCATCTCCAATCTCCATTCTTGATCATTCTTCATTATTTAAACTTTGCATCTACATTAAATATAAAAATTAGTCAAAGTAGAAGATAAATGTAGTATACAACCTTTTTGCTCTTATGAATGGCATCTATATAAGACATCATCAAAACTAATCATAACCAACACATTTTAGCTTCTTAACAGCTCATATTCAGTATAAATGACACGAAAAGAATTCGGCTAAGCAAATCGAGTAAGACGATTTTTTTCATTAGTCCGATTATCTTTTTTATTTTTGATCTTCTTCATCTCCTTCGCTTGTTGTCTTGTTCTCTTCCGCTGTTAGATTTCATGAAATTTTTAGAGCTTAGAATCGAGAGACAGAGTTAGAGGCGCGACGACAAGCTTAAACGAGAGACCACTATTGGCGTTTAGCAACCGTGACCCTGGTTTCTATGCTTCACCAGACCAGCTTCACGGCCAGTTCACCGGTTTCCGGTCTGAACCGGCCGGTCTGGTCCGGTTATAATAACCATGATTGAAAGAGAAGAGACCAAAGGCGTGGAGCTAGCGGCAATAGGTTAATTGAAAGGATAAAGATGTTCATGAAGGAAGGACGAAATCAATTGTTGGGATCTATGGAGGAGATTCCAAATTCGCACATAATATCTCTTTGAATCAAAAAAGATATTTGGATAAAAGATTGGAAAATGAGGAAAAAGGAACCTCAAATATATTATGAATAGAAGGGAGGCGAGGCTCTGGGTAGTCGGGACAACGGAGACTCTGGGGGAAAAATCAATCCAATAACAGAGGAGATATTTTGACAGTAAAGAAAAGTAAGCAACAATAGTCGGATTTTCTTCAACCTGTGACGGTAGGAAGAAAAAGGTGGACGGCTAGGATCTTTCCTATTGCGATGGCAACAAATATTTTGCCCTATTTATTGCCTCTAGATTTTATCTTTGTTTCTTTATGGATTTTATTATAACTATGTGTGGCTAATTCTTTTCTTGAACTTGAGTAGCTGTGAATTGATTCTTGGATTAGAGCTTGTTTGAACCATTAAATTATGCTTAATGTTATCTTGTTTACTTAATCTTATTATGTCTTGTCTATTTAGTGCTTGATCAACACTAAGTATGAAATTAGAGGATTTTGATTATACTTGGGAAAGGGATCTTAATTGGACCATAGGATTAAGTAATGTGGGATTGCAATTTATTCTAATTTGCTAATAGGATAAGAATATACCTATTAACCCATATAGTCATGTTAGAGTTAATATGGATATTTATTACCTCTTGAATAGATTGTTAGGAATAATAATTTTAATTTGAGAGAGGGAGGTAAGTGATCAGGAGATATTTATATCTATTAAGACTCTAGATTAACAAGTTAACGGTAAGTGAATTTATTTGGGTAATTACATGCTCTAAAACTTAAAGAAAGAATTATCTGCTCTAGTTTGTTTTTCTCGATTGAAATATTTGAAACACTAGTTTACTATTTTTCTTTTCTTATCTTTAAATTTCTCATTAATCTCATTATCTTTGATTTACTCAACTTAAATGAACCTAGGAAATTTAATGTCTAGTCAGTAATTATTTTTGAGACTTTGTGACATGACCTTGATTTGCCAGTTTACTACTTTACTACTTTACAGCCCGTACACTTACGGTGCGTACGTACTTAAAATTTGCTAACATCAGATTAATAATCGTAATTTATTTAGAGACAAAAGTGACAGTTCTTTCAAAACAACCACTGTGTAAAACTTACAAACAACTCGACTTCCAACCTTTTATATCAGCAAGGATAAAACACAATGGCCTTCAAAAACAACCTTCATCTAACTCTCTCATAACCTTTCGTAACATTCAGACCTTCAATGTTATAACTCATCATAATCTTTTGTAATCTCATTAGACCTTCATAAGTCATAACTCATAACCCTTCACAATCTGTTAGACCTCTATTTAAACTCAACTATTCGTTGTGATTTTGACTACTTTTCTTTATCGACATCTTCCTTTTCTCCTTTATCATGTTATAAGTTCCCAGGGAACTCCTTCTCCTCCTTCACCACTGCCATAACCTCCTCCTCCTCAAGGCTTGTTGGTGGTAATAAATAGCTTTAGTACTTCCTCTATTATCGCCAGCTCTTCCGCCCCCTCCGCCAATCTATCTATTCCACCAAATGACTAGTGACACAAGAGAAAAGAGTAATGAGGAAGGGTTTTTTTGTCCTGAAGGAGGTCCAAAAAGCAAATTAAGAGAGAGGGAAGGAAACTTATTCTAGATGGAATATTGATAATTGAATATTATTACACTTATTTGTATCTCTTGGTGAATAAATTTAGGATTGTTTAGTTAATAAATAATGGATTTTATTACTTAAATGAGCTTTGAGCTTTCAATTGGATTTAATTCATTTTTATGATTAAATTCCAGATTTACAATGATTTAATATTTTCACCATAACTTTTGATCTAGATATCCAATTACCCTTATTCTTCTTTCTTTTTTTAGATGATTCAGAGAGCTACAATTGTTATGAAGACTAGGAAGGCTGATTCGAACAAGAAGATGGACGACATTGGAGCTAAAGATAGACCCATTTTTCTGGATTTTTATTTTGCTCAAATTTGGTAATGAAAGACCATTTATTAGATGTTTCCTATTCTTAGAGATTTCCTATTTTTGGGCCAATCTTGTAGCCCTAGTGTTTCCTATTTATAGGTTAGATTAGATGGCTAAAAACATATTCTCAATTACGTTGTATAAGATTTTCAGATTAAATTAGAAACTTTTTATTTTCTCTGAGTTGTTCATCATGTTCTTCTTTATCTTTTCTTCTTCTGTGTTTTGCTTAGCTGTTCTTGGCTAAGTTTCTGTGATTGACCCATGGATTGAGGATTCCATGAACCCAGAGGACCCATGCTTCAATCAGTAACGTAATTCATTTCTGTTTATTTTAATCAGATCTGATTATAATTGCAGATTGGGTATTATATTTAATACCCAAATTGATATCCCAAGGACATAGGTCGGATCGGGTTTCAGATAGCATTGTGCGATTGCACAGCGAGCTCTCCATGTGTTTGATCAAATGCTAGGCGATCGTCTAGTCGAGGGAATATCTGGACAAATGCAGAGATTTCGGTTTGTCCAGAATCAATCACGAGTTTGGTTATTATCTTTTTGTTCGATGATGGTTATGGAATCCCAATTCTGGGTTAATCATTTTTAGTTTGATTAATCTCATTTTCTTATGTTTTATTTTATCTTTGCTTTATTTAAATTGCATTGAAAACTGCCCCCATTCTGGTTGCTGTTTTACTTGTTTACTATTGATTTTAGACCCACTGTGAATTCCTTGAGAGAAATGATCTAAGTTTCCTATGCTACAAATATTTGAATCCTGGTTATTTTGTGAGGGCTCGGCAACTCTCATCATATATGAAAGGTCAAATTTTGAAATCTAACAAGTTCACAATTTGTTAGATTTCACAATTTGTTCTTTCTTATTCCACCTCACAGTAAGTTTCTTCCTCTCTCTCAAAATTTGATTTTGGACTTCCTTCATGATAACAAGAGCCTTCTCCAGTGCTCTTTTCTCTTGTTTCATCTCGCCATTCGACGCAAAGATGAATTAGCAGAGGGGGTGGAGACGCCGACAATAGTGGAGGGGACGACTTGGATGTTCTTGACATACATAATGGTTAGTAAGTACAACCCGTTACTTAATAGAAGTCTAAGCAAATAAATAATGGTGGTAATCAGTAATCGTCATATTTTGTCTCAAAAGAATGATGATTGTTAAGCAAAAACCGTCATGAAATAACAAATGTTGTGATTGTTAGTTCTGACTAGTTTTGATGATGTCTTAAATTGATGTCATTATCTAGAGCAAAAAGTTTGTATACTACATTTATCTTATATTTTGACTAATTATTACATTTAATGTAGATGCAAAATTTAATATAATGAAGAATGGAGTTTGAAGAAAGAAGAATCTGTTAATTATAATGAAAATATTAATATTCAAGTTTCTGTGATCAAATAGAAGTTGGAACGGGTCAATTCAGAGTTAAAACGAGCAAGTTCAAGCTTCCGGAAGAATACTAGTTTGTTTTGGGGTCAAAATGTAATTTCAGCACTCTTCCAAGTGCCTTGCTCAAGCATAAATATTTCCATGCCCAAGCAACATGTTTCCAGGCCATTTTTCGCCCCAAACAGTACCTTGCTCGAGCAAGGATAGAAGCATACTCGAGCAAGGGCATACTTTCAGCAAAATCCGACCTTGTTCAAGCAAAAGTGGGAGGCATGCTCATCTCCAGCCTCCTCTGTTCAGCTCTGTTTTTGGCGACCTTCGGTAATTTGACAATATCTCCCAAACCAAGAATCGGATTGACATGAAACCAGCGGAAAATGAAACTAGACATCCAACACGTACTTCTGACAAAAATTCATGTCCAAAGGAGTTCATATGAATTATCTATGAATTTTACAAGATGGAACAAGTATCACCGTCACTGTCCAGACCAAGCTTCGGTATTTTGAGCATATCTTACAAACGAAAAATCGGATTGAGATGAAACCAGTGCCATTTGAAACTAGACTCAAATAGCTTTCCGAAAACATCAAGAACACAGAAAAAGAAGATCAATTGAAGAAGTTATGATGTTTTGAAGTTGACAATCTGTTCTGAATATATCAAAAACGCTGGATAAGAACAACCTCCATTCATATGATGTTAATGGATGCAATAAAACTAGTTTGGAGCTGATTCTTATTGAATTAGAAAGAATATTTGAAGAGCTTTCTGAGATGGGATGATTTGCTATATTTGGGTTTACACCGAAGACGTTATGCTCACTGGAAATTGATGTCAATGTAATTGCTTCTTGAAAGTCTGAAATTTGCAAATGATAATGGTAGCTGGAAGCTTGACTCACAGATGACCATTCAAGTAGAGTACTTAGTGCCCGAGCATCATTGATCTCAGAGCAAAGAAGTATAATTCTGGGAAGCATGCTCAAGCAGACTATGTGGCTTGCTCAAGCAACATGGGAAGTCATGCTCAAGCACAAGGGAAGGCTTACTCAAGCAACATTGTTGAAATGGTTCTTCTTGCCTCTATTTGGATCTTGCCCAAGCACGCTCTTAAGGCTTGCTTGAGCACCATGCTCGAGCAGAAGAATTTGCTTGCCCAAGCAACGTCGGAATAATGAGCAACTTTGGAGTCTTGCTCGAGTAGTATAAAAACCTTGCCCAAGCAAGCTTGTGTCTGAACTCATTTCCCTCTCTGTCTCAACGTTGCCCGAGCACAATATTTGGCATGCTCGAGCACCATGCTTGAGCAGAGGAAAAACCATACTCGAGCAACATCGTTGATTTCACAAATTCTTGCCTCTGCTTGACCCTTGCCCAAGCATGCTCTCTGGGTTGCCCAAGCAATAGCGAGAGAGTCAGAATGTTGCCCAAGCAAGCATAGCTTGTTGCCTGAGCACAAGACGATGATCACTTTCTACAACGTATTTACACCATGGTTGCCCAAGCATACAAGCAAGGATGCTCGAGCATGATCATCCTCTGTTTCTTCAAATTACCGTCTCCGAAAATCATGGATTCAGCTAAATCATTCTATCTCTTCTAATTATTACTTATTATGATTAATAAATGTTTTTAACCAGTTTGCTAATAAGTTTCAGATAATTTAGCAACGGTCATATTCTGATTGATCAACGGACGGAATTGGATTTGCAAAGCAGAGACAATGCATTGAATTCAATTGAAGCGAGATTAGCGCGAATGGTTAAATGCTAACAACGGTCATAATCAAACGGACGAATTCAAATCCTACCAACGGCTATTTCTCCAACTATTATAAATCCACGAAGAACAGAGTTCATCAATACCAACAGCGCATACACAGATAATTGTACTCAAAGAGATCAGTTCTTATACTTGTTCATATCTTCGGATATAAGTGTGCCTCAGTGCTTATCAATTACTCTATAAGAGAGATTTATCAATTGTATTCAGTTTAGTTCAAAATCTCAAGGTAGTGGTATCTTGAGTACGGTTGTACAATTACGATCTGTAAGGGGGAGTGATTCTGGAGAGTGAGAGTCATTCTGTATTACAGAGGTTGTAATTGCATTTGTGAGATAGTGAGAAATCCCAGAGTGACTGGGTACTGGACGTAGGTCAAAGAGTTGGACCGAACCAGTATAATCCCTCTGTGTCGACTTTATTTCTGTTTACTGTACCTATTATTCTCCCATCGCACGCTCAAAGTTTTTTTTAAAATCACCTATTCACCCCCCCTCTAGGTGATATTCCTCTTTCAGTGATGGTTTGACACCTTTCCCCTTCCGAACGCTAATGATAATACTCTGACCCGGCCTTCGTCTCCCTTCCCCACTACTGTCCTTATCATTCTTTTCCTTGTCCTCTTCCTCATTCTCATCATCAAAGAAGGGAAAAATAGTTCATTGTTATTAATTATGAACCGTAAAGGTTTTTTGTCAACATTCTCAATGATTCTAGGTTAATATTGTGGTTGATTATGCAATTACAGAAGACACCAATAAATTAAAATAAATTCTCAAATACATAATGGTTATTGAGAATTAACCATCGCCATTTATAAAATGTGATCTTTAATATTAAAAGACACGACGATTGAATAATCCACAAAACGTTCTCTATTTGAACGTCTGAAAACTACTCCATTTCTGTTAGTTCTTTATGGATTTGGGTGATAACTGACAATTGTAAACACAAGTTGAGGTTTGTCTTTGGTAAGTTGAAAAGCTTACTGTCAAAGACAAACTCGAGTTTTGGTTAGAAAACTCAAGTTTGGACTTGACAGAGAGTAGCTCAATTTTTTAAAGTAAACAAAACTCCTGTTTGTATAGGCAAACTCGAGTTTGTGACATACAGAGAACACTCTAAGTTTTTCACACTAAGACAAACTTGAGTTTATAATTACAAACTTGAGTTTTGGTCTTACAGAGAGCTTCCAAAGTTTTAAACTTAAACAAACTCCAGTTTTAATAAGGAAACTCGAGTTTGTGCTAAATGAAGAGTTTTGTCAAGTATTTGTGAACTTGACCAAACTCGGGTTTAAGGTTTTCAAAACTCAAGTTTGGACTTAGCTGAGAGTCTCAATGCTTTCCATACTAAGCAAACTCCAGTTTGTTATGACAAACTCCAGTTTGCACTTGGCCATGAGTTTTTCAAGATTTCCAAAGTTTTGAGAAAACTCGAGTCTGTGATTGTAAACTCGAGTTTACCCTTGACAAAAAGATTTCATATTTTACTCACTTTAAGAAAACTCCAGTTGATTTTGAAAACTCCAATTTTCACTTGGCATAGATGTTCAAAGGTTTTCAACTTTAAATGAAAACTCAAGTTTATGCCAGGCAGAGAGCTTTGCTTATTTCAGTAATTTGAAAACTCAATTTTACATTTGGAAACTCTAGTTTTGAGCTTTTGGACTTAAACATGTTTTCACTATAAAAGTCCAAAACTCAAGTTTATTATTAATCAACTCGATTTTTGCTCTATGTTTCAAAATGTACTTTTAAACTCAAAACACGATATTCTTCTCTGAAAGAAGAAAACTCGAGTTAGGACTTGGAAACTTGAGTTTGTCTTCTAAGCATAGTTACAAACTCCAGTTTAGATAAACAAACTCAAGTTTGTGTTGCTGGTTTTGAAAATCAAATTGCTCGAATTTGTGAAGTCTTCCCATTTGATCTTAATACTTCTTATCATCACTCATTACTATTCCCAGCTATGTTTAATCAATTTGCTAATGAGTTTCAAATGGTTTAGAAAACTTTAAATGAAGATTTGAGAAAAATTAAAAGGCCGGTGATGTCAGCACATTAAATGCAAAGTTCAGAAAACTTGCATCATTTTGGATAATTATTCTACACACGTTGCAAAGGGATTAATATTTCCTTTCCACATCTAGTAGTTGCTCTTCCAACGGATTAAAAGTCAAGAAGTCAACCATAAACTTCTGTGCAACTGGATTAACCAAAGAATAGAGAGAGAAGAAGACCAAAGTTCTACCTAATCCTTGCTTAATGAGGCAACGTTCATATTGAAGATTACAACGGTCATTTAATGCTCTCTTTGTATAAATAGAGCTGCATTCAATTCTTCTCAACAACTAATCTGCTGAAAACAAAATTTCATTCAAGTTTCCAACTACTCTTTGAGTTTTCTTGTGTAAAGTATCTTTCGATACATTCTGTAATTCAGTAATTATTCTTATACACTCTTAGAGAGAATTCATTTATTGTAAATCATTTCATTGTAAGAATCTCAAGTCGTGGGACTTGGAGATTGGGATATTGATTGCAACATGTAAAGGGAAGTAAGTTCTAATGAGAGAATTACTCTAGAGTTACAGAGTGTGCAATCAATTGAGAGAGTGAAATCCCAGAGTGTCTGAGAACTGGACGTAGGTCAAGAGGTTGGACCGAACCAGTATAAATTTATTGTGTCTTGCTTTCCTTTCTCATACTTTGCTTAGCTCTGTTTTAGTATTCAAAAACAGAGTAATTGGTAAAGAATTTTAAAATCCCCAATTCACCCCCTCTTGGTGATTAGCTCCACTTTCAATTTCTTTACTTCCATTTTAACTTCTCAAAGCCAACTTCTAATTCAACAAAACATCTTAGACAAACACAAGAGAACTTCTTATTCATCATCTAGCAAAACACCAAAAGATGAACTCCTTCCGCCAACAAGCATTGAAGGTCTCATCCATGCAACCTACGAGCTCCATCATATGGTCTAGATTTACTTGCGAGAGCAAGGATGCTTGGACCAGACCTTAAAGGAACTTACTTCTCTCATTCACTCTTTGAATGAGAAAGCAGACAAGTTAATGAAGAATGAAGAATTTGATTCTTAAAACATCTCCGTAATTTTTTATTTTTAGTTTGTATATTTATTTTTGGCTCTTTTTTTTTTTTTTTTGTGTTGTTGTTGTTGTTGTTGTAAATGGTGGTTGCATAATCAACCACCAATATTTTTTTTTAATAAAAAGGTATATACATTACAATTATTAAGTAACAACTGCCATTTATTATAATACCATACAAATACATAACAGTTGTACTTTGTAACCATTATAAATAGTATCAAAAGAATGACGGTTCTTATGGTAACACCTTCATGAAACATTAGATGAACAAACAAACTAAATGGTCAAAACCTTTCCCCTTGCCCCATGCTTATGATAAGAATACTTTGTGCTTCTTCGTTCTTTGATAGTTTGCACGAGAAGCAAGTACCCTTCCATTACTCATGACTGCACGTGACTATTCCTCCACCTCCTTCCCCTCCTCCATACTGAGAATTTACAAAACTTTTCACTCATTCAAATTGAACAAATTGAAACAAAAGTTCCAAAATTCGTAGCGATGCATTATTTTTATTAATGTTATGATTTTATAATATCCCACTAAACACCTCACAAACAAATACTCGTATGTCCAAAATGAGATGGATTGATGGTTATTATTTTTTAGGTGATAGTTATTGTGAGAGTCCACCAGGAAAGACTTTAGAAGCTTAAGCTACTTCTACTAATATTAGTACTTACTTCTTTTTAGTATATACTAGATTATTGTATATTACTATATTATGGCTCAATTTGCATGCTCTAGTTTATTTTAAATAGTTTGATAAATAATAAATGATTTAATCAAATCCTTAATTAATTATTATTTTATAGAAAAATGGAGTGTGGGATAACCCCATCATCATTATTGAGCTTAGCACCTTCTTCACCTCCATTAGTACTCTCTCTCTCTCACTCACTCATATACAAGCTCTTTTGATTTGATTTCTTGTCTCATCATATGATTCACCTCAGAATAATTTATAATAGGGTCATATGATGATCGGTTTTTTATGAGAATGAATTAATAGATTTTTTTTTCTCAAAGAAATTAATAGATTAATGTACACTTTTAGAAAAAGGATTTTAGGGGAGAAGAATTTATTTATCACATTCATTGCATCTATTCATGGGACAAATCAGTCAAACATTGACCCATTCAATTGTATTTATTATTGTATTTCAGATCTCTCTTGTTCAAAATATAAGTCCCTAAGTCATTTTTAAGGAGCAATCAATGCTTAGTTATTAGGATTGTTCTGGTAATTAATACTTAAATGTGATTTTTTATTTTTCTCTCTCATTTTAAATTTCATTTAATATCAATAAATTTTAATATATATATATACATGTATATATATATATATATTTTTTTTTTCAATTTGAGATAAATTGAATGAGTTAACTGTCATTTCTTATTTCCTACAAATTAGTTTATGTGACTTATGTCATGGGGTGGAGGGAGTATAACACATTGATATTTTTAACAGCAATTATTATATATGCTTTATTTTTCAAAAATACTCTTTGTATAATGTTGTTCAATAAAATTGTCTAAAATTAAAATAAATACTACTATCTCCAGTCCTAATTATAGGAACACATTTATAGTGCAATTTGTACTATAAAAGTGTTCCTATAATTAAGACTGGAGGAAGTATAATAGATCTTATTAGAGAGATGATTTTCAACTTTTTTTTTCCTGGATGATAATTTCCAACTTCGATTTCAAAATAAAACATGAACTGCAAAATAAGTTGACCAATACATATGCATTAAAGTCTGAACATTGAATATGTTTTTTTTTAATAATTAATGAATATACATTGACTTCTTGGTCAACCTATTTAATACTCCCTCCAGTCCTCCAAAATATTTTTTAAAAAAACAATTAATGCATATGTATTAAATATTGAGAAGTTGATCACCTCACTTCAAATTTCATTATAATTAATGCATATGCATTGACTTTTTTAGGAGAAAATTGAAATGACCAAATAATCTAATTTAATACTCCCTCCAGTCCTTTTTATAAATGCTCAAAATTTGAATTACCTTGGTCCCTTATATAAGAGTTCGATATGTTGTTTGAATATTGAATAAGTTTTTTTTTGCCCTTAATTAATTATATAAATTGCATTAATTAAAATGTTTATGATACCTATGTTTAATATATTTCTCTCTCTTACTTTCCTTTCATAAATAATTAAGGGCATACTTTTAAAAAAGGTATATTTAAGACACACTTATTATTTTTAATTAAATTTAAGCACTATCTTAAAGTGCGTAATTATGTTATCAGTCTCTTATAAATAGGAGGGAAGGAGTATACGTTATACATTTTGAGAAAAAAAATCAAGAACCTATAGTAGATAATATTTATTGAGAAAGACCGTAAAAGTTGTAATTATTTAGAAAGACCAATTAAAAAAATAAAAATTTTAAAATACCAAAGTGTTCCTAATCAAACCTCCTACATTTTCTCTCACATTATATGTTTAAAACTAGGGGTTTAAACTTCTCATGTTGCATGAAAGGAAGAAGATTCCCACACACACATGAAATGGTGTGACCCACATATATGTATAATTAGCATTATATATGTGTATATGTGTGGATCTTGCCATTTCATGTGTGTGTGACATGAGAATACACTTCTCCAACAACATGAGAAGTGTTTTTCCCTTAAAACTAATATGAATTTCAAAATTTAATTAAACTAAACACAATTTCTCTCATCATAGATATTTATAGAAAACAATAACACAAACATCTTTCAATTTAGTCAAAATTATAATTTTATTTTTAAAATTGACACAACTTTGATTGAAAAAATATATAATTTTAGGAAAAACACAAAAAATTTTATACTTTAGTATAAACATTAAAGAAAAGGAAAATTAGAATAAAGGACCTAGAGGAAAAGATATTTATGGAAAAGGACTATAAAAATTGATATTAAATAGAAGGACCAAATATAAAAATTAAAAAAAAATAAAAGTACTAAAATGCCCCCAACAAAATCTCTTTCATTCTCTTCTACATTCTTTTCCCCATTCTATTTTTAAAACTAATACAAAATTCTAAGTTTCATCAATTAAACAATAGTTTTCTCCATTTTCATTTTTCACAAATTGAATATATATCTATGAAAAAAAAATTAGGCATTCTTCCATTTGGAAAAATTACAATTGTTTTTAAATCAAAAATATTTTAATCCGAGATGGAATTATATTTTAATAAAAGTCAAAGTCTTTTATAATTTATCATATATGTTAAAAACAGAAAGTTTGTATTATTTATTTTTGTTTTAGAAGCAATTTATGTGGGTCAAAAATTCATGTAATGTTAATAAACTAAAAAAAAAATCTAATTGACCTATTATATCCTTAAAAATATGAAATAAGTTTATTTTTTATTTTCATAAAAAGAGCTTAATTGATAATACATGAGGTTTGATTAGGGGTAATTTAATTAATTCAAACAGTGAAATTACCCTTAAATAATATATTCAAACATTTAGTTTTTATTTTTAACAGTATTTAATTAAATAATATATTGAAAAAAAAAGATATGATCATATCATGATAGACGGTTTAGTTATTTGTTAATTATAAATACAAAAGATAATACATGACGTTTGATTAGGGGCAATTTAGTAATTATAAATTTATATTATGATGTATGGTCCTTTGAAGTAATTACAATTTTAATGATTCTTTATAATAAATATTATTTTCTTTTGGTCCTTTATTTTAATTTTCCCTTAAAGAAATGTTTTATATATATATATATATATATATATATATATATATATATATATATATATATATATATATATATTAATAGGGTCATGTTCAACACGAGCGTGCATTCTAGTGTCACCAGACATTAACGCATTATTATATTTCAATTTTTGATACAATATAATAATGTTTTATTTTTGTTATTTAAGCCTATACAACTAGTTCTAATAAGATAAAAAATGCGTTTAATTTTCTATGTTGGTTGATAAAGTTTCTTTGATAGAGGTTTTTTTTTTTTTTCCTTTTCTTGATTTACATAGAAATCAAGAAAAACTTAATGATATAAAAGGGTTAAAGGGTCAATATCTATGTTACCAGTAATAATTAAATTATAAATGATAGGGTGTGAAATGCATTTATTTTTATTTTTTTGGTTGATAAATTTCCTTTGATAGAGCTTTTTTTACACTAATTTATATAAAATTATGTAACTCAGGAAAAAAAATAATGATATAAAAGGGTTAAAGAGCCAATATCTACCTTATGAGTAATAATTAAATGATAAAATAATATGATTATGTAGATATTAGTTAAGGTTAAAAAATGAAGATTTTGGCAGTAGTAAGTTTGGTGGAAAAAAAAATTAAATCACTTTCAGGGGCAATTTAGTATTTCTCAATTTATATTTTAGTCATTGATCTTTCTAAATAATTATAATTTTTACAGTCCTTTCCAATAAATATTATTCTATATAGGTCCTCCTATCTAATCCTCCCAAAAAAAAATCCCACATCTCCCTCTACATACAGAGGAGCATTTTATTAGACTCCTTGCAATCAACCACGTACGTCAAATGGAAGAATTGAGGAGATGAAAGAAAAGAAGCCAATAAGATAACAAACCAAGTAAAAACTTAAGTGTGAAAATTTCATCTCCTCCCTAAATTTTGATCACCTCACTTCAAAGTTAACGGCTGGCTAACAGCTAGCTAAAATTGTGTTGGGAAAATCCCCTTCAAGGCCTAATTTACCAAAATATTATCAAATTAAAAAGGCCCAAAGAAAAATAAGATATTACCTTTTTCTGGTATTATTTCAGAAAACATTGTACTGATATAGTTGTTAACGTGTACTGATATAGTTGTTAACGTGTACGGATTTAGTTGTTAAAATATAGTTATTAACGTCTACTGATTTAGTTGTTAATGTAATACTGATATAGTTGTTAATGTTTATGAAATACTACTAGAAAAGGCCCTATGACCTTTTTTGATATGTGGCTTCTTTTTAGGCATTTTTTGACGATTTCTTGGTTATTTGGGCTCTGAGGGGGATTTTCCCAATTGTGTTATGTTTATATATACAAAATTATAGACACATGGGCATACTCATATGTATGCATGTATTTTGTAAAATTTGATTTTTTTAAGTTAGATTCAAACAATTGAAACTTGTAACAACTAGCAACAACAAAAGTTAAAAAATAGCATTGAGAAATAGCCTAATACATTTATTGACCAATATAATTCTCAAAATACATTATTTTAAATTGTTACATTAATTGTTCTCATATTCTGTACTCCTAATTCTTAACGCATCCGGTTATGCATCCATCCACACAGCCATTAACTTCGTCTATAGCTGCAAAACAGAATTATATTACACAAAACAACAGAATATCAATAAAAGAATATTATAACCAAGTTGTTACTCCATCTTGTCCTTGATATATAACTTATTTAGATAATTGATTTTAGTCATAAATATAAGACGTATTTTTTTTATATTTGTCAATCTTTTGTTGATTTACGTACTCCTATTTGATACTTCCTAAACCATAATCAATAAGGAGGGGAAATGAAGAAATAAAAGAAGATGACTATGGTGTTTTAAAATATATATATATATATATATATATATATATATATATATATATATATATCATATTAACTAACTTAGCTAATTTCATTAATCTAATTAAATTAAGTAAATATTTCTTATATTAAGGACCGGACGGAGTATGTACTAAATTATTTGTATTGACATATTACTTTCTAATGAAATAATGGAGCATGTGAATATATATAACTGAGACTAAGTACTAAGCCAAGGGCTTTGTAGCTTAGTAGCATGAGAGCTCCCTTTAAATGGGAGGTCACAAGTTTAGTCACACAAGTAACATTAGACCATTAGTGCCTAGCCTCTTTATTCAAAAAGAAGAAAGAAAAGAAAGAGCAAGTGCTGAGAAATTAATTAGGAGAAGATATGTTACGTACTTAGGTCATTATTATCAGTGGTAGAGTTGATATTACTGCAAGACGAATGAACACAACCGAGGGAGCAAGAGTATTGGGTTGGAGTTGTGATTCTGGGATCAGAAGCTGTGCAATAGACTATGCAAGCAGCAGTACATAATACTGCACGAAAGAAAGGCTTTCCTGCTAAACATTTTGGCATACAAGATGCCATGCATACAACAAAACTTGATGGAGCTGCTTCACTTTGCGTTATTTCCAGATTTAACACTAACCAAGTCACAAATATTAAACTTATCATTTTCTTCGAATTCATCCCCTCCATTATCATACTTCTTTCTTGCTCAGTGCTTAAGTGATTTTAATTTCTGTGTGTGTGTTATGAGGTCCTGGGGATCTCTTGCCTCGCCCTATAGCTAGAATGGTTTATATAAATAGCCAACACCCAACAGTAAGTAAGTAACAGTTGAAATTGATGGTTAAAATTTATGATTATCCATTACTCCACTTTATGGTCTTTGGGAGTTAAGTCAACAGTTGAATTTGATGTTGAAATTTATGACTATCCATTACTCCACTTTGTGGTCTTTGGGAGTTTCGATGCCTTTAATTAGTACATGGCTCTGAATTCAATTTGTTTTAATGGCATTATGTGGGGATCAGTACAACTATTGATGGTGGCCAATATTGATTATTGAAATCAAGTTTAAGCAAACTCGTGACAGTGATATAATCTCGTGAATTCGAATCGTAAACTCATAAGAGTTTATTTTTATTATCAAATAGGTATTATTAGTGTAAATTAAATAATTAAAATATAAAAATAAATTAAAATTAAATCTATTAACATTCATCATTTATCACATTTAACAAAAAAAATTTAAATTTCTATAAAATTTATATATAAAGCCACTAAGTAAGACCAAATCAAAAAAGTTAACACGAGTTAAAGAGTAAGTTAACACAATTTTATAAGCTAGAAACGTAAAAACAGTAAATTAAGTGTATAAACTCGTAAGTTTAACTGATTGTAATGAGCACAAATTTATCAGTGACTCAATTCGTTTTTGTAAGGTAAAAACGTAAAAACGATAAATCAGAGAATCAACTCGTGAGTTTGACAACAATGTTCAGTACAATGCATTGTTATCCTCCCCAGTATCCATTACAAATAGTTAGAATATTCATAATATGGCATAATACTCCTCGTGTGTTTAGTATAAGAGTTAGATAATTAATTTATGGATATTAAGAAAGTTCGTTATTTGTAACAAATATGTGTTGGTTTCCATATAATACGCTTTTTAATTTTGTGCATTATAATTACTTTTGATGGAAACATCTTCTTATGTGCAATAATCTTGATACTTTGGGAACAAAATTATAAATTCCCGGGGGGGGAGTGGATTGAGGTATGATATTTATGATTAAAGTAAACCAGTGGCGGACCCACACTAGTGCTAGTGTGGGCAAGTGCAGACACAAATATTTTCATAACATATATATGTTTTGAAGGAATCCCCTATCAACTTACCTAAGTGTCTAATTGGTTATACCCCTACACACTATACACCTGGTCCCAGGTTCGAACCTTGCCACGCTCCCCCGTTTTTTTTTTTTTCGATTGTCATTGTTTACCGTCACCCCTCTCCAAATCGAGACCGTTGCAGTTTTTTTTTCCCTCATTTCCATTGTTCACCGTCGCCCTCCAAATCGTGCACCGTCGGCCATTCGCCCTTATGCACCGTCGCCCTCCAAATCGCAAAACCGTTCGCCCTTGTGCACCGTTGCCTCCAAATCGCGAATCCGTTCGCCCTTGTTCACAAAGCTCCAAATCGCGAATCTGAGGTAATTTACATTTATCTCTTGTTTCTCTATCTTCCAGCTCTTCCTCCATTAATTACAGTTGAACTCAAGTTGAAGGGTTCAATTAGCAATTCCTTTCTCCACAACTTCTTTGAGAATTGAGATATATAAAATTCCTTGTGACTAGGGATACTGACTTTGCTGATGACCTATTCTACTGCTTATCGCTCCTGATTAGGTCTATTGGCTAGATTATGAATTTACTGAAAGTATAGGCTTGATGTTGGATTTTAGCGTTTCAGCTGGATTTAAATGGATTTTTAGGGTTTCATTCTTTACAATCAATTAAGGTTGTTTCCATCTTGATGCATTCAACTAAAGATGGCAGTCTAGACTTCATTTATGAAATCTCTATTTTCTTTTTCTATGAAGCAAGAAGCGGCATTGGTAGTTTTCTCAAGTTATACTTAGTGATGGCAGAAGTAAATCTTATTTAAGGAATAAGAAATTTATTGAAATCCTAATTCTGAAGTATAAAAGGTGGTTGAGGATGATTAGAAGTATTAATTAACTAAAGTAGGTTTAAAAATCTTCTTTTCAGGTATTTTGATTTTTTCGGCTGTATTCATGACTGTGGATTTCTGCACTTTTATCTGCTGAACAGCAATGTCAGTTTAATTGTGATGATTAAAATTCTTGACAGAAAGTGATATGTATGTATCGTGTCACCCTTCCTTGATATAGAACTGCAGGGCTGATTATTCACAAGGAGCCTTTTATATAGCAAAAATTGCTTAACCTGAAGTGCACTGACCCTTTCTTTGTTGCATTGTCTGTTTACGTTAGATAACTTGATTGATTTGATTGTATTAGACTTGATCATTTTTGTTCTAGCTCTAGGGGACTGGCCAACTTGATATTTGATTAAAAAAAAAAATTCTTTACTTTTTCTGTGATTTGTTAATGAATGTCCATGTGAAACTTTTACAGTTGAACAATTTGGAACTTGCTGTTAATCTTGTAAAAAGGGGAAACCTTCCTGATGCAGAAGACCTGGTAACTTTATAATTTTATTTTGTTAATGTTGTTATGTTATACACTTGCCAATTTCTTATTTAACCAATTTCTTATTGTTTATATTCTTTTTGTTTTTTAATACGTTTAAAACTTTCTTTAAAAAAAATTTTCAGGAGCGCTGCCCTTGAACCCCCGAATTCCACTATTAATTGGTATCCACAAACCTAAAATCCTAGGTCCGCCACTAAAGTAAACCCCTTATCTTACTCATATATTTAGGACTGGAGGTAATATTATTTTAGAAGATATATATTATTTACTGTTGTAGAATCTTAGTTAATACCATAATTGGTTAATCATTCTAAGACCATATAAAAAGGGTCTTAGTTTATGGATTAGGTGTGTAGTAGGGAGTTTATTGGAGTGTTACGTTATTCCTCATGTTGTCACCCTATGGATTTGGAGTTTGTTCATCATGCTCGAGAAATGATTTATCAGTCTTCTTTCTTTTTTATGAAAAAAAGTTTAGGTGGGTTGAGTTTTAGAAGTTTATAAATCCTAGACTAGCAGTAAGCCCAATAGTTAGGTTCTTGTAATTAATGTTTAGTTGTAAAATATAAGGTATATGTGTTTTATCTCCACGAGCACCTAACACAAAGTTTTTTTTTTTTTTTTTGTGTGCAACAGTGGCTATAAGGTTAAGAAAGTAGAGCAAAGATCCCACCTGCCATTAATGGAATAGACATTGACTGTTAAACTTAAATGTTTGACTAACAGTGCTGACGAAAATGGAGTGAGTGAGGAACAAAATGGTGAGCTAGGGTTCATGTGATGGTTGAACCACGATCAATTGGGTAGAAATTGGTGACCTATGGTTTAACTAAAGATGAGAACGGAGGCTCACAGCGATGAGAACGGAGAAGATAAATCGAGTGAGTCAGGCGAAGGATATTTGCCAGGATATAGAAAGTGAGCATTTTGATTCAATAGGAAGGTGAAAAGTATACGAATGGGGAAAAAATTTCCGCAATCAATAAAATTTTGATGTCTATGATATGAAGAATTCATCGCGAGATTCCCAAAAAAAAAAAAAAGATTTTTCTGAGATAAACACATATTTGAAACTAGCGAGAAAAATCAACAAGCCTAATAGCTACGCTAAACAACAACCAAAAGCAATAGGCAAGAATACTATATACAAATGAAAAGAAATTACTGGGGAGAGATCAGAAATTCAGAATTTGAATCTCATTATCGAGTAAATAAGAAGCCCAAAAGACGTCGTCAATGGTCATTGACGCCAACTGGTCATCTTCAAAGCCGCTATCCTCTACCATCGTTGTTGCCATCGATTAACAGTGGGTTGGAAAAATTGATAGGCAATGAAGCAAAGGGATTATCGATAATGATAAGAGACTCTAAGGGTCTGTTTGGTTTGAGGGAATCAGAGGGGAAGGGAGAAGGATGGAGGGATTTTAGCCCCCTTTTCTTGTTTGGCTAATCATATTTTTTAGGAGGAAAAGGGAAATTTTTTAAAATTTTCCTCTCCCTCCCCTAAAAAATGTCACCCCCCAAATCCGACAGATTCAGAGGGATTATTGAAATTAGTGTGTCAGTCGAAAAAGAAGCCCCTGCAATTTTTTTATTATTCCTAAAATACCCTTATGCTATATTTGTCTTGTCCTTGCACTGTGTCTGACGCTATAATTCTCCGATCTGCAATAATTTGTGTTCTGCTTAGCCTTTCGTGTCAGTTCCTATTGCACCGACGGGAAATTCTCCACCTTACCTTTTTATTTATTTAAATTCTCTTTTCCTCTTCACCTTCGCCAAAACTCGAAGGAATCCAATTCTGTTCTTGACCAGGATTAGTGTTTCTTTTCTTTCTTTCTTTTTTTTTTTTTTTGCTTAGTGATCTTATTCCCTGTGTTGTATGGAGATGGAAGTGATGATTATTTCCCAGATGAACTATGCTGAAATAACTGAGCGATTTTTCTCTTTTGAGAAACCAAGCCAATTGAATCTGATCCATCTCCTCATCCTCTTCATTTCTAACCGTTTTTAAAAATAAATTATCGATTTACTTTTTAAACAATATTAATTTCGTTCTTTCTCTCTCTATGCTGTGTGTATATTGCTATCAATTTGATCTGGCATACTGTACTTAGGAAGTTTAATTTTGATTTTCAATAAATAAATAAATATATGTGTGTTACAAATTTATTTATAATTAAACGTTATTATACATTTAATAAAGTGAGGAAAAAATCGCTTCTAACAGAAGTAAAGTTGTCCATGTGAAGATAATTTCTTTCCCCTTATCTCTTAAATCAAATAAGGTAACATTAAAATCTCTTTTATAATACAAGGATAAATTTGCTAATATTAAAAATATTTTCCTCCCCTCCCCTCTTAAACCAAACAAGGTAACATTAAAATCTTTCCCTTCCCCTTTCTTCTGATCAATCCAAACAAGGTAATATTAGAATCCTTCCCCTCCCCTCCCCTCCCCTCCCCTCCCCTGCATTGAACCAAACAGACCCTAAGGCTCTGCATGGTTTGAGGAGGGGAGGGGAGAGAAAAGAAAGGGAAAGAAAAGTTATTTGTGGTGAGGCCCATATGAGTTTTCCCCTCTTTAAATTTTTTCCCTCCATTTTCCCTCCCCTCCTCTCCCCTCCCTCACCCTCAAACCAAACAGAGTCTAAGTCTCAGAGAATGAATTGGTGAGATGTCAAAGCGAGGTATATTTGAGTTTTGAGAACTTTTTTTTGCCAGGTGATTCCCATTTTTCGTGACAAATATCCTTGGTAAACACCTGGCAAATTTAACTTGTCTCCAAGAGATGTTTGTTCCATTAATGACCACTTTCTATTGCAAAAAAAAAAAAAAATCCTTAATGTTAAATACTCCTAAGGATAAAGCACATGTACATTTTTACACTTTAACCCTCATATACATTCATAACAATATGTTTGGGTTCTTACTTAGTTTATGTTTAAGTGTTCGGCCAGTTGGGTCTATCCTAGGGTTGATCATATTGTCCACCGGTCTAGGTAACCTGATCCGGTCTAACCCGGTCCAGTGCTATTCTTTTCGGATTGGACCAGACCTCGGGTCAGAGGATCAGTCCACTTGGTCTGGTCCAGTCTGACCCGACTATTTTTTTCACCCCTAATTGTCAATCTCTCCAACTCCCATCACTATCTTTCTTCTACATCGCCCCCCTGTAAAGGCTGTAATATTCCTTCTTTCTCTCTTTAAAATACTTATTATTCTTCTTCTTTCCTAGCCCCACTTCCCATTATCTTTTTGACTTTTCCCCTAGAATCCACGCCAATCTCTCCAACTCCGACTCTCTGACTTTTCCTCCCTCCCCAAGCTTTTCCCCATTCTCTACTTCCAGAAAAGTGTATGAATGAAGTTTCAGCAGAGGCAATAAAAGATCGTCAATAAAAATAAACAATGGAACCGAAGATCAGATGAAGTTTCAACAGGTTTCAGCAGAGGCAATCAAAAATCAACATCGGCATTAAACAAATGGGATGAAGAGGAGGAGATCCGACGATTATCACGGTCAGGCAAGGAGATCCGGTGAGATCAACAGCGATGGAAAGAAAAGAAGAACAGATCAGACAACGAGATCGGCAAGATCTGAACGCAAAAGAACAACATATATATGCAGAGGAGAGGAGGTAGCTCACGGATGACTTGATTTGTTCGGTCTTGTCTTGGGATTCGGTTTCCTCCGACGCTCCCAGCATAAAAATGTCAAGTGCTCCGGCGATTACTGCTTTTCTCCTCCAGCATATATATTCGAACCCTACTTCACCTCCGCCATCGACACCAATAACGATCAGAGTTTTTTTTTTTATTTGTTAATTGATATTTATTTGTTCCTTGTGGTTTTCACTATCAGAGTTTTTTTTTTGTTGATAAATTCAATTCATATGCTTGGACTGGACTGCCTGGACTGGTCCAGGTAGTCCCCTGGACCAGTTTGGTCCAGCCCGAAAACATACCTAGACCAGACCTCGGGTAGAGGCCAGACCCGGTCTAGTCTGGTCCATGATCAAGCCTAGTCTATCCTGTGTATAAATACTAGACTGGTTGTATATTTCTACCCCTTCAATAATATTGTATTATTCAGAGAAAATGGGCTTTGTTGATTTACTTGCTACTAGAGCCATGTATCAAGGTCCAGCGAATCGGGTCATCGGTAGTCCGACCCATCGCCCAAACGGGTTCAGATTCTGTCAGGTGTTTCACCTTCTCTCTTCAGGTTCTGAGTTTCTTTCCTCGGATTCTCGAGTATTCTTCTTTCTCACCGAGGAAATACCAGACAAACCGTTCGATTCCTCTGCTCTCTGGTAAAGAAGATGATTTCTCTTGTTCTATGTGGTTCGTAATTGTTCGATCGCTCTTCATCACGCTTTCACTGTCCTGATTTATACACAAAGATACACGTTCTTGTTGTCGGTGGTTCTTGATTGGTCGATTACCCTTCAAAGTGCCATCGCCGCCCTGGTTTTGTGCTCAAGGTACATATTCTTGCCTTCTTCGTCCTGATTTGTGCTCAAATTAAGGATACACATTCTTGTCTTTCAGTGTTTCCACTCTCCTTTTAATTCTTCAACATGACTGATTCAGAGACGAATCCCTTCTAGTCCTTGCATTATAATCATCCCCTCTATCTACATCCAGCGGACACGCAAGCTACAACTCTTGTATATTAGATTCTTACTGGGTCAGAAAGTTATTCTACATGGTATCGGGCAATGAAGGTTGCTCTTCATGGAAAGAATAAACTTGGTTTCATAGAGGAGACCTGCACCCACGAAAACAGGACGACAAGCTGAAGGAACTTTTTTGGGATCATTACAATTCGGTAGTGCTTTCTTGGTTGGTAAATTTGGTTGATAAGCCAATTGCCTCTGTATGGTTTTCTCTCTTAATGTCCATCTTGTCTAGCTAGACTTAAGAGAGCTTTTTGATAAGATAGACAATGCCAAGACTTTTTCTCTTCACCCATCTATAAATTTAATCTCTAAGACTATGTTTGCGAGTTCTATTATGAAGGGAAAGAAAAGGGAAAGGAGGGTTTTGGTAGTCCTTTCCCTTGTTTACGAGTTTTAAAAATAGGAGGGGAGGGAATCAAGGAGTTTTACAAATCCTCAAAAACCCTCCTCCTTTTATAAAATAAAGTTCCCCCAATATGGGGGGTTTTAAGATGAACAATAGGTTAATTACTTTTTTACCCCGTTCACTACTACTACCACCACCACCACCCTACCCCACCCCACCCCACCACCATCGTCGGTCGGCCACTGCGACCTCCACCACCGTCGGCCGGCCACCACCACCACTGGCCACCTCCACCACCGTCGGCTGGCCACCACCACCGCCGGCCGGCCGGCCTCCACCACCACTGCCGGCCGGCCACCACCACCACTGCAGGCTGGCCACCACCACCGGCTTGACCGGCCGGTGCGGTGGTGGTGGCCATCCGGTGTTGGTGGCCTGGCGGGGTGAAGGGGATTTTATTTATTTAAAACTAGGGGCAAAAGGGTAATTTCACCCGAATTTGTATATCCCTTATAGGTCCTTAGTACTTTATAGTCTTTTTGCAAATTCAACGGACTTTTGGGGATTTTGCATATTCAAAAGGTATTTATTTGGAATTTTCCCATAATTATATTAATTATTAAAGAAAAGGACAAAATGGTAAAAGTATTTCATTAATCCTCCATCTTCCTCCCTTACTATTTTTTTAACTCATAAATAAGGGGAGGAGATATCTTCCATTTCCCTTCCTTCCCCTCCCCTCCTTTCTCCTTGTATCCCTTTCCTTCCCTTCCCCTCCAAACTCGCGAACATAGCCAGGAACCACATTTGTATCTGTGTGTGTCCGTATGTATATATTGATTTTGTAGAAGTTGGAGCTTGCACTCTGCTACTAGGTTTATGAATATAAAATAAAATTTCGGATAGGTTATTTTGCCTACTCCTCTCCATACAATTAAATTATAATTTCATCTAAGATATGAGGGATAAAATAAACTTTTTTACCTTTTTCACTCTACCACCTCCCTCCCTCCCCTGTTATAGAATTGTTTTTTTCTTTTTTCTTTGGAATGATGGGTGCTATGCACATCATTGGACTACGGGTGACTTGCTCAACCCCAAGGTTCTTATATATATATATTACTGAATATACAAATATATAGATTGTTATTGTGTTATGTGCTTTTGCTTTTTTGGGGCATAATTGGATATAAGGACTAAAAGGATAAGTTGTTGGTAGTAACAAGACTTAATTACTCGCATTTTGCGTGTATTAAGAGCAGCATCTTCATCACTGTTATTATAAAGACATATAAATGAACCCAAAAAAAAAAAAAAATCTAAGCTAATAGGCTCACAAAGATATTCCAATATGACAGTTTAAATCATGTGTGACTTATTACCAACATGCATTAGAAAATTACCAGCTTATGTAAATACAAGTATTTAGATACCAAAATATTGTTGAACTCTCAAAATTAAAACATAAAAAGTATGATAACTGTTACACAACCTTTAATGGCTTCCTTCACTTAAGATTTCATAACCATTTAGTCTAACCAAGTAGCCTTTACCATGGGTGAGGACTTCATTGTTGAGGCAGAAATAAGATCTTAAACGAATAGCTAAAATGTTAGCCCTTATAAAAATAAAATGAAGAAATAAGGGAAGAGAAAAAATTTTGGTGAGGAAGAGTTATACTTACAAGAGACCCACAACGCACCATTATTGAACCCTCATTCACTGACACCAACATGAACACTATCAAACATTTATTGCTGTAAAAGAATGCAAAAAAATCATTCTCTCTGGCATAGAGACTCATACGAACATATCACAAAATACATTGAATGAATAGCAATGAAGGAAAAATGCCATACATGTGGCCACAACACCAAGCTCCATAACCATAAAAATGGATGAAAAATCAAAAAATGCAAACTTAAAGATGACTATGTTCTAACTCACAAATATATGATGTGAAAAAACACATATTAGAGAACAAATGCCAAAAACTAGTAGTCTCACTGTAGAGAGATACCTTAGAGATCCAAGAGTTGGACGAAAGGCGACTGACAAGCTAGAGCTAGAGCAATGGTGACAGGTTTCATGGAAATGAGAGGCGGTGTGGTTATTGTTCATGGGTAGTGTTTTAGGTGATTTTATATTGACAAAACTTTGATATATAAAAAAAGGATTGGAAGGATTTAAATTTGAAATTTGGTATCAAAATCAGAATACGAGGAAGGGAGGAGGAGATATGTGGGAACTGAAAGATTCTTGGAATGGAGATACCCATTATGGTGCATCTTGAAAGTTGTAATCTGGAAAGTTAAATAAATTAATGGATTAAAGGGTTTAAATGCCCTAGAAGTTTTTACTGGTAATTGGGCATCTGGAAGTTTTCCAAGGAGTAAATGTGCACTAGAAGTTTAAAACATAGGGCAATATTGCCCCTTTGTTAACTAGCCCTAAGATCAATATTTGTTGACAAAATATGCAAATGTGACATCCACTTCACCCGTTTTTTGTCCACATCATTCATCATATTTTTCTGTAGGAATTTTTTAGCTTTTTTAATCACCCCAAATCACCCAAGTGAGTCTTATATCAAGAACTGGAGGCATTATAGGAGAGGATTTTGTTAGTTCTCTGATGGTTTTGATGATTGTCAACAACTACAAACAATTAAAGAGGTTTTGCTCTTAAGTGTCAAAACTCTGTTTAAGAGCAAACCTCGAGGTTGGTTTTGTAACCTCGAGGTTTGGCCTTACAGATGCTTTAAGAATCAAGTGTTTTGATGTCACAAAACTTGGTTTCACAAAAACTATGTGAAACCTCGAGGTTGGAAAGTCAACCTCGCGGTTCAGACCTTCTTGAAAGCCCCAAGTTTTTGCATTAACACTTGCAACCTCGAGTATGGAAAGCTAACCTCGAGTTTTGACTTATCCAGAGAAGTCATGGTTTTCAACAAGCTTGAAAACCTCGAGGTCCATATTGCAACCTCGAGGTTGGCCACTTTATTTTGAAACTTAAATTTGAAGAAAAACTTGTTGACCTCGAGTATGGTATTTCAACCTCGAGTATTGTGACATACAGAAAGCAAACTGGTTTTCAAAGCATTGAAAACCTCGAGGTTAAGATTGCAACCTCGAGGTTGAGCCTTATGTCTTAAACTGAACTTTGCTTTATCAAATACCAACCTCGAGTATGGATTTTCAACCTCGAGGTTGTCGGGCTCCAGTGAAAAATGAAGTTTTTGAGACAAGCTTCAAACCTCGAGGTTACTATTGGAACCTCAAGGTTTGTGAGTTACTAAGTTTTGCCAGAAGGTTTCTGTTTAAGAGAAACCTCGAGGTTCATATCTCAACCTCGAGGTTACATGTTTTAAAAAAAAAGATTTGCCTAAAACCTTCAAGTAAACCTCGAGGTTAGATGAACTAGCCTCAAGGTTTGTGACCGTTGGTGCATTTTCAAATTCGTGAAATCTGCTATATATTGCTGTTTGATCTAATTGCTTTCATATATCATTCCCTCATGTTCCCAGATATGACTAATAAAGTTTGTTGAGTGTTTTCAGTCATTATAGATCAAGATTATTGAGGATATGTGATAAAAAGCAAAAAGGTGAACAGTACATTTAATGCACCTGCACAATCTCACCTACTTTCAGCTAATCCATCTGAGCACGCCTAATGAACATTAAAGGAAGCTTACTACATCAAGTAAAGTCAATTCCAACGGGCAGAAACTCAGAGAGCCACATCAGACTTCATTAAGACTTGGATTAGCAGAAGTTTAGAGAGAGAAGATGACCAGACTTAGTGCAAATCATCTACAACGGCTAGAATCATCTTACAACGGTCATTTAATGTCCTCTACCTATAAATAGAGAGCATTAACTTCATCTCCAGCTGATACACCAACCAAGAGCGAAAATTTATTGTATTCATAGTGTTCAGCTTTCCTCTGTAATAGTGTCTTTAAGACATTTTGATCTTCAGTGTTTATCATATCTACTCTGTGAGAGAGTTTTTCACTTGAAAATCATTCATTGATTGATACAACTACAAGTCAGGGGACTTGGTAGTTGGGGTGTATTGATTACAACTTGTAAGGGGGAGTGTGTTCTAGTGAGAGAACAACTCTTGGTACAGAGTGTGTAATCAATTTCATTGAGTTAGTGGATTGAAAATCCCAAGTGAGGCTTGGGGACTGGATGTAGGTCAGAGAGAGGACCGAACCAGTATAAATTGCATTGTGTCAAGCTTCTTCTCCCTACTCCTCTGTTTTGCTCTGTTTTAAGTGCTCAAAAACAGACCAAGTTTCGAAAATTTTGAAGATACCCAATTCACCCCCCCTCTTGGGTATCAAGCTCCTGTTTTCATATTTGAGTTTGTTTTTTAAAGAAAAAATCCTACTAAAAAATCTAACGACTAACATGAACAAAAAAAGGTGAGGTGGATGCCACAAAAGCATGTCATCTCTACATATTTGGTAAACAAACGTTGACTTAGAGCTGATTAACGAAGGGGCAATATTGACCTATTTTTTAAACTTTCAGGGTATATTTGCTCCCTCAAAAACTTCCAAATACCAAACGCCCATATGCAAAAATTTTGAGAGTATTTAAGCCCTTTAATTCTAAATTAATTAATAAATAATAAATTTAAAAACATATTTAATTTAACATATTCACATCCAATTAGCCTTTTCTATTGATATTTAAAAATTGAAAAATTGAAATTCAAATATGAGAAGTCTACAGACTAACAAGGAAAATAAAAACTCATTAATAACCCATTTAATAACGTTGCTGATAAAGATGACCCAAAGATATTAGTTGACATGGACCAATCATTTAAATTAATGATGCCACATAAGGTGATTATTAGGAATAATTACTGTTCAACTACCACTTTTAGGGGATGTTTGGATTGAGGGGAGGGGAGGGGAGGGAAAGTGGAGAGATAAAACTTTTCTCTCATATTTACAAAATTGCCCATAGATAATTTCCAATATTTCTAAAATATACTTACAATAAAAAATAATATTCCCTTCATTAATGGCAAAATGGTAAATGTCCTTCCAAAAAAATTTTCCCTCCCCTCCCCTTCCCTCATACCAAACATACCCTTAGAGAATTATATTTTATTGGTTCATAGATAAAAATCTTAAATTTCCAAAATTTCTATGCAAGCCCAAGATTTTCCCCTCAAAAGTAGTAATTAAAATGCCTATTGTATTTAACCAAAAAAAAAAATGCCTATTGTATTCATATTTAAAAAAAAAAATGCCTATTTTATGCCCAAAACTTGTCATCTGTGGCCCAAAGACGAGGAAACAGAAGCAAACCCAAGAGCATGTGGCTGCCCCAAGACTAACTTACCTTGATCTCGTATGCTCAGTCAAAGCCCAATGTTTAATTTGGTCCACAGCCACAGATCTGAAACTTTAGGATCTCTACCTCCCTCACAGCTCACCTAGATCCACAAAAGAAGGAACAAACTCATCTGACTCCAAGCTATAAACAGGGGCGGATCCGGATTTGAAAATAGTGGGCGAAAATTACATAATAGAACTTAAGGGAGTTAGTATTTGAAATTAGGGGTGAAAATTACAGAATTGGACCCAAAATTCTAAAAAATTATGTTTCACCCTCATATATATTACAATATTTTCAGTTTAGTCCCTCTATAATACTTCTTAATAATAAGGACTAAATTGAAAATGTAAAAAATTTTATATGACTAAATCATAATTTTCTATACTTTTGAGTAAAATTCTGTAATTTTAGGGGGGCGGGGGCCACCCTTAGTCCCCCTAATTCCGCCCCGGCTATAAATAGGTGCCACCATATACTTAGAACATACAAGGTACTACACCCATGCTTGCTCACTTTTTTACATTGTATTCAACATAATTGGAGCTCTATCATTTTTGCTTCTTTATTTACTGTCATGTACCCAAATAAAGATCAATAATACAACCCTGCTTTATTTTCTTATTCTTTCTTCTCATAACAATTTCCTATCTTGTTAATTAATCTCTCCATTATTAGTACCCTTCTTCACAAAATTTCCTTCTTGCAAATTATTGCACAAACAATTTAGCGCCATCTATTATGGGTGTTCATGGGTAGGGCTGAGCAGGGTGAGACCCTTGCCTGATACCCTGCCCAAAAGATCATTAAGCTATAAAATGAAGCCTAGTGCTCAGCCTTGCCCAATGAAAGTCCTAAAATTTTTGGACAGGGCAATAATGGGCTGGGCAGGGCGACCCTTACCTGCCCAAATGACGATCCCCTACCATACCCTATGTGAAAAAATTGCTTTAGTAAAAACAGCTTCAATCATACCTAACAAACAATATTGCAAAATTCAAATGAAATACATAATTTTACACTTCAGAATATTCAAATATAAGTCTAGAACTTAAGTCTTGAAATTAAAAAGACAATCATATTTCTTAGGTTATATATAATTTTCTAAAAAATATATAATACAATCCTATAAAAAAAAATAAAAATATATAATACTTTTTTATTCTATTAAAAAAATAAAAAAAAAATATGATAACTACTGGCAGGGCCAAATGGGCAGGACGGCATACCATGCCCAATGCCCAGCCCAGCCCGCAAAAATGCTTTGCCCAGCCTAGTTTGGACTGCTTTTCTTTGGGTTGGGCAGGACGATCTTTTAATTGGGTGACCGAAAATGAATCTCCAAGGAATTATCTTGCTCTTACTCATTTTAGATCATTTACCATGATAGACGTACCTCCCATGGGAGACAAACCTACCAACTTTTAGGGAAGTCTAGATGAAATATCTGCCCTAATACAAGAACCGACTCAGCAAATCAGCTCAAGCTAGCTTTGGTCGCACAATAGCAAGAACAACTCCAATACATGAGTGGTCAATGCTTTAAGAGAGCAACTGGCTTCACGCTCCTTGCTCGTCACCCGTCCCCCAAGGCGGTTCTAGACTATTATCATCCCACACATGCCATTATTGGAGACCCCCACAACGAACCAACCAAGGGCGGTAGGTAACAAAACCACGACTAAAAATAAGACTGACAAACCTCATGGCACAAGTACCTAGAGCATACCAACCATACTAGCTGGTGAGATAGAAAGAAAAATGGATTAACCTGCTACAAACCACTTACCAAGCTCTAGAACATAGGACGATGGGAGATGGAACCAAAGGTTTAAGGCACTAGAAGCAATGACACTCCATCTACCAGGAGTCCCATCGTTGATTAAAAAGAGCGACCCTAATAGCTTTGTTGATCCGCTATTTACAGATGACATAGCATTGGTGGAAATGCTAAGAAAGTTCACATTCCCAAACGGATGACTCTATGATGGCTCTCGGATGAACATTTGGCCCAATATTGATAAAGAATGCATATTGTAGTGATTATGGGTAAGTATTCGGTTTTCGGTTCGGTTTTTCAGAAAAAAAAAAAATGAAATATACACATTCTCAACACCGAACCAAAATCGAAGTGGGAAAAAAACCGAACCGAATTAACCGAAATATTTCGGTTTACAATTAATTCAGTTTTTGGGCTTCAGTTGGACCTTAGTGAAAAGACCCTTTCTTACAAATAACAATTAACCATAATATCTTCTTAAAGTTGAATTAGCATGTAATTATAGAAAACCTTTTTCTTTCCAATACACGCACCTTGGGTTCAGGGCACAACGCTCGCCCACAAACCAAGAGTCTAGAGCACAAGTTTCGCCCACAAACCCACAACAAAAAAAAAAAAATCCATAACTCAGGGCACAATTATTGAACAAGAGATCTAATAGCCCATGAGTTTTACAACACTAACCCACAATAAAGGGTCTGCACAAAACAGTTATCACAAAAGTTATAATTGCGGATTCACTATGATATGATGATGTATAAAATAAGACCTTTGGAAAATCAACAATCATTCAAAATAGTCAATGTAGTATCTCAAAAATATGAGGGCCCTATGATGGCAATATATAAACCAATACAACTCTAGTACCACAAAGAGGCCTACAAGTTCCACGACGTCTATGCCTCTAGCTACTTCCCTTGTCCTCTAATAGGGTTAGAGGTCTCGTCTGAAAAAATAATAATAATGATGGGGTGAGACATAAAGTCCCCGTAACCGAAATTAATTTATCAAATATGCAGGAAAGGATTGCAAGTCAGAGAAGCAAGTTTATTAACATAATTATAATATCAATATTAATTAAATTAAAAATCCACAATAATCAACATATATATTCATTTATATAAAACCTTTCACAAAATAATTCTCGACTTGGTTACCAAAAAGGGTTCCAAAACATCATAATTTATTTTCCAACATTTAGCGAAAGATCTCACATATATTTCAGACAACATTGATGCATAGATCATCCTCAACAGAGTCGAGGACACAGCTTCATCCCACAAACTCGGAGTCCAAGGCACAAATACCGCCTACAAACTCGGAGTCCAGGGTACAATTTCTGTCCACCAATCCTTACAGCACATCCATTCTCGTCAATACAAAAATATACAATTCCAAATCCACTTTCTATAAGTGTAATAAATCCCCAAATAGTTAATATATATATACATATATATAATTGACAATAATTAAAACAATCCCCACTCATCCATCCTGCTCCTCCTTATTTCCTCGTGGACGTGGATCAGCCTATCAGTGCTAGTATACCCGGCCAAGGTTAGCTAGTCACTTCAAGAATACTGTCCCCCTCCCATGTTACCACCTAGGGGTCCAGGGTACAAAATTTTTCCCACAAACCCATCACCAATATACCCTAACAGGGAGGTGTCCGCTCAAAACACTCAACTCGAATTCCGGGTCAGGAATGAGAGAGTCGATGAGCACAATTTCACCCTCAATCTCTTCCACACAACCCAATATATCCCAACAGGAAAAATAATATAATACTAAAATTTTCAACAACATTTTATTAAATTATTATTCCACACACATCACCTCACAACAAACATTATAACTATCACAACAATAATAATCCCAATCATAATAGTCACTTAAATACATAGATTGGAAAATACACTGCTTCACTGAATTAATTTCATATTCAAACATACATAAAATTTTTCAAAACGCATACAAGTAATATATATAAAAGTAAGACTTAGAAAAATACCTCACAGTCCAAAACAAGCATATAAAATAAATTAACCCCGGTTACCTCAATTTCAAGCTTAACCTTAACTTGAGGAGCACAACCCGCACAATCGTCACTTACAAAAAGGCTCTACATTATCACAATTAAAACTTATAATTTCCTATAACAAAAAAATAAAAAATTCAAATAATAATAATAATAATTATAATTATCACTATTTATTTATTTTTATTATTATTATAACTATTATTTTTTATACATATAGCGTCATATATAAACAGAAGCAGTAAGTTTTTGGTTCATCGGCTACTGATCATCAAAACCTGGATTATGCTTATAAATGTAATGTATCTCTTACTTGCCATGGTTTATGGTATAGATATATTTATATACCATACATATATAGCAACGTTTCTGTGTTTGCTTTCCCTGTGTACCTATGTATTAGCAAAGTTTTGTCTTATATATATATTTATAAAAATGTGTGGAGCAGTAAATCTATGCTTATACGTTTATATTTAAGTAGCAAAACTCATCCTCTTTTCTTTCCAAATTCAACGGTATACACACACAAACTCTTTTATATATATATATATATATAACTTCTTCACACACACACACACACACACATATATATATATATTTTTGTTTTTAAGCATGCAGTAGCAATGTATCCACCCCCATGATTATATATAAATATATAGGTACAATGATTCTCATATTATTTCCCACAACAGACCCACGCATAGACTTAAATAAACATTACTCAAGTTTTTCCTATTCCTTCTTTTGCAGCCATGACAATTTATCTATATATAAAGTAAACTTTTCTCATGCAGTAACCACATATATGATCAGTGAAAGGAAACAACTTAAAATGCTAATGCAAGCTAGACTAGCCCCCTTTTTTTTTTTTCTTATAGCAGTGAAACCATATGGCTTATTCCTACGCTCAAAATTTACGTCAGAAGTATTGAAAACAAGCAGGAAGGAAGTTTAACCATTACCTTTAGCTAGCTTCTATTTTACACGGTTGAACTCTCTACCTCACACTATCACCATCACCTCTGTTTTGAGAGTTTAAAACAGAGCAGCAAGAAGTGAGACTCTTTCACTCTCTCTTTGACTCCCTCTTGGCTCTTTCTCTGTTTCGTTTTTTTTTTTTTTTTGCATGAGAGTCAAGGAGCAACAACATATATAAGGACCTAAGGGTCCAGATCGATCAGCACAGACCAAGGGAAAAAGAAGGACTGTTGGGGGTATGGTGTGGACGTTGGGCTTGAGAAGTATGGTGGAGGGGTCTGTGTTGCTGATACAAAAGGCATGGGTGTTGCGTGTACAGTGAAAACTGAGTTTTCTTTCCAGCGCTGTAATCCCGTGGCGTGATCTGGCTCACTCAATTGACTCTGCTGGTGCTAGTTCAAATTAATGATGAATAGCACGTGAGGATAGAATGGTGGGGGGTTCATTGGATAAGTAATTGGGTTGTTTAAATCATTGGGCTGAAGAATAATTCCATTGTGTATGGGCTTGGTTTGTATGAGAATGGCAATTGAATATTGAAGAAGCCATGCATTACTGTGACATGTTTCGGCTGGACGTATGCTTATTGTTACTTCTGGGCCAATTAGATGAAGAATGAAAATGAGTAATGGGCTTTGTTGCTTTGTGCGTTGGCCTATGCAGTGATTTCCTATTCTCTATTTCTTTTATATTGTTGGGCCGAGAATGGGGTATTAAGTTGGAAGAGCATAGGTGTTTGGCACATATAAGGGACATATAGGCCTAAATGCAATGGACCTTTTAAAAAAACAAAATGCATAAGCTGTTTTTAACCCATCAAGTATAAATTCCAAAATTTTAGGCATAAATTGTTCCTTATTGATTATTCTTTTCTTATAATAAATTGATTAAGGGAAAAATAAGCCTAAATTCCTAATAATCATTCTCATAATTATTTTAGGCCAAAATTTCGTAATAAACACTTTTATCATATATATTTATTTTATAATTATACTTAGATCCTAGAATTAAAAATTAGGATGTTACACTTAGTGTGGGCCTTCTTGTCTTCTTTTTATTATTATTTTTTTTGCTAAATCAATCTATAATATTGAGCCTGAAGACATTCTCTCTCGCTTCGTAAACCCTAGCAGTCGCGGTGCCAACGCTCCCTCCTCAAATCCTGTCTTCTGTCTCGCCGGCGGCGAGCCTCCTCTCATACCACATCCGCAATAAAAGTACGGATCGAACCTCGAGAAGTCAGGACAGGTGAGGTTTTAGGCCGGAACAGAGATATAAAGCAGCGACCGTCTGTCTTCCTCGGCGTTGGCTCTCCTCTGGTGTCCGGTCTCATCGCCTCTCCAGCTCCGGCGTTCCTCTGTTTTCTGGTTGCAGCGGTGGTCTTCTCCCATCTCTGGCGGTGGGAGCTTTTGTCTGGAAGTCTTCCTCGACGACGGATTTCTACGCGACGGTGCTTTCCAGTTCAACGGTGGTCGCCGGCGGAGGGGATGTCTTTCCTATTCCCTTTTTCCTATTTTTTGATTATGTTTCCTTTTTCCTGTTTTTAGATTATGTTCCCTATTTTCTGTTTTTTGATTATGCTCCCTGTTTCCTATTTTTCGATTATGTTCTTGTTCCTGTCTTTATTGTTGTATGCTTGTGTGTTCCCTCTGATGTGGTTAGCGATTTGAGGGTTTGTGGTGGTGTTTTTGTAGTGATTTGGATTTGTAATTTTGGGGGAAGGGTTTTTCCGGTGGTCGATACTGCGTTGTGCCTTACATATGTGAGGATCATTGGTAGGATTGTTAGATGGTGGTAGATCCAAATTACTAGTGTTAGCCAAAATTTGTTTGGGAGATGGTTGACATCACCAGATTTGCTTCAATGGAGGAGCAAAAGTATTTTTCAAGATTTCAGTGGTCTTTCTTTTTCTGAGGTTGGGTTTTCTCTATCATGTTCCCTAAGTCAGGGAATTTATATAGCTGATCTATGTGCAGCTTATTCTTATAAGGAGGTGTGCCCGATCGGGCGGGTTTCACAACCAACACCTCCTTTCACGTCACTTCTAACCTTGGATGTTCAAGAAGCTGTTGGAGTTCTTGATGGTGCTTTTATTCTCTTATATTTTGTGGTGATTAGCTTTCCTTACATTTGTTTTGGTTTTGTTGTATTTTTCAGTTTTCTTGTTCTAGTTTGTTTTCTCAGTGTAATCGTCTTGTTCTATTGTAATTGTTATTGTTTTTTTTTTTTGATACAGAAAAGTTTTGGAGGGGTTCGGCATCAGTCCCCCACCAAGGCCAGGGCACGACCCCAGGCTCTATGAGCACTTACTGGGGACTTATGAGATCGCCTACCAAAGGAGTCCCAGCGACGGCAGAGGGGATCGAACCCACGACCCAAGGGCCTAGTCCTAGATCCCTTACCATCTATGCCAACTCTCATTGGCAACTTTTATTGTTAGTATTAATATAAATTTCCTTTCGACAAAAAAAAAAAATCTACAATATTGACTTGGCTATAATATACTTTTTTTTTTTGGAAAGAAAAGTGGGGCGAAAGCCCAAAGCAACTACAAGTAACAATCTAACATAGATCTCCTCCTCCACAAAACTATAATTGGCCAATGCATCTGCACAGAAATTCCCCTCCCTGTACACATAAACAAATACAACTTTAAGAAATTTTCCTACACACAAAAAATTGCAGACAGCAAACTTGAGTCACACTCTACAACAACATATTGGAAGCTATAGTTACATGCCAGTTCTAAACCAGAAAGCACAGCCCATGGAATAAATGCATCACAGAGCCAGCAACCATTAATTTTCAAAATGAACGGTGACAAAATTCTTGCCAGAATAACAAAATACAAAACACGGCAGCAAGCCAGCAACCTGCAACCTGCAACAAGAGAGCAGTCAGAGCCAGCAAAAAAATGATATTTTCAAGAATGTTATAATTTATTTAGTTCAGATAATTATGCATTCAATCCAAAAATAACACTGGATGACGATGGACTCTGGCCAATATAGCTACTTTGGTTTCTTTTTTTCTTGGTTGGCAAGTTTAAGGCTTAAAGGCGTTGGATTTAACAGCGAGATGATAAGACTATGTCCGAGTCAAGCACAGAAAAGTCACTTTGAATTCTCCAGATTTTTAGGAAACAGAAATAGAGAATCTGCAAAAGTAGCTCTCAATAGCTAAAACTGAAAGCATAATCTACAAATACTGGAACTTATCCTCTCTTTTATGTCACACACGCTACTTCAATTTCTAAGCAGACAAAGAGGACCAGAGAAGCTATCCTCACAGAATTGGAGAAGCCTCGTGAAGGAAAAATCAAAGGAAAGGAGAATTTGAAGTCCTTTTCCAGTGAGGTTTTAGCAAATTGGGATCGAAAAACCACAGAAAGTTATCTGAGAAGATATTTTCTCAACCATGAAAAAGAGAGAGAGCAGAAATAGCGATCTTCCACTTTCTTCAGAAGAAGTTACCGCAAATCGTGCCCAAGCGCAACTCATAACTGAGAATCCAAAAAAAAAAACTGAAACTAGAGAAACAACTCACCCAAGTGAGAGACGATGCTGTGAGAATGGATCTGCAGAATCCAACTGTACAGAGTTTGCCGACGATGTGAGAATGGATCTGCAGAGTTTGACTATCAGATCTCTCTTTCTCGACGACAGGAGGCGTTTTGATGTTTGACTTGCGGAGACGTAACTGGGAAGCCTTGAGATCGTTGAGGATCTCCGAGTGAGAGCGATCAATCAGGCTCTTGAGTTCGTTAGGCCGCGTAGCAGCAACTAGCAAGGTCCTTCAACTCAGATACGTTGTTGACAATCTTGAGAGTTTGAGATTTGGCGAGGTCAACCGTTGATCTCTTAGGGTCTGTTTGGTTCGATGCAGGGAGGGGAAGGGAGGGGGTTTTAATGAAGGGGAGGGGAAGGGAGAGAAAGGGAGGGATTTTAATATTACCTTGTTTGGATTGATCAAAAGGAAGGGGAGGGAAGAGATTTTAATACTACCTTGTTTGGTTTATGAGGGGAAGGAACAGAATTTTTTTCACATTTACAACTTTACCCCTATGTTGCCATCATCTCCAATAGCTCTATCATTTATATAAAGACCCAACATCTTTTCATATTTTTTTTTTTTGGGGGGGGGGGATATTTCTCCAATAAGTAGCTTTTTTTTTTTACCATAGATGTATCAAGCTCTTGTCACCCATCTGGATGAAGAAGAATCAAATTATACATCAGAAGATCAAACCAGTCCTTCCATAAGAAGTTATCAAGGGAATTGAATTTGCTGCTTTTGCAATTGTTTTGGCTTTCAAGGATTGAAATTTAGTAGAAGTTAATCCTCCATCTCCTTCTCATGTGAGTCTCTCAATAGACAGCATTCCTGAACAAGCTTCATACGGAAAGGAAAGAGAGGAACAATGACAATTTTCCAATCTTATACATGCTTCCAAGGCCAGTCAATTCAATCCTTTTTTTTTTATGTGGCGAAGAACTACAATGAAGCCTTTTATCTCATTGCATTGCTTAAGGGGAACATTACTATGGATTTCAAATTTATATCTCTTTTCAGATTATACAGAAAGCTTCACATCTTTTATTTCAGGAAACTACTCTTGCCCACAAAAGGGACTAGGCCAAGCAGTGACAACACTTTGTACAAGGATATAGGTACCTTAGTAGAATTGTTAGTTTGATCAGGTGAGAAAGGTAATGAACGACAATAATAATTTTATTTGTTCCCTGCAATCATGTTCGGTTATAATTGCATATTTATGATGTATTATCATTTTACTTTTTTTAAAATGAAAATTATTTTTATATATATAAAAAAAAGAGCATATATATATAGAGAGAGACAGAGAGAGGACCAAGACACTTTTGGTTATTCCTAGACCATCCACATCACCCACCATCGTGCTGCGTCAATCATTTGGACATACGTTGGAAAAACAGAAATTAAGAAGAGGTCGTTGATGTACAATAAGGCTCGTTCCTTCATCCTTGTGCGTCATTACAAATGAAGCTTCACGTACTAATTCGAATGATGTGTGTGTGCATATAACGCCTTGCTTCCTATAGCTTTTAATTCATGAATATCTATCTACACTAGAAATATCCTCGTTAGAAAGATGGGTTTGAATGCACTGCATTTGAAACTGGTATTGCTGCTCTACACGGCGGCAGCCACGGCCGTGACCCAAAGGAAACTGGGTTGCAACGACAGTTGTGGGGACGTGAACATGCCCTATCCCTTTTGCACTAGCGAGAACTGCTACATCGATGAATTATTTTCCGTCAAATGCACAACCACCATGTCTCCATCTGGAGAAGCCACAACACGGTGCATCGATTTAAAGAGGGGCATGAGGGTATTTTAGGAATAATATAAAAATTCTAGGGGTGTCTTAGTCCACTCACACACCCATTTTAATAATCCCTCCGAATCAGTCCGATTTGGGGGGTGACGTTTTTGAGGGGAGGGGAGGGAAAATTTTAAAAAATTTCCCCTCCCCTCCTAAAAAGTATCATCAGCCAAACAAAGGAAGAGGGTTAAAATCCCTCCATCCTCCTCCCCTCCCCTCCGATCCCCTCGAACCAAACAGACCCTTAGTGTTCTTGGAGGTCGAAGCCGTTTTGGTGAAGATTGCCGAGTTTGAGGGATTCGGCTTGTCTCCGCTGCCTTTCCCGTTCGCTGCCTTCCTTTTCTTTAAACGACGTCGTTTTAAATGTCATTTATTTCTCATTTTTTCACCTCATTTATCTAAACGCACAACACATCGTTCACACAGTGCCCTTTCTTCCTACTGCAGTAGCGCGGGAAAATCACAGGAGTTGGAGGGAAAAATCTTCGACAACTGGAACAAGGCCTGTGGGTAGATCAAAGATTGATGAGTAAATAACAATCTTTTATCAAACACCCACAATTTCCATAATATTTTACATTTAATTTTTACATTCATGATTTTTTTTTCTTTGTAATCTAACTTGATAGTATTCAAAATGGATAATACTGAAAATTCTATTTTACTGGATAATATTCATCGTTCATAAGTTGCTTCTATCTTGTTTGTTTTTAGTTGTAGCCAAACTGTTTCCTTTTTAAATCTTGTTAGCTCGCTTGCTCAGCTCTCTCGGTTTCGCTATGTTTCTGTAATAACTCTGTTTCCCAGTAATGAGTATTTCTAGAATTGTCCCCAAAAAAAAAAAGTGGATGATCCTGGATATTCTTTTAAATGGAAAAGTTTTGACTTTATATAAATGTTTTTTTTTTAAGCAATGTTCGTTTTCGGTCTAACGGATATTCTCTTGCTGTACATATTCATTTGAAGCATTGTGATTTTATGCCTTTTTTTTTTTTATCTTTTCTTCCAGTTTTGAATTTTAAGTATAAATTATTGTTTCTTAGAAGGGACATGTTTAACAAAAAAAGTAAGCAAGCCAGCAATGAATGGATCATGTTCATCTATTGAGCTGTTCCCTCAATTGAGGAGTCCTAGCTATACTTTCTCTTGTTTTATTTAAATAACTTTTTTCATAATATATCAATCTTGCTGTGAGTTTATATTTATATTGGGTACCTATTTTTAAATTTTGTAGATGGATATAAATTCAACTCCTAGACTTGATCTTGAATTTAACAATGTAGAAGAAGCATGGGAATTTTGGAGGGCATATGGCAGAAGAATTGGTTTTGGTGTTCGAAAACAAAACTTTAACAAGAGCAAAAAAGATAAGTCAAAATATTCCTCCTATCTATATGTCTGTCGTAAAGAAGGGGTGAGGAAACCGGACATTCGTGATGTGAAAACTAGGAAGCCTAAAGAAGAGACAAGAACAAATTGCAAAGCAAGAATGAAAGTTAAAGAAGAAAATGGAAAGTACAAAATAAATGAAGTTTTCCTGGACCATAATCATCCTCTTCAACCTCCTGAAGCTGTTCATCTTTTTGCATCGTTTCGAGAATTAACACCAGCTCAACAATATGAATTAGAAAATGCTGAAAAGACTGGGATTAGTCAAAAATCAGCATTCAATTTGCAAAGCCAATATGAAGGAGGTCGAACCAATTTGGGATATACAAGAGTTGATGTGAAGAATTACCTTAATTCAAGAAGGCAACGAGTTATGAAATATGGGGAAGCAGGATGTATATTTGGGTATTTTGAGCGTCAATTAGCAGAAAATCCATCTTTTTTTCATGCTCACCAAATGGATTCAGAGGAGCAAGTGACAAATGTATTTTGGGCTGATGCAAGCATGTTGGTCGACTATGATTGCTTTGGTGAAGTAATTTCACTTGATACAACCTATTGCACAAATCGTGACTATAGACCTCTTGCAATCTTCTCTAGCTTTAACCATTACAAAGGGGGGTAATATTTGGAGTGACATTGTTATATGATGAGACTGTTGAGAGTTTCAAATGGCTCTTTGAGACTTTTTTGTGTGCACACAAAAATGCAAGGCCACTAACTATGTTTACTGACCAAGATGCTGCTATGTCACGTGCATTACAAGAAGTGATGCCAGAGGTAAAGCATGCCTTGTGCACTTGGTATATTTCAAAAAATGCAATGAAGCACCTTCCAAGCTCAATGGTTAGTGATTTCAACCATTGCATGTATCATTGTTGGGATGAAGTCGAGTTTGAGCAAGCTTGGCAAACTTTATTATCACAACAAGATATGGCAAAAAACTCGTGGTTGATGTCTATGTACCAAATAAAAGAGAAATGGGCAATATGCTATATGAAGAACTCAAGGACACTTGGCATGAGAAGCATACAAATTAGTGAAAGTGTCAATGCATCTGTCAAAAGTTGTACCCATGCTAAATTGGATATCAACCGGTTCATCCAACAATTTGAACAAGTTCTAGAGGATAAGCGTTATAAAGAATTGAAAAGTGATTTTGAGGCACTTGACAAGTTGCCAAGGTTGATATTACAGAGTTCAAGTATGCTTCGTCAGCTTTCTGATGTATATACTCGACCTATTTTTAACTTGTTCCAACAACAATGTGATCTACGTGATGCTACACATATAAAAGAGAGGAAAGAAAGAAAGATCATCATGGATGTGGAGGATAGTGTCACCATGTTTGATTATGTGATCACTATGGATGGAAGTAAACGAGAGCATAGTTTGACATTTGATCCTTCAACGAAGATAATAACTTGTAGTTGCAAAAAGTTTGAACGGGTTGGCATATTATGTTGTCATGCATTGAGAGTATTAAATGAACGTGATGTCAAATTACTCCCTCAGAAATATATAGTAAAAATCGATATAGACAATTATGCCCTTTACTTGTTAAATTAGCTAATGATGCATCAGAAAGTTTAGAGGCATTCTCGCTTGTTCATGAAGCTGTCTTGGAACTTAGCAAAAAAGTGACCAAGCTTCACATAAAATACCTATTAGATGATGGTAAAGGTGATGAAAATGGTGTGGGGAATCATGATGGTGATAATGGTGGTGAGAAAGTTGTTGGCTTCAAAAAGAGATATGGTAGAAAGATAAGTAAACGAATAAAGAGCTGTCTTGAAATCAGACGAAGAGGAATAACAAAAGCCTCTAAAAAGCCTAATCAAGCTTTACAGGTATACTTTTAATCAATCATTGTTTAAATAAATGCTTAATGCTTATTACATATTTAATGTTTTGTTCTAAATATGTTTTAGGGACACCGGAATCAACTTCAAGAATCTGAGACATCAACTCCAGTACAAAATAATAACATGATATTGGATAACTCTCAATCAAGCCAAATGACTCTTACGAATTTATTGATGGTATGTTATATGATGTCGAATAGCATCCTCAACTAGCTTGTTTTATTTATTGAGAGATTTATTTTATTTTACTTTTTTTTGTTATAGGCACCACTTGACTGCGACTTTACATCACTTGAAGCATTGGATTTTAGCCAAACATATAATGTTGGTACGTATAAAGAGTAATGATAATGAAAGAAAATAAATTAGCCTCTTATATTGAAATATAGAATTCTTTACATAACATTGTCTCATATTACAATAGTGGACAAATTCAAGACTGTCAATATATATTCACTAACACTACAAAGTTACATTGTGTTACAAATACAGATTCAATGATTGACTTTGATCCTCCTACATGAAGCCTCCATTCCACCTTATTTTGTCCAGCTCTTTTGTGCAGCTTGACTTCCTTTGGGCTGGCTGCTCTCTATTTTGCTGAAGGCTCATTTTGCACTTCCTTCGGTCTGCTCTCTATTTTGGTCAAGCAGGCTCATTTTGTACATGAAGTTTTCATTTTGTTCTTCAGACTTCTCAGGTCATCTCAATTGATGTTATGAAACAAAGTCAAAAAACAGTCATTTGTTTTGTTTGTATATGCATAGAAAAAGATGGTCACAAAATAGTTCCAATCCATGCCATCTACCAATGTGAATGGAAGGATAAAAAAGTTGTATATGGATACAGTTAATGACAGTATGTTACTTCTTGCAATCCCCATTAATCCATTCTACTTGTTTGGAATGAGAAATGTTTCATATTTGGTTTTCATTAATTTCTGTAATAAGTTGAGCTCAAAGCATGATTAACATGTTTCTTTGAAGCACACCTTAAACAAACTGAACCAAAGCACTACCACAGAATGACTTACTATTTGTATCAGATTTGCAAAAGAGGACAGAATTGCAAAAGAGGAGGAGGACAGTGTTGCATGTAACAAAATTGCAAAAGAGGATGAGGATAGAATTGCAAGTAACAAAATTGCAAAAGAAGAGGACAAGATTGCAAGTCACAGAATTGCAAGTAACAGAATCTAAGCTCAAAGCAAAAGAAGACAGATTTGCAAGTAACAATTCATGCACTTATCATTTGCATCATATGGAGGAGGACAGAATTACAAGTAACAAAAAGAAGCAATTATCACTCCTGCACCAAATAAGTTCACATGAGGAATTTTGAGAGAGGAAAGCCGGATCCAACTTGGTTTGCCAGAATAGAATAATGATTTATAGAGAAAATAAATTAGGGAAATCACTAGGATCAAAATCTGCAATCCTAGGACAGAAAAGAAACAGAGTTTTCTGAACAATACTATATTTCAAAAGTTTGTGGTTCTCATGGTCAAATTCTTAAGGAAGAGTTTGTTGGGAGACATGTAGATAACAACACTCATAACGGGAAGCCTATGAACTTGAAATTGGTAATAGTTATATGAACATGACTTTGTCAAGAAGCGCCTTGAAGTTTTTCTGTGTTGGTTCCAACTTTAAGCCCTTTTACATTCCTGTAACATTTGTAGTTGTGCCCAAAGTTTTTTTTTTTTTTGGGTATCTACACAGCAACACAAAATGGGATTTAAGGGTTATTAAATAATCAAAACTAAAGGGAAAAATTGAACATGAATGGTTATGTAGATTTAAATCAAACTATGCAACTGTCATGATTTTACCTCTCTCTTTTTTTCGCATCTTATTAGATGTCTTTCTATTCACTAATTTGAGTCGGACAATTCCATGAATCTGCAGTGATGGATAAGCTCCAGGGGCATAATGCTACACTGAGGGACTGCATAGAGCAATTAACAGCAATAGAATCATCGAGGCACATGCATCAATTCAGCAATTAACACATGCATATATGACAGCAATAGAATTATCTTTATGAAGGTACAATCCTTTATTAGTTTGTGATTCTCACATGGTTTTGCCTCTAGGAACTTAAGCTGGATCAACTCCGAAGCCATATTCAGGTATGGGATTTATCGAAATTCAGTGATTGATAAGATAACTACTCAACAAAGATAAACATAAAGAATAACAAAAAACACAATAACTGAATAAAGACTAATTTTCCCCTAATTCCTAATTCTTGCGCCTCTTCCTAGAATACACTAAAAGAAGCTAAGGAATCTATCAACAGCAAAACATAATAAATCAATAACATCAATTCAACAGGGTCATCAACAGCATAATCCAATAGGCAATTGTGTATATATTTCTCTTCATCAGAATTCCAATAGCAGCTCTTATCACCCCCCAAAAAAAAATCCTATAGCACCTCTATCATTCGGTGCACCCAATTCCTCCTGATACAGAGCCAACAAATCTCAGTCACCAAGGCCTCCAAATCATCATATGGTTCTCAGTCATGGCAAAAGTAATAGATTAAAACATAAAAGTAGAAGAAAGGAAAGCCACCTTCAGAATTTTGCAAATCAAGCATTCTTAAGCCGTTGGTTATAACATAGAGATCGAAGTCGATAAACCCTGGATAGAAGGAGTGAGAAATCGATTGAGAGAGATCAAGCTCGACCAAGTGGGTGAACTTGGTAGCCATTCATCCAGAGAGGGGAAGGCACTCGTTCGATTAACGTTGGAGTTTCTTGCTTTGCTTCAACGATAGGTGAAATCTGGGACAATGGGTGTTTGCAAACCAGACAAGAACGAAAGGCTTTGATTGAAGACAACGGAGGGCTGAGATCTCATGTGCAAAATTGAAACGACGTCGTTTAAAGAAAAGGAAAGCAGCGAACGGGAAAGGCAGCGGAGACAAGCCGAATCCGAGTTTGAGGGACTGAGTGTGAGAGGCGAGAGAGAGTGTCAGGCAACTTACGGTTTTGTGTGTGAAAGTGAAAAGGAAGTAGTGACTGAAACTCTGAAAGTGATTTAGAGGAGTAGATGGGTTTTGTTGGGTTGGGCCTCCATATATTCTTGCCCTTTTTTTTTCCTCAGAAATTCTTTCCTATCAGATGGGTCAACACATAACCTCCTTTTTTTAAAAAAAAAAAAATCCATATTTCGGTTATTCAGTTAAAACCGAATATATTTTACAAACACTAAACTGAAAACTGATAACCGAAATACACCTATTTTACAAACCGGAAAAAACTGAAAACCGAAAAACTGAATTGCCTTCGGTTCGGTCCGATTTTCAGTTTTCCGATTTTTTTACTCACCCCTAGTAGTGATACCACAAGAGGCAAGGACGCTTGTAAGTGTAAAGGTTTTGGATCTAGCTTAGTCGGACTTGCACTGAGGTGGTTTACCAACCTACCAACCAACTCAATAAGATCATTCGCCAAACTGAATGACTTGTTCGTACAATAATTTTCCAGCAGTCGAAAGCTTAAAAAGCAACCTAACATCCTGTACCAGATCATCCATGTGCATACACAAACATTCTAACATGGCACATGTAAAAATTGCAGCAAATAAAGATCTTTATTAGCATTTCTAAATGTTGAGAACCCAACTTTAAGGGTGTACTGTAGCACAATACAAACTTAGCCATGAAGGTACAACGTACACTCCAACCAACCAAAATTCTTAGCTCGATCAGATATTACAACAGTGCGTACTAGCAAACGTGGACTCATATTAACTAATAAGGTCGTACAATCCACAAAGTAATGCATTACATGGTGCAAAATGTGAAACACCTTAGTTACACAAGCTTTGTTGTCCATACATAATCGACATACCAATTAACCGAAATTCCTGTGCTTGGACAAATATTATGATAACACCACAGTATGTGCTAACAAACAGAGTTCTGTATTTGCATGCTTACACCAAATGGAACATATCAACCACGCATAACATGACACCTGGAACTTTTGGGAAAGCAGGACATCAATGAGTCAGTAGGTCTTTAAGCCTCCAATCTTGTCGCATCATTCTAGATAGAGATGACAGACCATGGGACGAATCTATGGTGCTTTGATAACTAGCAGGGCCATACTAGGGAAGTGGAGGTCTATGCCCTCATGTTCAAACAGAATACCATCACCCTTTTAGTTCCTGCTTGTCTCAACCTTGCCTTTGCCCTTATTCTGCTCCGCAATGGCTATCGAGACTGAGATCACTTGGTTAGACGGAATGCTTGGCTGGCCATCCGCCTTGGCACGATCTAGCTTATCGAGTCACAAGTATATAGGGACCAAGATCAAGGTAAAAACAAACTCTAACTACAGCCTTTTGAGAAATTAGTTGAAGACAAGAAAGCCAAGAAAAGGGCCTAAATGAACACTGTAGGATATATGAAGGCATTCGACTGCTAGGATCATGAACTACTCTCCAAACCAATTGCTCATCAGACTTGGAGAGTGGGGGGCTTATTGTAGGGCCCAAAACTCATCACCTGCAGCCCAAAGACAAGGCAACAGAAGCAAGGTCCAAGAGCATGCACTCGGCCTAAGACTAACCTTCATCTCGGTATGCCTAGTCAAATCTGAGTGCTCGGTCCATGGCCACATATCTGAAACTTCAGGATCTCCACCTCCCTCGCAATTTCCCTAGATCCACAAAAGAAGGAACAAACTCACCTGTCGGCTTGTTTGGTGTCTCCGGTACAAAAGCGTTGGAGGCAAATAACACTGTTGGGTGTTGGGGAAAAAGTCTCAGTGAAAAAAAAGCCAATGGAAGGCGTTTGGGTAGGGCTTTTTTTCACTGGGCTTTTTTTCAAAACGTAGCTTTCTGTTTAAGCTAGGAGGGCAAGCTTTTTCAGCAACAACGCACAGAAGTCGAGAATTGGGAGAGATATGGTTTGATTATAATTCTCACGTGGGCCCTGCCATTTTTGTTTTTCATAGTGTATATATACATGGTGTTTATTGCGCCAGACAAATATCACTAATTTTTTTTTTTACTTTAATTCTTTTCTTTTCTTTTTTTCACAATTTCTATCATTTATTTATTTTTACTTTAATTCTTTTCTTTTCCTTTTTTTAACAATTTCTATCATTTATTTTTTTCCAAATTAAAATTAAAATTTTTATCTTCAATTATCACTTGACCAAAAAAAAAAAATCTTCAATTATCATAATATATACAACTAATATATGAGGTTTAAACTTCTCATATTGCATGAGAAGAAGAAGTTTCCTACATACACATGATATATTAATTAATTTGAAGAAAAAAAAAGAATAAAAATACTCTTAAGTAATTTAATTAGCTTCCTCAATCTCTTAAAAAATATTAATTCTATCTTATATGTAGGTTTAGTGAGAGTATTTAATAAGATTCATACCCTTTTTAGTCATTTTTCATCTCAACTAACTTTTCAACCGCTAACCCAAACACTCATCAGTTCGGAAAAATGCCACTTCTATAAAAGCCAAATGGCAATCCAAACACAAATCACAAACTTTTTTCCTACCGGGCTTTTAAAAAGTTAGATAGCTTTTAAGTTACTGTTTCCTACCGCCAACCCAAACAAGCCCATGATCGGAGCCCTCTCATATTTGCTTCCTTATTTACTATCTTGTACCCAATCAAGATCAATAATACGATTGCTCTTTATTTTCTTATTCTTTGTTCCCATAACAACTTCCTGCTTTAATTTGTTCGTTAATCTCTCCATTGTTGGAGCCCTTCTTAACAAAATTTCCTTCTTGCAAATTATTGCACAAACAACTATGTAACAAATGCTACCCTATCTCGAAATCTCATAGTAAATGAATGAAATAGATTAAAATCTTGCTGAACGTGGAAACATCCTGTAAAATTTAATCTTTTTGGATAATTATTTAGTACTCCTCCGATGCTAAATATAGGACATAGTTTGTAGTACAAATTACACTACAAAATATATCATATATTTAAGACCAGATGTAGTACTAAGCAAGGGTAATGTTTATGGTTTCAGAAGGTGGGGGGGGGGGGAGAGGAGGAAGATTGAGAAGGGCAATCTATGTGCGTTTAAGAAAAATAAGATGCAAGTATTTATAGTTTATCTTTTTTACGAGCCACTTGAAACTATAAAAGAATCTAATTGAAAATAAGGTGAAATTATAAGAATTTGATTAAAAATATTTTAGGGACCTTACAAAAGATAAATAAAATTATAAGGATATGATAAAAAAAAAAGTAAAAACTATAAGGACATCTTTTTTATCTGACACGGATATGATTAAAAATCATAAGAAACTATAGAAACTTGCATATTAATTCTCATATATGTGGAAGGTTTGTCATAACTCACACATTTAACATGTTCATGTATAAATGGTCAAACTTACAACCCCACACATAAAAATATATTAGAGGAGGTGCTTTTTAGGTAAAAAAGAGAGGAGGTTTTCTGGTGTCATTTGGCTACAACACCTTTGAAAATATGTTTTAGATTATATGTTTTCTAAAAATCAAAATTCATTCTGAAAGATTAAGGGGGGAAAATCAGAACAACTTTTTAATATTTTGTTATTTTTCATTAGAAGAGAAGCAAGATAATGCTATTAAAGCAAATTATTTTTTTACCCTCAATTTTACATTGATATGTTTTTTTTTTTTTGAAATGATAATTCAAACAGGTTTTTTGTAATTTTTTTCAAAATTTATTCTATTAAAACAAATTATTTTTTTACCCCCCATTTTATATTTTAGATATTTTTTTGAAATGATAATTTAAATAGCTTTTTATTTTTTTCCTTCAAAATTTACTCTAACAAATTGTTTTTTAGCCGGTGATTCTAACAAATTATTAAAAAAAGGGATATAAACCTTAAAAATAGAGAAAGTTGTAATCAAAAGGTTATTACTCTCTCTAGTTTCTTTTTTCTTTTTTAATCTCCCCCATCTTCTTTCCAAACCAAACATTACTCTCTAGTCTCCACCCAACTTGGAGCATGAAAGTCGACTGGTGTGGCCTAAAGAGGGGATGAGCAGATTTTGGAAAGGATTGAAGTATGTGTTCATTTCTCCTTTGCTAAGGTACGAAACCTAAGCTTGTGGAGTAGTATTTGGGGCTTTGAAACTTCAAGATTGTTTGAGGTAAGATTAAATCCCTTCTGTTAGATATGATTTATTTTTAGATGATGCCAAATATACATGCTAAATAATAAGAGCAAAAATTTTACATAATATATTTATCATATACATTGACTAACTACTATGTTTAACGTGAAATATATTTTGTAAATTAGTCAAGCAAATATTAGAAAATATCAAGTTGAATTATAGAGAATAATCAAAAAGAAGATTAAGAAGCTATTGAATAAAGAAGTTATCTAATATGGGCAGAAGAAATCAAGGGGGAAAAAAAGTTATTGAGTTGGATTGACGAGAATAATTAAGAGGAAGAAGGAGAAAGAGATTGAATACATTAGTCAAGAAAGTAAAGAGTTATCAAAAGGATTTTGGAGAATAATTAATAAGAATAAGATAAGAGATTACAGAAAAAAGAACTTACAAAATATAATGGGAATATCAATATTCAAGTTCTTAAATTTGATATTGGAAGTCTCTATGATAAAATATAAGTTAGAATGACTTAAATAAAAGTTAAAGTGCCTTATATGGAAGTTATATCAATTTCGCTCAAGTTGCACCTCCAGAAGTAATTTCTACATGTTTTACTCAAGTTAAGAAAGTTCCACTCAAGTAATGGTCATATTTCAGCATACTATGTTCAGCCCTGTTTTCATTTAGCATGATAGAGGTTCGATAATTTAATCATATCTCTCAAACCATAAATCCAATTAAAGTGAAAATTATGTGAAACTAAACTCTAAATAAAGTTTATGGACATCTATTTTGTGCTCAAAGAGTTTAAAATGAAAGAGATATGAACTTTAAAAATTGGTATGCGAAATCAACACTGTGTTCCAGACCAATAGCTACTAATTTGATCATAAAGTTTGGAAGACAACAAATTTGGAATTGGTTTTTATTGCATTAAAAAGAAGAATTAAAGAGCACTCTGGAAATAGGTCATTTGCCAAATTTGAAGTTCTAGTCGAAGAATTATGCCTATTGGAACTTGATCTCTGTGCCAAATTATCAACCTAAAAGTATTCAACAAATCCTTCTGCATCACTTGAGTGATGAAGGATCACTCCAGCTATGTGCCTTATCACCAGTAAGTTACCAGTCAGTGATCTCTTTGAAAACTCGAAGGATCACTTGAGTTACGTTTGATCACTCTAGTGATGTCCTATTTTTTTTACATGGTCATTAGCAAGGTATTAGAAAGTGATTGAGTAATTCTGTGAAATTTTGATAGATCACTTGAGTGAGAGACATGTCACTCAAGTGGTGCTCGAAAATTCTAAATCACTATCCAATAATCGGACAATAATAAATGAATCACCCGAGTGCAATAAGATCACTCGAGTGATATTTGCAAACCTGAGCCATCACTATCCAGTTGTTACCCGACTGTGAGATAATTATTTCATCAGATCACTTTAGTGATGCCTAGTCACTCCAGTGATCTTATGCTATTTTCAGAATCACTAGCTAGTAACCCTTTAGTGAAAGAGTTTGAAGAACAAAATATCACTCAAATCATGATACATCACTCCAGTGATGAGACAACACTAGCAAGATCACTTGAGTGATATTGTTCACGTATTTTAATTAGCATCTCGGATTTTTCGATATTCTTTCAAACTCATTTAAATCTTGATTATATTGCTTCTACTCATCCCTAATAATTACTAATCAAGTTTATATGAATATAACATATAATTAAACTTATATTAGTTCAACGACCAAAAAGCAACTTCTTTTCAAAAATTTCAACAGCTACTTCCAACGGACTTCTAACAACCATCTTCTCAACGAGAAGAAGAAAAAGCTCAATGGCCAAATACTATTCATCAACTATAAATAGAAAATCATTCAAAACATAAAGAGGAAAGAGCATATGCCTACAATGTCTGTATGTCAATACTCTGAATCTTACCCAACAAAGCTCTATAATAATACTCTCATATTGTACTTCAGTGTTAAACCTTATCTACTTCATAGAGAGGAGTAGTCTTTCATTGTATCCTTGTGAGAGTTACTTAAGATTGAGATCTTAAATGAGAAATAGATTGTAACTTTACAAGTTGTAAGGGGGAATAATTGTTAAGTATGAGATTAAGCTCGAGGTTGTTGAGGTTCTCAAGTACGTACCCGTCAAACTTGAGAGATTGTAAAAACTTTTCTTGTGTCCAGATTAAACAAGAACATAGTGGATTGAAAATCTCAGGTGGAGCCTGGAGACTAGACGTAGGTTATCGAGGATTAGACTAAACTAAAATAAATCGCAATTTGCATCTTCTCTTCCCAAAACTCTTATATTTCCAGCATATATGATTTGTATAACTGTCTGTGGATTTATGATTCACTAGTTTCATGCCTATTAATTTCACTAAGATGCGAAAATATTTTCAAAATTCTGTAGTTTTTATCTTACACCAAATTCACCCCTTTCCTAGGTGTTAGCCAGTTAAAACATCTTCTCTTATGTTTTTCTTCCTTCCTAGCTAGCTAATTTCTTTGATCTCGGAGGAAAAAAAATGAGATTAATTCGGACATACTGAGGTTTGGGGTGTTTAAATGGTGTTCGATTGACATATTGGAGTTTGTTTGATGTTCTCAAACAAATCTAATCTGAAGAACTTGTTTGATTTGGAATTTTGACTCAAACCATAGTTGTTGATTGATTTCGAAATTTTATGATGTTTTGTGTAATTTCAAATGACTGTATACTTCACAAAACTTTTCATAAACATGGCGAAAAATAGACATTGAGATCCCAACAATGTAGCAGGGCTTAGAAGAGGGCTTAGGACACTTCTAAGCCAAGTTACAAAAACATTCCACAAGCTCAAACATGAGTTTCTCTAAACCCTTTAATCAAACATCATTCATTCAAAATAAAATAAAATAAAATAAAAAATTCAGTAAATGGACTTTGCCTTACAACATTGGATAACTAGTCAAACTACTTAATCAGTCATTCATAATGAGTTCCCAAAATCAATGGAAACTACTGAGTTAAGCTCCTAGTTATGTTCTGACATTAAGATACAGTAAAACTAGTTTTCCAATGGTGATCATACTGTAGGGGGAGGGTGTTGTGGCTCCGAGTTGTTCAATGATGCATCTTCATCCCTATGTACTGAGGTTGGAAGAGATGTATAGATCTCCCTGTTTGGAAACCCAGCACCATGAAACTCTAGATGCTTAAGATCATAATTGCCATTTTCAATTTTCTGCAGAAACTCCATTACTTCACCCATGGAAGGCCTTAACTCCACATCCCTCATTAGGCACCGAAAAGCTAATTTAGCCACTACGATTATCATCTCCCTAACCTTGTCATCTGACTCAAAACCAAGGGAAGGATCTACCAGCTCACTAAACGCACTTCTTTGAATCTTCTTAACTGCCATATTTGCCAAATTAATCTTATCGGTGGCCCTTGTAAAGATAGCTGGCTTAGACGATATCAGCTCAATGAGGACGACCCCAAAGCTATAAACATCACTCTTTTCAGTAAGCTGACAGAATTGGTAATATTCTGGGTCCAAATAACCTGGGCTACCTGCTGGACATGTGGAGACATGAGACACCAGCTTGGGGAACAACCTCGAAATACCAAAGTCAGCAACCTTGACACAAAAATGGTGATCAAGAAGAAGGTTGCTGGATTTCACATCGCGGTGAATGATGCCGCAAACATGGAGATAGGACAATGCATTTGCTGTATCTGTGGCAATCCTCATCCTCACATACCATGGTAGTGAACCCTGTTTTGCTAGATTTCCATGGAGATGACAACCAAGAGTTCCATTTGAAATGTATTCATAGGCCAACAGGAGCTCATGGCTGGAACACGAAGTGCAACCATAGAGTGAGACAAGGTTTCTGTGGCGCAATCGCGTGAGCATCTGAACTTCATTTTTGAATTGTTGCACACCTCTGTAGTTGCGCTCAAACAGGCGCTTGACAGCAACTTCTCTTCCATCTTTAAGCTTTCCTAGTTGTTTAAAATCAAACCAACAATTTGTGAGCCAATATCTAAATCGACGTAAGTTAATAATGCATCTAACCAAACACTACAATATTGTCCTTCAAATTTCAACAATGAAAAATTAGTTTTAAAAAAAAAAAAAAAAACAGAAGAGACCCTCAATACACTTTTTAGAGGATGGGGCATTTTTTGAGCTAGCTTACCATAATAAACAGTTCCAGAGCCTCCTCGCCCAAGTTGTCTTGATTGATCAAATTTGTTTGTTGCGTCTTCGAGTTCCTCATAGGAGAAGACCGGGACCCCGAAGTAGATATTTCTACTTTCTTGGATTGCATTTGAGTGAGTACTATGATGTTCAATGCTTCTTGACTGATTTTGTGAGTTTAAAGACTTGTGTCTTTGTTTGTTCCGCAATGGAATAACAATCAAGCCAAATATAACCAGGCCAACACTCCCGATAGCTCCACCTATAGGAGGAAAAGCTTTGAAATTTTAATCAATTCTTGGAGTGAAGCAGCCATAAACACAGTCAATTCATGTACAAATTTATAGACTAGCAATGTTTTGAACTGAGACTTCTCCACACAAACAACTGCAATATAAGAAATTCTATTATCTATGTCTACAAAATAATTAACAAGTAATAATATTCTGAGATAAATGGAAAACAGAGAGACTCGTGTGTCCTTTGGGTAAATATTTAGAATGTTATGGGAGCTCATTAGCTATTGCTATAGACTTGAAATAAATTTTCTTGTGCTTTGTCATGATCAAACAAGATTTCGAAAAGCCTCGAGAGAAATGAGGTTCAAATGTACTTGTTATAGTTCAGCGGAGAAGGATATGCCCAATGGAAGCTGGATAAGGGAATATTCTTTGGAAGGATTGTACATCATTGTGCTTACTAGTACTACATTAGTTGACTTGGACATTGACTTAGAACTAGACTTGGAATAGTGGCCTGGAAAATAAGGGTAAGGCGCAACCCATTCGTACTCAGCTTCCTCAAAAGTCATCTTAGCATGACTTGAATATTCTACTATTGAGACACGAAGCAAAAATGATTTTAGTTCTTTCCTAGTATTCCTCATTAGGGTCCGAACACTCAGAAGGTATAATTGTATTTTAGTTCTTTCCCTTATTTATGGATCAATGTCCAGGCTTTATCTGTATAATGATGTTTATATATGCAGCATTACTTAAATGTGTGGCCCCAGATGTTAAGAACTTGATTGGATATTGTTTATTTCTCTGGCAAGGCACATGATATTTTTTTGGATATAAGATCGGAATAAACAATAATTTGTTTTATTTTAAAATTACAGTTATGCTCAAATGTAGTCAACAATTTATTTTAGTTTATAAATTGTTGTCCATATGCAAATTAAAAATATAAAACTTCATATTCTATAAAATATATATATATATATATATATATATATATATATATATATATATATTTTTTACTTTAGAATTTGTTAACCATGCATATTAAGAATATAGATGATTAAGCTATACAGGATCCTAAATAATTTGGTGGGGAAAATGGAGATAGCTGAAAATGAGTAAAAAGAAATGAAGTAAAATTACCTATCATCAAACCCAACTTCCAAGCCAGCCACCTTTCATTTTGATCTTCTGTCTCAGTTTCATATTTTACCACAGTTAAAAGAAGCAGATATGAAATGAACTAAACAATGTGGGAGTTAATTACATGGGATCCACAAAAATGGAAAAAGCGTGGGAAATTCAATAGTTGATAGGAATATATACAAACGGGCTTCTTTTTTTAAAAAAAAAAATTGTGTAAATATCACATTTTACTTGTTAGATATAAGAAATTCTCATTCTTTTGGCAAAATGTTATGCATACCTCTGTATTTGGAACAATAAAATCCCCCGGTGCTATTGAGCCGGCAGGAGCCTTTATCAATCCAACATGTAGCACAGTCAGGAGAAACTTGAATGTTAATGGAGAATTCAGAAGCTATGAATGTGAAAGGATCAGAAGAGAGCGCCAGCATATTGACTGGAAGCTGAACCCTTTGACATTCTGCTAAAGAAGATGGAGGATCATCTTGATCTTGCGTTTGAAAGAAGATGGTGACATTATTACTCTTATCACACCCTCTATACTTCAAGAATCGCTTTGGAGGGCTAACTCTGAGGCTAATGTTGCATTTGTAAAAGGTTATTGTGTCTTGAATGATTTGGAAAAAACCCAAGGGGGAGGTCGGAGGAAGAGTAATATTGCAGCACAAGGCATCACAGTCTTTGTTCTCCAAACGCTTCTCTAAATCTGCATCTCTAACAGAAACATGAGTATTGAAAGGGCCTCCAATTCGCGTCACTTGAAACGTCTTTTGTCCAAAGAGCACAGTTTTAGCAGCGTTGGGTTGTTCATCTTCACAGCCATGAATGGGCAACATTCCACAGTGATTGCGTTGTGGAGTGGTGTAAGGGAACGAGAGGTTGCCCAGATTCCCGCAGTGAAAGAAAGGTGGGCACTCTCCAGAAGCAGAAGATAGAGCAAGAACATGGTCAGCCAACAAGAACAAGAAGACGAACAAATCAACAGGTAGAACCATTCTTCTTCTGAAACGCCCTTCACTCGTAGAGAACAAGTTTAGTCTTTGAGATGAGACTATATATGATTGATTGTTTCAAGCAGTAACTTGCTTGAAGATTTGGTTGAAGGTCTGTGACATGGCAGTTGACTTGGCCAAAGAAAGACCAAGATCGGCCAAGAAGATGAATGAGAAACGCGTCCTTCGCTAAGAATAATGTGCTTCACACACTCTCCTATCAATACTAATGTTTGGTCCTTGACACCTAAACTACACTCCAAGGTCCTTAATTAAATATAGATTTTAGGGTAATCCAGCAGCGCAACTTGGTGATGTATCCATCTTATTAATTCATTCTTCCAACAGTTAAAAAAAGGTGTCTATAAAGCCCCGTTTTTACCAAAAAAAGAAAAAGAAAAAGGTGTCTATATATATGGTTTTAAAAGATGAAGGAAAAAAGAATGAGGGATTGTAAATGAGAAAGTTTAACGACTAATTCTAAAATAAGTACATTATGTTTTAAGAATGTTAAAATGACAAGTTTTTGTTGTGAATTCATATAATTACAATAATTGTCAGGGTTATTTCTTAAATTCAAGTAGTTATTATATTCATTCGCTGACTATGATTGACATTTAAAACTTTAAATTAGTATTCCCTCTTATCCTGATTATAATCATGTTTAGCATGTTTCATAATGCATAACATGTTTTGTTTACAATATTAATTTTTCCACTTATTATTCCTAACTGAGTAAATAAACTTTTCAAATCAGTGGCTTTAATTTTATTGACGATAATTTGGATAGTTCAGCAAAAGAAAAGGAAAAAAAAAAAACAAAGAACCAATTTTAACTTATGTCCTCATGATAAAGACCAGAGGAAGTAGTTGTGAATTTTTTTTTTTTTTTAAATTTCATATAATCAAGGGTTGAGATCCATTTTTGCTTCAAGTGTTGTAAACATATCTGAATTTTCCTTAGGCATATTGTTTAGAGTAACTTCGGCCCAGAAGTTTCCAAATAGTGGCAATTTTTCCCTAGCCATTTTCCAGGTTAAATTTAACTAGTAATTAACCAAATATGATGAGTTAATAATTCACATGACATCTACGTCATTTTTTGTTTTAGATTTGGGTGTAAAGTTGTCCTGAAAGATTTCACTCAAGAGCTATGTTACCCCAAAAGTTTCTAAATTATAGCAATTTCACTTCAGTTATTATTGAAATTAAGTTTACCCATTAGTTGGCCAAATATGCTTATATGGTCAGTCTATGTGTCATCCACTTCATTTTTTTTTTCAAGTTAGATATATAAATAAGGAATTAAAAAAAGAAAAAAGAAATGCACCCAATATATTTATGATTGGAGAAAATTAACGAAGTGAAAGCATATTGTGCCATAAAGAGAAAATAAAAAAGGTACATATTTATCTAAACATCACTGAGTACAGCAACAGAGGCTTGCCAGTGACTTTGTTCTTGTTAATCTCGCTCAATATGTCTTGAATCTGAATATTGAATCTTTTTCTTCATAACTTTCAAGCGAACGTGAGCTCCTCCTCTATTTGCGGCTTCTTCTTCAATGTCGTTACGCTACCACCTGCTTAACATATTTGGTCAACTAATAGTCAAACTTAACATTTATAATGTCAAGTCGACATTGCTAAAATTTGAAAATTTTTAAAGCAATATTGAACCAAAAAAGTTTTAAGGTAACATTGCTCATGAGTAAAAACATAAAAGGTAAATTTGCACTTTAACAAAAATGATGTGAATACACATGAAGATACCAGCTTAATATATTTAGTCAAACTAACAGTCAAATTTAATCTAAATAATGGCTAGGGCAAACCCACTATGATTTGAAAACTTCCGAGACAACATTTTGCTCCAATAAAACTTTCGGGCAAAATTGAGATTTTGCGAAATTTCCAAGGCAAAAATGGACTTCAATTAACCCAATAATTAAAAGGAAATACACATTTCATATTGTAGGAAAAGTGTATCCTCATGTCATAAATACAAAAAGATGTGGATCCTACCATTTCCATGCTTGAGTTTTTTTTTTTTTTTTCATATATAAAAAAGATATAAGTCTCACCATTTCATGTATGTTTAGGAATCTTTTTTTTCTCATGTAACATGAGAAGTATAAAACCAGTTGTTATTTCTTAACATGAAACATTTATTATGTTTTAAGTCACTCAGCTTCCAATAATCCTCCACGTCGTCAGTGGTAAGATTTCTTTTATTCATATTAATAGTACGGTAATTTGATATAAAAAACGAAGAAAGTTTGTTTAAATTGTGCAGCAAGCCCTCTTTTGGAATGTGGCTTGGGATTATACTTGTTTTGGGAGAATATAAAGTTGAAACATAAAATTGTCAATTTTCATTTAGTTATTGATCATCAATGTTTTGGTTCCAACATGCAATAACATATACTCCCTCCGGTCCTAATATAAGACCGGGTTGACTTTTTTTAGAAGATTGAGGAAACTAAATAAGTTACTTAATCATATTTTACATTATGTATCATTATATTATATATTAGTTAATTAATCAAACTAATTAATTTGGGGAAAAAAACTTAAAATAAAAATACTTTGAAATAATTTAATCTTCTTTAATCTTTTAAAAAAAATCAATTTGATTTTATAATTAGAACCGGAGAGAGTAATACCCATCAGACACCAAGCCTTATTGTTGGAGTCACTGATTCAATGGGCTCCCTTCAAGGAATCACATTGGGCCCATTGAAAATTGATCCGACCATGTCATAATAATATAAGAGCTTGATCTCGACCCAATGCAGTTGTGGATGCAGAAAACTTTTCTGGGAGAGGTCCCCGCGTATGTGCCCGACAGAACTTCGATCCGGACTAGGCAGGGCAAAGCTCTTGTGAACCGGGTGCAATAGCAAAAAATATAAGAGGTTGATTCTCGACCCAATGCAGTTGTGGATGCCTCAACTAAATATTGAAAGGAAAGCTCGTTCAAAGATTAGAAGGGGAAGCCGAGATAACGCACTATTCGAAAAAGGCAAAAATGCCCAAAGACTATGATATGGCATATTCCTGAGGATGCTACTATTCCCATGGCACTGTTGTTCATAATCGTGAAAACATTTTGATCACTCTGCATCATATTTATGTAATTTATAAAGGATTAAGAAAATATCAAATAAGTATTAGTTAAATGAAATTAAATAAATATAATTGTCAAAAAGGTTAAAACCAATGTTGTTAAAACTAGACCAGATCAGCTGGTTTAAGTAGGAAATTGACGAACTTATTGCATAACTGGCTCGTTCCGGCCACATAATTGTTTCAACCGATTTAATAATTTTTATTTAAAAATATAATTTAATTCAATTTTTTGTATTTTTTTGATAATTTTGTATTAATAACTTTGGAATCTTCACTTCTTCACCGATTTGGTCTCGGGTTCGCTCTGATTTAACCTGGATCTAACTCTTAACCCAATACCCCGACCAGTTTAGTGTCCGGTCGAGGTTTAATAACCTTGATTAAAACAAACACGAAATGAAAAAAATGATATGCGGGTTTAAACATGTCAACCTTAACGAGCTCGAGTATAAAAAGCCTACTTATCCAAAATAATAATAATAATAATAATAATATTATTAGGGTTAAGGAGCGCAAAATACACACAAGTTTTCCCTCTAGGAGGGCTCAGCACCACAAGCTTTTTTTGGGAGCAAAAGTACACATGGACTTTCAAAAGTGGAGCAAACATACCACAGTTAACTTTGTTTGACAGACGTTAAGTGCCTTACAAAAATACCAAAATGCCCCTCACACCATCTCCCTCCCAACCTTGATCCTCTGCACCTCAACCTCTCTCTTTTCTATCGAAGAACAATCTATCGAAGAACAAGAACTTATATAATCAAAACTCAACCTTCAAGAACACAGCATCCATAAACTCAAATCAAAACGCAAAGACAGAAATCAAACCCCAAACCATTAGTGGAAGAAGACGAGAATCACACTACTAGAAAAATACCAAACAGCGACGGAATTTGCGACGGAAAATTTTCCGTCCAAATTCACGAAATTTTGCGACGGAAATAAAATTCCGTCGCAAAATTAAGAAATTAGCGACGGATCTTGCATCCGTCGCTAACTTTAGCGACGGATTCAAAATCCGTTGCTAACTGGCGGCCAAAAAGGCCGCCAGTCTCCGCATTTTAGCGACGGATTCAGAATCCGTCAGTAAACTTAGCGACGGATTCCAAATCCGTCGCTAAAATTAGCAACGGATATTTTATCCGTCGCTAACTGGCAGCCAAAAAGGCCGCCAGTGGACACCTGATCCGTCGCAAAAATTAGCAACAGATCCAAGATCCGTCGCTAAATGGCGGCAAAAAAGGCCGCCAGTGGACGCCTTTTTAAGATCCGTCGCAAAAATTAGCGACGGATCCAAGATCCGTCGCTAACAAGCGGCAAAAAAGGCCGCCAGTGGACACCATTTTACGACGGATCAGAGATCCGTCGCTAAATTTTGCGACTGATTTGTGATCCGTCGCAAAAAGTGATTTTGATCCGTCGCAAAAATCATTAAATATCCATCTCGCCCCCCCTGCGGTTATTTCCGTGTTTTCTTCAGCTTCCTCCGCACGCTCTTCCTCCTGTCTGTCCTCCTTCACCTTTCCGGCGCCCCTGGTGCTTGTCCCTCTGCCTCCTTTGCCGTCCAACATCCTCCCCATGCCAGTCATGTCGTGTGCTCAGCCTTCCACCGTTTGACCTTGTTTTCTAGGTGGGTTTGTTATTTATTTTACCTAACTTTTCGGTTACCCAATGAAGAATCAAAATAAATTCAACCATAAGACTTTCTAGTTATAAGCCTTTTCTTGTTATTCTGATTCTTCCTTTTCTCTTTGGCGTTTGGCTGCTGAAACCCATATGAAGGAAACAGAGAAAGATGAAAGATTTCAATCTTGTAAGCTCTCTGATCATTCTCTCTCTATGGCTCTTCGTATGATCATATTTCTTAATTCTCTGTATTAATAATTAATCCAAGTTTTATCTTTCTTTATTTCCTCTGAATTTTGGATGTGCGTTCAATCTTGCCAGGTTAAGAAATTGAATTTTCTTGTGTTTTCTAATCCTCTGTTTTTCTGTTGAACAAAACTAGAAGGAAATTCAAGCTTCTCTGTGAATTTTGATTGATGCTTCATTCTTTCTCTGGCTCTTCTTGCGATTTTTTAATTGATTAATCATTCTAGTTTATTATAATATTATTTCATAAAACTGAATTTTTGTATGTTTATGTTATGTTATTTTTTTTCACTGAAATGTTGATGTTCCAATTGTAAAAGTTCTTATCCATTTTTCTGTTGCTCCGCATGTGAATTCTCTTCAGAAAGACTATAATGGCTAACAAACTTAATTTATTATTAGAAGAGAGGAAATTATAATAACTATTTTTTATTATATTATATTTGCTTATATGCAGCGGATATTAAATTTCTGTATAATGTATAATCTTGGTAGTTAGAGATATTTTAGGATCTAATCAGATTATGGAATTTGAATTTTGTAATTGCTTTTTTGTTTTATAATTCCTAGATATTAGGATCTTCCTTTTATAATTCTTAGATATTAGGATCTACCTTTTATAATTTTTAGATATTAGAATCTGCTTTTTATAATCCTAGATATTAGTATCGACCTAAATCAATTAATAGATTATAGAATTTGAATTTTGTAATTGCTTTTCTGTTTTATAATTCCTAGATATTAAGATATGCCTTTTATAATTCCTAGATATTAGGATCGACCTAAACTAGAGTATCTACATGTATTAAAACCTTGAAGGCATATGAATAATAAAAATAAAAAACTCAAGTTTTTATGATATACAAGTTTTTTTATTCCATAATTTTTTATGTAACATTTATATATTTTTATGTAATTTTTATATTTTTTAATAATTTTTATGTAATTTTTATATTTTTAAAATATTTTTTATATTTTTTTTAAATAAAATGAATTTTGCGACGGATTTCGAATCCGTCGCAAATTCAAGATTTTGCGATGGATTTGAATCCGTCGCAAATTCAGATTTTTGCGACGGATTTTAAATCCGTCGCAATTTGTGATGGACTTGAAAATTGCGACGGATTTAAAATCCGTTGCAAAAATTCGATTTTGCGATGGATTTTTTGAAATCCGTCGTAATTGCCACTCTTTTTTTGCGACGAAAAAAATCCGTCGCAAATTCATTTTGCGACGGAAAATCGCAAAAACCTTTTTTTTTTTTTTGTAGTGTCAATCGATGTTTACACAAACTTATATAATCAAAGCAAGAACCCATAAGCCAAGCGCCTCGTAGCATGATGGCACTAGGGCCATGCTTAGGAGCTGGCCTTCTCCCTTATCCAGGGTTTGAGCCCTGCTTCCCCCTCCCCCCACTGGCTGTTTCAAAAAAAAAAAGCAAGAACCCATAAACCAGAAACAAGAAATCGAAGCATCAAAACCAAAAGCTAAGCAATTTCAAAATCTCTCCATATCATTTTAAAAACATGAAAAAGAACCCAGAAGCTTCAAAATCGAAGCCAAAAGCTAAAATCGAAGCATCAGAACCAAAAGCTAAGCAATTTCAAAATCTCTCCATATCATTTTAAAAACATGAAACAAGAACCCAGAAGCTTCAAAATCGAAGCCAAAAGCTAAAATCGAAGCATTAGAACCAAGAGCTAAGCAATTTCAGAAGAGGCGGAATCAAGAAGAAGAAGCCAAAAGCTAAGCAATTTCATGGAAGAAATCCGAAGGCACCAGAACCAGAGAAATCAAAGAAATCGAAATCGAAGAAAATATCAGAATCTTGAACTAGAGAAATTGGAGAATCAAAATCAAAGCATCTCCATTTCCGCCATTTTTGCAATTCCACCGACGCTCTACCCAGACCTTTGTGAAGGCTGTCAATCTCGAGGAGCATGAAAACGCGTTAAAAAAAAAAACACCATCTGAGATCGTCGGCCGGAAGCTCTTCAAGAAAATTTGACGGCGACAAGAATTGCCTCCTTAGAGCAAGTCGATTCCAAAGCATCGATCTCCCATCCAATTTTTTGGCTTCTAGGGCAATCTGGGCGTGGGAAATTAGGGAAAACCTGGGGAATCGATCTGGAAGTTTCAACACAGAAGGGCAACACGAGAAATTGAAAATGTTCAGCATTTAAAAAAAAAAAAGGCGTGGGGCCCACCGAAAGTAACGTCTGTTAGAGCATTTTAACGGCATGTGTATTATTGCTCCACTTTTGAAAGTTCATGTGTATTTTTGCTCCCAAAAAAAGCTCATGGTGCTAGACGCTCCTGGAAGAAAAACTCGTGTGTATTTTCGCTCCTTTACCCTTATTATTATTTTAAGCCTAGCCCTCCATTTATACGAGCTTACACGAAGTAGTTTGATAGGATTCCGTAAAGGTGGCTCTACATAAAGTATGTGTGAGATAGGGTTTCGAGTTGTGTGGGTCGCGACCCTTATGGAGGAGGTTTAAGACATGGAAAAAAAGTTAATAAGTGCATTGTGTGAACACAAGTTATGTAATGTCTTCATATTTAATATTCCCTCTAATATAATCCCTTTATAAGAAATAAATTATTAATATTCAAAGTTAAAATGACACCAAAACACCACTTCTAATAGTGAGGTTGTGAGTCCAAATAATGGGTGCATGAATTATAAAAATAAATTAATTCTAAAAAGTTATAAAATAATGTAGTTAGAGTCATATCACGTTTTTTTCCCATAATGCTAAAAATCACCTTATAAGTGGGACATGAGGGTATGCTTAATTTTAGGGGGAAAAGACGGATAAAATTAAAGACCATTAGGAGTGGTAAAAGACATAGAGGTGGTTTCAATTTCAATATTCGTATGAGATGTGAGAGCGCAATTTGTCCTTTTTAAAAATTGAAAGGAATGGACACAGATGCTCTTATACAGTTTTATTTATTAAAAACAATACATTTACAGCCCATGTCAGTCACCGATTGAAGACCGCTGGCAACCAGCACCTACTAATATATCCCACAGGCACCAAAGCTCTGGTGGCTAGCCAACCACCAACGCTAAAGTTCTGACAGGAATAATTATTGTCACAGTGGTAGGGGTGAAGGTGGGGTTTTTTTTTTTTTTTTTTGGTTGAAGGGTGGGATTTGAACTCCCATCACTTTGTTTGCTCAAAATATTGGTGGCCGCTGGATCACCAATGCTTCCAAAAGTTATTATGCAAACAAATATGTATGTTAACTTTTGATCTTTAACCTAAGTTTATTGACAAGCTTAGTTAAAGAATTCACTACATTTCATTAAATTTTCAACAAATTTTATTTATCAAATAAAAAATTCACACTATGATAAGTTTTTGTTTAAGAATTCGTCACTTTTCTTTAGGTTTTGGCAATTTTCGTTTACCAAGTAAGCAATTCAAACTATCAAGGCATTGGCAAGTTAGTTAAGCAATTCACAACTTTTCATTAGGTTTTGACACTTTCGTTTATCAAGAAAAAAAATTACACAATTAGGCCATTAACAAGTTTAGTTAAGGAATTCACCACTTCTCATTAAGTTTTGACATCTTTAGTCTTCCAAGTAAAACATTTACACTATGAAGTCATTGACAAGTTTTGTTAAAGAATTCACAACTTTTCATTAGGTTTTGACAATTTTTGTTTACCAAACTTGTGAATGATAAGTTCTTAAGTCGCTGGTGGCACCCTGACTTTTCATTGGTTGCTCAATTGCTATTACTATTGCACCTTGACTTGTCATTTGTTTCTCAACGATTTGTTGTTAGCTGCTCAAATTCATAGGGATAAAGTGATCTTTTCTCAATTCAAATTAATTTAACTATGTCCCATGGGACTTAAATGTAATTTGATGATTTAAAGGGACTTACTTATGATCTTTTTCTCTTCCTTGAGACTTGTGTATAATTCCCCCAGAGATTGATTTATAGAAAGATATTATAGAAATAACTAGCAATCAAATTATTTAGGAAAAATAAAAGACATCTATTCTCGTTGTAATATAAGGGCTTAGTAAGAAATAAATAAAAGAATGTCTAGTGAAAATAGTTATCCGAGTAAGTATGAATAAGAAAAACTAATCGTTTATTGATTAATGAGATATTTTTTGAAATTGACTAAGCATAACAAACAAAGGTAAAAACTGGATTTTACCTTTTACTTTTTCCACATAAATGGGAACAAACTCTTCCTACTAAGATTATAATTTTTTATTTGAAACTAAAATAAACTCATAGCAATTATTATGCTTTAGTGGACGACACAAATCAAGGGAGAGAAAGCGAGTTCGCATTGCTATCTCAAGCAATCAAAGAAAAGAGAGGTAGGGGTGAGTGATTGATGTGAATGCAATGTTCGAGTGTGTGTGAACGATGATGGAATGTGAAACTTAAGATTAAAGCTAAGTTGGTAAATTTATAAAATTATTTAGATGATATTATATATTCTTATATAATGGCATAAATTAAAAAGTTAAATAAGTCAAGCCTGTAAGCTTGTAGGTTAGGCCTTGTGGAAATAGGTTTAGCCTGTTTATCTTAATAGGTCTGGAAATAGGTCTTAGCTTGACCTATTTATTAAATAGGCTAGGCTTTATGTAGACTAGGCCACAGGCTTTTGTTAGAGACCTGATCTATTTCCATCCAATCAATCAAAAAACTTACTTCCTCAACCAATTCTATATCTTATGTATCATGTCCCAGCGGTTTCATGGATTTATTTTCTAAAGGGTTATTTTCAATGCTTACACTTTTAATAGTTTTAATCAATTTCTAGTTTTAATTTATGTAGTCTCAAATTGTTGGTTTTGGTCCACATAATTCCATAAAAATTTAATCCAAGTATAGAGGCTATGACCATAAATCATTAAAAATATAGGAACATTTATTAAACTCACACAAAATTCTTATAAAATTGTAAGAACCAAAATCAACAATTTCAAATTATAGGCTGGAGCCATGGAGGACATTCATATATAGTATCTCTCTGAATCAAAAAAGATATTTAGATAAAGGATTGGATAAAGAGGTGTGCAATCCAAGAGGAAAAAGGAACCTATAGAGAGATAGGTTCTATGCGTCAGTGAATAGGATAATGAGGGCGGCAATGATGCACTGCCGTCCTCATCCTCATCCTTATTCTCATCATCAAAAAAGGGAGAAATAGTTCACAATCGTTAATTAAGAACTGTAAAGTCTTTTTGACAGCATACTCAACGGTTCTATGTTAATATTGTGGTTGATTATGTATTTACAGTAGACACCAATAAATTTTTTAAAAAAAAAAAAATTGTCAAATACAGGATGGTTATTAAGAATTAACCATGGCCATTCATAAAATGTGATCTTTAATACTAAAGGATGTGACGGTTCGATAATCCACAAAACTCTTTCAATATAAACGTCCGAAAATTGAACTCCACTTCTCTAATTTCATTTCAACTTTTCAAAGCCAACTTCTAATTCAACAAAACATCTTGGACAAACACAAGAGAACTTCTGATTCATCATTTGGCAACAAACTGAAAGATGAACTCCCTCCGCCAACAAGCATTGAAGGTCTCATCCATGCAAGCTACGAGCTCCATCATATGGTTCGGGTTTACTTGCAAGAGCAAGGATGTATGGACTAGACCTTAAAGAAACTTACTTCTCTCATTCGCTCTTTGAACGAGAAGGTAGACAAGTTACCAAGAATGAAGAATCTGATGATGCATCATATTCTTAAATATCTCTATAACTTTCTATTTTTAGTTTGTTTATTTACATTGTCTCTATTTATTTTCTTTTTCTTTTTTTCATTTTTGTTCTAAATGGTGGTTGCATAATCAACCACCAATTTTTTAAAAAAAGATGTATATAAATTATGGTTATTAAGTAACAATCGTAACTTATTAGAATACCATGCAAATGCATAATGGTTGTACTTTGTAACTATTATAAATAGCCTCAAGAGAATGATGGTTCTTATGGTAACACCATTATGAAACGTTGAATGAAAAAACAAACGATTAGTGTTCCAACTTGATATTAGAAAAACAACATAATGATTTCTCTTAAATTGTTGTCAACTAAATGGTCCAAACCTTTCCCCTCGCCCCACTTCTATGATGATAATACTATGTTCTTCTTCATTTTATGATGATCATCACGACAACCAATTACCCTTCTATTACCCACAACTGAGCATGACTATTCCTCCACCTCCTTCCCCTCCTCCATGCTGCAAATGTACAAAAAATTTCATTCATTCAAATTGAACAAATTGAAGCAAAAGGTCATTAATTTGCAGTAGATCTCAGATTATCTATCAGGCAACTAGTCACCAAAGGGTGATATTTTTTTTTTTTTTTATAAACTATAAAAATGTATTTATCTGGGCATTAGCTGCCCAAAATATTTTATTAAAAAAAATAACTTGCCTCATGGTTATGTTAAAACAATAACACAACTCCCAGTTATTAACAAATTTGTAAAGTCTTTAAAGAACTGTAATAAATATAAATAAATAAATAATAGTTTTACTAATACAACCCTTATGTGAAGTCTTCAATATGACATCAGAAAAAACCCACCCTTTCTCTTTTATTCAAGTGTCTAAAACAAAACACACTTGACACTTAATCTGTTCGAATGAAACCCTCATACATCATAACCCTAATACTCCTGTTGTCTTTTTTAGTCGTCAATAGTCATTTTCAGTCAAGCCCCACCATAAAAATCCTTCATCTTACTTCTCATTGACAACAGCGCTAGTCAATACCTTCACGCTTGTCTCGGTGACTGCAAAGCGAGTTGCTTTCGCTTGCCCTAACTTGCGTTTTTGTCATTCATTAGCCTTATCTAGGATGCACTCCTTTAGTTCTCTGTTCTCCTTATTTGATTGATGTGTCTTTGTGAAGTCATGATGTGATAAAGCATTCAAGGTGCCATTAACTTGCTTTTGTGGAGTTATTTTTTTTTTTTTGGAAACCTATTATTGCTTTGATCGAATATTCAATTCCTGTTACAGGAAGTTGTCAATCCATTGTTTTGACTAAAGGTTCATACTTTATTGATCTTTTTTGAAGTAACTTTTGGACATATGATCGCTAAGGAAAATACATCTTTTTTGGAAGTATTCATATCTCCAAAAGTTACTTCAAAAAGTTCATTAGCTGTGATGACTCAATTGGTTCATGTGTATCGATGAGAGTCATAAATGAACAAGCTATGTGGATAAACTAGTTTAGATGTACCAAGAGTCATACACAAACAAGCTCTTTGAATAAACTAGTTCAAGTGGCATATTGAATTTAGTGTTATGAAGTTGTATTTTCTTTTCTTTTTTTGGAATTATCATATTACTATAACTGAAGGTTCCTCTTGTAACATCCTAATTTTTAATTTTAGGATTTAAGTATAATTATAAAATTCATTATTGGAATTTAAGGTATATTTTCCATGAAGTAAGAACAAATAATTAAGGAATAATTTATGGCTTAGAGAAGTAAATTGAGAAAGAAAAATACTTATATGGAATTAAGAATTTATTCTTAACACTTATTCCCCTATTTTCCCATTATTCTTATACTACATGTGTAAAACACATATACACACAAACATGTATGACCATTGTGGATTTTTTTTAATCCCACCGAACCCCAAACTCAACCCATCAGTTAAGAATTTCTAACCCACATACAGACCCATTACTCTCAAACTCACCATGCTCGGCCCAACCACTACCCAACCCACTGCCATTTCTCTTCTGCGTGCTAAACCCGTTGTGGCTATGCTTAATGTGCTTCAAGCACTCAAGTCTCAGTGTGAGAACTGTTCCGGTTAGGATTTAGTGGAATCGTAGCAACCAAACCAGAGGAAGCTAACCACGCTTTTGCCTCTGCAACACGCCACGCCCAACTGGAGATATCAGCGCCGTCCTCCTCAGTAAACATATCACTTTCGGTCTCCACTGCACACGCAACAACTTGAGGCCAGCGCCGAAAATGTAGAGCCAGGGAGACACGCAACAGTGGTCTTTGAATTAGCAACGTTTCATTCATACACCACCAAGAAACCTACGAGTAACCGAGATTGAAAACTGAGAAGGAGAAAGAGAGAAACTGAGAGTGAGAGAGTTCCATTTCCTTGGTGCTCTGCGTGGTGATCCTGAAAACAGGGGTGTTCGATTCTTGCTGGAATCCCATCGTTCAAACCAGCAAACTGAGGTAAATTATCAAGCCTCCTTTCTTCTAGTTTCCCTGTTTGATCAACACAAGTTTCTGGGTTTAAGACCGTTAGGAGCATAGCTAGAAATCTTCATGAGTTGCTGTCATGACATCACTGTCATAAAAGAAATTGTTGCTACCTTGTGTCTAGATACATAAAACATTGCACTTATGTCCTAGTGTATTTATTTATATCTAGGTTGTAATATATGATGAACCACGTTGCTGTTTGGTTAGGAGAGAAACAGAAATGATAAACACCTCTGCTTTTCGGGTTAAAAACGGAGAATCTTGCATGCATCTGTTCTTATGGAAAACGTGTGAGTTTTTGTACAAATTTTTATGGAAGATAGTAGACATCTTAAGCTTTAAAACGAGTCCAAACCCAGCCAAAACGGACGTGTATAATGAGAGTAACAATTTTCCAAAGTTCAGCCAAAAGCCTGGAACTTTCCTGCAATTCCAGAAAACAGCAATTTTCGTGCTTGATTTTGAAATCGAAAACATCTGTGTTTTTCCTTGAAATTTTTACATTAAACAGTAGACATCTCCAACTTTACAACAATCCAAAGAACACCCAAAACGGAGGTCTGTAGCTCAAGATATGATTTTTCAAAGTTAAGCTAAAAAAAAAAAAACCTGCAAATTTTTGGTAGGGTTCTGAGGCAGCAAAATGGCGAAGCATTTCGGACCCAGTAAAACTTTGATTTTTGATCTGAAATTTTTACAGAATAAAGTACACTCCTTAAGCTTTAAAATAAGCTTTGGTTCACCTAAAACGGATGTCTGTAGCTCAAGTTATGATTTTTCAAAGTTGAGTCAAAAATCTGGGAAAATTCCTGGTATGTTTCTGGTGTCAGTGGATGGCGTTGGATTTCGAACTGACTAAACAAAATCATAAAATTGTGAGATTTTCCAGTTGAATAGTAGACACATAGAGGTTTGATTTGATAGGTAATTCGTCGAATTCCGATAAGAATCGAGGGAGATATGATTTTCCAAAGTTTAGCCAAAATCTGAAACGTTTTTCTGCAACTTTTGGTGAACAGCGATTTTTGAGCTTGATTTTGAAATGACAAACATTTGAGCTTAATCTTGAAATTTTTACTGTAAATAGTATACATCTGGACCTTTCCAACTAGCCAAAGAACACCTAAAACGGAAGTCTACAACTTTAGTTATAATTTTTGGAAGTTAAGTCACAATTTTGGAGGGTAGTTTTAAGTATTTAGATCTTCTTGAGAGCAACTCTGGGGTAGTATGAAAAATATATATATATATATTAATAGATATTTATATGTGACTTTGCAGACTCTCATTGAGAGCTTTGGTGTGACACTTGTGTGATTGCCTATATACTAGGGAGTAACAGGTAACTCTGGATATTCTTCCATATACTTGTGAATTGTATGTGATTGTGAGTAACTATCTTTTATTTAAAATTAAAGGACTGAATTATATGTATATGTGTATGTATTGTAAATTGATATTTATATGAATTGAAGCATGAATTATTGTACCTTGAAATTTAATTATCTTATTGGTGATTTAATATATGTATTGCATGGCGGATGCATATGTGATGGGTTGGAGTAAGGAGGGACTTGTATGTTGAGATCTTTTACCACGTGGTATGTCATCACTCGGTGCACAGTAGATGACACTTGTCAGGGCCCCTTCTTCCATGCTTTTCCTTTGGCCGGGAGTTGCATTGGAGCTATGGGACATGTATGGGACACCTCCTTAGTCGTATTCTTTTAAGGAGGGGAGCCATAGTCCATACTTAAGCTCTATACTTTTGGCCGGGTATATCTTAAGTTTTGGTGAGCTTGTGACAGTCCAGTCAAATGGATGAGTTGCTATTGGACTATGTGTTAGCCTATGGCTCCGGTCAGCAGTTGAGGATGGACGGTGATATAAGGGAGGCTGCATAATGCATATTGTATAATTGTACGGTTTACATTGACATAGTGATAATTAATGTTGCATGAAAGTATGGTATATACAAATATATGTGTAATCAGCCCTTACTTTTTGTCATATGTGATTTGCTTGTGTACGGTAGAAACTTTCAGTAGTTACTGGGATGTCAAATCTCACTCTATATTACCAATTTTCAGGTGATGGGTTTTAGTAGGGGGCAAGGAAAGGATCATATGGAGCGAGCCTAGAAGGCTCGGTTGTGCTCCTAGAGCCTATGTTATGATGTTTTATTTGCCATGACTTCAAAACTTCCGCTTCGTATTTTATTATGAAATATTTTGAGAGTTTATGATGACTCAAAAACATATTTTGGTTTGACTCAGTTATGTAATTTTAAGGATTTGAGATGTTGAACATCTATGTTGGGAGATATTCTAAGTGTTTTGGCTAAGGTTCTAAGTGTTGGAATTTGGGTTGTTTCACCTCTCCTATTTTTCTATTGAATATGTCGTACCCGCTTAAACGGTATGAAATTTAACATTGTGATTAATCCTAAACTCTTCAATGTAATAGTTTCTAAACTACTTCATCTCATATATATATATATATATATATATAGAGAGAGAGAGAGAGTTTATTCAATGTGACCTTATTACCTTTTTCACCTCAATTAGTACTCTCTCTCTCTCTCTCTCTCTCTCTCTCTCTCTCTCTCTCTCTCTCTCTCTCTCTCTCTCTCTCTCTCTCTCTCTCTCTCTCTCTCTCTCTCTCTCTCTCTCTCTCTCTACGCTCCATACAAGCGCTTTTGATTTGATTTCTTGTCTCATCATATTGTTCACCTCAGAATCATTTATATAGGGTCATATGATGATCAGTTTTTTATGGAAATGAATTAATGGATTAACATACTCTTTTAGAAAGATTTAAGGGGAGAAGAATTTATTTATTACATGCATTGCATTTATTCATGGTGCAAATCAAGTCAAAGATTGACCAATTCAATTTATTTATTATTTTAGAATTTAGACCTCTCTTATTTAAAATATAAGTCTCTAACTTTTTACCCAAAAAAAAAAATATACAAGTCTCTAACTCACTTTTGAGGTGCAATTAATGCTCAGTTATTGAGATTGTTATTAATTATTATAATTGGTGGGTAAATGTGACTTCTTATTTTCTATCTCTCTCACACATTCATAGTGTCGGCGATGTCGGTGTCTGCAAAACTTCCATTATTGCTAAGTGTTCTACTCACCCTCTTAAACTCATCAAGGTTTGTATGTAGCTTCATGGCGAGAATCACGCATCAAAACCAAATCTAGTAGTCCACAGCTTCTGATTGGCATGCGCCTTGCACACTGGTTCCGTCCTTCCGATGCCACAGGCAATAGCGCCGCTGCCACAACACCTGCTCGCATGGGTCCCATATCTGTTGGTGTTTACCTTATCCAACAAGAAGGCATAACCGCTCTTTTCTCCAGCATCTCCAACATCGTCCTCTGCCACTGCCTCATATTTTAATGTAATTGTGATAGTTGCTTTTTTTAAAAAAAAATTGTTATGTGGTACTTATTTTCACTTTTTACTTGTTGATTGATAATTAAGGTACTCTCTGTTAGTTCTCTATATGTTTTGATAATAACTGATAATTGTAAACTTAAAATGAAGTTTGTCTTTGTTAAGTTGAAAAACTTACTGTCAAAGGCAAACTCAAGTTTAGACTTGTCAAACTCGAGTTTGGACTTGAGAGAGAGTAGCTCTCAAGTTCAAACTCGAGTTTGGACTTGAGAGAGAGTAGCTCAAGTTTTCTAAACCTTACCAAACTCGAGTTTGTATTGGAAAACTCAAGTTTATGTCATACAGAGAGCACTCTAAGTTTTTCAAAATAAAGTAAACTCGAGTCAGTTATAGTAAACTTAAGTTTGTAGAGCCTTCAATGATTTGTGAACTTAACTAAACTCGAGTTCAATTTGTCAAACCCGAGTTAGTGCTTGGTCGAGAACTTTTAAAGTTTTTCATCTTTTAAGCAAACTCTAGTCTAACATAGTAAACTCCAGTTTGCGTTTGGCCGAGAGTTTTCAAAGTTTCTACTTTTTAAAGGAAACTCAAGTTTGTTTTATTAAACTCTAGTTTGTGGTAGTCTGAGACCTTCTCACTATTTTGAACTTAAGAAAACTCAAATTTTTATTTGAAAACTTCAATTTGAGCTTTGTGGACTTAACTTTATTTTCATTTCAAAAAGTCTTAAACTCGAGTTTGTCATTTAATGACTTGAGTTTGCTCCTATTTCAAAGTGATCTTCAAAACTCAATCGCAATGTTCATTTCAGAAAGAACTAAACTCGAGTTTAGAAACTCGAGTTTGAGTTTTGCTTTTGAGAAAATATTGCCAACTCCAGTTTGCTTGAACAAACTCCAGTTTAAAGCGCTCTATTTGAAAATTAGTTTTCTCGAATTTGCGAAATCTTCATATATGAACTAGATACTTCTTATCATCACTCATTACTATTCTTAACTATGTTTAATCAGTTTGTTAGTGAGTTTCAAATGATCAAATGATTTCAGAATGAAGATTAAGGTTAAAGCAAAAGGTGATGTCAAAACATTTATTGCTAGTCTAGAAAACTTAGCATCCTTTTTGCAAATCATTCCCTGGATTGTGCAAAGGTTTAAATGTTTTTTTTTCCCTTCTATGGAAGCCACATCATTCAACGGATTTATTTCAAGGAAAGTCAACAAGATTAATTGAGCACTTGGATTAACTCAAAGCTAGAGAGAGAATGGATCACGTTGCAACCTAACAGTTACATTAATGTTTCCAATGGTTACATCAATATTTCTAACGATCATTTATTGCTTCCAACATATATAAGATGAAGCATTCAAGTCTCTACATCTACCATAATACAGAAAACGAAAAGCTAGCAAGTGTTATTTGTATTAAGTGTTTTCTACTCTTGTAAAGTATCTTTTGATACATTGTACTTCGGTAATTATTTCATATGCTCTTTTAGAGAGTTTATCATTGGTTATCAATCATTGTAGAATCTCAAAGTTGTAGGACTTTGAAGTTAGGTTTATTAGTTTATAGCTTGTAAGGGGGAGTATATCGTAGTGAGATGATAACTTTCGAGTGTAGAGTGTGTAACTGATTTGAGTGATAGTGAAAATCCCAAAGTGTCTGGGAACTGGACGTAGGTCAAGAGTTAAGACCAAACCAGTATAAATCCTACTGTGTCAAGCTTCTCTTCTTCTCCTCTGTTATACCCTGTTTTACTGTCTGATTTTTTGGGTGTTGAAAAAGAATTTTTAAAATCTCCAATTCACCCCCTCTTGGTGATTTCCTCCATTTACACCCTCAATTAATGTTTGTGCCAGATATTCCTCAGGTAATAGTTCGTTAGCCAATTTTTACCTTAACCCTATAAAAAATGACAACAATTTGATTTTAAATATATTTTAAATCCAAATAATTTAAATTAAATCCATCAATTTTTAAAATTTACCATATTTAACAAAGAAATTTCTATAAAACTCACATATAAAGCCACTGAGCAAGATCAAATTCAAAATTTAATGTGAATTTAAGGGAGTTAACATGGTTTTGTAAGTTTAAAACGTAAAAACGGTATATAAACTTGTAATTCTAATCAAATTTACAACTATCACGAGTTTACCAGTGACTCGACTTGATTTGGCAAACTATAAACGTAAAAATGGTAAACTCGGAGAGTCAACTTGTGAGTTTGACAACAATGAGTAGGACACATTGATTTTTTTCTTTTAGAGCAATTATTACATATTCTTTGTTTTTCAAAAATATTGTATAATGTTGTCCAATAAAATTGTCTAAAATTAAAATAAAGACTATAATAGATCTTATTAGAGAGTAATGTTATCAAAATTGAGTTTCTACATAGAAATGGAATGGGTGATAGAAATGTAAATCATAGAAATCACACGAAACGTAAAGTTTCTATTACTTAAGGTCATGATACAAAATTTTATACACACACACAGACACACACACACACACACACATGTAAAAGAAACATAAATCGCTATTCAAAATTCAACGAACAACTTCATATTTAAAAGATATAAGTCAAATAACTATATAAAACAAAAGTCTAAAAACACAAAAAGAGTTTAACAACTCCTACAACCAAGTTCCAAAATATCAAAAGAATAAAGTTTAAAAATTCCTAAATTATATCAGTTGATTCAAATCAAATACATCATCTTGCATCAGTTGCATGTGCTCAATGTCCTCTTCTCTTACGCTTTTAGCAAGTTCATTTGAAAAACTTGGAATGTTCAAAATTATGACTATCCATAGGTTCCCTCACTTCAACTTCAATTAAGCTTGCCTCATCATGAGCATCAACATCTATATTGTCTACATCTTCTCAATCTTCTTCATTAAAAACAATAAAAATGAAGTTTTTATGTTTCTTCCATTTTTACACTTTTACACGGTGTTTTTACCTGTTTTTACTATAACCATTTTTTACTTGTGTTTTAACATGTATCACTCTAGTAAAAACGGAAAAATGTAAATTTTTACATTTTTACACTAGTTTTTTACAACAATATTAGAGAGATAATTTTCAACTTTTTTTTTTCGCCAGGAAGATACTTTTAAACTTCGATTTCAAGATAAAACATGAACTGTAAAATAAGTTGACCAAGAAGCTAATTTAATTTAATTTAAATTAGATTATTCAGTCTTTTCAATACTTGTCAAAAAGTCAATATATTTGCATTAATTATAGGGTTAAATACCATTTTTGTTATGGAAGTTTAGCTTAAGGAGTATTAATCACCCGAAAGTTTTTTTTTTTTAAAATCTCATTTTTGCTTGGTTGTTAACAAACGAAGCAAATATGCCCGGAAGTTCTTTTAGAAGCTAATTTACCCCTGAAGTTTTTTCTAAGAGTAATTTTGCCCCTGAAAGTTTACAAAGAATAGCAACAATTCAGCGGTTAAAATTAATGGATATGCAAGATTGCTATTTTTAAACTTCCGGGGCAAAATTAAGACCGAAAAAATTTCGAGTGATCAATGTTCCTTAGGCTAAACTTCCATGACGAAAATGGTATTTAACCCTTAACTATAATGAATTGTTTTTTTGCCACATTAATTATAATCAATTGATTACTTATAAAGTCTAGTGAAAATCACACCAAGGTCCTAACTAAAAAATACTATTAAAAAAGTCTCATAGTTTTCAATAATAAGTGAAAGAACAAGCATTAACAAGTGGAATAGCAACAATTAACAAGTTAAGGGACTTTCTATATTTTTTTCTTAATTGGGACCTTGATGTAATTTTTCCTAAAGTCTAATTATAAAAAAGGGAAAAATACAGAAAAATATTTCTTTTGCCAGAAAATATTAAATGGTTTAATATTATCAATGCGAACTTATTTTTTAACATTAAATCTAGTTTGTGTCTGCCCCTCCACTATAAGTGTCTTATTTGGGACTCGAATTCAAGAGCTAGAGGGATTCAGTAGTGTCTTATACTACTAAACCAACTTTATATTGGTAAAGGGAACTTATATTTTGAATCAATAGAAAACTAATAAAAGAACTCCAATTTTAAAACTAGTCTTATGAAATATACTCCCCTAATCATATTTATAAAATAGAAACAATATGTATTTTTTAGCCATATTTATAAGGCACATCATTAACTTTTTTATAAGAATATAAAATTTGATTTTTTTTCCACCTGCGAAGAATATACAATTTTATCATTCATTTATTTTTTTGTAAATATTAATTATTTTCTTAAATAGTGTGCAGTAAAATAGTGGTAAGATTAAAAAGTTGTTGAATTTTAAGATAGAGTTAATGAAATTTATTTATTTATTTTTTGGTTTATGTAAAATATGTTAGAAATACCTTATAAATAATAATAAAGTGGTATATTATACTACAATTGTCTGTAACAATGGGTTCATTGGGAACTGGTTTCCCTGCCTATCCAAAGGATAGGCAAGAAGAGCTTGTCTTGTATGGACCGTCCAAATGAGATCTAAACGATCCAGATTTAATATTTTTTTTATTTGATGATTTTTAAATTTAAAAATCATTTTTTGAAAAAAATATTAGTTGAGAGATTATCTTTATTTTAGATTCTTTACTTATTAAAATATTTTTTTAAAAAAATAAAAAGTAAAAAGAAATTAAATCTGAACCGTCCAAATCTCATCTAAACTACCCAGATGAGAAATGTTTTCCCTGCCTATCCAAAAGATAGGCAGAAAATCTGATTCCAGGTTCATTGTTGTTCTTTGACAATTGAAATGCACGTGTATGGTTCAAAAAAAAAAAAAGCGCGTGTATGATAATGACTTTGTTGAGCATTAAACAAAAAACAATGTGCTTATAAATACTCTTCCGAACATATCTATAAGTAATTCCCAACATATGTCATTGACACCGAGAATAATTTTCAACCTCTTCCAAAAAAAAAAAAAAAAAACCTATCTTTAATTTAAATAACTTTTTAACTTTCTCACTATTTAATACTCCCTCCGGTCCTCTTTATAAAAGTTCAAAATTTAAATTATCTTAGTCCTTTTTATAAGAGCTCGATATGTTATTTGAACATTGGATGAGTTTTTTTTTTTTTTTTTTCATTTTTGCTCCTCACAAATTATATAAATTGCATTCATTAAAAGATTGATGATACATATTATTTAATCTATTTCCCTTTTACTTGCCCCTCATAAATAAGGGCATACTTGAAAGAAAAATGTTTATTTAAGACACACTTATTATTTTTAACTAAATTTAACCACTTTCTTAAACCGCATAATTCAATTATTGAGCTCTTATAAAGAGGACCGGATATACATTGCGAGGAAAAAAAATATATCATCTCTCCCTCTACATACAGAGGAGCATTTTATTATATTATACTCCTTGCAATAACCCACGTATTTCAAATGGAAGAATTGAGGAGATGGAAAAAAAAAAAAAAAAGCCAATAAGATAACAAACCAATAAAAACTGAAGTGGGAAAATTTCATTTCCTCCCTAAATTTTGATCACCTCACTCCAAAGTTTACGGGTTACAGCTAGCTAAAATTGTGTTATGTTTTATACATAAGAAAATAGACTTGTATGCATGTATTTGTAAATTTTGATTTTTTAAATTAGATTCAAACCTGTAACAACTAACAACAACAAAAGTTACAAAATAGCATTGAGAAATAGTCTAATACATTCATTGACCAATGTAATTCTCAATATGCGTTGTTTTAGATCGTTACATTAATTGTTCTCATATTCTATGCTCCTAATTTTTAACGCATCCGGTTATGCATCCATACACGCAGCCATTAACTTTGTCTATATCTGCAAAACAGAATTACACAAAACAACATAGTTATCAGTGAAAGCATATTATAATCAAGTTATTACTCAATCATGTCCTTGATACTAGACATATATAAATAATTGATTTTCATCCTAAGACATGTTTTTTGTATTTGTCAATATTTTCTTAATTTACTCTTATTGATACTTCTTAAACCATAATTAAGAAGGAGGGGGGAATAACGAAATAAAAGAAGATGACTATGGTGTTTTGAAAAATACATGTCATATTAACTAATTTAGCTAACTTTATTAATATAATTAAATTAGGTAAATATTTCTTATCTTAAGGACCAGACTGAGTATTAAACTCTGGGTATACATTGAGATATCACTTTCTGATGAAATAATGGAGCATGTGAATATATATGACTGTAAGTAAGTACTAAGCCAAGGGTTTTGTAGCCTAATAATATGAGAGTTCCCTTTTAAATAGGAGGTCACGGGTTTGATCCCGCAGGTAACATTAGGCGGTCAGTGCCTGCCCTCTTAATTCAAAAAAGAAAAAAGAAAAGAAAGAGCAAGTACTGAGAAATTAATTAATTAGGAGAAGATATGTTACGTACTTGGGTCATTATTATTGGTGGTAGAATTGAGATCAGTGCAATAAGAATGAGCTAGCACAAGCGAGAGAGCAAGAGTATTGGGTCGGAGTAGTGATTCTGGGATCAGAAGCTGTGCAAGAGGTTATGCAACCAGCAGCACATAATGCTGCACGAAAGAAAGGCTTTCCTGCTAAACATTTTGGCATACAAGATGCAAAGCATACCGCGAAACATGATGGTGATGCTTCACTTTGCGTTATTTCCAGATTTAACACCAACCAAGTCACAAATATTAGCCTTATCAATTTCTTCGAATTCTTACCCTCCATTATTATACTTCTCTCTCTTGCCCAGTGCTTAAGTGATTTTAATTTCTGTGTATGTTATGAGGTCCTCGGGATCTCTTGCCTTGCCCTATGGTTTATAAAGCCAACAGTAAGTAAGTTAACAGGTGAATTTGATGTTTAAATTTATGATTATCCATTACTCCACTTTATGCTCTTTGGGAGTTTCGATGCCGTTAATTAGTACATGGTTCTGAATTTAATTTGTTTTAATGGCATTATGTGGGGATCAGTACAATTATTGATCGTGGGCAGTATTGATTATTGAAGCCTCTTGTCCTATTTATTAGTCTAAATTAATTAATTCTTACATATCAATGAGAGGTGAGAGGTAGTTAGCAAAATTTTAAATTTTGCCTTTATCTATGATTGGACCCAAAAGTTAATATGAATAAATTCTTTGTTTGTTGTAATTAATAGGGGGAAAAAATGTAACAAAAGCATTTATTATTCTAAAACTATACTTATAATAATTAAGGACCAAAACTTTTGTCAAATAGACTTATAAATATGATTAAAGTGCTACAATGCATTGTTATCCTCCCAAGTATCCAGCACAAACAGTTTGAATATTCATAATATGGCATAACACTCCTTGTGTGTTTAGTATAAAAGTTAGATGACTAATTTGTAAATATTAAGAAAATTAGCTATTTGTAACAAAATATGTGTCGGTTTTCATATAACACATTTTTTTTTTTAAATTTTGTGCATTATAACTACCCTTGATGGAAACATCTTCTTATAAGCAATCAATAGTGATACTTTGAGGAGAAATTATAAACATGGGGAACAAAGTAGATTGATTTATGATATTTATGACTAAAGTAAATCCCTTATCTAGCTCATATATTTAAGACTAGAACTAGTATTGGCTGTTGTAGAATCTTAGTTGATATCATAATTGGTTAATCATTCTAAGACATCATAAAGAGGGTCTTAGTTTATGGATTAGGTGTGTAGGGAGTTTACTGGAGTGTTGTTCACCAAGTTGTCACCTATTGATTTGGTATTTGTTCACCATGCTTGAGAAATTATTTATCAGTGTTCTTTCTTTTTTATGGAAAAAAGTTTAGGTGAGTTGAGTTTTAGAGGCTCATAAGGGTTAAATCTGCCTTCAAACTCAAAGAACGCTTACAAATCGCTTCTTATAGTGAATGTTTAGTTGTGAAATATATTCAAAACAATGGATCAGAGTTGTTGGTAGTTTGGGTTCTTATCAGTGTGAGTTAGTTTTTGTAAGTGTTCGGCCAGTTGGGCCTATCCTGTGTGTAAATACTGGACTGCTTGTATATTTCTATTCATTCAGCAATATTGTATTTGTATCAAAAAACAATATTGTATTATTCAACTAGCACTAATAGTGTAGTGGTATTGGGATTAATTTCCCCTCTCCCGGTCCTGAGTTCGATCCCCCTCCCTATCGCCTTGTATTAAAAAAAATATTGTACTATTCAGAGAAAGTGGGCTTCGTTGATTAACATGGTAGAGCCATGTATCCAGGTCCATCAAATCGGGTCATATGGTAGTCCGACCCGTCGCCCAAACGGGTTCAGATTTCCGTCGGGTTTTTTCACCTTCTCTCTTCAGGTTTTGTGTTTCTTTCTTCGGATTCTCGAGTATTCTTCTTGCTCGCCGAGGAAATACCAGACAAATCGTTCGATTCCTCTGCTCTCTGGTGAAGAAGATGGTTTCTCTTGTTCTCTGTGGTTCTTAATTGTTCAATCGTCCTTCATCACGCTTTTTCGTTCTGATTTGCACACAAAGATGGACGTTCTTGTTCTCGTGGTTCTTGATTGCTCGATTACCCTTCACAGTACCTTCGCCGCCTTTGTTTTGTGCTCAAGGTACATATTCTTGCCTTTGCCGTCCTGATCTGTGTGCAAAGATACATATTCTTGTCTTTCGGTGCTTCCACTCACCCTCACGTTCTTCAACACGACTGATTCAGAGACCAATCCCTTCTAGTCCGTGCATTGTAATCATCCCCTCTATTTACATCCAGGCGACACTCAAGCTACAACCCTTGTATTTCAGGTTCTTACTGGGTCAGAAAATTATTCTCCATGGAGTCAGAAATGAAGCTTGCTCTTCATGGAAAGAATAAACTTGGTTTCATAGAGGGGACCTGCACCCGCGAGAAACAGGACGACAAGCTGAGGGAACTTTGGAATCATTGCAACTCGGTAGTGCTTCCTTGGTTGGTAAATTTGGTTGATAAGCCAATCGCCTCTGTATGGTTTTCTCTCTTAATGCCCATCTTGTCCGGTTAGACTTAAAAGAGCTTTTTGATATGATAGACAGTACCGAGATTTTTCCTCTTTACCGGTCTATAAATATACTCTCTGAAGGAACCACATCTGTATCTGATTACTAAAAGAGCTTTGGGATGAATACGCTACTCTTGTCCCACTCCCAAGTTGCCAGTGTCATTCTGCTGTTGAATATTCCAATTTCTCATAGGACTAAATAAATGTTCTCATAGCACAACGTTTAATTCTATTAATGAGTCCTCTTCTTTCACCAAACCAAGCTTATTCAATGGTGATACAAGAAGAAATAAACACAGGCAAATGGGGTTTCATTCCTCTGGTTTACCTCTAGACAGCTCTCCATAATGGCAACTAATAGCATGAGAGGCGGTAGGGCCCGTGGCATCGGAAGAGGCACAGGTTGTTTTCAACAAGACTGCACTTACTGTGGGAGAAAGGGACACCATCGTGAAACATGTTATCAGTTGATTGGTTTTCCCAATAGCTCATTTGCTCCAAAGGGTAAAGCAATTGAGGATGATCAAGCAAATTAGCTAAACAGACATTAATTCTTCCTCCACTAAGAGCAACAAAAGTTCTGATTCAATTTCCCCACAAGCTCCACTCTTTACTGCCGAGCAATACATTGTTACTGCTAATTTCTCGATATAAATCACAAACAACGCTAGTAATAAATTAAACTAAACTATCATAATCATCATCATTCCTAGTTATTGCAACCACACATGACACAAATTAACAAATAGTTTGTGAAGTTTTAACAAAAGAACTAATCTAACAAATAATAAATGTAGGAGAGGAAGCCTGTCATATTGCAATTGGATTATCATCAAAATATTTATTAGATTCACTTGAGATATTTGAAGTTGGCGTTGTTGCGTTTTCCTCTACAAAATCAATACATATATTGTTGGTGATTTTAATTGGCAAGTGTACCAACCAAATAAGTGATAAAATGATGAATAGAGAGTATCATTCCACAAAGATTATAACACTGTAATATGCATGTAAGAGAATGAATAATAGTTGTTGATTTGGTAAAATCAAATGATATTTTCATGTGATTTAAGCGATGAAAACTATTGAATCTAAAATTGAAATGTAACCAATAAATAATTAGTACGATTAAGAGTTATCAAGATAAAAATATGTTAAGCTTTGATTTCCCCTTTTTTACAACTTTTACCTAGAATGCTTTAGAAATGCTATAGCAACACTATAACAATGTTCTTCAGTTAACCCACATTTTCCATATACAGAAGTTTCCCAATAGTCTTGTGTTTTTATTTCTAACTTTAATTTCCTCCCATGCTTATGCGAAATTTGAGTTCAAAATACTATGAAACAGAAGGTGTTGGGTTGTGTAAGATAGACTCATGCTTGAAGCTTATGAACTTAGCTAGAATTACACTAAATCCACTGACATATACTTTTTAATGGAAGTATAATCTTAATTCCTTTCCAGTAAATTAAGATCACATCTCTTGCTTATTAATGACCATTTAACAAACAAGATCAACAATTTAATTGCACCTTATTAAAACAAATTGAATCGTAATAATATTAAACTGAACATTTTGGTTTAAAGATATAAATTAGGGTTCCATCCAAGCTAAGCCACAGAAAGATTAGTTCATGACTTTCAGACTTAATACAACTAACTTGAACATAGTTCTGTCCATGATAGGATAACAAAACAAACTAAGAGAAAGAAGAAGAAAAGTCGAAGAGATCAAGAGCACAAGAGAGACTTTGTAGTAGTGAGAACTCTTTCATCTTCTTTGGGAATTTCTGTCATTAGCTGTTCGTTTCTTTTTGTCTTCACAGTTTCTTCTTAAGCTTTCAGCCGTCATATGTTCTTTGATGGTACCAGGTTCTTCTTTTAAGGTTGACCTTCTTTTCTTTTAAAGTTAGGGTTGTTGTGCAGAGTTGTCCAACTTTCCTTTAATAGGTTGGGCTCGTCCTTTTCTGTCTAGCCCAGCAAGAATATTCTTCCTGTCTGCTCTCTCTCCATCTGTCCTTTCTTTTAGCGTTTTCCTCTAGCACGTGGCCTTTTTTGGATCCATCTTGAGTCTACAAGGTCCAACTCAACATCTGGTCCAATTCCTACAATGATTTCCTGTATTTTCTCACAAAAGAATTTAATTTATATCTAGGAAACACTAGTGCAAATCTTTATTATTCATTGCAGTACTAATGTTGTAGCAACACTGCAACAATGAAATGACAGCAATACTTAAGCCCAAAAACAATAGCAATTAATTACTCCCTTTTTCTGCCAACGTACGGGATAAATTATAAAATGCATCATTTAAGTTCTTTTAATCCTTATTTCCACTTATTCAATCTTAATCACAATTTGATGATAACAAGGGCATTTTAAGCATGAAAATCCTAATAAAATCAAACGAAGACTTATGGAAATACATGCCAGAATTGAAACTTTTATATATATATAAGTCTCACACTTGGAGCTTGCACTCTTCTACTAAGCTTATAAATAGGAAATTTGTTTATTAATTTAGTTAATACTTAATTAATAGTTAATAATTAATAAAATGTTAATATATGTATACACACACAAGCGAGACAGCCCAATGATGAGCCCATAGCACCCATCCCGTTTAGTGTACGAGCCCATCACTCTAAGCCTGCCCGTTTTAGGCCTTTTTTTGATGGGCTAAAATGGGCAAATTTCTTTTGACCCTAGGCAGGTTTACTGGATTATATGGCTAAAATATATGTTTGGTTCTTCAATTTTACCTTTAATATCATTTTAGTCTCATAAGTTTATAAAGTACATGTTTGGTTCCTTAATGTTAACACCGTTAGTCTGACTTAACGGAAAATACCGACCCAACAATTTGAAACGATGACTGTGCAATTAAATGTTGATCAAGCATACTTATATGTTAGTATTTTAATAAATTAATATTTTAAATCCTACCAATTGAAAAATATTTAATCTTCATAGACTATTTTATGGATTTTCACAATTTGTGAAAATCAAATATTTTTCAATTAATAAGATTTAAAATATTAATTTATTAAAATACTAACATATAAGCATGTTTGTTCAGTATTTAATTGCACAATCATCACTTAAAATTGTTGAGTCGGTATTTTCCATTAAGTCAGACTAACGGTATTAGTATTAAAGGAACAAACGTGTACTTTACAAACTTAAGGAATTAAAATAATATCAGAGACAAACATGAAGGACCAAACGTATATTTGAGCCTCTCTCTATATATATATACACAGTGCGGAGCCACACTGTTGCCTCTGTCTGCATGTGCATACACAAATAAGAAAATAAGTAAAGCGGACGGTGTCGTATCTGATGAGTAGGTAAAATGATGCGACAAAATTTGCTTTTGTTTTTGGGAAGTAAAGCGGAAATCAAATGTCTATCGAAGCGAACTTTTGATCATCACCGTCATGTAGAGGAGCAGCATTTCTTGTCACTTCTCTTCGGGTGGTTTCCTTTTCTTCTTCGGTTCTTGTTAGCAATTGGGTTAGCTGTAGTCACCTGTTGACTCAAACTGATTCTGCTTCTTTCAATTTTCTTCCCTGTAAATTTCTCAAGTAATAAAACACACACACACACTCCCTCTCTCTCTCTCTCCCCCCATCTTTTATTTTTGTTTCTGGTTAAATAGCTAATAGCTAATTTTTTTGTTATAGCTGGATTTCTAGTGTTGCTAGTCTGTGGCTTGTAATTTTTTTCAGTTGTTATTTCTAAATTTATGCATTTACCCAAATATTTGAGTGGGCATGTTTGTCGGTTGGAAGGAAATTCGTTGATTAAAATAGTTTGTTTTGTCTTCTTTATAATCTTGAGATTTTGTTTTCTGAATCTTGAAGATTCTTTGGGTTGGGCTTCACTGTCGAGACTAGGGGTGAGCAAGCACCCCGGAGCTCACCCAACCACCTGCACCCCGTAAAAAATTCCCCGTATTAGGCTCGCCCAAATTGAGCCTGTCATAGGTACGGGGTTTCCCGTTCCCGTTTAAGATATGCGGGTGGGGCACTGGTTACCCCACGGATAACCCGGGCCTACTTGTTACCCATTTATTCAACATTTATTTTTTTCCCCCTCCCTCATGTGAACGCGTCAAAGGCAGAGTAGTGATCATAAATGCTAAAAAACATTATTTTTCCCCCCTCCCCCCACATGAACGCATCAGGTTGAGCAGAATAGTGTATAGGCACTTGCACTACCGCACTACTCATCGTGATTCTGGAGAACACACTCAATCAACTCAGTCTTAGGGTTTGGTCGCCGCCATCATCGCCGCCCCAAGCTCGGTGGCCAGAGCCTCTCGTTGTCCTCTATTTCTGTTTCTATCGATTTCAATCTTGGTCAGAGCTTCTCGTCTACCTGTCTCTATCAATCTCGAAGCTCGTCTCTTTGAATCTTGATGTCACTCGCCGTCAGCCGTCGCTCTCAGCCTCTCGAGCTCGCCATAACCTCTGCCTCTTGCAGTCAGCCTCTCAGCCTCTGGTGGTCTCAACCTCTCCCTCTCGCTTGCAACCTCTCATAGTCTCACTCACGGCCTCAGGTCAGTAGGTTTTTGTATGGAGGTTTCAACACTAAATGCTGAATCTGAACTGTGGTTTGTATTAGTTAGAATTAATGTCACATGGCTTGCTTCCTGTAATGAGCCCAACATCTTTATGGTTTGCTTCCTGTATCACACTATGTCTATGAAACCTGCCTCAGTTTTCCTTCCTTTGTTTTTATTTGGGGTCAGTTTAATCATGCAAAATTGTTTAAATGGGTTCCCTGTACACGTGAAGACTGCACCCGTTTAACCCGTCTCATTTTTATACGGGTTATACGAGTTCATCCACGTCGAACCCCATTCCCCATACCCATGAAATATAAACGGGCGGGCCATGGGTTACCCCCGAGCAGCCCCGCCCGCCCGCCCGTTGCTCACCCCTAGTCGAGGCATTTGGCAGAGGAGTAAATTGTTTTTATTTGAATGGCTGAATTGACTTTTATTAAGAATAAGTTACGCAATTGGATAAATGATAATTGGTTTAACTTATGCATGCTAACTTATCTTGAATGTGATATGTTTGATATGATTAATGATGAAGATATAATGCAATATTTTTAAAGAATGAAGAATCGAAGAATGCTTTTGTAATCGTTCTGTTGTAATAACTTAGTTGACTACTAATTATTATTTTTCTATGTTAACTTGAAGTTTTCTTTTCTTTTCTTGTTTATATTTTTTTTATTTTTTAATGCATTTAAAACTTTTTTTTAAAAAAAATCGAAAAAATTGGGGACACTACCCCCGAACCCCCTCCACTAACTATGCAAACATAAACAAAAAAAACTCTTGCTCCACTACTGTGTGTGTGTGTGTGGTCCAAGACCAAGATGAACGAGTCACGTGTCCTTCTCTTAGCTTAATGTGCTCGACACACTCTCCTACAGTCCTACCAATGCTAATGAGTATAAGGTTTGGACGTTTTACGGACTAAATCTCAAACTGATACATTATGTAGTATTTTGAAGTTTAGGAATTTTAAAATAGTAGTTGTCACTGCTTACTGTTTTGTTATCATTTCATTTATTATTTCATTGTCATCAGTAGTCATTAATCCTTAAAAAATAATTAAAATTTAAAGAGTTAATATAATATTTTGCCTTTATAGTTAGTTTTCATTTTGATTTTTATCTAAATAGTTTCAAACTATATATAGGTCTTCGTCCATTAAAACAAATGTTAGTTCCTGTATTTTCATTTTACCCCTTAAAAGACCTAAGCTAACACCTTCTTCACCTCACTATCCTTCTCAATCCCCAATCATGGATCCACCAGCTTTTCAAATTCATTCATATGAATCTTACTAACTGCCCGACTTCCCAACATTGTAATCTCATCATTATTCCTTACCGTATCAACAGCCACGGTTGAAGGCATCAACTCCATAAGTACAACCCCAAGACAACACAAATCACATATTGAGGGATGAATTTCAATTTTAGAGGTGTTTTTGGTAAATGAAGTTTTTAGACTTGACCGTTTTCCCATCTCTAACCTTTTGTAAAGCAAAACGAAAAAAGAAAATAATGGTGGAATGAATTTGTGTACTTCTACGTTTTGTTGACTTGAACATTGACTTTGAACAAGACTTGAATGTTCTACAAACGGGTCCATGCTCTTTTTCCTCCACCTTCAAGTTCACACCATGGCATAAACACCAATAACAGAAACTCCTGGTTTTAATTATATCTTAAGGATGGAGTCAAATGAGGCAAAAAGACAAATAAAGATAGACAAACAAAAAAGAGGCATTTGATGAGGACTGGGTTCTGAGCTTGTGGGCTGTGATTTTTTTTGGCCAAAAAAGTCAATTTTATTAATATGATAATCAAGAATTACAGTCACCAATAACTGAAGTCAAGCAAAAACACTCAGAAAAAACACCTACAATTACAACCTATCACACAGCTTACCAAAAGAAGAAAAAAGAAACCTATAACAATACCAACTCAATTCCTATATCAGTAAAATACTACAATGTATCAGCCCACACCTTCCCTATCTCTTATATCAGTAAAACTAGCAGTAACCTCTTTGTGCTGATTAGAATCCCAGGCTATTACGTTGCTTAAAGAAGATGGGATAAAATCCAGCCAAACATGCTGGTACATCTCCTTTGCGGCATCAGCTGCTAATGTGTCTGCAGCTTTGTTTCCTTGTCTAGAAACTAGAGAAAAGGACACACCTTCCGGGGACTCAATTAGCCCAATAACTTCCTGCATCAGTTCTCGACATTGCCATTCGCAGCCAACCAAAGACTTTCCTTTAACCAATCTATACAAAAACTCACAATCAGTTTCAACAACTATATTACAATTCTGAAACTTACCCCTGTTCAGCAAGGCTTCTTTCAGCGCCATGCACTCCACCATGAATGGAGAACTCGCCATTACAGCACCTCCCAAGCCTCCAACAAATTCTCCCTTATCATTCCTACTAACCAACCCAATTCCTGCATTACCCATGGATCCTTTAAATGATCCATCCACATTAATCTTGATGGTTCCAGAAGGTGGCGCCATCCATGAATTTCCTCTCACAATCTGGTCCACAAACACTTTCCTGTTACCTCTTCCCCTTCTTGCTTTACCCTTCCAAAACTCCTCCACCTAAACATTAACCAACCTCACAACCTCATTTGCATCAAGTTTTTCCTCCTTGAACACCTAGCTGCATCTTTTCTTCCAAATCCACCAACACATTGTGGCAAATAATGATTTGCCATATTCATCCAGACTCTGCTTCCCATGCAACATGATACATAGCCATTCCTCACATCTTTTCATAGACCATTTACTGAATTTAAGTCCTAAAGGGCTACCAAACCAGCACAATTTAGTCCAAGGACATAAAAATAGTAGATGTTCAATAGTTTCTCTTTCATTTAAGCATATAGGGCAGACCGGATTAATAGCACATTCACATTTAAACAGGGCATCTTTAGTTGCCACAGCCCTATTCCCAATTCTCCACAAAAAATGTTGAATTTTCGGTGGAACTATCACTTTCCAAATGCATTTCCAGAGAGTTTTGGACACAGAAAAAGATGTACCTGGATCTTTAATTTTCCCCTCCTCCATGTTGACTTTAGCTGCTGCATATCCAGCTTTTACTGAGTAGAGTCCATCTCTAGATGCCATCCACACTGCACGGTCAGGAACATTACTAGTAGAAATAGGAATTTTTAAAATCATGTCTTTTTCCACACTATTAATCCTTGTAATAATTGAGCTAAGGTCCCAACAACCATTATTTAAAAGTTCAACCACTGTAGTTTTTTCATCATCCACTAACAGCATTGCACTATGTAGCTTATACCCGGTGAGACCTGGGATCCATGGGTCCTTCCACACCCTAATATTAGTTCCAGTTCCCACCATCCAGCATAGCTCCCTTAGCAACAAATCTCTTCCTTCTAGCAAATTGGTCCATCCCCATGAAACATGCCTACTCTTCTTTGCATCCAAAAAATTCCCTTTAGGAAAATAAATTCCTTTGAGTATTTTGCCCCATAAGTCATTAGGTTTATTGATCAACCTCCATGCCGACTTCGCTAGCAAGGCCTTATTTAAGCATTGCAGATCTCTGAATCCCATCCCCCCCTTCACTCTTCTTCATAGTCATGTGTTTCCAGTTCCTCCAATGGATGGTTCCTCCTTCAGCTTGCTGTCCCCACCAAAACTTAGAAATCAGACTATCAATCACCGTACAAGATTTCTTTGGGAATAAAAAACATGCCATAGGATAGGTAGTGATGGAATTTGCTATTGCCTTAATCAACGTTTCAGGCCCTACAAACGTTAGAAGCTTTTGCTTCCAACCTTGTAGCTTCAGTCCAATCCTATCTCGTACAAAAGCAAGTGCAACAGCCTTGGACCTACCCCAAATCACCGGTAACCCCAAGTATTTCCCTATCTGATCTGAATACTGGATATTAAGACAAGTTGCTATTTTTTCCTTATCCCTTCTTGGAGTATTAGCAGAAAAAAATATATTGGATTTCTCTAAATTCACCATTTGTCTTGATGCCTGGCAATAAACGTCCAGAATCCTTTTCATTACCCTACAGTTCACCTCATCTGCACAAAGAAACAGGATTGCATCTTCCACAAAAAAAACAATGTGATAATGTTGGTGCCCCTCTAGCCAATTTCACACCCTTCAAATCTTTCCTTTCAATATGCTCTTGGATCATCAAAGATAAGACCTCAAACACAAAAATGAACATGTATGGTGATAAGGGATCACCTTGCCATACTCCCCGTTCAGGTTTAAACGCATCCACTTTACGCCCATCTAGTTGCAAATTAAACTCTTTAGTTGATATACACTTCATGATCAATTCAACCCAACCACTACAAAAACCCATTTTCAACAAAACAGCCTCAAGGAAATCCCATTCGATACGATCATAAGCCTTATTCATATCAATCTTTAAGGCAAATTCCCACTTTCTACTTGCCTTCTTATGTTTCAAGTAGTGGAAAGCTTCATGGGTCAGAATTATGTTATCCCGGATCATGCAGCCAGCAATAAAAGCTCTTTGATTTGGTGAAATAATTCTGCACATTAGCTCCCTCATCCTATTCGTCATAATTTTTGCTATGATCTTATATGAAACATTGCATAATGCGATAGGTCTGAAGTGGTGTACTCCCTCCGGCTTATCAACCTTCGGAATCAACACAATGTTAGTGCTATTAATCTGATTAATGTTAGCCCGCCCTCCAAAAAATTCCTATACCATCATCACACATATTTCTTTGTTCACCTCCTTCACGCAGTTTGATAAAACAGAGCAGAAAACCCGTCTGGACCTGGCGCTTTGCTGGCTCCAAGTTGAAATACTGCTGCCTCAATTTATTCATTGGTCACCGGTTCCATTAAACGAGCATTATCCAACTCAAAAATCACCTCTTTAACATAAGCCAATGCCTGATCCATAGGGCGAGTACCACTAGAGCCGCAGAGTTTCCAGTAGAAATCACTAAAAGATTTGTTAATGTCTTCCATTTCCTCCAGCCACACTCCATTTTTAGCCTTTAACCTTAAAATCTTGTTCCTCTGCCTTCGCTGGATAACACTGCTGTGGAAAAATTTCGTGTTTCTTTCCCCACATTGCAACCATGAAATTCTGGACCTTTGCCACCAATACCTTTCCTCCTTGTTCCAAGCATCTTCAATCTGCTTAACCAGGTCCTTCGCTTCCATTAATTTCGCAGCCGTCATTGTGCCTCTATGACATATTTTCAACATGTGCTTTAGCTGTTCTAATACTTTTCTGCTATTCGGGAACTCCACCCTGCTCCACGCTATTAGTTTTCTCCGCCATGCATTCATTCTTCGAATCAGATCTGATACACTATCCTCTACAGCCCCTTCAACCTCATTCCAGCCCTTATCTATAATCTGCAGGAAATCATCATGATGAACCTAGTTGGCCTCAAATTTAAAAGTTTTTATTCCCCTCTCCTCACAATAACAACAATCCACAGCTAATGCATGATGGTCTGACCCTATTGGATCCACATGGAAAACCAAGGCTCATTCAAAAGCATCCCTAAATTCCACATTTCCAAGAGCATGGTCCAGTCATTCCCTCACAATCCTTCCAGGTCTCTTATTGCACCAGGTATATTTAGAACCTTTCAATGCCAGATCCATAAGGTTGCAGTCCGAGAGTAGGCTTTAAAAATTAATTATCTTCCGCATAGAACGTGGGTTGCCACCCTCCTTTTCAGATTGAGATAGTAGGTCATTGAAGTCACCAACAACCAGCCACGAATCCTTCACATTTGTTGCCAAACCTCTAAACGTGTCCCAAATAGACCTACGTTCCCCTTCCGTAGGTGGTCCATAGACAAATGTAACAAAAGTAGGAACATTCAAGCCATTTGATTCAATCTATACATGAATAAGATTTTTTGACTTATATAACACAGTCAAAAAAATGGAATCAAGCCACCATACAGCCAAGCCACCAGCTAGTCCTCTAGGCTCCACATATATCTCTTGATCAAATCCACACCTGATCCTGATTTTCTTTATTTTTCCAGAACATATTTTTGTTTCCATTAGGAAGAACACCTGCTCCCGACTTCCCAATGTTGTAATCTCATCATTATTCCTTACCGTATCAATAGCCACGGTTGAAGGCATCAACTCCATAAGTACAATCCCAAGACAACACACATCACATATTGAGAGATGAATTTCAATTTTAGAGGTGTTTTTGGTAAATGAAGTTTTTAGACTTGACCGTTTTCCCATCTCTAACGTTTTGTAAAACAAAACAAAAAAAGAAAATAATGGTGGAATGAATTTGTGTACTTCTACATTTTGTTGACTTGAACATAGACTTTGAACAAGACTTGAATGTTCTACAAATGGGTCCATGCTCTTTCTTTTCCCTCCACCTTCAAGTTCACACCATGGCATAAACACCAATAACAGAAACTCCAAGTTTTAATTATATCTTAAGAATGGAGTCAAATGAGGCAAAAAGACAAATAAAGATAGACAAACAAAAAAGAGGCATTTGATGTTGACTGGGTTCTGAACTTGTGGGCTGTGATTCAAAACGTGTTTTTGTATCGTTAATACACACCTTTCCAAGTTGAATGTTCATATTCAGATTATATTGTCATTTCTGGTACCTCTAATTTCGTCATTTCTCTATCTTTACCTTCTCCCTTTTTTTCGTATCTTCATTTTCGCCATTTCCATAATTCAGCACCAAAATCTACCCTCTTTCTTCCCTTTGACTTCTTCTTTCAGCTTCAGTAGCCCATTCTAGTTTCTCTCAAATCTCACGAACATGAAAGTTCTAAAATACAATTGTACTGAGAGAATGGCAACATGTGTAACTACCCTCACTTAGAGAATAAGCATTGTTATTGTTGTATCATTAGATTATCTACATATCGAAAAGTTAATATATTTCTATTAAATATGCACCAATTTTATGTACAAAGTATATCGTGTATATTGAAACTAATTACCTCCCTCCTCTTCCCTCACTTGTTTCCATTAAAATCCCTCCCCTCTAATGAATCATGTACACAATTATTATTAGACGAAAGATACTTTTAAATAGACATCATTTTAAAGCAGAACACTCGAAGAAGTTTTTTTTTATTTTTTGGCTAGCCACTTAAAAAAAGTTAGATGAACTAATATGAATACAAAAATTATCTTCACGTTTAATCTTAATATTCATCACAAGGACTCTTGAGGATCGTATCATATTTTCAGGATTTGAAAGGGCAAGCATAAGAAGTACATGCAACGATGCTTCAAAAGCAGCAAAACATGGAAGGCCTGATCAAACGCTAAACAACTTTCCCTTATCAACTTCTCCATTCCCCCGTTTCTCATTAGTCATGTCGGTTGGTGAAGATGCTGACTTGAACAACTTTGCCTGTTCATAGCTTATTGAAGTCTTCATTGTACCTTTATCTTTTTCCTCTAAATCTTCACCTTCTTCGTCTTTCCCAATCTCAATTTTCCTCAAAACCTCTAAAACCTCATCAATGGAAGGCCTCATCTCCTTATCTATCTGCAAACACTGAAATGCCAATTCCCCCAAAGCAACCACCTTCTTCTTCACATCACTATCCTTCTCTATCCCCAAACATGGATCCACCAGCTCCTCAAGTTCATTCCTCTGAATCTTCCTCAGTGCTAGATTCGCCAATGTAATCTCATCTTTGTTTCTTCCCATATCAACAGCTTGCATTGAAGATATCAGCTCCATAAGCACAACCCCAAAACTATACACATCACTTTTATTGGTTAGCCTAAAGCAATAGTGATACTCTGGATCAAGATAGCCTGGTGTTCCTTGTGGAGCCGTAGAAACATGGGACACATCATCCGGGAACAACCTAGAAACTCCAAAATCTGCAACCTTAACACAAAAATTCTTGTCAAGGAGAATGTTGTTGGTTTTGACATCACGGTGGATGATGCCAGAGGCATGAAGGTAAGCCAGAGCAGTGGCAATTTCTATGGCGATTTTGATGCGCATCGGCCAAGTCAGCAACACAGGATTTGCAGAGCCGCCACTGAGGTGACTAGCAAGAGTGCCATTTGGAATGTATTCATAGACAAGGAGGAGCTCGCTGCTCTGACGCGAAGTGCAGCCAAAGAGGGATACAAGGTTTGTGTGACGCAGGCGAGTTAGGATATCAACTTCGGTCATGAATTGTTCTACTCGCTTGTAGTTGTGGTTGAATAAATGCTTCACTGCAACTTCACGCCCATCTTGAAGCTTCCCTATAAACGAAATTTCTTAAATTTCTTAACTTTATGAAGGAAATCAAAATACAAGATTATAGGACAAGAAATGAGAGTAAACTTTTAAGATGACCATAGTAAACAGAGCCGAAGCCGCCGTCTCCGAGCTTGTAGGAGGGGTCAAAGTTGTTGGTTGCATCTTGAAGCTCCATGTAGGAGAAGATTGGGACTCCAAAGAAGAGTCTTCCACCGTCAGGGTCTGCATCATTATTTGGGTACTGATTCCTTGGTCGAAGTCTCACATGTGACAGAGCACTGTGTTTCTGTTTGTAGAGCCTGAAGCAGAGCACTATCGCTAGTAGCAGAATTCCTGATCCCACTCCAAAACCTGACAAAGCGTCAACTCTTAAAGATGTTCACTTAAATCTTTCACTCCGAGTATGAAAACAAATACAACTTTATAACAACCTATACAGTTATACAGGATCCTTGTGTGAAAAAGCAGATAGCTGAAAACGAGTAAAACTGAAGCAAAATTACCTACTGTAAATCCCGTCTTCCAAGCCAATATTTTATTTTGATCTTTTGTCCCAATTTCATGAGAATTATCTGGATTAGACGCACAAAGGAAAAAAAAAACGTGAAAGTATAGTTGACAGGATATCAAGGAACCTTGTAAAAAGGAATGAGTAAATTTGTAAATTTGACGTGTTACTTGTTAGACATAGGAAATTCTCATTCTTTTCGTAAAATATTATGCATACTTCAAGAATTGCTTTGGAGGATCATCTTGATCTTGCGTTCGAAAGAAGATGGTGACATTATTACTCTTATCACACCCATACTTCAAGAATTGCTTTGGAGGGCTAACTGTGAGGCTAATCTTGCATTTGTAAAAGGTTATTGTGTCTTGAATGATTTGGAAAAAACCCAAGGGGGAGGGCGGAGGAAGAGTAATATTGCAGCACAAGGCATCACAGTCTTCTTTCTCCAAACGCTTCTCTAAATCTGCATCTCTAACAGAAACATGAGTATTGAAAGGGCCTCCAATTCGCGTCACTTGAAACGTCTTTTGTCCAAAGAGCACAGTTTTAGAAGCGTTGGGGTGTTCATCTTCACAGTCATGAATGGGCAACATTCCACAGTAATTGCGTTGTGGAGTGGTGTAAGGGAACGAGAGGTTGCCCAGATTCCCACAGTGAAAGAGAGGTGGGCACTCTCCAGATGCAGAAGATAGAGCAAGGACATGGTCAGCTAAAAAGAACAAGAAGACGAACAAATCAACAGGTACAACCATTCTTCTTCTCAAACCCCTTTCCCTCGTAGAGAACAAGTTTAGCCTTTGAGATGAGATTATATATGATTGATTGTTTCAAGCGGTAACTTGCTTGAAGGTTTGGTCGAAGCTCTTTGACACGGCAGTTGACTTGGCTAAAGAAAGACCAAGACCGGCCAAGAAGATGAATTAGAAACGCGTCCTTCGCTCAGAATAATGTGCTTCACACACTCCTATCAATACTCATGTTTGGGCTTTGACACCTAAACTACAATCCTACGTCCTTAATTAAATATAGTTTTTAGGGTAACCCAGTAACTTGGTGATGCATCCATCTTATTAATTCATTCTTCCATCCGTTAAAAAAAGGGTGTTTATATATATATATATATATATATATATATATATATATATATATGGTGAAGGAAAAAAGAATGAGGGATTGTAAATGAGAAAGTTTAACGACTAATTATAAAATACTTACGTTATATTTTTGAAGTTTTAAGAATGTTAAATTCGTAAGTTTTTTTAAAAATAAATAAAAATAAAAATAATTGTAAATTTTTGTTGTGATTTAATATAATTAAAACAATTTTTTTTATCAAGGTTATTTCTTAAACTCAGGTAGTTATTATACTCATTCTCCGGCTATCATTGACATTTAAAACTAAAATAGTATTCCCTCTTATCCATATTATAATTATGTTTAGCATGTTTCATAATATAACATGTTTTCTTTACAACATTAATTTTTCCATTTTGTACTCCTAACTGATTAACCAAACTTTTCGAATTAGTGGCTTTTATTGAGGATAATTTTGATAAATCAAGAAAAAAAATTAAACCATTTTAACTCAAATCTTCATTAATGTATATACCGTTATTATATAATCATGACCTAATGATAAAGATAAGAGGAGTAGTTGTCAAAGTTTGTTCTTTGATATAATTAAATATTGAGGTCCATTTTTGTCACAGAAGTTATAAAAAAATCATAATTTTGCTTCGAACATTTTGTTTACAGCAATGTCGCCCTAGAAGTTTGGTCCCCGATTAGCTCTAGTTTGACCTTTGACCCAATACTCTAACTAATTCAGTGTTCGGTCCGAGTTTAATAACTTTGGTTAAAACACACCTAAAATAAAAAAAATAATATGTGCGCTTATACTGGCTGACGGCTGACCTTAACAGGCTCAAGCATAAAAAGCCTACTTATCCAAAATACTATTTTTTTCAAGACCAGCCCTCAATTTATACGAGCTCAAACGAGCTAGCTTGATAGGATCAACCCCAAAAGATGGCTCTACGTATACGTAAGGTATGTGTCAGATGGGGGTTGGGGCTGTGTGGGTTCCCACCCTTATGAAGGAGGCTTCGAACATGGAAAAAAAATTAATTCGTGCATTGTGTGAACACAAAAGTAATGCAATGTCTTCCTATCTAATATTCCCTCTAATCCCTTTATAAGAAATAATTACTTTTTTTTTTTGGTAAGAAGAAATAATTAATTAATATTCAAAGTCAGGGCCATGTCCACAATGACACCGGACACCACTTCTAATAGTGAGGTTGTGAGTCCAAATATCGAGTGCTTGAATTATAAAAATTAATTAATTCTAAACAGTTATAAAATGTAGTTAAAGATCATATCAATTTTTTTTTCCTGGAATGCTAAAAATTGCTTTATAAGAGGAACATGAGGGTACACTTAAATTTAGTGAAAAGTAGATAAAGACAGTTAAAAATGGTAAAAGACATAGATGTGATTCCAGTTTCAATATTCCAATAAGCTGTGAGGGCCAAATTTGTCCTTTTTGAAATTGAAAAGTGTTACGGACCTGGACCAAGGCCCAATGTCGGGTCGGCCCAACTGAGGATATATGAAAGAATATAGCGTATCTATAATATAGGGAGATCCTGTATTATAGTAGATCTTATCTATCGGCACATCAGGGGCGTGCATGGTAACACTCTCAAAATGACTTTTTTCTTAATTTTTATACCTCGGAACAAGAATGGATAGGAATTGTGTTTGGTAAATCCGGTCTTTATTTTTTGGTCCCGGGATAAACCGGTTTACTTTTTGTACTGGGGAGTAAAAAAAAGAAGCTAAAAATTTTAGCTTCTCTGTTCCAGAGCAAAAAATCAGAATTTAATTTTCCCTCAATCAAAGCAGAAATTTACCCTCATTCACCACCACCACCACCCCACCACCACCGCCATTGCCATCCCTAACACCACAGCCGCCCCACCGCCACCCCCACCACCCCACCACCACCGCCACCACCCCACCACCACCACCACCGCCACCGCCACCGCCCCACCACAACCGCCCCCGCCCCACCACCACTACCACCACCGCCACCACCCCCCACCACCACCACCACCACCCCGCCACCGCCACCATCGCCATCTCCACCGCCCTACCACCACCACCACTGCCACCACCCCACCACCACCACCGCCACCGCTACCGCTACCGCCACTGCCACCACCCCACCACCACCGCCGCCACCACCACCACCACCACCACCGCCCCACCACCACCGCCTGGTCACCGCCACCGCCCCACCACCACCACCGCCACCGCCACACCACCACCTCCACCGCCACCACCCCGCCACTGCCACCACCCCACCACCACCACCGCCATCGCCGCCGCCACATAAATAATTTTTTGAATATAAAAATTACATAAATAATTTTTTTAGGAAATTGAAATTTAAGTTTATTTATAAAGTATAATAATTATATTAATTATTAAAGAAAATGATAAAATGGTAAAAATAGCTCATTAATCCTTCATCTTCCTCCCTTACTATTTTTTTAACTCCCAAACAAGGGAAAGAAAAATGTATTACCAAACGTAATTCTGATTCTCGGAGTATAAATAAAATGGATTAACAAACGTAATTCTGATTCTCAGAACTCTTCCAAAGCACAGAATCAGAAAAAATTGTTTCATCTCAGAAATAGTGCTGGGCAACAGAATGGTTGCCATGCACACCCCAGGAATATCCAGACTATATCTACACGATATATTCTCCTAGATAGTCGCCCCTGTAATCATGCACGGCCGAGATCTCCTTCACAGTAACCTCTATAAATAAAGAGGTCAATCACCAAGGTGCACACGTTCTAACTTATGCTCATTTTACTTTCTGCCACACAAAGCACATACACCACCACTCTGACTAACGCCACCAAGTGTCTCGAACTACGTGGACTTTGATCTTTTCATTGGGTACGTAGGCTCTAGGCTTGACACCTAGTCAAGTCCAACCAGTTCTGTTCACAGAACATAACAAAAAGAAATTACAAAAATACACTTTAAAAAAAAAAAACATTTACCCACACCCTCGTCGGCAACGAGTCAAAGACCGCTAGCAACCAGCTACCAGCAACATACCCCACTGGCCTGCACTGAAGCTTCGATGGCCGACATTAAAGCTTCAACAGGAATAATATTGCCAAAGTGCTGGGGTGGGTTTAAACTCCCACCACTTTGTATGCCTGTAATATTTGTAGCCATTGGGTCGCCAATAGCTTTCAATGTGTATTATACAAAAAATATATATATGTTAACTTTTGATCTTTAACTAAAGCTTATTGACAAGCTTAATTAAAGAATTCACCACATTTCATTATGTTTTAAAAAATTTCATTTATCAAATAAAAAATTGACACTATCAAGTCATTGAACTATTTCTTTTCTTTTTTTTTTAAGGAATTCATCATTTTTCGTTAGGTTTTGACAACTTTCCTTTAACAAGTACAAAATTCACCACTATCAGGCCATTGACAAGTTTAGTTAAACAATTCACCATATTTCATTAAATTTTGACAACTTTTGTTTATCAAGAAAAAATTCACACAATTAGACCATTGACAAGTTTAGTTAATGAATTCACCACTTTTTATTAAGTTTTGACATCTTTAGTCTACCAAGTAAAAAAAATTTACATCATGAGGTCATTGACAAATTTTTGTTAAGGAATTCTAAACTTTTTATTAGGTTTTAACAATTTTCGTTTGTCAAATTTATGATTGAGTTGGTAGTATAAATTTGTTATTTAGTAGGAGTATTATACACGATGTTATTTGCCTTCTTAAGTCCAAGGTTGGGTTTAATGTGTCCTATACCCCTAGGCGGGGGAATTGTGTCGCCGACTTTCTTGCTACGGCTGCTTATAAAGAGGTGTTCTCAATTGGGTGGGTTTTTCAACCATCACCTGCTTTAATCTCACTTCTAACCTCGGATATCAAGGAAGCTAATATCTCTTTTGTGATGATACACCTGTGCCCAGTCAAGTAATGACTGAGTATGTTACTGTTGCTGTTTAATTTCTGTTTCTCTGCATTAGGTTTTGTGTTGGCTGGCAACTTTCTTGACCAGTTTAGTTTTTTATGTGTAACCTGTTGCTGTCTGTTATTGTCTGTCATTTTGTTTCTGTTCCTTTATGTGTAACCTGTAACATCAGTTTATGGTAATACAAGGTTCCTCTTGAGCAAAAAAAAAAAAAAGAAGAAGAAACACAAAGCTGCATTTTAAATATTTTATGCATAATATTAAATTGGTCAGACTGCCTTTTTCATATTGAATGAATCAATAAAACACTATAGGCTATAGACTTTCCACTTACTCCGTTGAGTTACAGACTTGCCTTTTAAACTTTTGGGCGTGTCCTTCAACTTTCTAGATATACCTAGATGCCGCAAGAGGTACGTCGTATGCTTTGTTCAGCTACCCACAGGTAAAGCTCCCATCACTTTCACTTGCACAGTCTATCCCTTAACCTCTGTTTCCCTTTCACTTGCGCAGTCTATGCCTTAAACCTCTGTAGACTTTATACATCAGACCTCATATACTCTGTAGACTTCAACAATTGTGCTTCTAAAAAAAACACGTGAAAGCTCAAATGCCTATATAGCATATTCTACTCATAAGCAAACACATAAAATGCAAAAGCTGGACAAAGTATATGAATTTTGAAAGCTTTTTGCAGAATATAGATTATTTTTTTTTTTTTGCTCGGAAAGAATATAGATTAGTTGAGACTTTTGCTTGGAGTTATGATGACAAAGTTTAACCCTTACATGAAAGTTTTTGTGTAATACAAAGATTTTCAAAAGACCTTTATTCATTCTGCATAACTTAAAACCATTGACCCACAGTGTTAAACTCATGGAGTATATTGAATGATAATAATGAGTCTATCAATTACAAGGATTACTAGACCATATATATAGGCCCTGTAAGTATCTTAACAACCCAACAACCTAACAAGATATAATCCTAACAACAATCCTAACAACCTATATACTAACACGCCCCCTCAAGTTGAACACTATTAATCTTAAACGTGTTCAACTTGAACAACATAAAAATAAGGGGTAATTAACAATGATCTCTTTAAAACTAAAAAAGAGAATACAATGATACAATGATTTCTTCAAAACAATCGTCTCCCATTCACTTCTTTTGAAAACCAATGTACTCCTTCTGCTTGAAGTAGACATTGCAAAACACCTACCGAGTCTCCAATGTAAACAGTTAAATTCTTCCTATCATCATTGAAATTGTACAATATATCATGGAAACTCGAACCTCAGAGTCACCGAGAACACAGTCACCAACAAAAATCGCGTAACCTGAGATCAAGACCGATCTTCAGAACAGATTTGAAAAGCACTAACCCACAATCAACATAAGAACCGCGACAACCGTCGATTCTTGAAACCTCCAAGTTTACCATTGGAGCACCGCTGTGTTCTTGAAACCTCAAATTGAACCGCATACCTCCGTCACGCATCCGCTATGTTCTCGCTCTGATAGGACCTCGATGGAATAACGTCACCGAGACAACCGAGAATGGACTGACACCATAATCATAGAAACTCTGAAACCTTCGATGGAATAACATCACCGAGATGAAATACAAGACCTCGATGGAATAGCATCACCGAGACAACAACCCCTTGATGGAATAACGTCATCAAGACAAAATACAACTCTCGATGGAATAACGTCATCAAGACAACTCTCGATGGAACAACGTCATCAAGACAAAATAGATTGTGAAGGTGCATTCCTTAGCACCATTCCTACTTTATTGGCTTGTCCCCAAACCTTTTTCTTTCTTCTCTTATTGTAGAGATACATCTAATCTCTCTACATCTTTCTCTTCTTGATCAGTTACTCTTTCTGATCCGTCACCTCTGAACCTTTCTTCATCAGGATCTTGATCCTCTTCTGGGATGTCTTTGATCATTTTCCGGATAATTCTCTTTCTCTAATCAGATCATCTTTCTGATCTGATGATCCTTTCTTCGGATACTCATTTCTCGCTGGTCCTCTTTTAGGATCTTCTCTTTCTCTGATCCTTTTCTTTTCAGGATGATCTGCTTCTCGTTGCATTGCTTCATGTTGCTTCTACATGATTCGTGGAGCTTCCTTTATGCATAGCTTGTTGACTTCCTTGCATCTTTCTTGTAGACTTCTTTTGTCTTCTTTTAGTTGCCTTTCTTGACTTTCTTTATTTGCAACATCCTACTTTTTTTTTTGTAGCTTCATTCCTTCTTTATTCTATAGTGTCTTCATTCAGTCTCGGTTGACTTGGTGGAAAAGGTAATGACTCCAAACCCACAATGCGCATCGTTGGAGACAACAATTCTTGATGCATTGCATATGATGCATGATGGAAAATTCCTACATCTTCCTATGGTGGACAGAGATGGATATGTTACTGCTTGTGTGGATGTTTTGCAGATAACTCATGCTGCAATTTTAATGGTTGAAAGTAGCTCTGGAGCTGTTAATGATGTGGCAAACACAATAATGCAAACATTTTGGGACTCTGCACTTGCTTTAGAGCCCCCGGATGATTATGACACTCATAGTGATGTCTCTGGGTTCATGGCTTCAGAAGATGCAGAGACTGCAAAGTCAACATATCCATCTCTTGGCCTTGGGAATTCATTTGTCTTTGAATTTGAGGATCCTAAGGGCCGTGTACATCGATTAAGCTGTGGGGCTGAACATTTAGAGGAACTCGTGTCTGTTATCATGCAAAGAATTGGTAATTCCACCAATGGAGAACGTCCTCTGATTATGTATGAGGATGATGAAGGTGATAAAATTCTTCTTGAAACCGATGGTGATTTTGTTGCCTTTTGATGATGCTCCCATCATCCCACAACATTAATTCTTCCCCTCACCAAGATTCTTACACATCACAATTCCAATAAAACTTGCGCAAACAACAATCCACTGAAATGATCTTGACTCACAAAATGGGTAGCAATATCAGTGATGTGAAATCTTTTGGCACATAACCAGAACCGCTGCCATGAGAACAAGAATCAGAAACCACCGCGAGCCACCGCGAATTTCAACCAAGAATCAGAAACCACCGTCGCCACTGTCAGAACTCAACCAAGAAACCACCGTCGCCACCGTCAAAACTCAACCAAGGAACAACCACCGCGAGTCACCGGCGAAGACCTGGGGAAGAATTAGAACCCACCGAGAACTCACCACGCCCTAAACGATTTCATGAATAATCGCTGCCCCAAGAAGTCGTACCAGCGTCTTTTTCTTTGTTTTTTTTTTCCTAAGATGTCGTAGCAGCGTCTTGAACCCGAGAGAATAATCTCAACATCGGGTCATGGTCTTGGGCTTACTCCTTTCCCTTCCTGAAGGCTTATTGTCTCTCCTCCTGCTTGAGCGATGAATCTTGATTATTGGGCCATTAATCTTGAAAAGATAACCTGGTTCTGATACCATGTTAAACTCATAGAGTATATTGAATGATAATAATGATTCTATCAATTACAAGGATTACTAGACCATATATATAGGCCCTGTAAGCATCTTAATAACCCAACAACCTAACAAGATATAATCCTAACAACCTATATACTAACACACAGCATCATCATAAAGACAGTGAGCCTTTAACCAAAACAAAAAATAAAGACAGTGCGCACTTACTTTCTTCCTTATCATCTGCATTCATCATCATAATGACATACTTGAACTATGATACTAGAGAGATTGAGAGAGAGTACAAAAAATCAGAGAGAATGCACCAAATATTGCATCATCATTTTTAATATGCTGTAGTCTAAAGCCCTTTATTCATTAAATCAGAGTATCACATTCATTCTAACAAAATATCCTTTTTTATCTCAACAAAAAGTCATGTCTATATGTTATTCCAAGTAATGAGTGTAAAAAAGACAAAAAACAAAAACAAAAACAAAAACAAACAAACAAACATGTGGAGTTGCAAATCATAAAAACTCACCGAGATATGTTGATTTTCAATTGTGAGTTCCCAATCCTAGTATGGCGCAGCAACGGTCTTAGTTTATTCAATTCATTCTAGTTACAGATTTTCAGAAAATGAAACAGAAAAACCCTGAAATCACATAACCCAAATGCTGTACAATGAGATACTTTTCGAGGATCTTAGCGGGGACGAAGCTAGAATCGGAGCAATAGATTGAGAAATTAAATAGTAGATTACCTCATTTAATAATAAATTCTGTCATTTATTTAAAAGATAAAAATGAAAGTTAAGAAATGAATATTTACAAGATTTTACAGAATAATAAAAGATTTAATGAGAAAATGTCAGATTTTTAATGAAATAAAAACACTAATCTTGAAATCAAGGTCCTAAATTAAAGGAACTGGGTGTCTGTGGCATTATTTGATTAGAGAAAAGGACGGAAAAGAATGGTAAGGGGTATAGAACCAAAGCCAAGTCCGAATTTTATTAATGTATCCTAGGGAAAAAACAGAGAGAAACTGATTAAGAAGAACATGCTCTCAAAAAAAACAAAGAAACAGAAAATAATAGTACTAGTAGTAGTAGTAGTAGTAATAATAATAATAATAATAATAATAATACATTAAAAAGACCATGCCTAACCCGTAAAAATAGCTCCTGTAGTATATTTTTTGAAACTCAACTTCATTTTGGAAAAAAGGGTAAAGTATACTTTTAGTTATTTAAGTTTTAAATTAAGTATATTTTTTGTCCCTTAATTTTATAAAGTATAATTTTGAATTTTGATCTATATTTCTAATACTATTAATATTGCTAACGGAAAATGTTGATCTCAAATAATAATTGTGCAACTGACAAAGTATATTTAAGTTTTAATTTTTTTAATATAATATATTTAGATTATGGATAAAAGATTTCTCTAGTCACTAGAGATAGAGTTATCTTCAGTGACCCCAAAACTACGTCGTTTTGGATTAATAAAGGGTGTTTCTGTAATTTTGTTTAATTTTTAATCATATAAATTTTACCGAAACACCCTTCATTAATTCACCTAAACTTACTAACAAACCTTTCATTAATCCAAAACAACATAATTTTGGGATCATCGGAGATAACTCTATCTCTAGTGACTGGAGAAATACTTTTCCCTTAGATTATTAAACTAAAATAAGTCATCGCTACAAATGAAATCGAGTTTTTAATATTTAGATTATTAAACTAACTTTTTTAATACAATCAAGGTTTTGATATTAGATGCTTAGTTAGGTTTTAGATATTTTTCAATTTACACATATTTTAAATTTAAGATTAATAGCATTTAATTATACAATTATGACTTAAGTTTCACAGTCATCACTTGAGTTTGTTGTGTTAGCATTTTCCATTATTAATATTAACGGTGTTAGAATTATAGGACAAAAGTCTACTTTATAAAGTTAAATGACTAAAAGTAGAGATAGGATATTGTCACTACCAATTTGTTTCTTATTGAGATTCTAATCTAACGGTAAAAAAAATGGTAGTAACATTGATAGTGACCAAGATTGATAGTGACAATATCCTATCCCCTAAAAATATATTTCATATAAACTTAAAAAACTAAAAAGTATACCACAAGGAAAAAGAAAGAAGAAAAATAATATGCAAAACCAAATTTGCAAATGGCAATGGAATAGAAATGGAAGACCGGAATAGAAATGGAAGACCAGATCAATGCTCACAAAAATCAACCATAAAACTCAAATACAATCACAATATCGAAAAACTGAAATTGACAAAAGGAAAATCTAGAAGGATTAATTGGGAAAGAGACCTTTAGTTGTGCTTTAGCTGCATCAATACGGCAAGGTCTTTCAACAGCTTCAATCACTACCAAAAACAAACAAACAAACAAAATTGATGTTTTGTAGCGGTTAAAATTACGTAAATGACAGTAGTAGCGGTTCTTTAATACACTGTTGTAAGATGTTTTGTAGTAGTTTTCTAAAACCGCTACTGTATTGATAGCGGTTTTGAATTACCACTACAAGATGATGAATTTCAAAAAAATTAGTGCTAAAATTGTGTAGCAATTGTAAAATCACTAAAAATAGTGGATAAAATTCATAAATTGCACCAAATATTTAAGCCGAATTTGAATAAAAATTTGTGGCGGTTTTAAAACCGCTACAAAATATTGCAAAATTTTAAAAAAAAATCAAGTGACAAATTACATGATAATAGTTCATATTTAAAAAAATATTTAACTTAAGTTAAATAAGTATAAATATTATGTAGGTGTAATATTGAGAATGTGTAGATAATAAGAACTTATTGTGTTGTTCACCTCTAAGCAAAAAAATTATGTTGTTCATTAGATGATATTTAATTATAGAAAGAATGTTGATGATGATAGAAGAAATTGAAAGACCTGGCTATCACCCAAGAGGGGGGGTGAATTGGGTGTTTGATAAAATTTTGGTTACTTTGAAAATCTTTTCGCAACTTACTGAAAATAGTTTGAATGACAGAAATAATTTATAAAGTGATGGTCATTCATTCATATATATATATATATATATATATATATATATATATATATATATATATATGCACATTCAAATATATATGCTGGAAATATAAGAGAAAAAGGAAGAGAATGTGCAAACTGAATTTATATTGGTTTGGCTCAATCCTTGACCTACGTCCAGTCCCCAAGCACCGCTTGAGATTTTCAATCCACTATCTTCTTTCAACTCAATTACATGTTCTGTACTTGAGGTAATCCTCTCACTAGGATTCACTCCCCCTTACAAACTGTAATCACTACACCGCTTGATTACACACTCTGTACTCGAAGTAATTCTCTCACTAGGATTCACTCCCCCTTACAAGTTGTAATCAACACAATGTGTTTCCCATTCAAGATCACCCAATCTTGAGTAACTCTCATATAGACAGAATAATTACAATAAATCTTCTCTCTTAGAAGTGAATAAATGAAGACTGAAGAACAATACAAATCATCTCACTCTCTAAGCTATCTAGACATGAAAAATAGAGAGTAAGTGATGCGAAAAACAGAGTATTAGCATGTTGAAAATGTAAGCTTGTGTCTCTGCTTTTTTCTGCTTAAATCTGTCTTCTATTTATAGGTAGAGATCAATATATGACCGTTGAGAAGATTCAATGACTGTTGGATAAAGAAATATAACCGTTAGACTCAGATGGAACTAGTCGTTAGAACTTTGTTTTCTGAACCAGCTATGACATCAGCATTTACTTTACTCTTGATCGTCAGTTTAACAACCTTTGATCATCTAAAACATGTACACAAATGATATAAATGATGTCAAGAAGTGTTATAAATCATTTGGGTAATCATCTGGATGTTTATCAGACGAATAAGGATTTTCGAAACGGTGATTTTCTGAAGCTAAGATGAAAACTCGAGTTTTCATTTGTAAACTCGAGTTTAGAGGTTGTGCTTTACTTCAGATTACTCTTTGTCTGATCAAAACTCAAGTTTTGGTTTCACAAACTCGAGTTTGAAAGATGTTTTGACGTTCGCTGCTCTCTGTCTGATGGAAACTTGAGTTTCCAACTAATAAACTCGAGTTTTGTTTTCTCCCAAAACCAAAGTTTGCTATTTGCCTTCGATAAACTCAAGTTTTGATTTATAAACTCGAGTTTGCAAGTTGTTTTGCCCTTGGTTGCTCTCTGACTTGGAGTTTGGACTTTGTTGAGTGTTTTTGCAACTTCTTGAACTGACTGTCAACTTTCAAAGGCCATATCTCCATGGTCTGAACTCCATTTTGGTCTGTTCAATTCTTGATGGAAAGCTCTATGAGTCTCCTTTCATATGCCACCGATTTCAACTCAATTGGATTTGTAGTTTGTGAGATACACTCAAAATATTGAAGCTTGATTTGCTGTGTGACGTGGATTTTTCTGTCAACTTCAACAATTCATAGCTCCTTGATTTGAATTCCTTTTGGCTTGAATTTTCTATCAAAATGACATATTGGGAGTTTAGTTTCATATGCCACTAGTTTCACCTCAATCAGATCTCTGGTTTGGGAGATATCATCAAATTACCAGACGTCGACCGTGCTGAACGTGAAACAGAGTAGAACAAAGTTGCTGATCAGCGTTGAAAACTTGAGTTTTGATTTGGAAACTCGAGTTTTCCTAGTCCAGAGACGCCAGAAATGCTGAAAATACTACAAACTTGAGTTTTGAGTCCCAAACTCGAGTTTTGAGTCCCAAACTCGAGTTTTGTGTCCCTAACTCGAGTTTTCTCTTATCCGAGAGGCAAATCACTGTAGCTAAGTAGGAAACTCGAGTTTTGAGTTGCAAACTCGAGTTTTCTCATCCTGAAGCTGATTTTTACTGACTTTAACTCCAAATTGAGTCATTCTAACTTCCATTTGATCGTGGAGACTTCTAGTACTTAAATAATGTTATCTTCATTCCTTTCAGCAAGTTCTTCCTTTCTTTCTTCTTCTCTTGATCATTTTCCACAATTCAAATCTTTCTTTCTTCTCCTCTCTTGATCATTCTTCATCATTTAACTTGGGCTCATCATTCTCTGCAGCTTCTACCTTCTTCAATATCCATAAAGTGATGAAGCTTCATTCTAACTTCTGCTTATCGTAGAGACTTCCAGTATCACAAGAACTTGAATGTTGATATTCCTATTATATTGTGGAAGTTCTTTTGATAACATCTTTCTCTAGTCTCTTCTCTTCTTCTCAATTATCCTCCAAAATCTATTGATAACATCTTGCTTCCTTGACAACCTCTGCAAGTTCTTCTTTCCATTAATCCCTTATCTCCTTTTTTATTATTCTACATGATTCAACTTGGACTAATCTACATTAAGCATAATAGTTAGTAAATGTAGGAGATAACTATATTACTAAATCTTTTTGCTTTTAATAATGGCATCTATATAAGACATCATCAAAACTAATCATAACTAACAGGAATATGGAGGAAATATGCTTAAAGTTCTGGATAAGAAAAAAATTAGTATCAATATTATAAGAAGGGAAAACAATAAAACATTGAAATCAAAGATTTTGTAAGGGGTGGGAAAAAAAATGAGAGAAAACAAGAGAGAAGGTAATGGAAAGAAATGAATGAATAAGTGAAATGAGATGTGGTGGGGGTATATATAGGGATATGCATAACTTTTGTAACAGTTGATGTAATAGTTTTTGTAATGGTTTAACGTTTGTAGCGGTTACAAAACCGCTACAAAAATTCATTGGTAGTTTTAAAAAATAAATAAATTTCAAAATATTACATTTTGTAGCAGTAATACTAAAAACCGCTACAAATTAATGAACATGGATGAGATTCGAAATATTCAAATTTTAAAACTATACACGTTGTAGTGGTTTATCTACTAAAACCGCTACAAAGTTCATGATTGTTGGTAGGATACAAATATTCAAATTTCAATATTACACTTTGTAGCAATTGATGTACCGGTATTTGTACTAGTTTAATGTTTGTAGCAGTTACAAAACTTCTACAAAAATTCATTGGTATTTTCTTTGAAATAAATAAATTTCAAAATATCACATTTCGTAGCGGTTATTATAAAAACCGCTACAAACTTCATGATTGTTGGTAGGATACAAAATATTCAAATTTCAATATTACACACTTTTTAGCGGTTTATGTGACAGTTTTTGTAGCGGTTTAATATTTGTAGTGGTTTAGCTAAATCACCGCTACAAATATGAATGCATTTTTTTAAAAAAAAAAACAATTTTCTTAATATTTTTTTTGGGTATAATTTCTATTTGCGACGTGTTTATGGACTTCACATTTATAGCAGTTTAACTAAAAAAATCACTACAATATGTTCTCCGCTACAAATGAAGAAACCCTACCTCGTGCGTTATGAAAATTTGTAGTGGTTTTCTATAACCACTACAAAGATTCAAACTCTTGGCATTATGTAGCAGGTTTTTGATATAAACTTTTACATATAAACTACTACAAATGGCATGCCAAAAGGTGCCAAACTGGCGCTATATTTGTGGTGGTTTGTATAAATAAACCGTTATAAAATAACCGCCACAAATTACTTGGCACCATATTTTGGCGCGAGTCATGCCACTGCAAATTTGTACCGCTACAAATTCGTATATCTGTAGCGATTTATTTTGACTGCTACAAATTGACATTTTTTTTAGTGAATGGCATCCCTTTGATTCTTAAAATCTTGTTCAACCTTCCTTTCCTTGTCCAATTTCAATGAGGCCATCCCCAATCTGATAAAGAGTGGAAAAAAAAGAGCAAATGACTTGAAGGCTTTCTTTGAAATACTGTAACAAAAGGAAAATAGAAGGTAAAAGAAGAAGGAGAGATATCAAAGACAAAGGGGAGAATAGTGGAAGACTACAAACCTTCTTGGCATTGAGAAGCTACAAAAGAAAAGGACAAAAAAAAATTACCAACGGCAACGACAGAGAGAATTGGGCTTGAGTTCGGTGAGGAGATCCCTTACCCTTTAGTGCAGATGACTGAGAGAGAGTCGGAGACGAAGAAATTTGATGGGGATTGAAATAAAGGGCTCCCGAGATGAGGTGGCTATGAGAGATATTGAGGAAAAAGCAAAAAACAGAAGGAACGAGCATCGAGGTTTGGGAGAGAAAAAAGGGATCTGGTTTCTCACATAAGCCATTTTTCTCATTATTCTCATGAGCTCTAAATTTTGACCATCGATCTAACTGCTTAGAGAAAGTCACATCATCCACAACTTTAAATAAAATTGAATATCAATAATCTATTTTGTCATAATGTTGACGGTAGATTCCAAATCTTCAGCCAAGTCATTCCTTTCCCTTTCGACTTACCACGACTACTGAGACTTATCGTGATTTGTCATTACGGGACATTGTCGTTGAGGGAGAGAATCACCATGACCACGACATATACTTTGCTTTTGGGTTTATGTTCATTCCCTTCTAGTTAGAAACAAAATAAGTCTACCTACCTTTGTAAATAGATATTATGTATTGTATTGTGTATTGTATTCTAGAATGATCTCATAGGGATACATGTCAGTGTATCATTGGATGTCTATCTATAAATAGTAATGAACAGGTCCAAAGGCAATTGTGAGCCTGACCTATTTTTCCCAAAACTTGTCTTGGTATCAGAGCCTAAAAGTTAGAAATGGCATCTTTTGCAAATTTCACCACCCAATTAACCTTAGTCACCACCTCCAATTTATCAGAAAACCCTAACCCTAATGTTACCATCGTTCAGCCGCCCTGAGATTCGGTATTCACAACTGTCACCTCACCCCTTCCTACGTTAGCCACTTTGTCAGCTACCTTTCTTCCACCTAATATCCTTTCATCAACCACATTACCACCCTTGTCCTCCTTCCTCAGGCCTCAGTTTTCACCCACATTCCCTCACACCGTTCCCATTTCAACATTCATTCCCCACCTTTCGTATCTTCCCCAACCACCTCTCCAACCGAATTTCCCTCACACACTACTCCTAATCCCCACTTTACTACTATTCCTCACTATCCATTCCCTAGATTTTACTCGGCTTTCCCTTTGTCACCTCACATTATGACTCGATCAACACCTCTCCTCAGCTCACTAAATCAAGGAAATCCCGTCAAGCTGGAAGGAGATAACTTCCTAACTTGGGAATCAACGGTCATGCTTATCATTCGAGGGAATAGGCTCAATGGCCACGTTCTTGTCACCAAGGCTATTCCACCAAAATACATCCTAGATCCAACGATTAGGTGTGTCCTAATCCCCTGTATGATGACTTGCTGGCCACATACCAGCTCCTACTTGGATGGCTTTATAGCACTATTACCATGGAAGTTACTGCTCAAATGACTACTTGCAAGACGTCGGTAGCCCTCTGGGGAGCTATTACTGAACTTGTTGGCACCAATACACGATCTCAAATCACATTCCTGAAGAGCGAATTTCAACAGCTCAGGAAGGGATTGCTCAAAATGCGTGAGTATTTGGCAAAGATCAAGTCTCTATCGGACAACCTAACACTCACTGGTTGTCCCCTATCCCTCACTGATTTGATAACTCAGACGCTTGTTGGCCTGGACAATGACTACTCTCCCATTGTTGTCATTCTCACCGAACAAGATAATCTGACCTGGTCTGATCTCCAATCCAAGTTCATGACCTATGAGTCACACCTGGAGCAACTCAACCTAAACTCTACCAACACTCTGTCTACCACTTTCACACATCTCTCTTTTCAACCCAACGATAGTTAGGCACGTTGATATGATTCTCGAAAGAAAAGGCTAATTGGATCAACTAGGAGTGGAATTTCGCACTAGAAATTCAGCCTCTAACACGTCCAGAAATAACGGAACGTATCTCATGCTGTAGACCTCGGATTTGAATTGGAAGTTAACCTTTTTGGTGAGAGACAAGCTTTGCCTCCCGTTCTTCACTAATATTTGCTCTAATCAAGGACACCTCCATCTCTTTATAATACTCATCTACACTCTTGTTACCTTGTATGAGTGTTTGAAGTTTATTGTGAAGGTCTTGATGATAATGGGAAGGAACAAATATTATTCTCATTAGCCTTTTCATCTCCACCCAACTATCCACCAATGGTTCTTCATATCTCACCCTCTCCTTTTGCAATTGGTCCCACCAAATGAGAGCATAATCACTAAACTCCATGGCTGCCACCTTCATTTTCTTCTCTTCAGTATAATTGTGACATGCAAATAAGTGCTCAATCTTCATTTTCCACTCTAAATAGGCCTCCGGATCACTTTTTCCCTTAAAAGATGGTATATTAAGCTTCACTCTCTTAATTCTATCCTCTCTAGCATCATTCTCATTATCTCTTCTTCTCCTTCTTTCATCCCTCCCTCTCTGTCTATCTTTATCATGATTCCCCTGATTTTCTATTCTGTCAATTCTCTCATATAACTCCTATGTGTGTTCCCTCATCATCCTTTGCATTTGAGTTGTAATGGCTTCAATTAGCAATCTATTATCTCCTATAGGAGGAGGAACACCTTCACCACCTGTACCTACCATAATTCAAGGAAAAGAACAAGAATAAAAGTAATAGGACCTTACCACTCGCTCACGTGTTTACACTCTTAAGAATGTATCACTCATGTTTGTTGCTCTCTATAAGGCTTTTGTGTAGTGTGCTCTCTTGCCTTTTACCATTCAATAGCTCTCTTTAAGTTCTTAACATAATCTCCAAAAACACTCAAGAGTACAATCCCAAACTTCGGAATTGGCAGTGACTCACAATACAAATTGGAAAAGATGTCAAAGAAGACAAGACAAAGAAAATCCAAAACAATTTGGAGGAATTATTCAAGGAAGACACTTTGGACTTGATTCACACGTAGTAGTGTGTGTAATTGAATAGCAAAGTGCTGTATAGTATTTTTTTTCCTTTTTTTTTATAACACATGATTCTTTTTTTTTTTTTATAACACCTTATTCTTTTATTATTATTATTATTATTATTATTATTATTATTTTATATAACACCTGATTCTTCAACAAAAGGAATTTGTGATTTTGGAATCAAACTTTGAAATTGTACAAATTCAGAACTGAATTAGATAGAATTCCCCAAAAACTGAGCTATTACTTATCACACTAACAACACACTACTCAAGAAACATGAATTGAAAGGATTAAAATTCAAGAACGATAATGAACAAGGGATGAACACCAAGAACCAAGTGCAGAAATATGTGAACTGAACAAGAAATTGAAAGATACAACAACTAGAAGATTGAAAGAACAAATTAGGAACAAACAACAACGGCTAAAACAGAATTGCACAATTCAAAAATCAAAAACACAAATTTTAGGGACTAGGGTTACCAAATATGTGACCAGATTGGATGTAAACAATCGAGAAAAGATAACCCAATTCCAATCCTAGAACCGTGCTTTGATACTAAATGATATGATTCCCGAAAGAAAAGGCTGATTGGATCAACTAGGAATGGAATTTCGCACCAAAAATTCAGCCTCTAACACGTCCTAGAAGAACGGAACGTATCTCACGCTATAGACCTCAGATTTGAGTGATTCCAAAACGAGGTGAAAGATGGCTTTCTGAAACACAATTTTGGCTCAAGAAGCACCGAAAAAGGATAAGGGAATCTGGAGATACGAAACCAAGAAATTTAAAACGAAAATCTAGATTATAGGTAGGCGCCACAATTCCAAAGAATTGATAAGCCAAGAACGCCACAAGGATTGATGTCCTTGATAAGTTTAGAGATTCTCAAAAGAACCCTAGAGAAGCTTGTCTCTCACCAAAAAGGTTAACCTTTTAATTCAAATCTGCCGTCCCAAAAGCTATGGTGTTCCCTTATATAGTGGACAACATCCATATTAAGTTTAACCTAAATATGCTTACACACAAAGGAAAATAAGACAGCCCAATAAGCCAGTCCAATAGGCCTTATTACAAAAGTTTAACTAAATGTAAGAAAGATAAAACTAAGTGCAGAATTTGGGCCAAGTAAAATGAAGCCTTCATGCATATCCATTGAGACTTATTCTTCAAGGTCTTCAATCTAAATTAAGTGTATCATTTCGGTCTCTTCTTCCTTTAGACTTGGGCTTGTCTCAAGTAAGGTGGTCACCAAGAGATTTAGGGCCTCAATCTGAATTAAGTGTATCATTTCGGTCTCTTCTTCCTTTAGACTTGGGTTTGTCTCAAGTAAGGTGGTCACCAAGAGATTTAGGGTCTCTTTAGCCTTTTTAGCTTTTGCTCTTATCATTGGGCCCCCAAGACCTTGTATGTCCTCCAAGTTTGTTGCCTTGGTCATGTCGCCTCCTATGTCCTCATCATTTATGTACATTTATGTACATCACACTTCATGTGTGGCCAATAAAAATGTTCATGCAGCATGTCTAGAGTCTTTTGGATCCCAAAATGTCCCATTAGTCCCCCCTCGTGTGCCTCCTTCACAAGTAATTCCCTAATGGAACCTTTAGGAACACACAATCTCTTTTCTTTAAACAAGTAATCATTATGACTAAAAAATCCATTTTGAGCAGCATGCACACAAGTTTTATAGATTTGTGCAAAGTTTGGATCATGCTCATACAATGCCTTAATATGATCAAAGCCAATGAACTTAGTTTCAAGAGTAGAGAAAAGAGCATACCTTCTTGAGAGTGCATCTACAACCACATTAGACATAAGCGTGATGTACATAATTTGTGTGAAAGATGCATTGTATGTAAGCAGTCTAAGTCTAAATTATTGCCTCATGGGTTGTATACTCCTTTGCCTATTCTAGATTGCCCTTGGATTGATATTTCTATGGATTTTGTGTTAGGACTACCTCGATTTAAAAATGACAAAGATTCTATTTTTGTTGTGGTGGACAGGTTTTCTAAGATGGCATATTTTATCCCGTGCAAAAAGGCTGATGATGCAATCCACATTGCTGATTTGTTCTTCAAGGAAGTGGTGAGACTCCATGGGCTTCCAAGAAGCATTGTCTCTGATCGTGATACTAAATTCTTAAGTCATTTTTGGAGGACATTATGGAGTAAGCTAGGAACTAAACTTCTCTTTTCTACTACTTGTCATCCACAAACTGATGGCCAGACTGAGGTAGTGAATAGAACTCTTTCTTCTCTTTTGAGGGCTGTAATTAAAAAGAATATCAAGTCATGGGAACAATGTTTGCCCTACGTTGAGTTTGAATATAATAGGGCTGTTCATAGTGCTACTCATTATTCTCCTTTTGAAATTGTTTATGGCTTAAACCCTCTCACTCCTCTTGATTTGCTGCCTTTACCTAACAACTCTGTTTTTCAGCATAAAGACGGTAAGAGTGAGGCTGAATATGTGCGGAAACTACATGAGAAGGTAAAAGCAAATATTGAAAAAAAGGTAGAGAGTTACGTCAAGCAAGCGAACAAAGGAAGGAAAAATGTAGTGTTTGAACTAGGTGATTGGGTTTGGGTTCATTTGAGAAAAGAGAGGTTTCCTGCCCAAAGGAAATCTAAGCTTTAACAAAGGGGAGATGGTCCTTTCCAAGTGCTATCCAAGATTAATGATAATGCCTATAAAATAGATCTCCCTGGTGAGTATAGTGTAAGTGCTACTTTTAATGTGGCTGATTTGTCCCTTTTTCATGTAGGAGATGAGGATTACAATTTGAGGACAAATTCTTCTGAAGAAGGAGGGAATGATGAGGACATAGGAGGCGACATGACCAAGGCAACAAACTTGGAGGACATACAAGGTCTTGGAGGCACAATGACAAGAGCAAAAGCTAAAAAGGCTAAAGAGGCCCTAAATCTCTTTGTGACCACCTTACTTGAGACAAGCCCAAGTCTAAAGGAAGAAGAGACCGAAATGATACACTTAATTCAGATTGAAGACCTTGAAGAATAAGCCTCAATGGATATGCATGAAGGCTTCATTTTACTTGGCCCAAATTCTGCACTTAGTTTTATTTTTATTTTTTTTGCTATTGCACCCGGTTCACCAGAGCTTTGCCCTGCCTAGTCCGGATCGAGGTTCTGTCGAGCGCATACGCGGGGACCTCTTCCAGGGGAGTTTTCTGCATCCACAAGGACTCGAACTCGAGACCCCTGCTTAAGCGGCCCAAGTCCCTTCCACTTGAGCCAACTCCCGCTGGTTGCACTTAGTTTTATCTTTCTTGCATTTAGTTAAACTTTTGTAATAAAGTCTATTGGGTTGGCTTATTGGGCTGTCTTATTTTTCTTTGTGTGTAAGCATAATTAGGTTAAACTTAATATGGATGTTGCCCGCTATATAAGGAAACACCATGGCTTTTGGGACGGAGATTTGAATTAAAAAGTTAACCTTTTTGGTGAGAGACAAGCTTCTCTAGGGTTCTTTTGAGAATCTCTAAACTTATCAAGGGCATCAATCCTTGTGGCGTTCTTGGGCTTATCAATTCTTTGGAATTGTGGCGCCTACCTATAATCCAGATTTTCATTTTAAATTTCTTGGTTTCGTATCTTCAGATTCCCTTATCTTTTTTCAGTGTTTCTTGAGCCAAAATCGTGTTTCAGAAAGCCATCTTTCACCTCGTTTTGGAACCACTCAAATCCGAGGTCTGTAGCGTGAGATACGTTCCGTTCTTATCAGGACGTGCTGGAGGCTGAATTTCCGATGCGAAATTCCATTCCTAGTTGATCCAATCATCCTTTTCTTTAGGAATCATATCACACGTTCTCCTAATTGGAGGGGTTGTAGTGGAGGTCGATGTGGTAATGACAGAGGTCGTTCTCAACAAGGAAATTCCGACGGTCGAGGAAACCAGAGTCATAATAGGACTGACAAAGTTTAGTGCTACCTTAGTGATAAACCTGGTCACGAGGTAGCTAACTACTTAAGAGGTTTGATCACTCTTTTAAAAGCCCATGCAGACATGACAACTCCTCTGCTTCTGCTTATCTCGCCACCCCAAAGACCTCTGTTGATCCAACATGGTACCTAGACACTGGTGCAACTCATCATATCACGAATGTTCTTGATAATATTGGTCCTGGCACTAACTCAAGTATACATTCAATCTCTATTGGTAATGGTGCTTTTGTGGATGTAGTCAAAACTGGAAATGCCAAACTGATGTGTTATAGTTCCTCTAGTCTGAAAACTTTGAATTTGAATGAAGTTCTTGTTGCACCTAAGATAGCGAAGAAATTGATTAGTGGTTTTAAGCTTACCAATGATAACAGTGATGTTTTTTGTTGAAATACACTGACATGGGTGTTTTGTGAAGGACAAGAATCAGCATAATATTTTGCTGAGAAGAGAGACAATGATTCTACTCAGGAGTTATACAGAATCAATAATCAAGTTGTTCCCGTGAAGAGTTCTGTTGTTGCTGCTAGTTTTATTTCCACAAAAAATAGTCATGATAGGATTAGTACAAATATGTCCTCTTTTGGATCTTGGTATAGGAGACTTGGCCATCCAAGCAAAGAAATTCTGAAAAAGATTCTTGCTGATTGTAATGTTTCCAATGCTTTTAATGAAGACTTTACTTTTTGTGACTCATGTCAATTGGGAAAATCTCATCATTTACCCTTTCCTGTTTCTTAGACTCGTGCCTTGCATGTTTTAGACCTCATTCACACTGATTTGTGGGGTCTTTCACCAATCAAATCAGTAGGTGGTTATCACTACTAGATAAGTTTTCTTGATGATTTTAGTCATCACACCTGGATTTATCCTTTAAAAACCAAAGGGGAAGCATTGTCTGCCTTTAAACTATTTAAGGGTATGACTAAAAATCTGTTTGAAAGGAAAATCAAAATTCTCCATAGTGATTGGGGTGGAGAATTTAGGAGTTTTCAAGCTTTTCTTGATGAACATGGTATCACTTTTAGGCATTCTTGTCCTCATACCTTAGCTTAAAATGGGAGAGTTGAATGTAAGCATTGGCACTTAGTTGAAACAGGACTTACATTACTAGCTCATGCACACATGCCCACCTTCTATTGGTGGGAAGCCTTTTCAACTGCAACTTATCTTATAAACAGATTACCCAGTGCAATTCTGAAGAATGTATCACTGTTTGAGCTCTTGTATCACAAGAAACCAGATTATAAAAGCTTCAAGACTTTTAGTTGTGCTTCCTTTCTATGCTTTCGACCTACAATCAACACAAGTTACAATATCATAGTACCAAGTATGTTTTTCTTGGGTACAGTGGTTCTCACAAGGGGTTCAAGTGTCTAAGCTCCACAGGCCGTGTTTACATCTCCCATCATGTTATATTCAATCAAAATTATTACCCCTTTGCTAATGGTTTTCTCATTTTTCAGAAACCACAACAACCAGAAATTGTGTATTTTCTGGCAAATTCCTCTATTTGGCATGAAGATCAGACAATCGGTTTGGTTACTAAAAATACTAGTCTTGTTGTATCATGCTCTGTCACTTTTCCAACACCAGGAGTGTATCATGACTAGTCACCAACTCTTGTAAATGAGCATCATCTTGACCCCGGGACACCTGTTTCACCAACAACAACCCCTGATTCTGCCTTGTCCCCTGTGATTAATTCTGATGTTCCTACTAAAAATATCACATCTCAATTACCTCAAGGAATCTCTTCTAGTTTATCATCTTCTATGGAAAATAAGGCCTTGCCATCAGCTTCAACATCAGATCAGGGCAGTCCTTTCATACATTAGGCAGATCCTAATTCTCTTAATTCTCATCCAATACAGACCCGTAGCAAACATGGCATCACTAAACCCAAAGCACCTTATATTAGGCTACCATGTGCTCCTCCAAGTGTTCCCCAAACAACCAAGGAAGCCTCACATCTACCTGCTTGGAGACTTGCGATGATAGAAGAATTCACTGCTCTCCAACGGAACTACACCTGGACCCTTGTACCTCGTCTACCTAGACTGAATGTGGTAGACAATAAATGGATCTTCAAAACCAAATTTCATCCAAATGGTACCTTGGCTAAATGCAAAGCAAGACTCGTTGCTAAGGGATTTCAGCAAACTAAAGGTATTAACTTCTATGAAACCTTCAGTCCTGTGGTTAAAGCCTCTACCATTCGCATTATACTAACAATTGTTGTGGCCCTTAATTGGGAAATTAGACAATTAGACATCAACAATGCATTTTTGAATGGTTTCTTGACTAAACCTGTTTACATGGAACAATCAGAGGGTTTTGTGGATCCTTCTAGACCCACTAATGTGTGCAAACTTTCAAAGGCTTAAAGCAAGAACCTAGAGCATGGTTTAATAGGATTTAAAGTATTCTCTTAGATTGGGGTTTCACTAATTCCAAGAGTGATATATCTCTTTTCATTTATTCAGACAACCTTCAAATCCTAATGATCCTGATTTATGTGGATAACATAATTGTTACTGGTAGCAATTCATATAGCCTAAAGTGCTTTTTGTCAAAGTTGTATCGCATCTTTTCATTATTTTCTTGGGATTGAGGCACCTAGAGACCACACTGGTTTATATTTGACTCAAGGCAATTATATATGTGACTTGCTTGATCATTTCCATATGACAAATGCAACTCCTTGTTCAACACCAATGGATGCCCATAAATCTCTATCCACACACTTTGGTGAGTTGCTTGTAACATCCTTCCAAAATTTCCATTTAAATAATTATTTTATGCCTAAACATATTCAAATCCGCCCAAAATACATCATTTACAGACTAAACATCAAAGCAATAGGCTCTAGTCATAATATAAGTTCTAGTATGCAGCAGAATGATCAAAATATGCAACGTACCAAAAAGGCCCTAAAGTTTGGCAATATACATCAAACTATGCTCATGTAACAAAAAGAGACATACAAGATTGATAACTTAGATCAAGTCTCGGATGTCTTCTTCCCCTTAGCATTAGCACTTGAATTCTCGTCTGAAAATAAATAAAGACAGGGTGAGTCACAAGGACTCAGTAACCACATGTCCAATTTGACAAGTTTACAGAGAGTGATTACAAGATAGATAAGCAGGCCAATTATCCATTTGTATATCAATAACTCTGAGTAATTTACCAAACCAATTAATAATTCAAAATTATTCAATATGCATGTAACTCCCTCAACCATCCTTATAACCTCCTTATAACCGCTGACAGAACTCATGGGCTACTATATAATAGGTTTAATCTCTTTGAAAAGATTATTCCAAGCTCACCAATGATGAGGTGTAGCCCGGCCAAAGGCTACAGAACTCATATCGGACCATGGGTTCTCTTTCTCTCGAATATAGAAAGGTGTCACTGTCCCAAAGGCTGACCCTTATCCCGGCCAAAGGATAAGGATGATACTAAGGGACCTGAAAATATCTGGCCATCCACTGTGCCCTCAGTGGCGGCAATACCACGTGGTATAAAATCAATCTCCTACCATCACTATTATATATATTAATTTCAAAATTTAATTTTAATAATGTTACATTGCTTGCTAATGCTTCAGAATATTGAAGTGCAGTTGGAGCCCTTCAATACCTGTGTAACACTAGGCCAGATATCAACTTCAGTGTTGGGAAGTTAAGTCAATTCCTTTCCCACCCAACAACCGAGCATTGGAAAGTAGTTAAAAGGGTGTTGAGCTATTTAAAAGGAACAACTCACTACGGTATGTGTGTATTCACATACAACCTGATCCTTCTCTCAGTATATCTGCATATTCCGATGCAGACTGGGCCTCCTTTCCAGATGACCGAAGATCAGTGGGAGGATATTGTGTATTTCTTGGAAATTCTCTGATTACTTGGTCATCTAAGAAGCAACCAGTCATCTTTCGGTCCAGCTGTGAATCAAAGTATCGCTCCTTAGCCAATACGGCTTCAAAGCTCAGTTGGTTCAAGTCCTTACTCATTGAATTAAGTCTGAGAATACAATGAACACCAATAATATGGTGTGACAATACAAGTGATACTGCCCTTGCATCAAACCTAGTACATCACGCGAGAACCAAAGACATAGAAATTGATATTCACTTTGTTCAAGATCAAGTTCTAGCTAAGGATCTCACCGTTCAGTATGTTCCTACGGACCTCCAAGTGGCTAATTGTCTAACCAAGCCACTACATCAAGCACAATTTTGCTTTCTTCGTGATAAACTGGGAGTCACTGTTTCTCCCACTAATAAACATGAACAACCCCTGATTCATACAGTAGCTTGATCACAGGATAAGAAAAAGAAGAGGGTCCCAAGTAAAGGAAGGAGTTAGAAACAAAATAAGTCTGCATATCTTTGAAAATAGATATTAAGTATTGTATTGTGTATTGTATTCTAGAATGATGTCATAGGGACACATGTTAGTGTATCATTGGATATCTTATCTATAAATAGTAATGAATAGGTCCAAAGCCAATTGTGAGCCTGACCTATTTTTCCCAAAACTTGTCCTAATCGCATCTACCTGTATAAGTTTCTATATTGTGTATCTGTCATATGAGAATGCTTCTAGCTTTCTATTTAGGCGATTTTTCTTAATCAAATTTGAAAGAACCGGCTGTCACCCAAGAGGGGGGTGAATTAGGTGTTAGATAAATACTTTAGTTACTTTGAAAATCTTTTTGTAACTTACTGAAATTAGTTTATAAAGCAATAATCAGTCATTCAAATATATGTATGCACATTCAAACATATATGCTGGAAATGTAAGAGATAAGGGAAAAGAATGTACAAATTGATTTATACTGGTTCGGCCCAATCCTTGACCTACATCCAGTCCCCAAGCACCGTTTGAGATTTTCAATCCACTATCTTCTTTCAACTCGATTACACGTTCTGTACTTGAGGTAATCCTCTCACTAGGATTCACTCCCCCTTACAAACTGTAATCACCACACCGCTTGATTACACACTCTGTACTCGAAGTAATCCTCTCACTAGGATTCACTCCCCCATACAAGTTGTAATCAACACAATGTGTTTCTCACTCAAGATCACCCAATCTTGAGTAACTCTCAGATAGATAGAATGATTACAATAAATCTTCTCTCTTAGAAGTGAATAAATGAACACTGAAGAACAATACAAATCATCTCACTCTCTAAGCTATCTAGACATGAAAAACAGAGAGTAAGTGATACGAAAAACATAGTATTAGCATGTTGAAAATGTAAGCTTGTGTCTCTACGTTTTTCTGCTTGAATCTGTCTTCTATTTATAGGTAGAGATCAATATATAACCGTTGAGCAGATTCAATGACTATTGGATAAAGAAATATAGCCGTTAGACTCAGATAGAACTAGCCATTAGAACTTCGTTTTCTGAACCAACTATGACATCAGCATTTACTTTCCCTTTGATCTTCAGTTTAACAGCCTTTAATCATCTAAAACATGTACACAAATGATATAAATAGTGTTAAGAAGTGTTATAAATTATTTGAGTAATCATCTGGATGTTTATCAGAAGAATCAGAATTTTTGAAACGGTGATTTTCTAAAGCTGAGATGAAAACTCGAGTTTTCATTTGCAAAACTCGAGTTTTGAGGTTGCGTTACTCTAGATTGCTCTCTGTCTGATCAAAACTCGAGTTTTGGTCTCACAAACTCAAGTTTGGAAGATGCTCTAAAGTTTGCTGCTCTCTGTAACCTGAAAACTCGAGTTTTGATTTACAAACTCGAGTTTGCAAGTTGTTTTGCCCTTGGTTGCTCTCTGACTTGGAGTTTGGACTTTGTTGAGCGTTTTCGCAACTTCTTGAACTAACTATCAACTTTTAAAGGCCATATATCCCTGGTCTAAACTCCGTTTTGGTCCATTCAAATCTTGATGGAAAGCCCTTTGAGTCTACTTTCATATGCCACCAATTTCAGCTCAATCGAATTTGTAGTTTGTGAGATACACTCAAAACATTGAAGCTTGGTTTGCTGTGTGGCGTGAATTTTTCTGTCAACTTCAACAATCCATAGCTCTTTGATCTTAACTCCTTTTGTCTTGAATTTTATATGAAAATGACGCATTGGGAATCTAGTTTCATATGCCACTAGTTTCACCTTAATCGGATCTCTGGTTTGGGAGATATTATCAAATTACCAGATGTCGCCCGTGCTGAATGTGAAACAGAGTAGAACAGAGTTGTTGATCAGTGTTGAATACTCGAGTTTTGACTTGGAAACTCGAGTTTTGCTAGTCCAGAGACGCCAGAAATGTTGAAAACACTACAAACTCGAGTTTTGAGTTCCAAACTTGAGTTTTGAGTCCCAAACTCGAGTTTTGTGTCCCTAACTCGAGTTTTCTCCTATCCGAGAGGCAAATCACTGTAGCGAAGTAGGAAACTCTAGTTTTGACTTGGAAACTCAAATTTTCTCATCCTGAAGCTGATTTTTGCTGACTTTAACTCCAAATTGAGTCATTCCAACTTCCATGTGATCTTGGAGGCTTCTAGCTTCAATATAAGAACTTGAATAATTATATCTTCATTTCATTTAGCAAGTTCTACATTCTTCCATCTCCCAACTTGATCATTATTCATCATCAAACTCTTTCTTTCTTCTCTTCTCTTGATCATTCTTTGTCATTCAACTTGGACTCGTCATTCTCTGTAATTTCTACCTTCTTCAATATTTCCTCTTCTTCTTGATTATTCCCAAAATCCTTTGATAACTTTTTGCTTCCTTGACATTCTGATATTCCTATTATATTGTGTGCAAGAACTTATTTCTTCAATCTACTTTCTTGGTCATTCTTCAATATTAAACTTTGCAGCTACATTAAATATAAGAATTAGTCAAATGAGAAGATAAATGTAGTATGCAACCTTTTTGCTCTTAAGAATGTCATCTATATAAGACATCATCAAAACTAATTATATCTAACAAAATCATCATTTTGTTTGCTTGGAATAGTAATGTAAGTTCTTCCTTCTTTGATTCTCTTATTCCCTTACTGAGATTACTTGTTCTTCTTCTTATCTTACTTGCACCAAGTCCGAAGACACCTATAGGGAAAAAGAGGATCGGAGATGGTGGCATGGTGCTTTTTTTTTTTTTAATCAGATCGTCATTTTGTTTGCTTGGAACAATAATATATGTTCTTTCTTCTCTGATTCTTTTTTTCCCTTACCGAGATTACTTCTTCTTATTATTATCTTACTTGCACTGATTCTGGAGACACCCATAGGGAAAAAGAGGACCAGAGATGATGTTTTTTTAATTAGATCATCATTTTTTTTTGGAACAGTAATGTATGTTCTTCTTTCTCTAATTCTTTTGTTCCCTAACTGGGATTACTTCTTCTTCTTCTTATCTTACTTGCACCAAGTTCAAAGACACCTAGAGGGAAAAAGAGGATTGGAGATCGTATTTTTGCTATTGCTACAAAGGGTTATTTTCCCCAACTAGATATGTCTGTATGTCACCACAATTCACCATTCCACCCAAAGAAATCAATGCCTATTACTTTTTTCTTCCAAGGCCACATCCATTATTTATCTAGTCATTTGATGGCTTTAATTTTCTTATATTAGTTTATTTTTATGTACAAAGCTAGAAATAAAATAATCTGCTTATATTCTAATTTTCCATTGCAGTTTCATTTGATGGCTTTAATTATTCCGGTAAAAGCCTTAGCCTAAGGAAAAAAGCTTTTTGCTCCCTAATTCACTGCATTCACTGCATGTTGATTTGTGTATATTCTAACCTCATTCTTTTAGCAAATTATATTTATTAGATTTGTTTCCACCAAGTCTTTGATGTATTTTCTCCATTTTTTGTGATTGGAGATATTATCAAGTTCCATTGCTTAACTTGTTTGTTCCCCCCCCCCCCCCCCCCCTCTATCTGTAACTTCTTTTGCAATGCCTACATTTTGTTGTTGAACACCTTTACTTCTTTTATGGAGTGTAAATGGCACTCTCTAAGTGGTGAAAAATAGCTTATGTGCATATTTTTAAAAACATATCAGCAGATGTTTTGAAAGAACAACAATCTCTTGTGGGAGGCCTTGTTGATAGTAATGCAATATGGATTGTTGTTGATTCATGCTTATGCTTAAGACAAACTTTGGCATTATATTTCCTTACTTTTGTATGCACTTTCCCCTATTTCCTTTTTATCAAAATTCACTCTAATGGTTAAGATGTTGTAGTCCTTTAGTATGATGGTTCGGTTGATATTTGAAGTTATTGGCCTTAATATGTTATAGTCCTTTTTATCATAATTGCATGGCTCTTCTATAGAAGTACTTTTGGTTTTTATTTTATAATTTAAGTCACATTCATCATGTTACCAGATATGATATTAATTTTTCCATTTTCCTCTTCTAACTACTAGTTTTGTGCTGGGTTGAACAGAACTAAATCAGCAAGACAATGAAAAGGCTTCCAAATTGTTTGAATCCACCAAGCTATCAATATATATATATATATATATATATATATATATATATATATATATAAAGGCAGCTTCTGATTGCTACCATACTAAACAAAATACAGTTTTCTATCATATTGAACAATAGCTAGTTTTACTATACAAAAGGAAATCAAACTCTCAAGAAAATGAGAGATTTTTCATTCTTCATAAATGTATTATGTTCGAGCTGAGTATTGTAAAAAAGTTCAACTATATTAAATGGATAAACTGTTGGATATTGATTTGTCATTTTAGGTTGTAGCTGATTTATCCTTTATGTTGGCTGAATATTAGTGAAGCTATAGAAGATGGACCTTCACCTACTAGGAATTGACTGGACATTGTTGAAGCTGTTACAGAACATGGACCTTCACCTAATAAGAAGAAAGAAGATAAAAAAGCAATATTAATGTTAGTATAGGGTCATAAAAAAGAGTTCCAATGCAATATATATATATATATATATATATAATAGAGAGTTTATTAGATAATGATAGTTGTTTTTAGCATCATGATGTAGTACTCACATTGATTTGAATAAAGTTGACATTCTCTCTTAACTTGTGATTATTTCTATCTTTTTTTTCTGTGTTAGTTCTCGGATTATAGGTTTTAATGATAACAAACACTTGCAATGAAATATAGACTTGATGATTCAAGTCACTCGGGTGTGTTTTAAATAGAACTCGAATGTACAACAGTTATTAAAACCAAAACTTGAATCAGAAAGACATTTTAAAAGTGTCCGATATGGAGACACTCGAGTGTTACTCTGAACACTCAAGTGTTGGCTTCAAAATCATAAGAAAAGTACCTGACACTCGCTTCCATTATGGAAGTACTGAGTTAGACACTCAAGTATTACTCTGAACACTCGAGTGTTGGTCTGATACTCACTGAAAGAATGCTTGATACTCGTTTCTATCATGGAGACAGTATTGGACACTCGAGTGTTTAAGTGAACACTCGAGTGTTGCCCCAAGACTTGCAATATCAATGCCCGACATTTGTATTCATTCTAGAACCAATAAGGCTAACACTCAAGTATACTTATCAACACTCGCGTGTCAAGGTAATTTCTCTCAAGGCCAATGTATGATACTCAATAATTAACTAAGGCTTTGTGGCAAAATTGAAGTGTCATTCAATGACACTTGAGTGTGATTCTATGACACTCGAGTTTCTGGTAGAGATCAATGTATTTTCCTCAAACTCTGTCTTTTAAATAGTCTCCTACTAGATACACGAAGCACTAACACTCGAGTATGGAAAAGGGACACTCGAGTGTGGATTTCTGATACTCGAGTGTTTAAAAGAAAATATATATCTTCACCTGAGCTTTATTTTATGAACAATATTCTTTTAGAAAACAAGATCCTCAACACTCGAGTGTTGAGGAACATCATCGAGTATCACCTGTTCTTACACTGGACCTTTGTCTTCCTAAAGTCAAATTCATTATCATCTTATAACTTCTTATTACTACTCATTATTATTCTCAATGCTTCAAAACGTTATTATTAATCAGTTTTAGATGATTAGTTGAAGGATTACATGCAAATCCTCAAAAAGCAAGATCTATGTCAAAACATTAAATGTTGTAGCAGAAACAGAGCATATACATGGAAACTTAGTCACAGCAAGTCAAATGATCATACTCTGAGACACCCATTCCGGTGAAAGTGAAAGGGACCTAACCTATGCAATCTTGGAGCAGACCAAAGGCATGTCATCTACAGATACGCTACAGTGAAGCGAAAACGACTTAATTTTGATTTCTATCAACAAATCCGATATGTCTCTAACAGAAAGTTTCTTAGTGTACTGAAAGGTTTAAAATCTCATAATGGATAGATTGAAGCTTCTCCAATGGTCATTAATGATGATCAACTATAAAAGCCAGATCATTCAATACAAAACTACCAACCAACCAACGACGATATAATTTATTGCTCAGTTATTGCTCATTAATACTCTTTGAAATATCTTGTGATATTCTTATACTTCAGTGTTTATATATCTATTTTGAAAGAGAGTCTTTATCATTCAACTGATTGTTGTAAAATCTCAAGGTAGTGAGACCTTGAGTGTGGTTATCCGATTATATTTGTAAGGGGGAGTGAGTCCTGGTATGGATCACTCTGTAAGAGCTTGTGTAATTATTGAAAAATAGTGGAAATCTCATAAACGCACTGAGGACTAGACGTAGGTCAAGATATTAAGACCAAACCAATATAAATCCCTATGTACACTTCGGTGATATCTTTTTAACCCTTCCTTACCAATTTAATTATCTGTTAAGATTGATTTAATTTTTATAATTCACCCCCCTCTTGGGTGATACACTGATTCTAACATTATGAACCTGACAACAAAAACTCTTCTTCTATTATTTCCAATGATGGGGTTGAAAATTCTAAGGGAGTTTATAAATCATCACAAAGAAAAAGTATAAATATTATTAACATGAAAAGGCATTATACATAAATTTGTCTGTTGATATCCCACTAATAGAACAAGACACAAAACAAAAAGTATGAATATTATTAACAATAGCCATGTGCATAATACATGCTTCACTTCTGATATAACCTCACACTGTGCTCTTGCCATTGCTTGATCTTGGTCAGTAAAAATTATTGCAAGTCTCTTTTGCTTGTTTGCTTTCAAGAAAATTTCTAACAACCACATGAATGATTCTGTGCTTTCATCATATAACAAAGATGCACAAAAAATTACAATTCCCTTGTGATGATTGAGTCTAAAAATATGGCAGGAGGCTTATGATTACTGTTTGTGCACTATGTGGTGTCTAATGAAATTACCTCCCTAAAATAAGCATAATCTACAAGCATACAAGCATTGGCCCAAAAAATATTTGTAATTTGATTTTCCACATCAAGTTGGTATGAATGATAAAATGAAGGGTTTTCAGTAATTTGTTCTTCAACATAATTCAACGATCATCCAACTTTGCCATTCTTCATGATTCTTCTTCGTTTAGCTTTCAAATAATTTTTTATATCAATTTGAGTGTAGCCAAGATTAGCTCATCCACTTGCTTGCTTACTCATAAGGTCAAAAGTTGCTATCTATTTTAGTCCAGCATCCCTAGCCAAATCAATCTCATATGCTTGTGCATCACATATTTTTCGATGAGACCTCATCATATGCATAGGTGGTTATGCTTTCTACAAAGCTCCAATCTTGAATTTACCTTCCACTAAATTTAATATCATTCCATCTTTACATTCAGTCCTAGTCTCTGGATGATGGTTGGTGGCCAGTGTGTATCTTTTATTTGGTCTTCGTTTGCCTCTTTTAAACACACATATCTATAGAAAACAACTGTCTCCTTATCTGTGTTACTCTTTGTCGTCTCATTTTCCCTTGCACTAAAACCAACTTTACAAACTTAAACAATTGTCTTGTTATCTTTCTTACTCTTTGTCGTCTCATTTTTCCTTACACTAAAACCTACTTTACAAACTTATTCATTCCAGAACCTCCATGCTTCCTCTAGATTATCAAATTCTTTTCCCAATCTAGGAGTCAAATCAACTTCCATAAACTGAAACTTGAAAAATAATGCTATGCAACACACAAAACATAAACTTAAGCGAAAAATATGAATTAAGGCAGTAACTTAATCCATAGTTTTACAAGTTTGCATCTCCAAACAGAACTAAGAATAAAGGAATTTAGAAACTAGAAGCAAAGTAATGCGGGGGGCCAATTTGGACTATTCTATATAGGAACCAATAGGTGTTCATTTTGTGTGTATGTATTATATAATATTTTATTTTGGCCACTAATTTGGCCCCAGCTAATTTCTTATCTTTTCTATAATTATACTCTTTTTTTTTGGATGTGAGAGAAAAATAAAACTTTTGTTTGAGATACCTATTGAAAATATTAGTATCATCTTATATCTAGTATTGTTCATCTTCATTTTAAGGACCAAATAGGTACTAAAAATCACTTCTTTTCACCCCACTCCTTTTATAAAAGTTATTCTACGTATTTTTATCTTTCTAATGGGGGTAATATTGTGTTGATTAGTGAAAAGTTTGGGATCATGATTTTGGGAAAGTCTTGAGATTTGATAATAAATGACTATATATATGTAGAGGATGATTAATGACTAATTTTAATTGGTTTGTATTTATTATTTGGTGTCTTATGATTTTATAATGAATTTCTCTTTAAAAAATAGATTATAATAGGTTATTTGCTTAGCTAAAATTGAATCAGATTTGTATTTTTTTTAAAGATATTTCTTTTATTTTCTCCAATTATTTTGTTTTGAGGTAAGTGGAATGCGCATTTAACTGTTAGTTTTGTGGATTGAATAGTACTATAAGAATTAATGTTTAGTGACACAAGATACTCCCTCCGCTCCTAATTATAGGAACAATTTTGGAGTTGGTTTTTGTCCTAATTATAAGAACAAGTTTTAACTTTTATCAATTTTTTCCTATAGTACCCCTATTTATACTTTCTCAACAATAATTAAAGACAATAATAATTTAATAATACACCTATATATTTTATAAAGTAAATAATGTTTACAACTTATTAATGTCATATACACCTAAATTATACTTTTTTATATAAAATAATAATTGTAAAAGGTAAATTATATTTATATACTCATAATTAATTTATCTTTTATATAATAAGTGATAGTTGACCGTTAATGGGCTGCGGAAGATTTAAAATTGAATCTTAAATAGTTTAAAAGGCCGAAAAAACAAAGAAGCTCACGTGGCATATTTAAACATTGATTTAATTTCATTTTATACAACGCTGTTAATAGAGTATATAAAAATAAAATTTAACAAAAATACAGTTTTTTTTTATAAACAACGATGATTTAGGTCAAAAAAATAAACGGCGACGATTATAATAATGTGATTTTTAAACTTTGTTCATAAATCAAAATTCAATTTTCCATATTTCAAGGAAAGATAGTTTATATGCGGATGATAATTTTAATATTTTGTATTTTAAAAAAAGTATTGTTATTGGATAATAGTAAAGTCACACAAATTTTATCGTTATCCAATTATATGCTGATGCCATTTAAGAACCGTATAGGGACATGCGCAGGCTACCAATTCAACAAGCATTTCCTTAATGTCATTTTAAATTTTGGGTAAGGGTATTTTAGAAAAATACACATAATTAACTAATTTAACTTCCTTCCTTAATCCCTCCAAATTCAGGTAATTTGCTCCTATAATTAGGACCGGAGGGAGTACTAATTAACACTGACATCAATATATATTCTAAGTCACCAAATTTTTTGTAGGTTGAAAAAATGAGTAAAGATAAACAGAAAAGTATAGATGTCTTCTTTAAAAAGAAAATAACTTCAGAAAATAATATTTATAAGAAAATAAATTCTGAAAGTGATACACCCTCTAATGAATTTCCTTCTAAACGTCATAGAATTTTTATTTACTAAGGTATCTTTTGATTTTTAATTTTCAATTATTATTTATTTATATTTTTAATATTATGTGATTTTATTTAATAAATAGTTCAATATGTTTATTTTTTGGCCCGGACTAAAATAATTTCCTGATTCTGCCACTGGATCAAGCGTGAACTCTTGGAATTTTTTTACTTAAATCTTTAACTCAAAAGCTATCTTGATTGTTTCTTTGGAATCTCATAATGTGGGTACAAGTAAAAATAAAGTAAAATTACCTATACGCAATCCCAGCCACCAAGCCCGTCTTTTCTTTTGATCTTTTATCTCAGTTTCATCGTTTGCCACCATTAAGAGAAGAAGATATTACATGGACTAATTAGTATCTGAGTTAATGAGATTACATACATACATGCACGCAAAATATGCAGAGCTAATTTGATATAGTAGTTGACAGGCATATCCGCATATATACAAACGTGCTTTCTAAAAGCGAATGAGTAAAATCACATGTAATCACTTGTTATATATGAATACCTTCGAATTTGGAACAATAAAATCCACCGATGCTGTTGAGGCGGCATATGCCTTTACTGAAGTAACACTGAACACAGTCATCAGAGAGCACTACAAGAAAAATCAATTTTTGCTACAGAAAAATTTCATAGCAAAACAGACTTTTTCCATAACAAAAAACCTCGTAGCAATTGCTACGGAAAAGGCAAAATCCGTCACAAAAATATTTCCGTCACAAATTTTGCGACGAAAATCCCTATCCGTCGCAATTTACTACGAAAAAGAAATTACGTTGTAATTTGCGAAAATTTGCTACGGAAAATAATTCTGTAGCAAAACTAAGAAATTTTTAAATTTTTTTCTCTTTTTTTTAGAAAAGTGAATACAAAAAGTAGTGTACCATGGATATAATAACAATTATAAAGAGTTTATATAGAGAAAACAAAATATATGTAATAATGTTGCAAATAGCAAATACAAGTAGTCTAAACAGCAGCATTGTGATCATCATCATCACTAGAATGGTCATCATCACCAGGAGCCGACCCCGAACCCTTGTCTTTTATTAGGGACTTGAGTTGAAGCTGCATCTGCCTCATTGATTCCTGTTCATCGAGAAAGTCAAATAAAAAATGTAAATGAGATAGTTTTTAAACAAAATTAATAGTAATTTTTATAAGACATTAACTCAACTCACATCTTCTTTCTAATTTAACTAATTCCTTTAATAAATACAAATTTCATTATTCACTAAACTCACATCTTCTTTAAACTTTACGTTAATTAATTCATTCTCATATCCCTCAATATCACTTTATAATCTGTTTTTAAATTATCCATCTTTATTTTATAACTTGTTAAGGATAATTTTTTTAAAAAATTTAAAAGTACTTTTTATAATAGTTTAAATGAACTAGTTCATTTTATTAATTTTTCGAATACACAAAAATTTCATTATTCCTTAAAGTCACACATTCCTCCTATTTTACATTAATTAATTAATTCTCTTATCCCTAAATATCACTTCTTAACACTTCACTTTTCTCATTTCAACACCATCTTATTTATAGACTTATATATCATTACCCACTAATACAAAATCATAATTTTAACACACAATTTTTTCATTATAGAAAATAGACTATAAAAAAATAATGCAACATTAATATTCTCACTAATTCTCACAAATCAACATGAAGAACCAATAATGAACAATTTAATCAACATTAAAGAAATAATTAGGACAAGCATTTGAATTAATATTTCTTTGATATTTGAAAACCAAATAAACTAGAGTTAAATATGTGTGTATACTAAAATATAGATAAAATTAGAAAGATATTTTAATTTTAAAATTGAACTAATAGGATTTAATATTTTTCTTGATTATAAAATGAAGCAAATGAATATAAATCAAATTGTGAATCAATAAATTGAAAAAAAAAAAACAACTTTGAAAACCAAATGTTATGCGTCTTTCATATATGTGTGTGTATATATATATATATATCTTCATGTAGAACATAAGCATATCATACAAGGAAATAAACGAATTAAAAGATAACTCAAAACAATTATGATTAAACACAAGATCATGCCCCATAAACTCAAGAAATTGAAGATTCATAGGTTTCTTCCAATTGGCATTGGCACCATGTTCATAATGCAGATTAAAGCAACAACTGTAAATACATAATTCCTAAAACTTAAAATTATATATATATATAACCAACCTAGAAGACAAGGGAGACCGGAAGAGGAAAGTGACTGGACGGAGGAAGCGACCGGAAGGCCGAACAAAGGACTACGTGGGCGGCACCGATGACCGGAAGGGGGCTGAGACCGGTGGCGACAAGGTGGAAACGGGGGAGGGTAGCAACTGGCGGCAACAGGGAAGAAAACGCGAGGGGAGAGTGAGAGTGGAGAGGCCGAGAGGCTTTTAAAAGGAATTTGCAACGGATCATCAGATCCATTGCAAAAAATTGCGACGGATCCGGTGATCCGTCGCAAACTTCTATCCGCCAGTTTGCCGACAAATTGCAATGGATCACGTATTCGTCGCAAATTTTGCGACGGCTCTTGTGGTGCGTCGCAAACTGGTGGATAGAAAGTCTGCTAGTTTGCCGACAAATTGCGACAGATCTTGTGATCCGTCGCAAACTAGCGGATAGAAAAGTCCGCCAGATTCCCATCTTTTGCGACGGACAACGTATCCGTCGCAAATTTTGCGACGGGCACATTATCCGTCGCAAGATTTGTGACGGACTTGTTTCCCGTCGCAATTTTTTTTTTTTTTTAGCGACGGATATATTCTTCCGTCGCAAAATTCCGTCACAATTTATGCTTTTTCTAGTAGTGGAGATGGATGTTAACGCGAAAGTCAGAAGCAATGAATGTGAATGGATCAGGTGAGAAAGCCCTCATATTGACTGGAAGCTGAACCATTGAACATGTTGCTAAAGAAGGTGGAGGATGATCATGATCTTGCAATCGGAAGAAATATAGGGCTGGCCCTATAGGGCCTGAAAATTACTATTCCAAATTTTTACTATTTTTCCTTTGATTTTTTTTTCAAAGAAATATAATTAATAAATTGCAATCATTAAAGTTCTAATCTATCAAATAAATATTATCAATATTAATATCTAAACAATATAAATCATTCAACAAATAAACACATTCATTAATTCGTAATAAAAAACAAATAAACACAAAAAATATGTTTTTCCTTTTTTTTCAAAAAATATTAAACAAACGAATTGCTTTATGTATGCCTATGACAAAATACTTTTCCCTTTCGTAATTTTGTGTGTCTGTAGATTCCTTCGATTTATGAATGATTTTATTCACAGGTAAAAATAATTATGCTTAATTTACATAGAATATATTTATAATTTATTACTTATATAATATTGTAATACTAAAGTATGTGTTTATTTAATATGAAAGCATCCCCTCTTTAAAATTTATAATCACTAATTATGTATTTTAATACAGAATAATAATAAACATAAAAAAGGGTTATAGTTTAAACTAAAAAAATTCTAAGTAATTAAAAATAAATACATTCATTAAGTGGAAATCTAAGTCATTATTTAAAAAAAAAAAAAAAGATACAGCCTGCAAGGCCCTACAGGGCTGGCCCGATTAAGCCCGAGGCCCTACAGGGCCGGCCTTGCAGGGCCAATTTCAAATTTCAGACCTATTTTTCAAACCCAAGCCCTGCAAGGCCAGGACTTAAACGGGCTAGTCTAATGGGCTTGACCCGATTTCCCGACTCTACTTGTAGAGATCAAGTTGAGTGTATATGAGATGAGACTAAGGTTTGCTTGAAGGTTTTATCCAAATGGGGGAATCAAGTGTTTGCCATTAGTTCTCCCCCTAACACACGACAAGACTCGAGTGGAAGGTCTGAGACACGGCAGTTGACTTGGCTCAAAGACCAAGAACAAGAACTCTAATGAGACACGTGTCCTTCTATCACCTCACCATACTCACCTGCTCCTAGAGATAGATTTTTTTTAAGGGAAAATTCTAAATAAATACCGTTTGAATTTGTAAAACCTCCAGAAATCTCCTGAATTTGTAAAAAAATTGAGGCACTAAGGACCTATGAGGGATATGCAAATTCAGGTCAAATTACCCTTTTACCTTTAGTTTTAAATAAATTAAGAAAAAAAACATAAAATGCCCTCACCACCGGCTGCCAGCCAACCACTGCCGGCCAGCGATGGGGTGGCTAGGGTGGGTCAGCTGGCGGTGGTAAGGGCATTTTATTTTTTTAAAAATTTATTTAAAACTAAGGGCAAAAGAGTATTTTGACCCTGTTCTGTCCTGAGAACACAGAGATTGGACTTGACTAGGTTGTCAAGCCTAGAGCCTACGTACCCTTTGAAGGGATCAAAGTCCACGTAGTTCGTGTTACACAGTAAGGCGTGAAGCCAGGGGAGTGGGGTGTGTGCTCTGTGTAACAGAAGGTAAAGAGAGCATGAGATCGAACGTGTGCACCTGTTTAGGGTTTCCTTCCATTTATAGAGGAGTCTGGTGTGCGTATCTCTGCCTTAATGAGCCATATCTGGGATTGCGCCGTTAGCCCGTTAGGGGCTGATTGGCTGGTCCCATGATTGTAGGAGAATCTCCATTGATGAGATCCTAAATCCGGGGGGTCTCGGATCCTTTCCTAATATAGCGCAGATCCTGTTGTAGGCGTAGTTGGGCCGAGGTCTGAACCTGGGCTAATTGGGCCGGTTCGTAACAGACCCGAATTTGCATATTCCTCAAAAGTTTTTGGTGCCTCTCAGTCTTTTTACAAATTCAGGAGATTCAAACGGTATTTATTTGGAATTTTTGACATTAAATTTTTAATAATTATATAATTTTAACTAGTCTTTTGTTTTTATAAGGTAGAGTGTATTTTAAATAAAAAAGAGTTACAAAGTCGTTAAATTTTAATAAAAAGGGCGGTTTGGAAATGAATGATATTGATATTCATCACTCCCTCCAATTAAATAAACCATAGCTTTGTTTATCACGAGCTGGAACTTAATATTAGTAATATATTTTCGTGTCTGAAAATTTAAATTTCGTTTTTAATTTTTTTTACCTTATTATCTACATATATTTATATTAATTACCCCACACTCATCACTAATTAAGAATTGTATTTACAAGGGAAGGAAAATGCTTCATTAATTCTCTTACATTTAATTAGTTATTAATATTTGCTCTCTCTCTCTCTTACTTTTTTTTGTCAATATACATTTTTATATATTTATTATTTTTAACTCATTTTAACCGACAATTTATTTTATGTAATTTAAGTAGTTGTTGCTTTAAAAAAGGAGGAGAGGAATGCTACTTAAAATTTTGTTCTCATTTTATATGATCAAAGTTTTCCTTAAATGAAGTACGAATTCATTTATTCTCATTTTAGAGAATTATTTTTTTTTAAAATGACATAGTCGTTCATTTCTAAGGAAAATCATTCTTGAGGCACTATAATGTCTTTCAATTTTAAATTTGGTAGCGGTGCGCTTTTTTTCCTTTTTATTAAATCTTTTAATTTTACTTTGTCAACACAATTAGATTATGTATACATGGGCTAATAATACTGATAGGTAAAACTTTAGACTCCGCAAGTATACGGGCTGTATCAAGTAATAGAATGATGAGAAAAGTATCGTTCCCACGAGAACTCAATCTAACTAGTGTTTAGATATTAAATCTCCTTATTTCATTTAAGTTGAGCAAGCCATAATTGTTTTCAAAGAGAAAAAGAATAAGAACTAATAGTAGCAAAAGACTTTTTACAAAAGAGCAAATTCCAATATCAAAAAGTACAACCTAGAGTCACTAATCTATTGTTTGGTATTTTTAGATTTTATCCCCACTAAATTAATTTCGACTTAACCTAAACAGCTAATCTAGAATATTAAGTGTCTATAAATGCCTTCCGGTCTATTTATCTACCTATCTTAATCAATTATGTGATGCCTCACAAAACTACTAAATAACTACTAAATAAGATGCTTTTTAAATCGGGCTCACTCTAAATACTTAATCAATTATGATCAATTATGTGATGCCTCACAAAACTACTAAATAAGATGCTTTTTAAATCGGACTCACTCTAATTTGATTATGCAGAGCTTCTAAATATATTCCTATCCTTGACGCAAATTAGATTAAAATCTAACTTCACGTTAAATTTAAACCTAATTCCACATTATTTATTCCCAATGTCAATTTAGGATTCCCTCTTCCAAGTTCAACCCTAAATCCCCAAAACATGCTCAATGGTGGCCACTCACTAAGAAATAGCAATAAATACAGGATTAAATAAACTGAATAAAGTTAAGCAAAACTAAAAAGTAGGAATAATCTCTAAAACCCAAACAAGTTCATAGGTTCTCTATGTTGAAAAGAAAAATTAGCCACACATGGCTATAAGAAAATCCATAACAAACATAAGAAATTCAGGTTCCAAAATAAGAGAAGAAGAAGAAGAAAGAAGAGATCTCAGAACAACTCTTCTTCTTCTTTGCGTCTTCAGCAAAATCTCATGTTCAAAATTCCTTTACTGTGCCGTGCGACTCTGCTTCTCTCCTTGCGTCTTTTTTTTCTCCGCGTGGTATTCTATAGCGTCCATAATGTTGCCTTTTAAAATAGATGTAATTTAGGATTTCTTTTTTTCATTCAATACGTGGGCCCGCGTATCAATCACCAGATCCACAATCTCTAATGATTCAATATGTAATCCACTCTCACTCTATGCGCATTTGATTCCTTTCTAACACTTTTGCATGTGGGGTCCGCAATTCTATTGAAAGCAAAGGTGCCAAATCCAATTAATCAAATATTTGGAAATAAAATCATGCTCTCGTGCTCCTTACGCTGTGACAAAGAAAAGGCAATTACGAGACAATAATAATAATCATAGCAAAATTAAATTTATTTAAAATTTTTTATTATTATGATTTATTTCTTAAACTTAAAAACTTGCATTTTAAATTGAAATCCCTTAAATGATGTATCTAGATTGATATCCCTTAAAATCATAATAAAATCTCTTTAATTTAGCATTGATAACTTCCTAAATATATCAAAATATATCACAAATCAATTAAAAATAGGAAGTCATCAAATACTAATAGAGTAAAGTTACATTTGCTAACGATACTAAAAAAGTAAAATTAAAAGATTTAATAAGTAGAAGAATTATATATGTAGTAAATTAAAAATTGAAGTAAACTATAGGTATCTCAAAATAATTTTCCCTTCATTTTCAGGCTACCCTTTTTCTTATAATTTTGTGGTCACTAACAGATCTCTGATGACCATCCGCCTTTGGTGCATGTTCTGGTGGTTGATGGTGTTGGGAGTATTTTTATGTAAGGATAGTTAAATAAGTTAACAAAAATAATAATAATTTCATAATAGTCCCTGAAAACCTCAGAAATGATGTTACTAATTTACAAGAATATCTTAAAATTTTCTCATATAAGTGGACCTTACACAGTAAAACTGTGATAAGGTGACACATGAATCATCATATTGTCACACCGATAGACAAATCTCTTGAAAAAATTGTGTGGGTGCTTAATGAAGCATATTAATTAATTGGATGGTATGGTTGTGGCTTATCACATTATTAGCCTTTTTTTTTCGCACATCCTGCATACACAAGAATTGCTTTGAAAGCGTGTAAGTGAGCGAGCTATTACATTTGTACATGGTGATAATTGGGAAGATATCAAAGAAACCCAAGGGTGACCTTTTAGGAAGAGTAATATTTCATCACAAGGCACCACAGCCTTCTTTTTCCAAACGCTTCGGTAAATCTGTGTCTCTAATGAAAGCTACAGGATTAAATATGTACCCTACTTTTGTCACTACTTGAAACTGCTTTTTCCCAAAATACACAGTTGTTTGAGCGTCGGGCTTTTCATCCTCACAGCCATGAATGGGCGACATTCCACAGTGATTGCGTTATGGAGTGGTGTAAGGGAACGAGAGGTTGCCCAGATTCCCAGAGTGAAACGAAGGTGGGCTCTCCCCACCAGAATCAGAAGATAGAACAAGCATATGGTCAGCCAACAGGGACAAGAAGAAGAAGAAGACGAACAAATAAACAGGTAGAACCATTCTTCTTCTCAAACACCCTTGCTCGTAGAAATGAAGTTTAGTGTACATGAGATGAGACTACGGTTTGCTTGAAGGTTTTATCCAACTGGGGAATCAAGTGTTTGCAATTCGTTCTCCCCAGAACACACGACAAGACTCAAGTGGAAGGTCTGAGACACGGCAGTTGACTTGGCTCAAAGACCAAGACCAAGAACACTAATGAGACGGAAATAGATCTTCTCATCAGTCCATCTCTCATTATCCCTCTTTGTCCTTAATTGTGGCCGTCATATATTTGATCCAACGCTTAAAAACGAAGTTTTCAAAAATTCACAACGCCTATGCGGTACTTGTGAAATTTTAAAAACTTCGGTTTTAAGCCGTTGGACCAAATATCTAACGGTTACAATTAAGGACAATGAAGGATGATGAGAAAGTACACAGGTGAGAGAATTTGGACCCCTAATGAGACACGTGTCCTTCACTTACCCTACTCTTCTATTGATAGGGTGAGAGAAGAATTTCTTAATTATATTTATTAGTCACTTCATTAAATTTTTTTGTAGGGGTAAAAGTGTAAAAATACATTTGTGCTTTCCCCTTATGAGTGCCCAATACTAAGTATTATTTTTTATTGGGTACAAAAATACACATGTGGTTATAAAATAAGTGCAAAAGTCACACTCACTGTTAAATACAAAACGTTGACCGTTAGTTTGACCCTAGATTGCTAATATGGAAGCTAATGTCAGCACCATACACACAAAGCCTTCAATGATCTTCTGCTCCACCTCGGCATGAGTTTCCTTCTTCATCTGATTTAGAGCGGCAAAGATCTCAGCCCTGCTCCTCCAGCTGCTTCACCTCCTAGGAGGTGTCCTTAACGCTGCTCAGCTTCTCACAGATGGCTAGGTCCGTTTGTTCCATGAAATGCTAAAATGATGTCTTGGCTTTGCCCTCACTTTTGCATAAAGGTTGAACTTCCCTGCATACCATAGCCAATGGCAGTTGCATTTTGTTGGGTGAAATGTAGAGCTACGTACCGAACAATGCAAAGGATTCTTGAAAAGCTAGTCCTCCACTTCAGCTGCATTGCTAAAGGATTTGTTAGGAAACATGAAATATATAGTATTAATGTATATAGTTGAGATCATGGGATTATAATCAGATCCCAATCAGATCCCATATAATTAGGGATTACAACATTATGAGCCATTATGCATAGAGGCTCCTTTCTCTTGTATAATTACCAATACGTTTATCATGAATAATATACACAACTTTTTGATTCATTTCATTACATGGCATCAGAGCTTAGGGATTGTTCTTGATTAAGTTGAGTTTTTCAATGGCCGCTATTACTGTGGCGTTAACTGTAACGTCCTCCATTTTAACTTAACATAATAACTAACTAAGGATTGATCGATGACTAAGTAATGCTTCACCGCTTGCCAAAATATACAAAATAAATCAGAGTATGCAAAATGAGCCCTAACGTGGCAATATACAATCATTCAACATCTACCAAAAAGATGGAAGTACTACTTTCACTAGAAGTAGCCTAAGCTTCCGAGGTCTTCCCTGATGGACCCGCACGGGAACTATCACCTGAAAAATGTGGTAATCATCAATCCAACTTATTACGAATACTAATATGTGCTAGTGAGGTGCCAAGTGGAAATATTTATATAACAAAATATTAAAAATAAAATTCATGAATATCAACATCACAAAATTTCATATCATAAATTAGGTATTACAATTTTTCAATAACACAATTCCCAATATGCTTCCCACCAATCCAACCGAACCGCCCTATTTCCTCCGACTAGACCGATGGGCTAAGTTACATCAATGTTACTGGTTACTCAAAAGCTCACTGGTCATGTGATGAGGACCGGCCAAAATCTTCAGAGCACATGTCCCAGACCATGGGTCTTTCCCCCTCATTGAACTAGTGGGGTGTCGTAAGCCCTCATTGAACTAGTGGGCCAGCCCCTCATTGAACAGGTGGGACAATAGAAAGCCAACCATCGTGCACCAACGGAGGCCTCACCACGTGGTGGAATAAACTACTCCTTCTTCCCAATTCAACCCTTACCATAATTATCACAATAAATAAATAGCTCAATAGGGATTTTCTAAGATTTTCCGTTCATATCATGTAATTAAAATCATTCTCAAATATATGTCATAATATCTAAATTCTCCATTCTTATAAACAAATAAATTCACAATTCAAATCATAAAGTTCAACAAGGCAATTTCTATTAAAATATTTATAATCATTTCACATAATACTCACAAACAATATACTAATACACATAACAAGTGGAAAGTGGTTACCTCTCGCTGTAGCTAACTATTATCACACTGCTCCTAATCCAAGAGCTCAAACACATGCCAAAAATCAATCTACCACAACCAATTTACTAACCATTAATAATTCTTCTAAAACTCTACATAATCAAAATTATAACCTATAATTCTATAAAATTAAAATATACAAATTTTAATAAAAATATATTTGAAATGCATGAGGTGGGACTAAAAAGTCAATGAAATCAATGTAACTATTAATTGTCCTTCTATTTATTGCTAATTAATAATACCATTTTCTATTTATTATTAATTACTAATACCCCTTTTTATTTATTTATTTATTATTAATTAATGACACCCACTATTATTTATTATTATTTTTAATAATAGTAACAATATCTATCTATTATTTATTTATTACTAATCATTATCATTATTACTACTATTACTATTCCCACATGAAAATGTATTCCTACGTACTAACTTATATATATATATATATATATATATATATATATATATTAAACTTTGTGTTTTTACCAACCCACAAAAGCATCTATATATTTAAACCAGTAGCGTCCTATTATTCCCAAACAATAAGAATTACGAGACTAAGCCTTATATATATATACATAATACATTTATTGATAATAATGATGATGATGATGCTAATGACACTTATTTATAATAATAATAATAATAATAATAATAATAATAATAATAATACAAATAAATATGATCATTATTTCACTAACTATTATTATTTATTTACAATTATTTTAAATTCTCAGTGGCTATCCTAATATTTTAAATTAGCAGTTTAAATAAAAATATTTTTTAATATGATATATGTATATATATAAAAATATATATATTGTAGCATAGTTTTTTTTCCCGTCCTTTTTCCTAAGTGTGCAGCGATTATATACAGTGGATAGGACAACCAAGTTTTATCATACATACATTGCTTATATATATATATATATATATATATATATATATATATATAAAACCAACTTAGCAAATCTTCATTCATTCTTTTCACAAGCAGCCACGAATGTGTGTGTATCTATAATTATATACCAACGTTCCCTTTTTGTTTCCATGATGCAACAATATATCTATACTTGTATTTATAAATGTAACAATGAGATCTTCCCTTTTTGTTTTTCCAAAACACACACACATATATATAAGCATTTGACAGTAACTTTTCTTTTCTCTTTTCTCATGCACGATGAAATATATATACACACATGTACTGCACAGCTGAGTCTTGCTTTAGTCTCTTATATATATATATATATATATATAGCAACATCTTCCTACCTCCTTATGCATAAAACATTTTACAGCAATGTTTTCTTTATTTTTTTTTTTCTCTCAAAGATAGCAATATATATATATATATATATATATATATATATATATATATATATATATATATATATATATCAGCAATATTAATTTATGATGAAGGACCTCCCCCTGTTTTAGTTTCATTTAGCAGAGCATTCCTAACTACATTATATACAAGAGCTAACATTGGAAAACTCATAGAACTAGATGGAGAAAAGATCAAAGACTCACTTTGGTGAGTTTTCTCGCTTGCATGTTCAATCTTATTGACTCCTACGCTGCCTCTGCTTTCGATACAAAGACACAGAGCAACCACAAGACTGAAAATCTCTCACTCTCTCCTTCCTCGTCTCTCTCTCTTTCACTCTCAACTCAACTTTGGTTCTGTTAAGGCAAATGGGGATGAAGGGGAGTCTAGGAGCAATGGCTAAATAAGGAACTAATGGTCTGGTCCGAAGGGAAAAAGACAGACTGAAGGGTTATAATTAACGCGTCGGCGTGGTTGAGGGCTCAAGAGGAATGGCGTTGTTCTAGGTTAGCTGACGTGGGAGACATGGCGTTACTTATTTGATTATTTCTATTCTTGCGTGTACTGCTCATCGCCCAAAAGGAGCATGGCGTGATCTATTTCTCTCACTTTGCAGCAGGTCGAGATAAAATGAAGCTTTGATTATATCCATTGTGGCTGGCTTAACGTGTTTCAGTAGGATAAGATTTTAAATGAATAAATCCTAAGTTAAATATAAAGTATTGCATGGGTCCATGCGGTTTGGGGCAAACGTATATGAACTTTGTTTTGCTGTTGAAAGTTTGGGCTACTCACTAAATCTATATATTTGTATATGTTATTTTATTTTGTTGGATCCACACACAATTAAACTTTTTTTTTTTTTCAATTAACTTCCCCAGCCTATAAAATATAATTTCTATATTTTTTTTAGGTCAAAATTATTCTATTCTTGAATTTATTCTTTTTCCCAAAATAAATTAATTAAGGGAAAATTAAGCCTTAATTTCCAAATAATTATTCTCACAATTATTTTCATCAAATTTCCCAATAATTTCCAGATAATATTTCTAATTCTAAATCTCAAAATTTGGGATGTTACATTAATAGTAACAGTGGCCAACTAGCGCGTCTGTACGAGTGCCATCTTTGTTTCTTTTCTGTTGAGGGGGAGTGTGTACCTCCTCGTTTGGTTGCAGTGGCGGAGCCACATTGGAGTTTTATGTGGGCAAGTACACCCATAAAATTCTAAGAATATGTATATATTTTGAATGAACATTTCAAGAAGAAGCACCGATGGTCTAGCGGTAAAATAATCCCTTGCCATGGTTTAGACCCAGTTCGAATCTTGGCTTGCCATTTATTCTTTTCTTTTTTGCAATTCGCATAGATGACTCACTGAATCAAACATACCCACTGTTTAATTGTGTCTGCCACAAATATAGGGAAACAAATAACAACGAAAGACCCACTATTTCCATTTTTTTATATATTTTTAAAAATTATAAATTAAATACAATTATCATATATAATTTCACTCTTAATTATAAATAAATCCTAAAACTAAAAATTAGGATATTACAAAAGTCGTTGATCTCATAGGGGTATCAGCTCTGTTGTAATGATCCATTCCATATTTCTTAAGAAACTCTCACAGGTATTTGGTTTGGGAAATTAATATTTCATTCTTCTTTTACTTGATTTAAAGTCCTAAGAATAAATTTAATTTTCCTATCATAGACATTTCAAACTCACCTTGTATAATCTTAGAGAACTCTTAACACACTTATGTTAAACAACATATGTTTAATAAGGTTGATGATGAAAATATAATGCAATATTTTCAAGGAATGAAGAATCGAAGAATGTTTTTGTAACGTTTTGTTGTAATAGCTTAGTTGATTCTTAATTATTATTTTTCTATGTTAATTTGAAGTTTTCTTTTCTCTTTTAACGTTTTGTTGTAATAGCTTAGTTGATTTTTAATTATTATTTTCCTATGTTAAGTTGAAGTTTTCTTTTCTCTTTTTTGTCTATATTCATTTGATTTTTAATGCATTTAAAACTTTCCTTAAAAAAAAATTTCGGGGGCAGTGTGCACCCACAAATATAAAACTCTGGCTCCGCCACTGTTTGGTTGTCATGTTGTCTCTGATTGATTGGTTGCTGGAACCTTTTCCGGGTTGTCTCCTCTACCTATTTGGTTACCCTGCTTAATTTGGTTATTTGCTTATTGGTTGAGGAAGTGTGCTGTTTGGTCACTAGGATGACTGTTGCTTCTATTTGGTCACTAATGTGACGTTTATTGTCATTTGGTTACTGCACTTATTTTCTATCTCCAACATCAAGCCTTCATTCTTGGTGTGTGTAGAGGCCGATTCTTTGCTTTGAAGTTTGCGTTGTGAGATTGGATTTCTACTATTTCAGCACAGTCAATTTTTTGTTTCTTGCACGTTCACTTGTCTCAAGTGGTTGAGTTCTTCATTTGTTACATTTTCCAGCACATTCGTGAAGTGCTCTTTTGTCTTAATTGTCGTGCTGTGGTTGGGTAATTTCGTTGGCATCTTCTGTGCTTGTGTCCTCTGGTGAGGAGTTTGGTGGTCCTTCTGTGACCCGTTCGTCGCTTTGCCTCTAGTGAGGTGTTTGTCTCAGGTGAGACAGTTTGATGGTCCTTGTGTAACCCGTTCGTTGCTATGCCTCCAGTGAGGTGTTGGTCTCTGGTGAGATTGTTGGTGTTTATCTCTTGTGAGATATTTGGAGTATTGTTGGTCCCTTGTGAAACCGTTTGGTTGAGCTCTTGCTGAAATTGTTGGATCATTTCTTTTAATTAGTCGTTGCTCGCGTTCAAACTGCTTACAACTTGAGGGGGAGTGCATGAGAATTTTGTGATTTGTTATCTAAAGTTTTTAAGGAACTCGAGTTGACTATCTTTGTAACAAGTTGGGTATAACATCTATGCTCCAACTTGAGGGAGAGTGTTAGGAAACATGAAATATATAGTACTCCCTCCGGTCCTAATTATAGGAGCTATTTACTAGAATTTAGAGGGATTAAGGAGAGAAGTTAAATTAGTTAATTATATGTATTTTCCTAAAATACCCTTACCTAAAATTTAAAATGAAATACTAAAGAAACGCTGGTTGAATCGTTAACCCCATCCATGTCCTCCCCACGACTTCAAAATGATTATTATTGCGGATGCATGCTCAAAATTATTTAGGGGTATCAGAGTTTCCAATATCGTATTACGCCCATAGTCCGCAATCATTTTTATAGATTCAAAATGATTTTTCGGTTGTAGATTTAAAATGAATTTTAAATGTATATAATAATTTTTTTATATTTTCCATGGATTTTTTCGAAGAAAAAATTTTTCTATCAAGAGAGTATCTATTTAATTGGGCATAATACAAATACATGTTTTTTTTTTGTTAGAAAAAAGATAATAAAATTAATGTTTTATTAGCTTATTTTAGGGGAAAAACATTAATCACTTTGAACGGATAGTTAAAAAAAAATTCTTAAAGGAATATTTAAATTATTTTATTTAAAAATAAAAAATAAAGTAGAATATCTCATTTGATAGAATATAAACGTGTTGTTAAATTAATTATTGTGGAAAAAGTATTAGTAGGGGTGATTTGGGAAAAGCATGATAAAAATTGCTCAAAATTATTTTATATAAAAAAGTATAATTTAGGTGTATATGACATTAATGAGTTGCAAACATTATTTACTTTATAAAATATATAGGTGTATTATTAAATTATTATTATCTTTAATTATTATTGAGAAAGTATAAATAGGGGTATTATAGGAAAAAATTGACAAAAGTTAAAATTTGCTCTTATAATTAGGACCGGAGGGAGTATTAATGTATATAGCTGAGATCAAGGGATTATAATCATATCCCAATCAAATCCCATATAACTAAGGATTATAACATTATGAGCCATTATGTGTAGAGTCTCATCTCTCTTGTATAAATACCAATATGTTTATCACGAATAATATACACAACCTTCTGATTCATTTCATTACAGGATTTAACCTGCATAAAGACACAATATGCGATTAAATGATATTTCGATTATCCATTTGCTTGCGACCCACAGAACTAGAAGTCTCGTGCAACGGCTTGCAAACCAGATGTTTATTCTGACGACAAATATCATAAAAAAATTTCAAAGCGAAAGTAAAATTAATTAGAGCCAATTTTTGCAAAAGAACCAAAATCGAAAAATCAGATCCGTTTGTTACTCGTTATACCTTAGTGGTAGGTACCGGCAGGCCAAGATTGTGAGCCATGATATGATTGACAATGGTCTGAAATTGGGGGTTCTTGTTGCCACTCCAAACAAAATCATAGCAAGGAAGCTTAATGAAGAATTTATTCTCACAGGGAACAATTGGAGGAGAGGGCAATAGTTCAGGATTAGTAACGTTCTTATCAGCCGGCGTCGAGGAGTAGCTAGCCTGAATTGCCATATATCAATGACGAAAATAAGGAACATGAAGAAGAGTCGGGAGAGTAATTGGAGGAGCAAAGCCTTCTTTTTCCGCCATGAGAGTAAGAAGTTCTTCTTGAAAAGCGCTTTGTATGAAAATAAGAGGAAAATTGCTCAACAAATTCATGACGCTGAGTTGCTGAAGAAGAAGACAACGAGTAAGAACCTTTTTTTCTCCTTTTCCCTTTTACTTTGTAGTGAAGACTTGAGAAAGTAGTGTGGATTTATACCCTTGGATGAAGGCCGCTAGGGCTGAGATCTCTGCCGCTCTCAATCAAATGAAGAAGGATACTCAGGCCAAGGTGGTGCAGAAGATCACTGAAGGCTTTGTGTGTTTGGTGCTGACGTCAGCTTCCATGTTAGCAATCTTGAGTCAAACTAATGGTCAATATTTTGCATTTAACAGTAAGTGTGACTTTTACACCTATTTTATAATCACAAACGTATTTTTGTATTTAAAAAAGGTACTTGGTGTTTGGGGCTCCTAATGATAAAACACATATATATTTTTACATTTTTACCCTTTTTGTAATTGTATAATTCTAACCTCCTTATATTATTGTATAATTTTTTTAATAAGGTAGAGAATATTTTAAATAAATAAAACAGTTATAAAGTCATTAAATTTTAAAATAAAATTAACAAGATTTAAGGGTTTTTTTTATTTATTTTGGGAAACATATTAGAAAAACCAATGGAGTACTCTATTTCACACACACTCTTAAATGTTTTGTCCTTCGGTAATTGTGCTCACAATGCACAATATCCCCTAATAAATAGCACAATATCCCCCTAATAAATAAGATTACTTTATTCAAAATGCAACAAGGATATGATGATTTTTTTTTTTTTTTTGCTATAGCACCAAACATATGAATAGGTACCACATTATTGTTGCCGAATAATCAACAGTACATGTGTCAAAACTAACGCTTCAGAGTCAGCGCCTTAGTAGTGCAGTGGCATGGGAGCTTGACTCCCCTCCCCATGTCCAGGGTTCGAACCATGCCCCCTCCCCCTACTATGTGTATAAAAAAAAATAAAAAAACTAACGCTTCAGATTTTAAATATAAGGTAGAGTTAATTTTTTAAAAAAGATTAAGAAAAATAATTAAATTATTTTAAAAATACATTTAAATGAAAACATGTCAAAAATTCATATATATATATATAAGGGATTGTAAATGAAAAATGTCAACTGTGAAAAAACAGATGAATTAATTAATAAACAGACAGGAGAGTTGCTGACGCGGAATACATTACAAGTTTACAACTTTTTTAAAAAAGAAAAAAGAAAAAGAAAAAAAGTTTACAACTTTTGATAAGCCCGTTTGTTATGTAAACCCATACACGTTTGAACTTTTTTTGAGCAAAAAAAATACGCGTTAGAACTTTTTGTTGCATTATAGACATGCCAATCGTACAGATTTGGAAATGAGTGATATTGATATTCATTACTCCCTCCAATTAAATAAACCACAACTTTTGTTTATCTGGAACTTAATATCTGAAAATTTAAAATGTTTTTATTTTTATTTTTTCACCTTATTAACTACATATTTTTATATTAAGGGTTTAATATTTCTGTTTTTACTGTAGAAATAGTTTTTTTTTACTCACTTACATAAAAGTAAGTAAGTCTCACTAATATTTTTCATCTCTTCCCTTTATCAAAAAAAAAAAATGTGAGTGTGACAGAAAAAAAAAATTTTACAGCAAAAATAGAAACATTAAACCCTTATATTAATTACCTCACACTCACTAAGAATTATATTTAAGGAGAATGCTTCACTAATTATCTTTTATTTAATCCCCTATTACATATTTTCTCACATTCTTTTTACTTTTCTTTCTGATGTATACATTCTTTTTATATTTATTATTTTTAACTCACATTAATCGGCAATAAGTTTTACGTTGTTGCTTAAAAAAAGGATGAGAAGGATGCTACTCAAAATTTTGTTCTCATTTTTTCAATATCCTAAAATAATTTTTCAAAATCGTAAAGTAACTTTTTCAATAGCAGTCACTATCCTAAATTATCTTTTAGTAACATTCAATATCCTAAAATATTTTTTCAATATCATGAAATATTTTTTCAATACAAGTTAGTATTCTAAAATATCATTTAAGATCATAAAATATTTTTTTTAATACCACTTAGTACCCTAAAATATTTTTTTAGTATGCGTTAGTACGTGATTTGGTGCCATGGAGGTTTTTACATAGCTTAACAAGGGATCTAGCTGAGGTCCTTTGCTCCTTCACATCCACTGTCATCCTCTTCCCTAAAGCTGTGTCGTTCTGACACAAAACAACACAAGGTGCCTCTTTTTTTTCCCAAAAAAAAAAAATCTAGGGTACTAAAAAGATACTTCAAAATACTGACTGGTACTGGAAAAATATTTTATGATCTTAAAAAATTATTTTAGGATGTTGAAAAAATATTTCAAAGTACTAACATGTATTAAAAAGATATTTCAATGTACTAACATATATTAAAAAGATATTTCAGGACGTTGACAGGAGACACTAGTTAATACTAAAAAAAAATACTTTATGATCTTAGAATTATCTTAGGATCTTGAAAACTTCAAGATCCTAAAATAATTTTTTAAGATCATTAAGTATTTTCTTAGTACCAGCGAGTATCCCTATCAACGTCTTGAAATATCTTTTTAGAACCAATTAGTATCCTGAAATATTTTTTCAACGTTCTAAAATAATTTTTTAACCGTAAAATAATTTTTCAAAGTTATGAAGTATCCGTCAATATTTTTTCAGTACCGGTCAATATTTTGAAGTATCTTTTTAGTACCTTGTATATTATTTAAAACAAACAAACAAACAAAAAGGCACCATGTGTTGTTTTACGTCAAAACGATGCAACTTTAAGGCAGAAGATTGGAACGAGCAGAGGACCTCAGCCGGATCCTTTAACAAGTCACTTTTCTGATTCGTTCACAGCTTAAGCTCAACAAGTCATTTGTTCAATTTACACACAAAAACTCAACAAGATATGTTGTTCTTTGAAATTTATTTTTAAAAAAATCAAAATCAAAATCCCCCATAATAATTCTCTGTTATAAAGCACATGAGGAGTATGAAATATGAATATACAACAGTCACATGCCCCCAACTTCTTATACATTAGACGCTGCAATTAGGAGGACATTCACTGCTCCATTTTACAGTAACAGTATTTGGTGAAGGCGATGACTTGAACAATTTTGCCTGAGTATAGCTTATTGAACTTTTCACCGTAGCTTCGCTCAATTCCTCTCTGTCTCCGCCTTCTTCTTTCCCACTCTCAATTTCCCTCAAAATCTCTAACACCTCATCAATGGAAGGCCTCATCTCCTTTTCTATCTGCAGACACTGAAACGCCAATTCCCCCAAAGCAACCACTTTCTTCTTCACCTCACTATCCTTCTCTATCCCCAAACATGGATCAACCAGTTCCTCAAATTTATTCTTCTGAATCTTCCTCACCGCAAGACTTCCCAGGGTAATCTCATCTTTATTCCTTCCCATATCAACGGCCGGCATTGAAGATATCAGCTCCATAAGCACAACCCCAAAACTATACACATCGCTCTTATTGGTCAGCCTGAAGCAAAAGTAATACTCTGGATCAAGATAACCCGGTGTTCCTTGTGGAGCCGTAGAAACATGCGACACATCGTCCGGGAACAACCTAGAAAGTCCGAAATCCGCAACCCTGACACAAAAATTGTTGTCCAGGAGAATGTTGTTGGTTTTGACGTCACGGTGGATGATCCCGGAGGCATGAAGGTAAGAGAGAGCACTTGCTGTTTCTATGGCGATTTTGATTCGAAGAGGCCATGTGAGTAATGAAGGATTTGCAGAGCCGCCGCGGAGGTGGCTGGCGAGGGTTCCGTTTGGGATGTATTCATAGACAAGGAGGAGCTCACGGCTCTGACGTGAAGTGCAGCCGTAGAGGGAGACAAGGTTTTTGTGACGGAGGCGAGTGAGGATCTCAACTTCTGTCATGAACTGTTCTACTCTCTTGTAGTTGTGGTTGAATAGATGTTTTATTGCAACTTCACGCCCATCCTGAAGCTTCCCTGTAAATAAAGCAAATAACCTTTAAAGTTGAGAACTTTGCTATAAAAACACAGGATTAGAGCAAGTGATTTGAGATGGGGACCATAGTAAACACAGCCAAAGCCGCCGTCCCCGAGTTTGTTGGAGGGGTGAAAGTTGTCGGTTGCATCTTGAAGTTCGTTGTAAGAGAAGATGGGGACTCCAAAGAAGAGTCTGCCGCTGTCTGGGTCTGGTTCATTGTTTGGGTAGTGATTCGTTGATCGGAGTCTGACATGTGACAGAGCACTATGTTTCTGTTTGTAGATTCGGATGATGAGCACCAATGCTAATATCAGAAGTCCTAGCCCCACCCCAAAACCTGATCAAGCGTCAACTCTTAAAATTTTTTACTTAAATATTTAACTCACAGGCTATCTTGATTGTTTCTTTGGAATCTCACAATGTGAGTACAGTAAAAATGAAGTAAAATTACCTATACGCAATCCCAGCGCCCAGGCCCGTATTTTCTTTTGAAATTTTATCTCTGCTGCATCTTTTGAAGAGAAGCAGATATTACATGGACTAATTAGTATCTGAGTTATTAGATTACATACATGCACACAAAATATGCAGAGCTAATTTGATAGTAGTTGACAGGCATATATACAAAAGGAATGAGTAAAATTCACATGTTATTGTTATGCATAAATACCTTTGAATTTGGAACAATAAAATCCACCGGTGCTGTTGAGGCGGCATATGCCTTTATTGAAGAAAGAACACCGAAAACAGGCATCAGAAAGTTTGATGTTAACGGCAAAGTCGGAAGCAATGAATGTGAATGGATTAGGAGAGAAAGCCATCACATTGACTGGAAGCTGAACCCTTGAACATGTTGCTAAAGAAGGTGGAGGATGATCTTGATCTTGAGATCGGAAGAAGATGGTCTCATGATTACTGTTAGCACATCCTGTATACTTCAAGAATTGCTTTGAAACGTTGTAATTGCGCGAGCTATTACATTTGTACATGGTTATTTTGTTTGGGAAGCTATCAAAGCGACCCAAGGGTGAGCTTGTAGGAAGAGTAATAGGAAGAGTAATATTGCAGCACAAAGCATCACAGTCATCTTTTTCCAAACGCTTTTGTAAATCTGTGTCTCTAACGAAAACTACATGGTTGAATATGTATCCTACTCGTGTCACTGGGAACTGCTTTTTCCCAAAGTAGACAGTTTTGTTAGCGTTGGGGTGTTCATCTTCACAGCCATGAATGGGCAACATTCCACAGTGATTGCGTTGTGGAGTGGTGTAAGGGAACGAGAGGTTGCCCAGATTCCCACAGTGAAACGAAGGTGGGCACTCTCCGCCAGAATCAGAAGATAGAACAAGCATCTGGACATCAGCCAACAAGGACAAGAAGAAGAAGAACAAATAAACAGGTAGAGCCATTCTTCTTCTCAAACACCCTTATTCGTAGAGATCAAGTTTAGTGTATATGAGGTGAGACTATGGTTTGCTTGAAGGTTTTATCCAACTGGGGAATCAAGTGTTTGCAATTCGTTCTCCCCGGAACACACGACAAGACTCAAGTGGAAGGTCTGAGGCGCGGCAGTTGACTTGGCTCAAAGACCAAGACCAAGAACACTAATGAGACACGTGTCCTTTTCTCACCTCACCGTACTCATCTACTCCTATTTACATGGGGTGAGAGAAGGTTTTTTTGATTATATTTATGAGCCAGGTCATTAAATTTTTTGTAATTGTATAATTTCAACCTTCTTCTATTATGTGTAGTTAGAAGGTATTTATGAGTTATAAATTGGAGGGATATTTAATCGGACAAATATATGTAGTTAGAAGGTTTATTAATTCATCTACTTTTTCAGATTTTTCATTTACAATCCCATATATATGAGTAAATACCCTATTTGATCCCTGAAAAAAATCACAGACCCCTTTTTGGTCCCTCAGTAAAAATAACTCATCCCTTAATCCCTATAAAATCCAAAAACCGTCTATGTTAGTCCTTCCAGGTTGGAAAGGACACATGCAGTGAAGTGTTTCAAATATGGTCAGCGACTACTTGATGAGTTATTTTTACTGAGGGACTAAAAAGGGGTCCGTGATTTTTTTTCAGGGACCAAATAGGGTATTTACTCTATATATATATATGACAAATGTGAAAAAGAATTTCTTTCATTTATGTGTCACACACACACATATGACTTTTTCACATTCCATATTTTCCATTTACATTTACTTTTAAAATAATTTAATTATCTTTCTTAATATTTTTTAAAAATTAACTTTATCTTATATTTAAGATTTGAGGGAGTATTAGTTTTTACACATGTATGATTGATTATTTGGCAAGGTAATCTATATTTGTCCGATTAAATATCCCTCCAATTTCAACCTTCTAACTACATAGTATTTATGAGCCATTCTGGTTCTATTTATAAGTCCCTTTTGATCAAAAAAAATTTGCTCCTATTTATAAGTTTCTCATGACCAAATAAATGAACTTGTGACAATTTTGTCCATATTTGTACCAATAAAAATAGAGAGAGAAGAAAAAGTTAAAAAGTACCCAATCATAAATGAGGATAAAATTAAAAATTTACCCCATAATCATTGAGCTACTTACCTCTTATTAATATGTGTAATTTAGTCAAAAAAAAACTTATAAATAGGACCATACTAATAAACAGAAAGGGAGGTAGGGAAGACGACTTAACATTTGAGAAAACGTGTTGGGGTAACATAACAAAGGAGCTTTATCAAAAGTTGTAAAGTATTCTCTGAGCCAAAAAAAAAAAGGTTGTAAAGTATTCTCTGAGCCAAAAAAAAAAAAAGGTTGTAAAGTATTCCGCGTATGCTTTAACAAAAGTATTCCGCGTCTGCAACACGTTTTCTCAAATGTTAGGTCGCGGTCGTCTTCCCTACACAAACCCCTTTTTATCGCTAAAGGAGTAATTTAATAAAAAGGGGTTTGGAAATGATATTGACATTCATTACCCCCTCTCTGACCAAAAAAAAAATCATTACTCCCTCCAATTAAATAGACCATAGCTTTTTCTATCACGAGCTGAAACTTAATATAAGTATTTTTTTTTTTGTCCGAAATTTTTTTCTTCGTTTTTTTCAACCTGTTAACTACATATATTTGTATTAATTACCCCTCACTAAGAATTGTATTTACAAGGGAAGGAAAATGCTTCACTAATTCACTTTCATTTAATCACTTATTACATATTTGCTCTCTCTCTTTGTTTTTGGTTTACTTTTTTTTCCCTCACATATACATTTTTTGTATATTTATTATTTTTAACTGGCAATCTATTTTACGTAATTTGAATAGTTGTTGCTTAAAAAAAAGACAAGAGGGATGCTACTTAAAATTTTGTTCCCATTTTATATAATTAAAGTTTTCCTTAAATGAAGTAGGCATTCTTCATTTATTCTCATTTTATAGAGTTAATAATTTTTTTTTTTTTTTTAAAATGACAGCCATTCATTTCTAAGGAAAACCATTCTTGAGGCACTATAATGCCTTTCAATTTTAAATTTGGTAGTTGTGCGCTTTTTTGCTTTTTATTAAATCTTTTAATTTTACTTTGTCAACACAATTAGATTCTGTATATATGGGCTAATAATACTAATAAAATAAAGTTACATGGGCTAACGATACTAAATATGTAAAATTAAAATATTTAATAAATAGAAAAATTATACATATAGTAAATTAATTAAAAATTGAAGTAAATTATAAGTATCTCAAAATAATTTTTCCTTCATTTTCAGGCTACCATTTTCCTTATAATTTTGTGGTCACTGACCCCATATTTTTGATGACCATCAGTCATTAAAGTTCTGGTAGTAGACGATGTTGGGAGTATTTTTATGTAAGGATAGTTAAATAAGCTAGCCAAAAAATAAAAAATAAAAAATCATAATAGTTCCTGAAAACCTCATAGAAATTATGTTACTACTTTACAAGAATATCTTAAAATTTTTATTATTTAAGTGGACCTTACACAGTAAAAATGTGATAAGGTGACACATGAATCATCATATTGTCACGCAAATAGACTGAACAAATCTCTCTGAAAAATTGTGCGGTGCTTAATGAAGCATATTAATTAATTTGATGGTATAGTAGGGGCCTATCACATTAACCTTTTTTTTTTTTTTTTCAAAACAAAAAAACAAAGTCATGTCTCCCTCTCACAATCACTTTTTTTTTGGTATAACTCTCACAATCACTTGATGTTACCTAAAGCTCACACTCATGACTCAAAAAGCACACCCTAAATTATCAATGGGCTCAATAAGTTCGTTTGGATTGAGGGGAGGGGAGGGGAGAGAAAAAATTTGAATGGGGGAAAATTTTGTGGGTCCCACTACATTAAATTTTGATCCTATTTTCTCCTCCCTTCATTTTTTTCTCTCTCCTCCCCTCCCCTTCCCTTTCTTGATCTTGAAAGAAGCCAAAGCAGGAGAAGGGAAGGTGAGAGGAAGAGTATAATTACTATTAAAGGCCTCACAACTTCTGTTTCTTAAACGCTCTTGAAGATCCATGTCTCTTATAACAATGGTAGATTCAGAAGAAGAAGCAGTATAAGTTTGCAGACGTGATTAGATCGTTGTGGATCAACGAACCCCTCTGGTTGGTGCATAAATACTTCTTCTTGCAGGAAGCCATTAAGGAAGGCGTTATTGACGTTGAGTGTTCGAATCTCCCACTTGAATGTCACTGCAATTGATAGGATGATTCGAATAGTCGTCGATTTTACAACAAGACTGAATGTCTCGCTGAAATTGATCCTAGGAACCTGTTCGAATCCTTTGACTACAAGCCTCGCCTTATGCTTCAACAGTGAACCATCTTCCTTGTATTTGGTCTTGTAAATCCACTTGTTTCCAATCAGTTTTTGACAATTGTACGGCACCAAGATCCAGGTTCTATTCCGCAGTAGTGCATCAAATTCATCTTTCATCACCGTTCTCCAATTTGCGGAGGATATGGCTTCACAGACTGTGCGTGGTTCTGAGTGTGTCAGGGATGTTAACACATTGGGAGCCTTGAGGGACCCGAGATATGGGACTTTGGGCCGGGTTATTCCAGCCTTGGATCTAGTTAACATAGGATGACGATTTTCAGGCCCAACGTCACTATCGCTGGTATTGGACTCATCACACCCATCGGAGCTAGAGGAGTTGGACTTAGTGGGAGCTTCGGCGTCGTGATTATCTTGTTCTTCGATTTCTCCATTACGAGTGACTGGGTCATCGAATGAGGTACAATCGTCTTCTCCGAGAACAACTGGACCTAAACTTTGCCTAGTTTGGATTATAAAAGGAGTTGAACCAGCTGGTTCACGAACTATATGGTGCCTCTGCATAAAACCTGTGCAAAATGGAAACAGAGTGTGATAAAAAATGACATGTCTCGATACAAAGATTTTGCCAGATGCGCTTAAGCATTTGTAGCCTTTCTGTTGAGGGGCCAAGCCAATAAAAACACATTTCTCACTATGAAATTGGAATTTGTGTGAGTTATATAATCGAAGACACGAATAGTAAGCACTCCTAAACAAGCGTAACTTCCCATAGTCAGGCTCTGTTTTCTTCAGTCTAAACAAAGGGGTTTCCTCATTTAATGTAGGCGTCGGCTAGCAATTAATCAAATAAACTTCCTGTTGGAATGCATCAACCCAGTATTTCAAAGGCATCTCGACATGGGCAAGAAGTGTCACCCCCATTTCAACGATGTAATGGTGTTTCCATTCTGCTCTCCTGTTTTGAGTCGAAGTATATGGACAGGTGAAGCGTACATTGATCCCTGCTTCTTGAGCGACTACAATGAATGGCTTAAACTCGCTCCCATTATCACACTGTATAGCTTTTATTTTAGTGTCAAATTGGTTTTCAACTAAAGCTTTGAAGTTTTTGAAAGCATGAATGGCTTCTCCCTTATGTTTCAAAGGGTACAGCCAAGTGTAACGGCTGTAATCGTCTACAAAGTGAATGTAGTAGTGATGACCATGATGAGACTGTATGGGTGAAGGTCCCCATAAGACTGTATGAATCAATTCTAGCAGAGAGACAGCTTGAGAAACAGATCGAGGAAATGGTAAATATTTAGATTTGCCTAGCTGACACGCTTCATATATTGTTTTGTTACTAAAATCTGAACTAGCAACTCTAGTAATTTTGCTATTACAATTAATTAAAACTTGTTTCAAGACTTGATCACTCGGATGTCCAAGAAGGTGATGCCATTTTTGAAGCTCAGATTGACTCTCATGGGCCACCATCATGATTTGTGGCCGGTCTTCATGCTTTCTTTCCATCGGCAGGTACATTCCTTCCCTTGGAGCTCCCTGGAATAGCAAATCTCATATCGCTTGATCCTTCACATGACATCCATGATTAGTAAAGTTCACATTAACATAATTGTCACGGATTAGCTTATTGACACTCATCAAATTTTTGGTGGTCGAAGGAACATATAAGACATCCTTAAGAAACAGTTTAGTAGGAGGTCAGTGAGGACGATTGCATAAAATAGTATCAGAGCCAATGTCCATTATTTGACTCTTAGAACCGGTGCAAGTAGTGATGTGATGAGACTTACCAACAGGAGTGAAGTCATCGAGTTGTTCGGGATTTGCAGTGACATGGTAATTTGCCCAGCTATCCCTATACCATGCTGGGTCCACTACTGAATAGGGATTGGCGAACTGAGCTTACGGGTATAGCGTGGAGTACTGGTAATTCACCTGAGGATATGGCGCAAGGTACTAAGTATTGGTAAATCCAGGGTCATCCTTGTAGTAACAAGTGGCTAGGGTATGACCTTGTCTTTGGCAGTGGATATAGAAAGGCCTACCACGTTGGCCACCTTCGCTGAAGTGACCTTCACCTCCTCTAAAACCTCGGGATCCATTGCGTCCCCCACCATGGTTATTGTTAGGCTCATGACCAATGTGTTCACTTTGAGGAGCAGTGGCGACATCAATTGATGGTTGAATGCTGAGAGATGAAAAATGGTTCATCTGAGTCAACCGAGTGTCAAAGGACAGCAAAGTAGCCTAAGCTTCCACCCATGTCAGGTCAGGTTGATCGATGATCTTCGCGACGATGGCATTGTATTCATTGTCCAAACCATTAAGGGTGTAAAGGATTAGATCATCTGTTGCGACGAGAGACCCAGCAAGTGCAAGCTCGTCCGACAGGGTCTTCATTTTGTTGAGATAGTCGTCCATCTTTGAGGCGTTCTCTTGAGTGTTATGCAGTTCATTCTTTATCACCATTACTCGAGCCTTAGTAGATACGTTGGTAAGTTCACAAACTCCAGTCCAGAGATCTTGAGCAGTCTGACAATGCAAGAGTTGCATAGCTACTTCTTGAGTCTTCGTGTTTCTCAGCCAACCTTCCAGCATTGGTCGACGGAGAACTACTCGGAGTACGCCGAGTTGGGTCGAGTTCCACCTGGTGCGTTGAAGAGTAGCTTCGCCGGAATTTTTAGCGAGCCATCGATGTGTCCTTCAAGCTAATTGCCTTCTATTAGAGGGAGGATGATGGATTCCCAAACCAGAAAGTTTGTGCGATCCAGCTTGATCGTGGTGGTTTGGCTGGACGAGTTGAATAGGGAGTATGATCTCACATTTGAATGAGAAACAGAGTCGACTGAGGAGGCGGAGGATGAATCGGCCATGATTGGCTCTGATACCATTTATTCCAACTCCAGGTATTCCTTGGCCTGAGTTCTAAAATCTACCAAGGTCTTGACCCTTTTCTTGAAGATTGACTTTGCCAGCCGAGATTTGACATTTAGGCTGGTTATAAGTAGATGGACATGTAGATTCTCCAGTAACTTGTGCACTTGCAAGGCAGCATATTTGAATCAGTCCAAATACTTCTGAAACGTCTCCCCTGGGTGTTGTTTGATCTTACCCAGAGTAAACTCGGATCTTAGTTGCTCTTTGCTTGTTATAGAGTTCAACTTAAACTTGTCTCCTAATTCATTGAACGTATAGATTGACTTTGGAGGAAGGGTCGAAATTTCAGGGATTCAAGTCTGGTCTTGCCTGGCCAGTCCATCATTATTAATTCATGGGCCACTAGTATCAATTTGAGTGGCAGTCGTGATGCTAACCCAGCTAGGACTACTTGTATCTTAGTCGGTGTTTTGGGTAGGGTTCTCAAGCAATCTAAGAGGTTCCTCCAACAACTGTATTCTTTGCGTCTCTTCCTTGGGAATTCGTACCCATTCATGGCTGACTAAGTTCTTTTCCGTATGATTTATGCGCGGTCCTTCAGCATCTATGTGGGCAGAAGCTGAGGCATTTGCCTGGCTTGGGCAAGCATCATCTCGGTTTATACTATGAACCGGGTTTTCCAACCGTCCAAAACGCTATTCAAACAACTGCTGCATTCTCTTCCCTTCTTCCTGCATGCCACCAAAGGGCATTTCGACGATCCATATCTTCCTGCATCAGTCGAGTATCTTATTGTCTCTAGAGTCGGTTACAAGTCTTCATCTCCTTTATTCTCTTAAACAATGATTCCAATGTGCTTTGCAACAGGCGAATGTCCGAGATCTTGATCTGAAACTGCAGAGAAGGGTCTTGTTGTTGAGCTGGTGGCTAGACTTGCTGGATAACCCGATTATGAGGGGCTGGAGAGGTTGCAGTATTAGCTGTCTCCCCCTCAATCTCCACCAAAACCTGATTATAATCAGGAGCAACCGAGTCCTTATGTTGAATCTTTTGCTCCTGATGCTACTACAATTGTCCCTTGGCAACTAGCCCTGCTGATGTATCTGGCTACGGTTTCTGGTATTTGCAGCCATTTTTGGTAATTTGGGAATTGAAATCTATCTTTTCCCACGGTCGGCACTAATGTTTAGTTGTATAACACAAATGTCTAGCCTCAAGAGAATAGTAGGTTGTTTATGTTGGATCAAAGGACTCCTCAAGGTGTCTATCAGGGAGATACCGAAGAAAATATCAGATAACGTAACTCTCCCAAATATCTATATAGAAGATACCAAAGAATGCGACGTATCACTGTGCAACACAAGTATGGGGTTTAGCCAAAAAGGGGTGGGGTGTATGCACAATGAGGCTAAATAGTAAATAGGGTGAATCAAGAATATACCTTTTAGGTTAACGTCCTATTTATAGAGATTACCTTTAGGGTTTTGATCCTTAGGCATTGTGCACCTCCAAGCCTATATTTCAGCCACCGTACTTGCGCATGCTGAGATTATAGCCTTGATTATAGGCCAATTAGTATATTACCTGATTATGGAGGGATTTAGATATTAATTGTCCTTGCTGGGCCGCATAGCCACCAGACCTCATATATGAGTCCATAACACTAATAGACACATTGACCAAGGGTAGAAAGAGCTTATCCATTAAGTAAAGAGATAATGTCTATAATGCTGCCTAGTTATTATCTAGATGCATCATTTTGTATCTAGATATAGTGTTTTTGTTCTACCTTGTAGGGGTGAGCAAGCACCCCGCAGCCCGCCCAACTGCCCGTGCCCCGCGAAAAATTCCCCGGTTGAAGCCCGCCCAAATTGGGCCCGTCACGGGTAACGGGCTACTCGTTACCTGATTATGTTGAACGGGCGGGGCATGGGTTGATGCATGGGTAACCCATGACCGCCCGTGCCCCGTTTAATATAAGAATTTTTTTCCCTCACTCACAATTCACAAACACAATTCAGATTTTAGAAACGCACAGAACAGTGTCACAAATTCAAACCCTCACTCCGTCGTTCCGTCGCTCCTGTAGCATCGCTGCCATCACAGATCGCCGTCCGAGCAATTTCCAGCGGTTCCAGCTTCCAGGTTCCAACGGTTCCAGCCAGCGTCGAAGTCGATCTTGCTGTCATCTTCTTCCGCCTAAGCCGACCTGTAGCATCGCTGCTATCACAGATCGCCGTCCGAGCAATTTCCAGTGGAGAACTCATCCAGGTTCCAACGGTTCCAGCCAGCGTCGAAGTTCATCTCGCTGTCATCTTCTTCCCTCATCTCTCTCGGTTCAGATCGTAGATCTAGCATCGCAGATCGCCATCCCTTATCTCTCTCGATTGCACTCGTTGCTCACCTCTTCTTCCGCCACGTCTCCCTCTCACTCTCGATCTCCATCTCAACAACTCAGTATTAGTATTATACAATTTTACTCTTCCTGATGATTTTTTTTCGGAGAACTCAAAATCGTTTATGCATAGATTCTATATGGTGAATTGGTGATATATAAAAGTGCAAAAAAAAAAAAAAACTGTTCTGGACTTCTGGGCCCAAAAAGGCAAAAACAAATATGATTTGGGGCTAAAAATTGTTCTTGCAAGAAACACTCTTTTGGGCCCAAAAAACTATTTTTTTTTTTAAATGAAAGCCCATATTTCATAAACGAGTAGCCCGTTACCCGCTTATGAATACCCGTTTAACCTGTACCCATTTTGTACGGGTTAAACGGGGTTTCCCACGGGTACGGGCTGCCCCGTACCCGTGGTCCAGAAAACGGGCGGGGCACGGGTTGACCATCGGGGCAGCCCCGCCCTCCCGTTGCTCACCCCTACTAACTTGCACTAAATGAAGAAACATAATGCTGCATTTTAAATATTTTATGCATAGTATTAAATTGGTCAGACTACATTTATCATATTGAATGAATCAATAAAACACTATTGGCTATAGACTCTCAACTGACTCCGTTAAGCTACAAAATTGCCTTTGAACTTTTGGGCGTGCCGTTTAACTTTCTACATATACCTAGATGCGTAAGAGGTTTAAACGTTTGGGCGTGTCCTTCAACTTTCTACATATACCTAGATGCAGTAAGTGGTACGTAGAATGCTTTGTTCAGCTACCCCCAAGTAAAGCTCCCATCACTTTCACTTGCACAGTCTATCCCTTAACCTCTGCTTCATTTTCACTTGCGCAGTCTATCCCTAATTAACCTCTGTAGACTTGGCCTGTTTGAGTTAGCGGTAGAAGTCGTAGCTTATTTTCTATTTGACTTTTGCAGAAGCCTAATAAGAAAACAGTCAGGTTGTAAATGCAATTTGTGTTTAATTAAGGGTTAAGGTGCAAATTCACCAATAAACTATTAGCCCAGAAGCACCCAACACAATGGACTATTATTTAGGCCAAAAGTACCAAAAAACAATTAAAACCTTCCAATTATCATAATTCTGTTAGTAACTAAACTCACGGCGTTAGGAGGCAAAGGCTGGTATACACGTGTCGGCATAAAAAAAGGAAAGAGAAGTAATATGGTCAAACCTATCCTACGACGGTGCAAATTGGTTGATACAACAAAGCCAATAACTCTGTTTTGGAGAAGTGATGAGAAATTGAGAAGGATCGATGGTGGCTGGGTTCTGGCGCAATGAGTGATGAAGGACCAACAGGGAGGAGGCGAACACCGAAGACACGACGACCTCAAAGTGTTTCGGCCACCACAAATCTGCACACCCACTCAGATGATAAACTCGTTCCCGTCATCGCCTTGCCTCTCCCACTCCAATTTCTCACTTCCAATTGAAGAACAATTCATAAATCCATGGCCGATCCCTTGTGAAACAATAGGATTACAGGAATTCAGGAATTCAATTTCTGCCTATGCGAAGTGGTCAGAGAATATAACTCGCCCAAAAATTACAAAAATTAGGGTTGTTGCAAAATGGATCAGTCCGAGAAAAAATTGTTGAAAGACTTGAGATTACCAGGTTCAAGAAGGAAGCGCTTGAACTCAGGGTTGAGATCATGCTCGAGAGCTTTGTTTCTGGGTGCGAAGATGGTGATGTTGTGGTCACCAACAGTGTCTTCGAGATTCTGCAGAAGCATAGCAAGCAGTACCCAAATCGAACATCATTTACAGTCCTAGCTAGAAAACCCTAGGCATAAAGAAAATTAACCACCGAAACCATAGAGAATCCTTCCCTGCCTCTTGAGCGCGTAGACGACATCCATGGCGGTGACCGTCTTCCTGGGAGCATGCTCAATGTATGTAACAGCATCACGAATAACATTCTCGAGGAAAATCTTCAACACACCACAAGTTTCCTCGTAGATAAGCCTGCTAATCCTCTTCACACCACCTCTTCTGGCCAGACAACGAATCGCAGGCTTCCTGTGCCTCTTGGATCCTCCTTTTCCCAGTCCTTTTCCTCCTTTCCCACGACCGCTGGGAGGATAGGTTTGACCAGATCACTTCTCTTTCCTTTTTTTATGCTGACACGTGTATACCAGCCTTTGCCTCCTAACGCCGTGAGTTTAGTTACTAACGAAATTGTGATAATTGGAAGTTTTTAATTGTTTTTTGGTACTTTTGGTCCAAATAATAGTTCATTGTGTTGGGTGCTCCTGGCCTAATAGTTTATTGGTGAATTTGCACCTTAACCCTTTAATTAACAGTGGCAAAAGTGGTTTTGTTTCCAAACAAAGACATGTTTGGATTAGCGGTTGAAAAGTCAGTTGAAACATAAAATAACAAAAAAAAGCATAAATCTTATTGAATATTACAAATATTAATATTATTTGTAAATATTGTGATAATTGAAAACAAAAATTAAATGTAATTTTAAATTTGAGGAAAAAAGTTAAATTATTATTTAAAAAATTAATAAACAATAAAGTCTTGAAGTACATATATTTAATGAATAAAATTGCATATAAATTAGAAAGTATACAACTTTTTTAATTAGTAACTATTTTAATTAGTAACATAAACGGTGTTAAAATTATATGATCCAAGGTATAATTTATAAAGTTAAGAGATCAAAAATACCTTATATAAACTTAAAGTACTAATATTTTTTAAATATTATAAAAATCAATTAAAAGAATTTTTCCGCGAAAACATTATTTTGTGATCGTTTTTGTGGCCATAAAAGAAGATATTGATGCTTATAATAAAATAGATTAATTGATTGTGGTTATGGAATTCAATTTTCAAAACAGTATGGAAGGAATATGCCTACATGGAAGCATTTGATTGGCTATTCTGAACTGTCTCTGAATCTCTACGTGAAGGAACTGGGACGGGAGAGGATTTTCTCGTAATCTTGTTTCTCGGACGCGTCTGAACAAAGCATTTCCGGTGGGCAAAAGGCAAAGTCCATGAGGGTCAACACTAATGGAGCTTTTATTTACAAGCCCAGTAGGATAAAGCCTACCCCAAACATCTCCCACTGGGCTTTTTCTCTATTGGGTATGTCACTGAGCTTTTCTGCCTTAAAAGCTGACCAAACGGAGACTCCAAACAGATGGACCTCATATACTCAATTGACTTCAACAGCTATGCTTATATTAAAAAGGGAAAATCACGTACAGGTTCCAAGGACCATAAATAAATACAATGAGGTCCCTTAAAATCATCAAATTACATAGAAGTCTCTAGAGACTTTTTTAATATTATTTGTATTAACAACAAAAAATGTCATATTTACAACAGAAAGTGCTATATTTACAATAAAATTTAAAAACATGTCTATTTACAATAGAAAAAGTCATATTTATAATAGAAAGCGTCATATTTACAATAATATTTAAACACCTAGATTTGTTTCAAACTTAAGTCCTTAAATGTACAGAGGTCATTTATAAAAGGAAAAAAAAACTAGATTTACAATAGGAAGTGTTATATTTACAACAAGTTAAAATCTGACCATTTATAACCAGGGGGCGGACCCAGGAATTTTATTCACGGGGGGCGAAAATAAAAAATGCTACTGGTATCACTCTTCTCCATAATAATCACCTACAAAGAGTATAAATTATTTCATGTCCGATATGATTTTAAAAATATTGTTAATAACAAAAATAATCCGATTAAAATTAATTATTAGTCATTATCTATATTCTTATAGTCATATTTTAATAAAACTCAAAATTTCTCCAAAATACTAACCCTAAAATATTTTCTAATTAGTATAAAAGTAGTATTATTATAAAGATAAAATTATGTATAATAAATTTCATGAAGAAAATTTAATAAAAAAAAGTGATTTTAAGTACCTTATTGATTCTTAAAAATTATTGTAAGCTATTTAAAAAAATGGAGAGAAAGCAGATAGGAAGGCAATTTCCAAAACGTACAGAACAAGTAGGATATATTAGGGTGTGGGCTCCACCTCTTTAATTCTTTTTTTTTTTTAATACGTATGAGAAAGCAAACAAACAAATGTCATATGGTGACCAATTTGTATCTTAGTTAACATATTGCATGCAAACCAGTTAATATAAAAAGCAAACTATTGATTTTTTTTTTTTAAAAAAATATATTAGGGGGCGGGGGGCGGGGGGCGGGGGCCACCCCTGTGTCCATCCCTGTTTATAACAGAAAAAAGCCATATTTACAACAGGAAGTGCCATATTTACAATAAAATTTAAAAACCTGGATTTTGTTTCCATACAAATCGAGACTTTTTTTATATGTGAATTTCTATTGGGACTTTTTTACTATTTTTTATGGTTCTTGAGACCTAACTGTAATTACCGTGAAAGCTAAAATGCCTGTATAGCATATTCTACTCAAAGGCAAACACATAAAATGCAAAAGCTGGACAAAGTATATGAATTTTGAAAGCTTTTTGCATAATATAGATTAGGTGAGACTTGTTGCATGGGGTTATGATGACAAAGTTTAACCCTTACATGATAGTTTTTATATAATACGAAGATTTTCAAAAGACCTTTGTTCATTCTGCATAAAATAAAACCATAAACCCACAGCATCTTCATAAAGACAGTTAGCCCTTAGTTTCTTTCTACATTCATCATCATAATGACATACTTGAACAATGATATCAGAGAGACTGAGACAGTCAGTGGCGGAGCTACACTGGGGCCTGTGTCCGTAGGTGCAGACATAAATATTTGTTACATTGTAATCTTTCAAGAGAGACACTAATAAATCAGTGGATAAGGCATGTTACAACCAAAGTAAGATGCTGTGGTTCGAATCCTACATGCACTCTTTTTTTCTTTTAAATAAATGGAATGCACCGTTCCATTGAGAAAAGGGGGAGCCGTTTCATGATTTTAATTCTTAACATATTACAACTACAGGGTATGCAATTCATGCAATTTCCCTATTATTCTCAATGCAAATTTGACTGCAGCCCTTTTTTCATTCGAAAGCGAAATAGAATTTTAAAAAAAAAACTGTTTTATGCTGCTGTTAAAATGAGAACAAAAACAAAAATTTCAAAACTAAAAAAAAAAAAAAATAGAACAATGCATTAAAACAAGTTAAATCAAAACTCACGAGTTTGATCCCACGCATATATATTTTCCTTTGTTAGTTCTAACTAAATATTTGAATACAGTGTAATCAAAATTTTGAGTCTTAAGCCTCAGGGTCTCCATATCCATTTTTGTTAAGTTACATTTGTTCATTAACAAACCTACCTGCCTCTTTTAATTTCAACACTAGTTATATTATTTTATTTTTTATTACATTTAAAATTTTTCTTAAAAAAAAAGGGGGCGCTGCCCCCAAACCCCCAACTTCTCCCTACTAATTGTGCGGACACAAACTACAAAGTCTAGCTCCGCCACTGGAGACAGTATGCAAAAAATCAGAGAGAATGCACCAAATATTGCATCATCATTTTGAATATGCTGCAATATAAAGCCCTTTATTCGTTACATCAGAATATCAGATCCATTCTAACAAGATATCCTATTTTATCGCATCAAAAAGTCATGTATGTAAGTTATTCCAAGTAATGATGAGTGTAAAAACAAAAAAACAAAAAAATAAAAACATGTGGAGTTGCAAATCATAAAACTCACCCAGATATGTTGAGTCTCATTGGTGAGTTCCCAATCCCACTATGGCGCAGCAATGGTCTTAGTTTGTTCAATTCATTCTAGCTAGTTACAGATTTGAAACAGAAAAACCCTGAAATCACATAACCCAAAATGCTGTACAATGAGATACTTTTCTAGGATCTTAGCAGTTAGCAGGGACGAAGCTAGAATCGCAGTAATAGATTGAGAAATTCAATAGTAGATTACCTCATTTAATAATAAATTCTGTACATAACCCAAAATGCTGTACAACGAGATGCTTTTCTAGGATCTTAGCAGGGACGAAGCTAGAATCGCAGTAATAGATTGAGAAATTCAATAGCAGATTACCTCATTTAATAATAAATTCTGACATTTATGTAAAAGATAAAAATGAAAGTTAAGAAATAAATATTTACAAGATTTTACAGAATAATAAAAGATTTAATGAGAACATGTCGGATTTTAAATGAAATAAACACGGGATTGGCTTCCATCTTCTTTCCTTTCCATCCTCTTTTTCATCTCAGCTGTCGAATTGAAATCTGAACGGTTCATATGTAATCTTTTATAAAAATATTATTTTTAAATATCTTTTAATATTGTATTAATATTTTTATAAAAGATTACATATAAACCGTTCAAATTTCAATTTAACGGCTGAAATGAAGAAGTAAATAAGAAGAGTATGGAAAGAGAAAAGGATGGGAGCCAAATCCAATAAACACAACTCTTAAAATCAAGATCCTAAATTATAGGAATCGGGTGTCTATGGGGTTATTTGATTTAATTTTATTAATGTATCCTAGAAAAAAAAAAAAGGAGAAACTGATTAAGAAGAACAAAAAAAAAAAACAAAATGAGGAAACGAAGGCATCACCGGGGGGGGGGGGGGGAACACACACACACACTAATAAGAGCATACCTAACCCATAAAAATGGCTCTTGTAGCATATTTTTTGAAACTCAACTTCATTTTGGGGAAAGAAAAAAAGTTAAAGTATGCTTTTAGTCATTTAAATTTTATATGAGATATATTTTTGATCTCTTAACTTTATAAAGTTTATTTTTAATTCTATATTTTTGACACCGTTATTGTTGCTAACGAAAATGTTGAACTTAAGTGATACTGATAATCGTGCAGCTAGCAAAGTATATTTGAGTTTTAGTTTGTTAATATAATATATATTTTTAGATTATCAAACTAAAATAAGTCATCGCTACAAATGAAATCGAGTTTTTGATACTTAGATTATTAAACTAATTTTTTTTTAATACAATCAAGGTTTTAATATTGGATGATTTATAGGTTTTTAGATTTTTTCAATTTACACATTTTAAATTTAAGATTTTATGTATAAGAACAACAATGTCTAGCCCGTAGGACTAGTGTATTGATATTAAATCAGATGACTCTCCCAGATATCAATGAAGCAGATATCACTGTGCAAATATAGGCGTTAGCTGAAAGGCGTAGTGTCTGTGCACAGTGATGGCTGAGTATTAAATTGAGAGAGAATGAATGTGCATACCTTTGGCTTTACCTCTTATTTATAAAGTTTACCTCTAGGGTTTAGACTCTTGGGCCTTTATACCTCCAAGCTCATGTGTTATGCTGTCATATCTAGGTGATAGGGCAAAATTTATAGCAGGAATGTGTTATGCCTCTAGATCAGATTTAGGTTCTTGGGCAGGAATGACTTCCTTTTCTAATTCATGAAATCCAGGAGGTGGCACTTGTCTTGTACTAGAGGTTGATGCTTCATTAAGAGTTGCACCATATTCCAAGAGAGATTGGGATTTTTATGCCAGCTGGAATTGTAGGTGTTCGAGTAAGGATTGTTCTGGTTGTTGCCACGGTAGTTTCCTGCATAGCTCACTGGTTCTATGTGTTGAGTTATGAGGCATTCCCCATTATCATGGTCATCTCCACAGTAATTACAAGGAGCACGAATAGCATTTACTCTCATGTGTCCACCATTAGATTGGTTTGCTTGAGCTTCTAAGTGATCAATCTTCTTGTTGATTGTATTTAACATTGCCATCAGCTGTGAAGAAGGGGCTTCAATAATTTTATCAACCGACTTCACTGGCCTTCTTTCATTGTTATTCTATAGAAAGTTAGTGGATAAGTCATCTAAGCATTTCCAGACATGATTCATCGGTTGCTTTGTAATTCCTCCATTAGTGACAGCATTTAATTCTGATTTAGATTCAGGAGTCAACTGAGTATTGAATATTTGAAGTAAGACCCACTTCTCTAGATTGTGATCAGGGCTCTGCCTGACAAGCAACTTTAACCTCTCACAAGCCTCATACAGATGTTCACCACATTGTTGATAGAAATTTGTAAGTGCGCTCGTGCGTCCACAATCTTATTATGTGGAAAGAATCTTGATCTGAACTTTTCCTCCAGTGTTTCCCAAGAGGTTATGCTGCCCTCTTCTAAGTTTTGAGCCATTCTTTAGCTTTCCCTTGTAGAGAGTAAGGAAAAATCCGAAGTCGAATCACATCATCAGGAACTCCATTCATCTTGAATGAGTTGCAAACGTCAAGAAATTGTATGAGATGCCGATTTGGGTTTCTGAATTGTTCCCGGCATACTGACCCTGTAGTTCAAGCATCTGTTTGATTTCGAAATTGTTGGCTTGAAACTCAGGCACCTTGATTCCTGACTCATATCCTCGCGATTGTCTTCCCAGAAAATCATTAATACACAAAGGATCATTTTCATCTCCAGCCATCTCTTCAGTTTCAATTTGTATTACTTCCTTCTCTTCATTCGGAGGTGTTGCAGTTTCCAAAATCTCTTGGATATTCCTTGTTTTATGTGGTGTTTTAGTAGATTTGGTTCTACAAGGCATGTACCGAGGTACCTGCAAAACCAAATAAATCTCAAAGTACCAGCTAACACCAAAAATTGAAAAGAAAAAAAAATAAATAAAGAATTATTTTTTAAAAAAAGAAAAAAATACTCAAACTAAAACTACTAAAGGATTTCTAATACTAGTCACCAATTGTCTTAAGTCCCCGGCAACGGCGCCAAAAACTTGATAGGGCAAAATTTATAGCCTATGGACTCCGCAAGTATACAGGCCGTATCAAGTAATAAAATGATGAGTAGAGTATTGTTCCCACGAGGACTTAATCCAACTAGCGAGTAGATATTAAATTCCTCTATTTCGTTTAAATTGAGTGAGTCAGATTTGTTTTGAATACTAAAAAGAAATTAAATAAGAAAATAATAATAGCAGAACTTCGCACAAAAGAATAAATTCCAATATTGAGACGTAGAACCTAGAGTCGCTAATCCCTTGTTGGTTTCTTTGATTTTATCCCCACTAAATTAATTTTAACTTAATTAACTCAGCTAATATAAAGTATTAATGTTTAGAGTAAATACCCTATTTGGTCTCTAGAAAAAAAAAACATGGACCCCATTTTGGTCCCTCAAACAACGAAACCTCTTTTTAATCCCTGAAAAGGATGAATTTCCAAAAAAAGGACCCCATTTTGGTCCCTCAAAAATTTCCAAAAACCCCTTTTTAGTCCATAAAAATGTCCCATTTTAGTCCCTTGGGACGAAAAAGGGGTCTGTGTTTTTTTCCAGGGACCAAATAGGGTATTTACTCTAATGTTTATAAATGTCTTCCGGTCCATTTATAAACCTATCTTAATCAACTATGTGATGCCTCACACAAGTAACTAAAATGCGTTTTAGATCGAACTCACCCTAATTTGATTATGCGGAGCTTCTAGGTATATTCCTATCCTAGATGCAAATTAGATTAAACCTAATTCCTTATTAAATTTAAACCTAATTCCACATTATTTAATCCCAAGGTCAATTTAGGGTTCCCTCTTCCAAGTTCAACCCTAAATTCCCATAACATGCTTACTAGTGGCCAATTAATAAGCAATAACAATAAAAGCAAGAATAAATAAACTGAATAAAATTAACCAAAACTAATAGGGGAATAATATCTAGAACCCAAACAAATACATAGGTTCTCTAGGTTGAAAAAGAAAATTAGCCACCCATGGCTATACTAAAATCCATGAAAAGATGAAAATCAGATTCAAGTAAGACAGGAAAAGAAAAGAGAAATAAAGACTCTAAAAGAATCCCTCAAACTCAGCGCTCATCGCTACTATTCGTGCTTCTTGAATTCTTCGCCTTTCTGGTTTCCACTACTGCGTCTTCTTTGCAGATATGCGTGCGCGTCTGGCGTGGTATTCTCTTGCTTCTTGAATTATCTTCAACTCCTCATGCGTCTCCCTTCTCTCATCAGAATTCGTGCGCGTTTTTCTTGTTCTCTCTTTTGTGTGTGTGTGTGTGTGCGTGTGCGTGTGCGTGATATCCTGTTGTGGGTCTTCAATAATATATAGGACTTTTTGGTTTTGCTTGTTGGGTCCCACACTTCATTTCAATTGCTTAAAGATGGGATATATCCCAACTTCTGAATGTGATCATTGCTCACGTGGGTTCCGTCCTTTTAGCATATTATATTATTTAATATAATATTATAATATGCTATATCCTTTTTAATTGAATTTCTTGCCCAATAATGTTGCGTCCTTCCTATATTTTCTCCTCTCTTAGATCAAATATCTCCTACAAAATAAATTAGGATATCAATAGATTTTCTGTTACAATATTCTTTTATCCTATATTTAATTAAAAGATAGATAAATATATAAAAGATAATCAAATAGGTGTAAAATATTAATAAATCTAACTTATTATACCATAAAATATACACCTATTTAATTATAAAATATATACTTATCAAACTCCCCCACACTTAAACAATTGCTTGTCCTCAAGCAGAAGAAAGAGAATTCAAGTTTTGAAGAGAACATTGCTCATGATATCCCTAAACAGAAAGCAATAAACCACCACACTTAGATTATATCATTAAATCTGATCTAAGTTAATGTCTTATAAAGATATATCACTAAGCCAATAGTCTTAAACAATTGTAACAATCTTTTAACATCCCATGATCAAAAGATCGGCACGGAATAAGTTCAACAATAAGATTAGTAAAAGAATATTATGCTACTCAATTTCTCTAGAAAAATTCAAATTCCCTTACTAACCAAGTTTTTAATTTAATTTAATAAGAATCCTCAGGTAGAAAATAACTCAATTTTTTTTCCTCTCTTTTTTTTTCCCCCTTGAACTATTGTAGATATCCTTTTGATGTGACCCTGCACATGGGTGATGCAGCACCGGTTACTCAGTTACTCCAATAGGCACCTCAAGGGGCTTTTAGCCTAACTCATAACCCTCTTTGACTTTATCGTTTGACGCGGGTGCCAACATTTGTAATGAAGTGCCCCTAGTTACTAAGTAAGGTCTAGAGAAGTCATTGGAGTTGTATGCATGTGGGTGTGTGTGATTTTTTTTTTTTTTTTACACTACCTGAGTCATTTCCCCAAACAACAGTTTTACTTAGCCAGCAAAGGTCATCATCTAATTTTCTAAAGAAATCATGTAGCAAAATATTCATAAACTTATAATTTGTTGATTATATTACAAACTAATCTCTATTCTCATAGTCAATCTCAAGATTGAAAAAAAAAAATCAAGATTTTAGAGGCTTAATTAGAAGATTTTTTTCTTTTTTTTTTAAAAAAAAATTTTTGACTTGATAATATTTTTCTAAGATGGGGAAGGCTCAAAGTTAATGTCAATCCTAAACAATGCAAAAATCTCAAATTAAAAAAAAAAATCTTTTCAATTGCATAAAGACAAGCATAACCAAAGAAATTATATCTCTTTCCCACACTTAAATCAAACATTGTCTTCAATGTTGCAAAATATAAATAGGGAAAGAAACTAGTACTCCCTTGGTTTAGGATTCTAATTCTGATGTGGAGTGCTTCATCTAGTTCCATCCATGAGATTTCAAATTTTGAGGTCGGAAAGAGTGCAGACGCAAGACTTTGCAGCAACAAGAGGAGTGATCATCTTCAAATCTGAATAAAACTGAAAGAAAAACAAAAACAAAAGATGATGATGATGATAATAATAATAATAATAATAATTAATAATGCAAGCAAAAACCCTTGGATTGCCTCCCAAGAAGTGCTTGGTTTATAGTCTTCAGCCTGACTATGTCAGCAGTCTAAGTAGGCGATGACAAGTGGTGAACTATTGTTTGCTGGTTCACTTCACCACCATGGTAATGCTTCAATCTTTGTCCATTCACTTTAAAGCAATTTCCTGTTCTCTCATCTTTAACCTCAATTGCACCTTTTGATGACACCGAAACTATTCTGAAAGGGCCAGACCACTTTGATTTAAGCTTCCCCGGAAAAAACTGCAGTCTTGAATTGAAGAGAAGCACCAACTGCCCTGGCTCAAAAGATCGCTTCAAGATATGACTGTCATGCATTTCTTTGTTCTTTCTTTATACAATCGTGTACTATCATATGCTTGAAGTCTAAATTCTTCCAACTCATTCAATTGCAGCAGCCTTTTTGAGTCCGCTTGATTGTGATCCATGTTTAGCTTCTTGATTGCTCACCATGCTTTATATTCCAGTTCAAATGGTAAATGGCACGCTTTTCCGAAAACCAAACGGGGTGACATGCTAATTGGAGTACGAAAAAGCTGTCGTATAAGCCCATAAAGCATCATCAAGCTTGTCAGACCAATTTTTTCTAGTTGGGCCCACAGTTTTCTTAAGAATCCTCTTAATTTCCCTGTTAGTCAACTCACACAACCCATTAGTTTGTGGATAGTATGCAAGTGACATCCGGTAGTGCATTGCATATTTCTCCAAAAGAACTTTGAAATTCTTGTTGTTGACATGGGTCCCTTCATCAGTAATTATTGCTCTGGGAGTGCCAAATCTTGTCAAGATATGCTTCTTCAAGAATCAAATCACTGTGTTGGCATCGTTAGATTGGCAAGCCATAGCTTCTACCCATTTACTCACATAATCCACAACAACAAGGATGTATTTGTTTCTTCTTGAAGATGGGAATGGACCCATGAAATCCATCCCCTAAACATCGAATAGCTCAACCTCAAAGGTTCCAGATTGAGGCATCTCATGTCTCTTAGAAATATTACCTGTTCTTTGGCATCTATCACACTTGGTAATAAATTGGTGAGCATCTTTAAATAAATTAGGCCAATAAAAACCAGATTCAAGCACCTTAGATGCAGTTCTTTGCCCCCCATAATGTCCTCCATATGCAGATGCATGACATGCATTCAAAATTTCATCTTGTTCTATTTCAGGCACACATTTTCTAATAATCAAATCAACACATCTCTTAAAAAGAAATGGTTTTTCCCAAATATAGTAGGCAATATCATGCAGAAACTTCTTTCTTTGATAGAAATTTAAATCAGGAGGTAATACTTCACACACGAAATAGTTCACAATATCAGCATACCACGGAAAACCATAACTCCTTACAGCAAACAATTGTTCATCAGGAAAATATTCATTCACCAACAAATTATTCACATGATCAGAAGGGTTCACAATCCTAGATAAATGATCAGCAACTTGATTTTCAATTCCTTTCCTATCAACTATATGCACATCAAATTCTTGTAGCAATAAGATCCATTTAATCAATCTAGGTTTAGACTCTTTCTTTCCCAACAAATATTTAATGACAACATGATCAATGTAAACTACAACCTTGGCACCCATCAAATATACCCTAAATTTTTCAAAAGCAAACACTATAGCTAGCATTTCTTTTTCAGTAGTTGAGTAATTTACCTGAGCTGCTACTAGGGTCTTGCTTGCATAATAGACAGGATGGAAGATCTTTGAATGCCTTTGTCCCAACACGGCTCCAATAACATGGTCACTCACATCACACATTATTTCAAAAGGTAATGACCACTCAGAAGCTACAATGATAGGAGCTAAAGTCAATCTCCTCTTTAGTTCTTCAAAAGCCTTCATACACTCCTCATTGAATTGAAAATGAGTATCTTTCTCAAGTAACTGCGAGAGGGGCTTTGAAATCTTGGAAAAATCTCTAATGAATCGACAATAGAATCCAGTATGGCCCAAGAAGCTCCTTACAACTTTGACATTCGAAGGAGGAGGGAGCTGCTCAATCACAGAAATCTTGGTCTTGTCAACTTCTAACCCTTCTTTGGAGACTTTATGACCCAAAACTATTCCTTCAGTCACCATGAAATGACACTTTTCCCAGTTGAGCACTAAGTTTGTTTCCTCACATTGCTTCAATACCTTATCTAGATTTATCAAGCACTTGTCAAATGATTCACCAAATACAGAGAAGTCGTCCATAAACACTTCCATTATTTCTTCTATCATATCAGAGAATATACTCATCATGCATCCTTGGAAGGTGGCAGGAGCATTGCATAGACCAAACGGCATTCTTCTAAAGGCAAAAGTGCCATACGGACAGGTGAATGTTCTTTTCTCTTGATCTTCGAGAGCAACCGCAGTTTGATTATACCCTGAATAACCATCCAAGAAACAGAAGAATTTTTTACCAGCTAATCGGTTTAACATCTTATCAACGAAAGGTAATGGAAAATGATTCTTCCTCGTGACATCATTCAATTTTCTGTAATCCATGCAAATACACCAACCAGTAACTGTACGAGTGGGGATGAGCTCATCTTGCACTTTAGTAACCTCTGTCATACCTCCCTTTTTAGGAACACATTGCATTGGGCTAACCCACGAGCTATCAGAGATAGGGTAGATAATTCCAGCATTTAACCACTTAATAATTTGCTTCTTGACCATTTCTTTCATCACAGGATTGAGTCTTCTCTGATTTTGGATAGATTTTCTGTGATCTTCTTCTAGAAGTATCTTGTGCATTACAAGTGATGGGCTTATACCTTTTATGTCTGCAATTGTCCAACCTAAAGCGTTTTTGTGGCCTCGGAGAACGTTCAATAGCCGTTCTTTTTGGTCGTTAGATAAGGAAGACGAGATGATAATAGGTAATGTCTCAGATTCACCCAAGTATGCATATTCAAGATGTGGAGGTAAAGGTTTAAGCTCTAGAATTGGTGCTTGTTCAATAGAAGGCTTCAAAGAAGTAGTTTGCCTTGATTGCATCTCTAGTAACTCAAACTGCTGTGGTGGTTTACTATAATACGGAGAGCTTCGAATAACTTCTTGAATTCAGATGTATTTTATTCTTCAATTTCATTAGTCCCTTGTAACATAGCTGCTAAAGGTTCTTTTATAGAGAAGGACTCTAAAGCCTTTTGAATCACCTCATCGAGCACATCAACCCTGAAGCAATCTATAACGTCTCTAGGATACTTCAATGCCTTGTTCATATTAAATATAACTTCTTCATTATTTACCCTCAACTTGATCTCTCTTTTTTCAACATCAATCAGAGTTCGAGCTGCGGCAAGGAAAGGTCTTCCCACAATGAGCGATATATCTCTATCTTCATCACAGTCCAAGACAATGAAGTCAGCAGGGAAAATAAACTTGTCAACTTTAACCAACACGTCTTCAATAATACCCTTTGGAAACACCAAGCTTCGATCAACTAGCTGAGGTGTCACAGAAGTTGGTTGAGCTTCACCCAGTTGTAGTTTTCTGAACACAGATAGTGGCATCAAGTTTACACTTGATCCTAGATCACATAATGCTCCTCACTTAAACTTTTCTCCAATTATGCAAGGTACGTAAAAACTTCCTGGATCTTTCTGTTTAGGGGGTAGCTTGTTGAGAAGAATAGCACTACACTCTTCAATTAGGGCTACGGTCTCATAGTCACCGAACCTCCTCTTCTTACTCAGCATCTCCTTTAGAAACTTTACATAGTGAAGCATCTGCTCTAATGCTTCGAGGATAGGGATGTTAATGTGTAGCTGCTTGAAAGTCTCCAAAAACTTCTTATATTGCTTGTCTAAAGCTTTCTTCTGAAATCTTTGAAGAAATGGTAGGGGTGGTACCCATTTAGAAATCTCTTGAGTTGTCTGCTTTTTCATGTTACCCTGTTTAGATTCAATCTCAGCTTTCTCTTCATTGACCTTTTCATTCACCGTCTGTGCAACCTCTTCATTATCCCCTATAGTGACTGTAAGATTTGTTGGATCATTAGAAGTTGAGGGTTTCTTCATTGGTTGTGGAACCTCAGGTAGTTCCTTTTCACTTCTTAATGTCAGAGCTTTGCATTCCTTTTTCCCATCTCTACGAGGATTACGTATAGTATTACTTGGCAATTCTCTCTGTTGTAAAACATTCATAGCATTTGCAATTTGTCCCATTTGTACCTGAAGATTCTTGATAGATGAGTTTATACCTGCAATAGATGAGTCTACTCTTGCATTAATATCTGCTTGCTCCAGAGTATTCTTTAATTGAAAATTTGCTAGCTGAGATATCACTGTCTCTAGATCAGATTTAGGTTCTTGGGCAGGAATGACTTCCTTTTCTGATTGATGAAATCCAGGAGGTGGTACTTGTCTTGTACTAGAGGTTGATGCTTCATTAAGAGTTGCACCATATTCCAAGAGAGATTGGGATTTTTATGCCAGCCAGAATTGTAGGTGTTCGAGTAAGGATTGTTCTGGTTGTTGCCACGGTAGTTTCCTGCATAGCTCACTGGTTCTATGTGTTGAGTTATGAGGCATTCCCCATTATCATGGTCATCTCCACAGTAATTACAAGGAGCACGAATAGCATTTACTCTCATGTGTCCACCATTAGATTGGTTTGCTTGAGCTTCTAAGTGATCAATCTTCTTGTTGATTGTATTTAACATTGCCATCAGCTGTGAAGAAGGGGCTTCAATAATTTTATCAACCGACTTCACTGGCCTTCTTTCATTGTTGTTCTATAGAAAGTCAGTGGATAAGTCATCTAAGCATTTCCAGACATGATTCATCGGTTGCTTTGTAATTCCTCCATTAGTGACAGCATTTAATTCTGATTTAGATTCAGGAGTCAACCGAGTACTGAATATTTGAAGTAAGACCTACTTCTCTAGATTGTGACCAGGGCTCTGCCTGACAAGCAACTTGAACCTCTCACAAGCCTCATACAGATGTTCACCACATTGTTGATAGAAATTTGTAAGTGCGCTCGTGCGTCCACAATCTTATTATGTGGAAAGAATCTTGATCTGAACTTTTCCTCTAGTGTAGCCTCATACAGATGTTCACCACATTGTTGATAGAAATTTGTAAGTGCGCTCGTGCGTCCACAATCTTATTATGTGGAAACAATCTTGATCTGAACTTTTCCTCTAGCGTCTCCCAAGAGGTTATGCTGCCCTCTTCTAAGTTGTTGAGCCATTCTTTAGCTTTCCCTTGTAGAGAGTAAGGAAAAAGCCGAAGTCGAATCACATCATCAGGAACTCCATTCATCTTGAATGAGTTGCAAACGTCAAGAAATTTTATGAGATGCCGATTTGGGTCTTCTGAATTGTTCCCGGCATACTGACCCTGTAGTTCAAGCATCTTGAGCATAGTCTGCTTGATTTCGAAATAGTTGGCTTGAAACTCAAGCACCTTGATTCCTGACTGATATCCTCACAATTGTCTTCCTAGAAAATCATTAATACACAAACTATCATTTTCATCTGCAGCCATCTCTTCAGTTTCAATCTGTATTACTTCCTTCTCTTCGTTCGGAGGTGTTGCAGTTTCCAAAAACTCTTGGATATTCCTTGTTTTATGTGGTGTTTTAGTAGATTTGGTTCTACGAGACATGTACCGAGGTACCTGCAAAACCAAATAAATCTCAAAGTACCAGCTAACACCAAAAATTGAAAAGAAAAAAAAATAAAGAAAGATTTTTTTTTTTAAAGGGAAAAAATACTCAAACTAAAACTACTAAAGGATTTCTAATACTAGTCACCAATTGCCTTAAGTCCCCGACAACGACGCCAAAAACTTGATAGGGAAAAATTTATAGCCTATGGACTTCACAAATATACGGGCCGTATCAAGTAATAAAATGATGAGTAGAGTATCGTTCCTACGAGGACTTAATCCAACTAGCAAGTAGATATTCAATTCCTTTATTTCGTTTAAATTGAGTGAGTCAGATTTGTTTTGAATAATAAAAAGAAATTAAATAAGAAACTAATAATAGCAGAACGTCGCACAAAAGAATAAATTCCAATATTGAGATGTACAACCTAGAGTCGCTAATCCCTTGTTGGTTTCTTTGATTTTATCCCCACTAAATTAATTTTGACTTAATTAACTCAGCTAATCTAAAGTATTAATGTTTATAAATGCCTTCCAGTCCATTTATAAACCTATCTTAATTAACTATGTGATGCCTCACACAAGTTGGGTTAAGGTGCAAAAATACACATGTGCTTTTGTCAGAGGAGCGCCCAGTAGCAAGTGCTTTTTTTTGGTGCAAAAGTGACTATGTGGTTACGAAATTGGAGCAAAAGTCACAGGGGCAGTTAAGGGGGTGGATGTTGACCGTTAAATGGGATGATTTGACCTAAATATATGACATGGACGCTGACGAGGATGGTGTAGGAGACAAGTGGAAGCTGACTAATTGATGACCTAGAAAATAATAAATTTTTATTTCTGTGAAATAATTTTATTTTTGCTTCTTTTATTTAACTAAATAGATTAATCATCCAAATCAAACAGAGAACTAAATATATTAATACCAAAATCTAAATAAACTAAATTCTCAAAATCTAACACTTCACCTCTTCGCACGACGAAAAGCTAGGGTTAGATAAAATCCACCTATCGGGCAAATTGGGGAAAGGGAAAGGAAGATCTGGAGAAAAGTTCTAGGGTTCACGACGAAGACGCCAAGAGTAAGCAGAAGAAGAAGTGATTGGGACCAAATTGCTGAGGTAGGGTTTCATTCTTCGCGTTTCAGAGTGAGGGTGTGAACGTCTTCAATTCGCGATACACCAAATCTACAGCCACCATAACGATGACGTTCACAGCGGCGATAAAGAAGAAGGGAATGCTCTCGGGAATCGACTAAGCTTGACGGTGGAAAAGCTGATTCGCATGTGAGTGGGGAATCTTTGAAAAGCACGTGTAGGCGAGGAAGCGACAAAAAGTTTATCCAGGTAAGCAACGATTGGGACCCATAAATTTTTGCTTGTTTGTTTGCTTTCGGTTAGGGTGAAATGGCATGGAGGCCCCTGATGTAATATTTTTTCTGTACTGTGCAGTGATAATGGCATCGAATGGAAAGGAGAAAGTGGTAATCGGGGTTGAAGACAGAAACACGGGACAAAGGTCAGTAGAAAGTGTGCTTGAAAAGTATGAATCTGCAATAAAGGGGTGGGAACAAATGAAAACTAGGTTGCGGGGAGGGCATAAGTCTGTAAAAGAAAGTATTTTAAATGCTGTTGGGGATCGGGAACATGAAAATACAGTGAGACAAGATGCTGAAAAAATAGTAGATGAGACCACTGTGAAAGGAAATGTTGAAGGTCTGATTGAGGAAATGGAATGGGGTGATGATTATGGTAATTATGATGATATAGAGTTCCTTGGTGATGATGACATGAATGATATAAGTAAGGAAACTGATAGAGTTAACCAAGCAGAATGTGAGAACATAAGTGAAAAAGGGAAAGGAATTGTTGACCTTGAAGAGGATGATGAAGAAGGGCATTGTAGTGATGATTACTGTCACAGGTCTACTGATGATGATAGTTATGACGGCACTTATGTGGGGCTAACTTCTAGTACAGATATGGATGAAAGTGTTGATGATGAATTTGAATGCAGGGAGGTGGATGTGGACCCTTTGAGTGATAGTGAGGAAGATGGGTTGGGCCGAGACAGTGATGATGGGCCTATGCAAGAGCCCAATGTCCTTCAAGAGACAGAGGCAGCAGCTACAAGGCCTTATTTTTTTGTTGGCATGACTTTTCAAGATAAACAAGAGGTTAAGAGGGCCATCAACAAGTATTCAATCACACGTGGCGTTAGCTTGAAAGTTGTGCGAAGTGATAAGAGGACATACCAGGTGGTCTGTGAAGAAGGATGCCCATTTTCACTATATTTATCCACCTATGGGTTAAATATAGGATGGCAAGTGAAGTCGTTGGCGTATGACCATAAGTGTGCACGTGTTTACAAAAATCAAAGAGCTTCTACTATGTGGTTGGCTCAGTATTTCAAAGAGAGAGTTCAAGAAGCTCCTAATTTCAAGGCAAAAGACATGAAGAATAAGGTTCAACGGGATCGGAAAGTCTATGTCAGTGTACATAAATGTAAGCGGGCAAAAAAGAAGATTATGGAAGAAATGGACGGTAGTTACAAAGATGGATTCAGTAAGTTAGAAGCATACTGTAATGAGTTAAAACTATCCAACCCTGGTTCTGATGTGTGTGTGGAGGTGAGCGAAGAGGCTCTGGAACAAGGAAGAAGAGTGTTTAAGAGGCTGTATTTATGCTTCAATGCAGCGAAGGTAATTGCATCTTTTATTTATATTGATTGTTATAATTATTGCATCTGTTATATATATTAATTTATTATTTTTTTCAAGGTTGGCTGGAAAGAAGGGTGTAGGCCCCTTGTTGTTGTGGATGGGACATTCCTGAAAGGAAAGGCAAGAGGGATTATGTTAACGGCTGTGGGTATTGACGGCAACGACTCTGTGTACCCTTTGGCTCTTGCGGTGGTAGAGAAGGAGAATGCTCATCATTGGTCTTGGTTCCTGCAATGGCTCAGACACTCTCTGGACTTAGGAAATGGCGAGACAGTAACCCTCATCTCTGATATGCAAAAGGTAATTACATGTAATTCCATTCAATAGTGTTTACTGGTTGTAGAAATTTGCTGAGGTGACTGAGTAAATGTAATCTTCTGTTTTGCTTAAATGTATTCTTCTGTTTTGTGGTTGGTTATTACAAATATTTTACACATGCTTTTATTTAGGTAATTACAAATAATTAGCATCTTCTGTTTTGCTGTTCAATTACAAGTTTCTAGTGTGACTCTCAAGTTGTTGAACCGTGTCTTAATATGTTCTTGGTAGTGGCAGTGTTGTAGGTACACATAGCTGATAGGAACATAGCATCTATTATGTGATTTATTGAAGACTCGTGTGTGTGTTCTCATCTTAATATGTTCCTATAAGCAAACATAACATCTAGATAACCACATAAAAACAAAATATTTTGACAATCAGTGACATCTTCATGATGTGTTGTATGATAGGGACTGGCTAATGATGTAACATCCTGATTTTTGAGTCTACAGACTAGAAAATTAGCCTATTTTTGGAGGACTATTAGACCCTATTTTTGAAAATGAATTTAGAATCAGTATTTTATTGGACATGAATAGTGTTTACTATTCACAAATACGTACATGAATAGTATTCACTATTCACAAATACGTATTCACTTTTTATAAATACGGTATTTAATCGATATTTTGAGAAATATGAAAAGTATTTACTATTTACAAATACGTATTTACTATTTAAAAATACGGTATTTACTATTCCAAAATACGTATTTACTATTCATGTGGGACCCACGTCAAATTATTTCTCCTCTGCCGACAGAAACTCTCGTGAGTTTTGAAAATTTTGGCCGCGGGACCCACTCAATAATAATTTATTATTTAAATAATAATATATATTATATTATTAAAATATTAAAATATTATTAAAATTTTTTAAAAACTTCACGGGGCGGCTGGGTAGTCACGGGAAAGTTTTCTTTTTAATATTTGGTAAAATTACATAAAACGACCCAGAGACGAAAATTACACTTAAAGACCCATTTTCCAACTATAAATAGACGTTCCATTTCATTTCATTCTTCACAATTCCTAGAGCTACTTAGAGAGAGGAAGAGAGAGAGAGAGAAGGAAGGAATGAAGAATGATGGTATGATCTGAGGTTGAATTATTTGGTGATGGTAAATTGAGAGTATTGAAGTATTGGTAAAATAAGCTTGGAATTGAGGTAACCTTGGTTATTCTTTTATATACTTGTCAAATATTTATATGTGTATATTTATTTACTGTTTTGGGATTTATTGTGCCTATAGAAGGCTTGATTTGGAATCTGATAATGTTGTTTTGATGAGAGTGGATATTCTTGGAGCCCTTGGTATCACTTTTCTTTTAACCGGGTCAAATATGACACCTCCTTGGTTGTGATTTTACCAGGAGGGGAGCCATGTTGAAGTTATGAGTATTGGATATGTTATGATGAGAGATGAGTTATGTGTTAGATTGCTCCAGTCAACGGTTATAAGAGGTGGTCAGGGTAATAAGGGTGATCTATTCATCATTGACATATTTTATATTGTGAGATCTCTTGCGAATTATTGGAAAATAAATTATGATGTTTTTGGAACCCTTTTTGGGAGGGAGTTTTGGTAACCGAGTCGAGAACTATTTTGTGAAAGGTTTTTATATAAAGGCATATATTTTAATTATTGTGAATTTATAAATATGTTCTCGTTCTTGGTTTGCATGTATATTTCTGAATAACCAATGGTTACGGGGATCTTTGGATCTTACGGTTACTTTGTTCATTTTTTTTCAGGTAAATGATTTAGTAGGGAAATCAGGGAAGGCACATATGGAAAGCTCATGCTATGTTATTTTATTTGCCATGACCATAAGACTTTCGCATTTTGAAAACTCTGATATTATTTTGGATTTATTTTGGCCCTGTATAAATGAATTTGTATCTTTGGCCAAGTTTTTGGGTGTTAAAATTGAGGCGTTACATTTTTGGTATCAGAGCAATGGTTCTGGCCAATTTGTTGATTTCCTAACAGTTTTCTAAAAAAAAGAGGTCGTGGCAAATTAAATATCATAACATTTGCACTTCCCTGTTAGATTTAGAATTTATTTAGCTATTTTCTTATTTAGTGTCTTTGTGATATCTATAATTGTTATTGAGGATTTATAGTTTGAGATTATGATTAAGGTTAGATTGTGAATAAGGTTTGATATTTTATCAGAGTGGCGCAGCGGAAGATGATGAATTTTGAGGACAAAATTTTTTTTTAGGAGGGGAGAAATGTAACATCCTGATTTTTGAGTCTACAGACTAGAAAATTAGCCTATTTTTGGAGGACTATTAGACCCTATTTTTGAAAATGAATTTAGAATCAGTATTTTATTGGACATGAATAGTGTTTACTATTCACAAATACGTACATGAATAGTATTCACTATTCACAAATACGTATTCACTTTTTATAAATACGGTATTTAATCGATATTTTGAGAAATATGAAAAGTATTTACTATTTACAAATACGTATTTACTATTTAAAAATACGGTATTTACTATTCCAAAATACGTATTTACTATTCATGTGGGACCCACGTCAAATTATTTCTCCTCTGCCGACAGAAACTCTCGTGAGTTTTGAAAATTTTGGCCGCGGGACCCACTCAATAATAATTTATTATTTAAATAATAATATATATTATATTATTAAAATATTAAAATATTATTAAAATTTTTTAAAAACTTCACGGGGCGGCTGGGTAGTCACGGGAAAGTTTTCTTTTTCATATTTGGTAAAATTACATAAAACGACCCAGAGACGAAAATTACACTTAAAGACCCATTTTCCAACTATAAATAGACGTTCCATTTCATTTCATTCTTCACAATTCCTAGAGCTACTTAGAGAGAGGAAGAGAGAGAGAGAGAAGGAAGGAATGAAGAATGATGGTATGATCTGAGGTTGAATTATTTGGTGATGGTAAATTGAGAGTATTGAAGTATTGGTAAAATAAGCTTGGAATTGAGGTAACCTTGGTTATTCTTTTATATACTTGTCAAATATTTATATGTGTATATTTATTTACTGTTTTGGGATTTATTGTGCCTATAGAAGGCTTGATTTGGAATCTGATAATGTTGTTTTGATGAGAGTGGATATTCTTGGAGCCCTTGGTATCACTTTTCTTTTAACCGGGTCAAATATGACACCTCCTTGGTTGTGATTTTACCAGGAGGGGAGCCATGTTGAAGTTATGAGTATTGGATATGTTATGATGAGAGATGAGTTATGTGTTAGATTGCTCCAGTCAACGGTTATAAGAGGTGGTCAGGGTAATAAGGGTGATCTATTCATCATTGACATATTTTATATTGTGAGATCTCTTGCGAATTATTGGAAAATAAATTATGATGTTTTTGGAACCCTTTTTGGGAGGGAGTTTTGGTAACCGAGTCGAGAACTATTTTGTGAAAGGTTTTTATATAAAGGCATATATTTTAATTATTGTGAATTTATAAATATGTTCTCGTTCTTGGTTTGCATGTATATTTCTGAATAACCAATGGTTACGGGGATCTTTGGATCTTACGGTTACTTTGTTCATTTTTTTTCAGGTAAATGATTTAGTAGGGAAATCAGGGAAGGCACATATGGAAAGCTCATGCTATGTTATTTTATTTGCCATGACCATAAGACTTTCGCATTTTGAAAACTCTGATATTATTTTGGATTTATTTTGGCCCTGTATAAATGAATTTGTATCTTTGGCCAAGTTTTTGGGTGTTAAAATTGAGGCGTTACAAATGAAGTAGGTGAGGTGCTTCCTCATGCTGAACACCGATTTTGTGCACGCCATATTTACGCTAACTGGAGCAAGAAGTGGCGGGGGACTAAGTTGAAGAAGAAATTCTTCACTTGTGCATGGAGTTCGTATCCTCAAGAGTTCAAGGACAACCTCTCAGCTTTAGGTTCGTTGAAGAAGGAGGCAGCAGAGGATGCTGTCAGTTACAACGTTAACACATGGGTAAGAGCCTATTTTACACCAAGATGCAAGTCGTGGATGGTGGATAACAATATTAGTGAGTCATTCAATGCGTCAATAGATGAGTTTAGGTTCTTACCTGTGATTAGGATGTTAGATGGCATAAGATTGAAGATGATGGCGAAGTGGGCAGAAAGTGAGGCAAATGTGAGTGGTTGGCATACTGAATTCAGTCCTAAATGCATGGATTTATTTGAGTGTAATAGTTTTCTAGCTCTTGATTGTAGAGTGTCATTCAATGGAGATTCAGGATATGAGGTAGTTGAGGGACAAGATAGGCATCTAGTTTATCTTTCTAGAGGTATGTGTACATGCAGAGCTTGGGATTTGACTGGAATACCCTGTCAACATGCGATTTGCGCCATGTATCATTCTAAAATTGAACCCAAATCCCAAATCTCACACTATTACCACAAGGACACATACCTTGCTGCATATAGAACAAAACTTGAGCCAGTTAGAGGAAAAAAATTTTGGGACACTGAAAATTTCCTACCCATGCTACCACCACCACTTGCCACCTTGCCTGGCCGACCTCCTACTAAAAGAAGGAGAACTGATGAAGCTACAAGGAGGAGGAAAATATCCAAAGTTGGTCCTAATGCAAGTGGCCCAAGTGGGTCAGCTCCTCCTAGTAATGCTGAACAAGTTGGCCTTGAAAGGATGAGCAGGCGTGGTAAGAGCCACAAATGCACTCGTTGCAAGCAACAAGGGCACAATAAATCAACTTGTAAAGAGGTAAGTTATATTGTTGTAATGCTGCCTTTTAAACTGATTAACTTGTTAAGGCTCTTATGTGATTTTGTTATACTACTTTACTTGCAATTTTAACTTGTTATATTTCAGCCTCCCACTGCAAACGAAGGACATAATCGAAGGAAAGGCAAGCCAAAGTCATCTCAAACCTCTAAACAGCCCCATGACATTGCCCAAACCTCTGAACAGCAACCTGAACCTATCAATTCCCAATCCTCCCAACAACCACCTGAAGCAACACAAGCAACCCAAGAGGCACCTAACCAGATTGGAAGTTCCCAGCCACCACAACCAACCAATTCAGCAGGCAGGAGAGCAACAACTAGGAAAATATACAAATCAAAAGCATATGGGTTTGGGATAAGATATGACGAAACCACAGGATCTTCTGTGAACAATGTATGGTCCTTATTTGCACTCACTGTAATGTCTTTTTTTGTTGCTTAAAATTTAATCTGTTTTTTTTTTTTTGGCTTTTCGTGCAGCCTGGACTTCCTTCTGAGGTGGTTATAGAAAAGGGCATTGTACAAGAAAGGATACACCAGACTGCTGATCCAGAAACCAGATTTCCCATACCGAATGAAAGGGAAATGCGAAAGACAAGAGGCTCTAACTCTGCACAAGCAATGGAGGGTTCAAGATTAATTCAATTTGAACCCCATCCAATCAATGTCATTGAGCCTGCTGACCTTCCATTTCAGCCACCAAGTCTGCAATGGAGAGGACACCCCTCTGTGACAACCTCACAGCTCATTGCGCAGACCAAGACGCAAATTCAGAGGAACAAACTTAGAGCAAAGAAGTCTACTTAAATGTCTATGTGCTTAGTAATATTTTGGTAGCATTTTGGTGTAAGCAGCCTTGCTAGCCTTTTGGTAATATTTTGGAACTAATGTGGTTGCAATTGGGTCTATTTAAATGCAAACAAGCTAGGTTGCCTTCTGTGTGACCCAATACATTGTCGTTTTTTGTGTAAAGTGCTGTGGTCAATACATTGGTTAGCTTAAATATTAGATGAATGGTCATTGTGCTGATGCTGCAACAAACTTGTGCGTTGCATGCCAACTGAAATTTTTGTACTTAGCGCTCTTACAGTGAATATTAGATGAATGTCAATACATTGGTTAGCTTTAATGGTTGTCTACTTATTATTCTTTTGTTTTCATTCCCATTATCTACAGCTATACTATTGTGGATATCTTATTTTCATCAGGTTGGATTGAGACCTCAGGAACTCCTTACCAAACGACGTGAGTTCTTGTAACAATAATCGGCATGGGCACCTTATTTGACTTGACCATAAGTGTTCATTAGGTGCTTTTTCCTCTAATTAGTAGGAGGAGATATTTTTTTAAATTTTTTTTAATATTCTAATTATTTAGATTACAGGGAAAAACATGTAATAGAAAAGCACATAATGAGAAACCATTAAATTCATGACATTAGACGGTGGTTTTTTTAATACAACTAGCTACTATTATATTTCTTAAAAAATGACTCCTTCCAATTCTAACAGCCATAGAATTATTAACAGCTGCACAAAACCACGTTTTACTTTCATTTTACAACCAAATAATGAACTTTAACTGCTAGAGTTGGATGAAAGTGAATTTCAATCAAATCAAAGATGAATCAAAACAGACAGTGATGAAGAAAAAAATGAAAGGAGATTAAATGTGGCCAAAACTGGTCGTTTAATCCCCAATTCAAACTATTATGCAACAATGAACTAATAAATCACTATAACACGATAAGAAAGCAGACAACCTTCAACTAAAATTGAACAATTAAGACATCAGAAACCAAAAAAGAACAACTTTAACGCTAACAATGAACTGTTGTAATTAAACAACACAGACAATACATTCCACCATTTCACATTGGTCTAATAATACATTCCACCATTTCACATTGCTCTAATCTCTAACACTAAAAACTAAAATACGTATAAACCCTTACATATTAAATTGCCAACATCCCTAACACTAACAACTAACATAAACCCTTACAATTTCATTACCACTAACACAACCCAAGTTAGTAACAATGTTGCTAATGCAAGTCTCAGCTTCAATTGCACCTTCTTCAATTCATATCCATCTTTACCTTCAACTGCAACAGCATCTTGATAATTCCTCGCACATGCATTCCCTCTTCGAAGATGATTGTTCTCCTCATATAACTTGTCTATGTCTGTGAGCAAATATTTGATAACTGCATTTTCCCTATCCCCAAACACCCCATCGTGTCATTCAAAATACCCACAACCTCCATCCTATGATTCAACATATAACCCACCATTAAAATTCATGAACTCATCCGAGCAAAATTAATTCCAAATCAACAAAATCTTACCAGGTAGTAATTCAGACACCCGTAAAACCTCCTACCTGGGTTTCCTTCCGACCACGACGTCCACCGGGAAGCCAACAAATTGTGATGGCAATAACGAATGGGACCTTTGTAGTGCTCCTCCCGACTGTGGCGTCTTACAAAAACTACTTTCCTTCGCGATTTCTGGGTTCTCCCCCTGGTAGATGTTGAAGATGATTGGATCGAGCTCCCACTCGATTCCTCGTTCCTCACACCTCGCATCATACTCTAGTGCTGTGAATGTCAAGCTTAGTCGATTCCCGAGAGCATTCCCTTCTTCTTTATCGCCGCTGTGAACGTCATCGTTATGGTGGCTGTAGATTTGGTGTATCGCGAATTGAAGACGTTCACACCCTCACTCTGAAACGCGAATAATGAAACCCTACCTCAGCAATTTGGTCCCAATCACTTCTTCTTCTGCTTACTCTTGGCGTCTTCATCGTGAACCCTAGAACTTTTCTCCAAATCTTCCTTTCCCTTTCCCCAATTTGCCCGATAGGTGGATTTTATCTAACCCTAGCTTTTCGTCGTGTAAAGAGGTGAAGTGTTAGATTTTGAGAATTTAGTTTATTTAGATTTTGGTATTAATATATTTAGTTCTCTGTTTGATTTGGAGGATTAATCTATTTAGTTAAATAAAAGAAGCAAAAATAAAATTATTTCACAAAAATAAAAATTTATTATTTTCTAGGTCATCAATTAGTCAGCTTCCACTTGTCTCCTACACCATCCTCGTCAGCGTCTATGTCATATATTTAGGTCAAATCATCCCATTTAACGGTCAACATCCACCCCCTTAACTGCCCTTGTGACTTTTGCTCCAATTTCGTAACCACATAGTCACTTTTGCACCAAAAAAAAGCACTTGCTACTGGGCGCTCCTCTGACAAAAGCACATGTGTATTTTTGCACCTTAACCCTAACAAAAATGCATTTTAGATCGAACTCACCCTAATTTGATTATGCGGAGCTTTTAGGTATATTCCTATCATAGACGCAAATTAGATTAAACCTAATTCCTTATTAAATTTACACCTAATTCCACATTATTTAATCCCAAGGTCAATTTAGGATTCCCTTTTCCAAGTTCAACCCTTAAATTCCCAGAACATACTTACTAGTGGCCAATTAATAAGCAATAACAATAAAAGCAAGAATAAATAAAATGAATAAAATTAACCAAAACTAATAGGGGAATAATATCTAGAACCCAAACAAGTTCATAGGTTCTCTAGGTTGAAAAAGAAAATTAGCCACGCATGGCTATACTAAAATCCATGAAAAGATGAAAATCAAATTCAGCTAAGAAAGGAAAAGAAAAGAAAAATAAAGACTCTACAAGAATCCCTCAAACTCAGTGCTCCTCGCTGCTGTTCGTGCTTCTTGAATTCTTTGCCTTTCTGGTTTCCACTGCTGCATCTTCTTTGCTGATATGTGTGCGCGTTTGGCGTGGTATTCTCTTGCTTCTTGAATTATCTTCAATTCCTCATGCGTCTCCCTTCTCTCGTCAGAATCCGTGCACGTTTTTCTTGTTCTCTCTCTCTCTCTCTCTCTCTCTCTCTCTCTCTCTCTCTCTCTCTCTCTCTCTCTCTCTCTCTCTCTCTCTCTCTCTCTCTCTCTCTCTCTCTCTGGTGCGTGATATCCTGGTGTGGGTCTTCAATAATATATAGGACTTTTGGGTTTTGCTTGTTGGGTCCCACACTTCATTTCAATTGCTTAAAGATTGGATATATCCCAACTTTTGAATGTGATCATTGCTCACGTGGGTTCCATCCTTTTAGCATATTATATTATTTAATATAATATTATAATATGCTATATCTTTTTTAATTGAATTTCTTGCCTAATAATGTTGCGCCCTTCCTATATTTTCTCCTCTCTTACATCAAATAATATCTCCTAAAAAATAAATTAGGATATCAATAGATTTTCTGTTACAATATTCTTTTATCCTATATTTAATTAAAAGATAGATAAATATATAAAAGATAATCAAATAGGTGTAAAATATTAATAAATCTAACTTATTATACCATAAAATATACACATATTTAAATATAAAATATATACTTATCACTAGGTTAGAATCTTCAGTTAATATCCTCATTGGTTATATGATTAATATCCTCCATGATTGTAGGTGGATTGTGATACAGATTGCCTCTTATTGAGCCGTATATTAAGTAGGCCTTGTATAGACCTGTAACAGTTGCCCCCAGTCCAGTGGCTTTTTGGGCTGTCGGGGTGCATTTGCTTTTTAACCTGGATCTCACATCTGAGTCGCGATAGGTCTCTTGATTTTTCTTTCAGCTTTTATCCGGGTTTCAACAAACTTCAGGTTCATTGGAATTTTCTTGCGAATTCTCTCGATCTAGGTTGATTCGCTGAGTTGCTTTATTCTTTTTTTGCGAATTACCGGGATCTCTTCATCAAGCATCCGGGTTTTCGAGTTCCTTTGCTGTAGCAACGGGTTTTCCCCATCCAAATCATGATGAAGAGGAACAGGCACAATTTATATACATGATATATACCAACATAACATGGAGCATGAATCCCAAATAGCCTTAAACATTAAGTGCAAATTTTGATTAGCTTTTGAAGAATAACTTTTAAAATTTGTGAGATAAATATGTAAGAATAGTTTCATCTCGATAAAAAAAAAAAAAAAAATCTTGTGAAACATGGTTTTATGATTTCCAAAACCCTCACTAAACTATGCAAAATAATTAGGAGTACCTTCACTGCTCCATTTTACAGTAACAGTGTTTGGTGAAGACGATGACTTAAACAACTTTGCATGATCATAGCTTATTAAATGACCCTGGCCAATTACTGTTTAGGAATCATATATGATAAATAGGACTTGAGCTGATCCATTAGGTATTTTGTAAAGGAAATTTTATAATTTGAATTCAAAAAAATTTTACGGTTTAGGAAAAATGTTGGCTTTTTATGAAAAAAAAAAAATTGTATTGACTTACGTTTGTAAATGACTCTGGCCAATTACTGTTTAGGAATCATATATGATAAATAGGACTTAAGCTAATCCATTAGATATTTTATAAAGGAAAATTTATAATTTGAATTCAAAAAAATGGAGGGAGGGAATAATTTTATAAAGAAAAATTTAAATCCGTCCCACTACAATGAGGGAGGGAAGATGATTGAGAGATCAAAAAAGTGTGTGGACGTGGCACTAATCATAGTGTAACATGTGGACCAATAAATGAAAGAGTTAGAGGTTTAGAAGGATATATTGACGATGATGATGATAAAATGACAAAAGAGAAGCCATAGCGAAGAAGATGTTAAAGAACAAAGTGAATGATAAAGAATAAATTGAATTAGTCAACATTTCAATTAATGGAATGTTAAAATGTATAAAATTAATTGAGCGGAAAATGGAAAAAAAAAATGCATTAATATTCATAGCAACTCAAATGGGACATTGAACCTTATGAAAATGGACAAGCTCATTCAAAAAATTAAACCTTATGTAGAGGGAAAGCGTGAGTATGATAACAAAATTTAGTGTAATTAGTAAAAATAATATTGAAAATCAATTGAATTTGAAGATAAATCTAATCATTTTAACTATTTTTATTAGTATGTGAAAATTAATATTTGGTGTCTTGTACTCTATCATTCCTATTTATAAGAACTCAATAACTGAATTATGCGATTTAAAAAAGTGATTAAAATTAATTAAAAATAATAAATGTGTCCCAAATAAACTTTGTTTTTCAAGTATACAAGTATTTATAAGGGGCAAATGAGGGAGATAAATAAAGTAAATATGAGTGTTACTAACCTTTGAATTAGTGCCCATTTGGATGGGCTTTTTTAAAAATTCTTTTTTTAAGTGCTTATTTTTTAAGCTCCAAATTGAAGTTTTTTAAAAAAGCACTACTTTGGCTTTTTTTTTTTTGTGACTTTCGCTTTTTCAAAAAATATCATCTAAACACATAAATTAATTAAAAAGGCTTTTTCTTTTGGCATTAAAAAAGTACTTTTTTCCTTTTAAAAAAAAAAACCCCCATCCAAACGGGCCCTTAATGCAATATATAGAATTAAAGAGGGATAAAAATGGGAAAAAAAAACTCACTAAATGTTTAGATAATTCTTGTCGGGCTCTTATAAAAAAGACCAAGGAAATTCATATTTTAGACTCTTAAAAAGGATTAAAGAGAATAACTAAGGGACTGTTTGTTTCCTATTTTAAAATTAAAAAAAAAAAGGAACAAAAAAACAAAAAAAACAAACTCGTTTGCTTATTTGTTTTAGTTATAGATGTTTTGAAAAAAACAAAAAAGAAAAGTAACTTGTTTCTAAAAAACCAAAAGCAACTTCTTCGGATGTTTTTCTAGTTTTCTATTTTCTGATTTGGAAAAAAAGGAAACTCTTTTTTCTTTGTTAAAAGGTTTGAAGTCGCCCCCTGTTCATCCTCGACACCACATCACTGGTGCCAACTGATACCACGTCATTGTTTGAGATGGCCACTACTATGTCATGGCCAATGACGGCCCCGCCACATCATCACTAAACAAATTATATAAAGTAAGCAAATCAAACAATTCTTTTCCTTTTTTATTATCTAAATTGATAATTTAGAAACAATTATTCCAGACAATTATTTATGTTTTTTGATTTTAAATGTGATTTTTTTTTTTTAATAACAGCTAACCATGCAATTTTTCCCCCTTTTCAAGACTTGTGTTTCAAATCAATTTTATAGATTCTGGCTCTCAACAGATAATAATGTGCTTATTTAGCCATTAATTATTGCATTATATATTCTTGTAATTTGTCTCAATATATATGATATTTGTTAGTTGTAATAGTTATTTGTTAAACGTATGTATATACTACCTCCGGTCCTAATTATAAGAGTAAATTGACTTTCTTTGGAGAGATTAAAAAAGCTAAATAAGTTACTTAATTATTTCATTTGTTGTGTATCCTTATATTATATATTCGTTATTATTAGTCAAACTAATTAGTTTGAAGAAAAAAAAAATAAAATATTCTAAATTAATTTAATTAGCTTCCTAATCTTTCGAAAAAAGTCAACTAACTCTTATAATTAGGACCGGAGGGAGTATAAGATTAAGTAATAGTGCATATGTTTGGTTATATGCATATAGCTAGCCAAAAGTATGACACTTATAAATGCAGAGTTGACCTCATTTTGAAAGCTAAGCACTTAATTTAGGAGCTAATAAATAAGATCAAGACTTCATAAGAACATTTTAATTTAATGGCACCCACCCACCACCTCTCTAATAATGGAGGAGGTCGTGAGTTTTACCCAAAATGACATAGGGAATATAGGCCTTGAGAGATTCAAGCTTGGCCGTGGCTAAAGAGTTCATTTATCCTAAAGTATCCCTTAAGTTGAAACCTAACCTTTATGCTTGTGGGCACAGGACTGCCCCGTAGGCTTTAGAAACTTTAACAATTTTCAATATTTTTTCATATAGACAGAAATAAAATAAGAAATATCAAAAAAAAAGGAAAGGGGGGGGGGGGGATCATTCAAATCATAAAATATTAGAAAATTAAATACTCTAACTATCAATAGTGAGATAACTGTTGTTATGTTACCAAAAGACTGGCTGTCATGCAGGGTATTCACGGGGTGCTTACTAGAATCCCTGATTCAGGTTTACTTGAGAAAGGAAACGAGAATTTGCAACAAACTGGAGACTAAAATCAATAAACTATTTTCCAAAAGGACCAAAACTAAACTAGACAAACCAAAATTAGTTAGTGAAAAGCATAAATAATAAACCTCTATTATTTTCTATAAATAACAAAATAAACTCATAGACTCACAGTATAATTATTATGTATTTGCAATTTAAAAAAAACGGATAAATAATATGGAAAATTCCACATAAAAACCATTAAAAATGCTAAAATACATGGAAGTGATTCCAATATTGCTAGAGAGAAGTGAGTCTCTCAGGTGTTCTTTTCTAAATTAAAAGGAAATTACAAAATTGTCTTGTTCTTTTTTAAATTAAAAGGAAATTACAAAATTGTCTTAAGGTGATTTTTAAAATAATAGAGAAGAAGATGTGATTTTCAGCTCACTTGACACACACTGCCTAGCTTTTTCTCAGCGACTTTTCTCTGGTTGTTGTGGCAAAAAATTTCATCCTGAAGGAATAAGGAAGCTCCAGTGAGAGAAAAGACTGGGTTGCTACTTCTTATTGTGTATTTGTGTAACAGAGGAAGAGGGATCACAGCTAGAAAAGGTGAAAATTGTGACGGATTTTGCGACGGAATATTTTCTGTCGCAAATTAAAAAAAATTGCGACGAATTTACTATTCCGTCGCAAAATTTGCGACGGAAAATAGTATCCGTCGTAAAATTACGACGGACTCACTGTCCGTCGCAAAATGGCGGCCAAAAAGGTCGCCATTCTCCTCCCACTTGTGACGGATAGACCGTCCGTCGCAAGATTTTACGACGAACCTAGCTGTCCGTCGCAAAATGGCGGCCTAAAGGGCCGCCATTCCCTCTCTTTTGCGACGGATAGCTAAATCCGTTGCAAAGGGTTTTGCTTTTTGCGACGGAAGACTATTCCGTCGCAAAAAGCGAGTTTTGCGACGGACAGGTAGGTCCGTCGCAAAACTAATAAACCCCCCTTAGCTCGTAACCGCCATTTCTCCGCTTTCTCCGCGTGAAGATCACCCTCATCTCTCCCCTCAGCTCGCCTCGCCACCCCCAGCTCCGGCTCCACCCTCAGTTCCTCCTCCGGTCGGTCCCCCTCAACTCGCCCATCCCCCCAGCTCGCGCTCCCTTCAGCTCCGCCATCCCCAGCTTCCCGCGCCCCACCCCAGCTCCCCCCGCCCCCTCAGCGCCCCACCCCAGCTCCCCACCCCAGATCCCCCCGCCCCAACCCAGCTCGCCCTCCCCCTCAGCTGCACCTCCCAGCTCCCCTCCGCCCCCCAACTCCAGCCCCCACCCACAGCTCCTCTTTCAGTCGCCTCCCAACTCCCCATTTGCAAGTTTGTTTGTTTTTTTTTTAACGCTGGCCATCTCCCTTTTTTTTTTCTATTGGACACTACTAAACACATTTATCTTCCATTTCCGGTGGTGTTTCCCTGTGCTCCGGTCAGTGATTTTCCGGCGGTGTCTCCTCCTCTTCTTCCCTTACTAATTACCGTCTGCACCTCTATTCCAAGTAAGCTTACTCTCTTTTTTATTTTTGCTAGTGTGGGAAGATTTGATTCTTTTTATTTATTATTTTCTTGAGTATTATATTTATTTGCAATCAAATGATGTCAAAAATATTATTCGTTCTCTTTAGTGAAATTTCTGTACAACATATCTTTTTTAATATTTTGTGTTATTTCTTTAATGTTGATTAAATTATTCGTTATTGGTTATTAATGTGTATTTGTGAGTATTAGTGATAATATTAATGTTGCATTAATTTTTTATAGTCTCTTTTGTATAATGAAAGTGTGGTAAAATTATGATATTGTTTATTATTGGTTATTCATGTTGATTTGTGAGTATTAATGAGAGTATTAATGTTGCATTATTTTTTTTTATAGTCTCTTTTGTATTTTTTTTTTGAACAAGTATAGTCTCTTTTGTATAATGAATAAATTGTGTGTTAAAATTATGATATTGTTCATTATTGGTTATTATTGTACATAGTGGAAATATGTATGTTGGCAGAAGATTATCAATTACATGAGTTTAGATTGTTTTTTTTGTTTGGTTTTAGTTTCTTCTCTGGCTGATTCTATTAATTACATAAAGATCTTGATACTCAATGTGTTTATTAATTTGGATTATACTTATAGTTGAAAACTGGAGCTTGATACCCAAGAGGGGGGTGAATTGGGTATCTACAAATTTTCCAAGACTTGTTCTGTTTTTAACACCTTAAAATAGAGCAAAACAGAGATGAAGAGAAGAATAGCTTGACACGATGCAGTTTATACTGGTTCGGTCCTTTCTCTGACCTACATCCAGTCCCCAAGCCTCACTTGGGATTTTCAATTCACTATCTCAACACTATTGATTACACACTCTGTACTAAGAGTTGTTCTCTCACTAGAACACACTCCCCCTTACAAGTTGTAATCAATACACCCCAACTACCAAGTCCCCTGACTTGTAGTTGTTACAATCAATGAATGATTTTACAAGTAAAACTCTCTCAAAGAGTAGATAGATAAACACTGAAGCACTAAGTATCAAAATGATACTCTTACAAGTGAAAGCTAATACACAATGAATGCACTTAGTAAATTTTCGCTCAGAGTAGGTGTATCAGCTGGAGATGAAGTTAATGCTCTCTATTTATAGGTAGAGAACATTAAATGACCGTTGCAAGATGATTCTAGCCGTTGTAGATGATTTGCACTAAGTCTGGTCATCTTCTCTCTCTAAACTTCTACTAATCCAAGTCTTAATGATGTCTGATGTGGCTCTCTGAGTTTCTGCCCGTTGGAGATGACTTTACTTGATGTAGTAAGCTTTCTTTAACGTTCATTAGGCGTGCTCAGGTGGATTAGCTAAAAGTAGGTGAGATTTCAGAAGTGCATTAAATGCACTGTTCACTTTTTGTTTTAACTCACAATTCTTCAATGATCTTGTTCTGTGCTAACTGAAAAACACTCAACAAACTTGTTAAACATATCTGAGAACATGAGTGAGTGATTCATGAAAGCAATTAGATCAAACAACAGTGATTTGTGAATTCGTGAAATTCAAAAACCAAAAGTTACCGTTATTTACTCGAGTAAGATCTTCTTTACTCGAGTAAGGCATTGTGTAAAAGACTCTTTACTGGAGTATCCAAAGCTTACTGGAGTAAGCTTCAACCAGAGACAAACCATCGAGGCTTGAGTTTAAAATTCAAGAGCTTTACTCGAGTAAGTTATTTCTTTACTCGACTAAGGCATTAGTCATGTGGAAAAAATTTAAGTTCAAAATGCCTTTTGACTGGAGTAAGGATTTGTTTACTGGAGTAAGTCTGACTTAGACAAATTAGTAACCTCTCTGTATGGGCTTTACTCGAGTAAGACAATCTCTACTCGAGTAAACAACTTTGTTCTTCAAAAGATGAGAAGTTACTCCAAGTCTTTACTGGAGTAAACAAGTCTTTACTTGAGTAAAGAATGACAGATGCCAAGTTTGAAAAGCAGTCTAAGAGCTCTTTACTCGAGTAGGCCAAATTCTACTGGAGTAGACACTAGTTGAAAAATGTTTGAAGCTCTCTGTAAGACCTTTACTGGAGTAAGAAATTCTTTACTGGAGTAAACACCTTAAGATCAAAAATTCATTTTACTCTCTGGAAGTGCTTTACTCGAGTAAGCCTTTCCTTACTTGAGTAAAGTCTTCATCTTGAAAAACTTAGTTGCTCTCTGGATTGCCTTTACTCGAGTATGCTTACTTTACTCGAGTAAGCAATACTTTCAAAACTTTGATTCCTCTCTGTAAGTGCCTTTACTGGAGTAAACTTCTTTTACTCGAGTTAAGACTCACCAAAATATATTTGAGCAAATCTTCAACAGTTCTTTACTCGAGTAACCTTACCTTTACTCGAGTAAGCACTGTTAAGCAACTTTTAACTGGTTTTGAAATACTCCAATACATGTTTATACTTGTTGTTAATCATCAAAACACATTGAGAACTAACAATAGTGTGTAGGAGATTCCATGATTTTTTTAATTATTGGGTTTTAATGATTTTGATTTTTTTTAATCTTGCATTGTTTTTTGGGACGAAAAAAAATTAGAAAAGTAATTTTTACAAGTAAACACAGTTAATAAACGTATAGAATTATTTTAAGTAAAGTTTTTTCATTTCCATTTTTGTTTTTTTACAAAAAATTGTATTTTGTGTTGTTTCCATTCCAATTTAGAATATATTTGTGGGTATAAGTTAAGTTAACATCAATTTTTATTATATAATAATTCTTAAAATCACAGCATTCAATAGTATTTTGTTTTTCACTTTTTAATATTATGATCCTCTATTTGGTTTGAAGATTGCAACTACCCCTACCTCTCTTAACATAAGTGATTCATCTGAAATTCGAACTCGAGACTCAAAGGAATTATCAAAACCTTACACCGCTAAACCAACCCTATGTTGGTAATAATATTTTATTTTAATTAGTTTACTTTGTTTAAATATTTTTTGTTTTTTTGTTCCCTTTAAAATAAAATATTCCCAAATATATAGGATATTAATTTATCTAGGACTTTTTATGTTAGCTGAAAGTATATATTTTTTTAATATATATAGAAAGTTTGTACTTTCAAGGCATTTTTAGTATTTTCAATATTAAATATTTGTAAATTTATTAATTTTTGTTTGGAAAGATAAGTTTGTAACATAAACTCACGCTTAAATGAAAAAAGGAGCAAAAAATAGCAATAAACATTAGAATGCGTAAAAATGAAAATTGAAAAAAAAAAGGATAAATTTTAAAAATAATCTTATAAATATTACTAAAAATAGCAATAAAAATTATTCGGCTAAATATTCTTTTTAAAAATATCTTATAAATATTACTAAAAAAGTATACATGGAAAAAAAAATACCAATTGCACTTTAAAATTTCAAATCAATGGTTTTTTTTTATTAAAATAATTTGTAAATTGATAAATTTTATACTAAATACTTATTCTGTTGAATTGACCACTTTTATATATTTGTGGCATGTTGATGTTAATTAAGTTAGTAACTGAACTAGCTAGGAAATATGGAAGGCAACCATGATAGAAGTTGGATGTACAATCGTCTAACTGAGAGAAGAGAATTAACTCAAGCATTCTTGGCGGGTTTGCAAGAGTTCATCAATTTTGCTTTGGCACATTTACCTAATTCAAGTAGGGAGATCAAGTGTCCGTGTGTCAAATGTAGGTGTGTAAGATTTGAGGATTTTGAGGAGGTCAAAATCCATTTGTGTAAAAAGGGATTCATGGAGGATTATGAGTGTTGGGAATGTCATGGCGAAGTCCGACAGACACCGACACCTAGTGGTTATTACGGGGACAGTAGTCATCGAGACAACCTTAATCAATATGAGCAGTTGGTTATGGACACTGCGGGACCGTCGATCGGCCGATATTTTGATCCTGTTACTCATGCTGAACCGTCATACGTGGGAGAGGAGACCGATACACATGCTCAACCATCATACATGGGAGAGGATCCTCATCCGGAAGCCGATAGGTTCTATAAAATGCTTCAAGAAGCGCAACGTCCGTTATGGAAAGGTTGCGAACACTTTGAAAATAGTGAATATTCATCGCTATCGGCTACCTTAGCAACACTAAGCTTGAAGACTGATCACCATATGAGTGAGAGGAATTACAACGAAATGATGCAGATCATAAGCAAGGTTGTTCCCAAAGACAATAATTTGCCGAAGGATTTTTACCAAGCAAAAAAAAAAGGTGAAAGAGCTTGGGCTTGGATGTGAAAAAATTCATTGCTGCCCTAGAGGATGTATGTTGTATTACAAGGATGATGCTGAGCTGATCAATTGTAAATTCTGTGGACATGACAGATATAAAGTTGTGAGGAAAGGAAGGAAAATGACCCGTCAAGTGTTAAGCAAGATGTATTATTTCCTCTGGTGCCCAGACTTCAGAGATTGTATGCATCATAACAAACAGCTACTCACATGAGATGGCATCGGGAGCATCACAGGGATGAAAACTTTATGACGCATCCATCCGATGCCGAAGCTTGGCGTAAATTTGACGAGGTGAATCCTTTCTTTGCTATGGATCCCCGTGTTAGTTCTCTGATGGTTTTGATGATTGCCAACAACTACAAACAATTAAAGAGGTTTTGCTCTTAAGTGTTAAAATCTTGTTGAAGAGCAAACCTCGAGGTTGGTTTTTCAACCTTGAGGTTGAGCCTTACAAATGGTTTTTAAGGTTAAGTGTCAAAACTTGGTTTCACAAAGGAAATACGTGAAACCTCGAGGTTGGAAAGTTAACCTCGAGGTTCAGGCCTTATTGAAAACCTCAAGTTTTACATTTAGACTTATAACCTCGAGTATCAAGAGCTAACCTCGAGTTTTGATCCATCCAGAGAAGTCATGGTTTTCATCAAGCATGGAAACCTCGAGGTTCATGTTTCAACCTCGAGGTTGGATACTTTGGTTTGAAACTTAAGCTTGAAGAAAAACACATTGACCTCGAGTATGAGTTATCAACCTCGAGTATTATGACTTACAGAGAGCAACAGGTTTTTCAAGTCTTTATGAAAACCTCGAGGTTAAGGTTGTAACCTCGAGGCTAAGCCTTATGATTGAACACTGAACTTCATTCTCTCAAAGGCTAACCTCGAGTATGGTTTTATGACCTCGAGGTTGTCGAGTTTCTATGAAAACTGAAGGTTTGAAAATAACTTCAAACCTCGAGGTTACCTTTGGAACCTTAGGGTTTGTGAGTTTATGAAAGGTTTGAAAAGTTTTTAAGGGAAAACTCGAGGTTCATATTGCAACCTCGAGGCTGGACGGTTTAAAATCAACAAATTGCCTGAACCTTTCAAGCCAACCTCGAGGTTGGATGAACTGACCTCAAGGTTAGTGACCGTTGGTGCTTTTTCAAATCTGTGAAATCTGCTATATCTTGTTATTTGATCTTATTGCTTCCATACATCATTCACTCATGATCCCAGATATGTTTGACAAAGTTTGTTGAGTGATTTCAGTTAGCACAGATCAAGATTAATGAAGAATTGAAAGAAAAAGCAAAAAGGTGAACAGTGCATTTAATGCATCTGCACAATCTCACCCACTTTCAGCTAATCCTTCTGAGCACGCCTAATGAACGTTAAAGGAAGTTTACTACATCAAGTAAAGTCAATTCCAACGGGCAAAAAACTCAGAGAGACACATCAGACATCATTAGCACTTGGATTAGCAGAAGATATAGAGAGAGAAGAAGCTTAAACTTGCACCAATGTTCTGCAAATGATCTCCAACGGCAAGAATTATTTCTCAACGGTCATTTAATGTTCTCTACCTATAAATAGAGAGCATTAACTCTATTTGCAGTTGATACACCTACTCTGAGTGAAATTCTACTAAGTTCATTTATTGTGTATTAACTTTCACTTGTAAAGTATCATACTTGATACAAGCACTTCAGTGTTCATCATATCTACTTTGTAAGAGAGTCAAATACTTGTAAATCATTTATTGATTGAGATAACTACAAGTCAAGGGACTTGGTAGTTGGAGTGTATTGATTACAACTTGTAAGGGGGAGTGTGTTCTAGTGAGAGAACAACTCTTAGTACAGAGTGTGTAATCAATATTGTTGAGTTAGTGGATTAAAAATCCCAAGTGAGGCTTGGGGACTGGATGTAGGTCAGGAAAGGACCGAACCAGTATAAATTGCATTGTGTTTAGCTTCTTCTCCTTATCCTCTCTGTTGTGCCCTGTTCTGAGTGACCAAAAACAGAACAAGTTTCGAAAATTTTAAAGATACCCAATTCACCCCCCCTCTTGGGTATAAAGCTCCTGCTTTCACCCCGTAATGTCCGTCTTGGCCTATATTTGGATGGGTTTGCTCCTTTTGATAAAACTGGCAAGAATTATTCCTGCTGGCCTGTCATTGTGACACCGTACAACCTCCCACCCTCTATGTGCATGAGAAGAGAGTTTTTGTTCCTTAACGCATTAATCCCTGGGCTATCCAACCCAAAAAAGAAGATAGATGTGTACCTCAGGCCTTTGATAGACGAGTTGAAGATGTTGTGGAGTGATGGGGTTCTTACGTATGATATATCATTAAGTCAGAATTTCACCATGCGGGCTGCTTTAATGTGGACGATAAATGATTTCCCTGCATATGGGATGTTAAGTGGGTGGCAAACGTTGGGAAAGCTTGCATGCCCGGTATGTCTTGAACAGAATACGGGTTATAGCTTGGAACACAGTCACAAGGTCTGTTGGTTTGACAGGCATCGACGATTCTTAACCCCCCCCCCCCCCGATCATCCATTTAGGAGAAATAGAAAAAACTTCACTCGGAATGTTGTCGAACGAGCAGATCAACCTCGTCGCTTTAGTGGCCAAGAAATATGGGACTGAAAGAGGAGCTTTATACCCAAGAGGGGGGGTGAATTGGGTATATTAAAAATTTTCGCAAACTGGTTCTGTTTTTACACTCTCAGAACAGGGCAGAACAGAGGAGATAGAGTGAAGAGCTTTGCACACAACGATTTATACTGGTTCGATCCTTTCTCTGACCTACATCCAGTCCCCAAGCCTCACCTGGGATTTTCAATCCACTATAATCAAATATTGATTACACACTCTGTACTAAGAGTTGTTCTCTCACTAGAACACACTCCCCCTTACAAGTTGTAATCAATACACCCCAACTACCAAGTCCCCTGACTTGTAGTTATCTCAATCAATAAATGATTTACAAGTATTTGACTCTCTTACAGAGCAGATAAGATAAACACTGAAGAACTAAGTATCAAAATGATACAATACAGATGTAAGCTAATACACAATAAATGAACTTAGTAGATTTTTCGCTCAGAGTTGGTGTATCAGCTGGAGATGAAGTTAATGCTCTCTATTTATAGGTAGAGAACATTAAATGACCGTTGTGAGATGATTCCAACCGTTGGAAGTGATTTGCTTAAGTTCTGGTCATCTTCTCTCTCTAAACTTCTGCTAATCCAAGTCTTAATGAAGTCTGATGTGGATCTCTGAGTTTCTGCCCGTTGGAATTAACTTTACTTGATATAGTAAGCATTCTTTAACGTTAACAAGGCGTGCTCAGATGGATTAGCCGAAATTAGATGAGATTGTGCAGGTGCATTAAATGCACTGTTCACCTTTTTGCTTTTTCTCACAAATCTTCAATAATCTTGATCTGTGCTAACTGAAAAACACTCAACAAACTTGTTAAACATATCTGGGATCATGAGTGAATGATTTATGAAAGCAATTAGATCAAACAACAAGATATAGCAGATTTCACAAATTTGAAAAAGCTTCAACGGTCACTAACCTCGAGGTTAGTTCATCCAACCTCGAGGTTGGCCTGAAATCTTCAGGCAAACCTTCGTTTTAAAATCATTCAACCTCGAGGTTGCAAAGTGAACCTCGAGGTTTCTCTTGAGAAGAAACCTTCTGATAAATCTCATTAACTTGCAAACCTTGAGGTTCCAAAGGTAACCTCGAGGTCTGAAGTTTGTTTCAAACCTTCAGTTTTCACGGGAGCCCGACAACCTCAAGGTTGTACTTCTGTACTCGAGGTTGGCTCTTGAAAGAACAAAGTTCAAAGTTAAACATAAAGCCCAGCCTCGAGGTTACAATGTTAACCTCGAGGTTTTCAATACTTTGAAAACCAGTGTGCTCTCTGTAAGTGATAAACTCGAGGTTGCAACATCATACTCGAGGTCAAAGGTGTTTTCATCGGGCTTAAGTTTCAAAGCAAAGTGTCCAACCTCGAGGTTGGAATATGGACCTCGGGGTTCATGTGCTTGATGAACAACATGACCTTTCTGTATGAGTTGAACCTTGAGGTTAGCTTTGCATACTCGAGGTTACAAGTGATAATGAAGAAACTTGGGTTCTCCAACTGAACCAGAACCTCGAGGTTGACTTCTCAACCTCGAGGTTTCACATATAACTTGTGAAACCAAGTTTTGCAACATTCGAACACTTGATTTTCAAAGCTTCTGTAAGGTCAAACCTCGAGGTTACAAGCCCAACCTCGAGGTTTGCTCTTAACCAGAGTTTTGACACTTAAGAGCAAAACCTCTTCAATTGTCTGTAGTTGTTGACAATCATCAAAACCATCAGAGAACTAACAGGGACAAGGTCAAGTACATTCCAAGTATTGAAGAGGGGGCTGCTTCCATCGAACCTGAGGGATATGGCGTTGATCATCATTGGAACAAACGCAGCATCTTCTAGTAACTACCATATTGGAAAGATCAATTGTTAAGACACAATCTCGATGTCATGCATATTGAGAGGGATGTGTTTTGCAATATTCTATTCACCGTGATGGACACCAAAGGCAAGACGAAGGACACAGTCAACGCAAGACTGGACATAGAAGCGATTTGCAGAAGGCCTGCTTTGCATTTGGTGAAGAATGGCACGGGACGGATTTCCAAACCTAGAGCGCCGTACACATTCAACAAACAGCAGGATTTAGAATTGTTGCAATGGGTTAAAGATCTTCAACTCCCAGACGGTTATGCATCTAACTTGAAAAGGTGTGTCAACATGCACGAAGGAAGTTATTCGGGATGAAGAGTCATGATTGTCATGTTTTTTTTCTAGAGATTGTTGCCGTGGGCCTTCAAAGCGCTACCGAAGGATATATGGTCTATTCTAACAGACTTTTCCATGTTCTTTAGACAAATTTGTGCTTCAGAGCTTAATGTTGAAAAGTTACGGCACCTGGAGGCGAGCATGCCCATAACGCTATGCAAGTTAGAGATGGTGTTTCCTCCTAGCTTTTTTGACTCAATGGAACATTTGCCCGTTCACTTGGCCTACGAAGCAAAGGTAGGAAGCCCGCAACAATATAGATGGATGTATCCGTTTGAGAGGTAATATATATTTTTTTTTAGCTCTGTTATTAATTGACCGACATGGTACTTTAGTTTATAAATACCCTCTGATATTCCATTGTAGGTTTTTATGCACACTTAAGCACAAGATCAAAAATCCAGCCCACGTTGAAGGATGTATCGCTGAAGCATATCTAGTCGAAGAGGCTGCTAAATTTGCGTCATACTATCATCCCCCTGAAATGATGTCAAAATGGAGAAGGGTACCTCGCAACGATCATGCCGGTGATACAAGGGATCAAAAATCAATATTTCATTATCCAGGGCGAGTCGTGGGAAAACGTTGGAGGTCAACTCTTAACGGAAGAGATAAGCAAGTAGCGGAGTGGTACATTCTAAACAACTGTGAAGAGGCCACCGAGTACTTAAAGTAAGATTTTTTTTCTTTTTACTATTGCGGTAAGTATTAAAGTATTAACTTCAGGTTTTTGTTACAGTTACTTTTCTAATTGGGTCCGATCGGAAAATCCTTCAATGTCGGTGTCCCAAGTTGATCAATTCACGAACTCTAAGTTTCCAAAATGGTTTCGAACCTATTTCGCGAAAAATCGATCAAATCGCAATGAAGTTGCGTGGAGTTTATCTTATGGAGCTGCAATTAGTGTTACTCGATGCAACAAATATATAATCAATGGGTATCGGTTTTCAACTGTTGACACGGATGCAGGTACACTATGTTGCAATTACGGTGTATGTTGTCGAGGTGACCAAGTTGACGGGGTGGAGACTGTCTACTACGGGAAGTTACGTGACATAATTCAGTTGAGTTATCCGTGGGACAAGGTGGTGACCCTTTTTAAATGTGAGTGGTTTGATAATAGTTCGCGTGGGACAAAAATAGACAAACATGGAAATATTGAGATCCACTGGACAAGGAGATATGCAATTGGTTATGACCAATTCATCCTTGCTCAACAGGTAGAACAAGTTTACTATACATCATACCCCACATCCCGCCAAGGGTGGAGGGGAGTTATTAAAACCAAAGTACGAAATATTATACCGAAGTCGAAAGAGTCGGAATCAAATGACGGTATGGCTGAACTGTTCCAAGCTGATGTGGAACATCTACTGCCCATAAACATCGAAGACGATGAAGTACCTAGCAATCTCTTTGATTCTGCTGCGGATTTAGAATTGATTCCTATACGAATTGACGATGAGGAATCAGACAATGAGGCAGAATTAATTTACTCTGAGAGTGAATCTGAGTTCGACGACTATGAGACTTCAGAGGAAGACGTGCAAGCAGATGTCGATGAACAGGAATCATCCGGTTGATTTGTGTTAGTTCTTTGTTTATGACGATCTGTTATACTACATACTTTGTTACTTCGCTACTGTAATTTTACCTAAATATCTTTTTATTTTTTTATTCTTTGACCTAATGTCTATAAGTGTTCAGAGATGGAGCATCCAGGAGGACGTTCAGCTAGTGGACGTGGTGGTGGTCGATCCCGGCCCCGTCCTATCAGAGGGGGTAGGGCGACACCATCTGCCCCTTCTGTAAGCAGAGGGCTCGGCGATGCCCCAGAGGTGCCACCATTTAATATGTCATCTTCACCGTCGGGTTATTTGTAATCTTCACCGTCACTTTATATGTCGTCGTCACCGTCTGCCCCCACTGATCCACAGCAAAGGGGACAACAGGTTCACTAGCCCTATTCTGATTGATTTACATATGTTTAGTTGCCTGAAACCATCTATGTACAAAAATCTTTAATATTTCACATTCCTTGCTTAGCACACTCCGTTGCCTCAGAGCCACGTAGGGGAAGAAGGTAGTTCCTCCGCTACACCAATCTGGGGCACAACAGATCCTTCGACAGGGATGCTTTGGGTCTGTCCTGACGGCGACGAGTAAGTCATGCCAAGTTACCAGTAATGTTACAAATTCCTTCTCTAATTGGTTTGTATGCTAATAATATTTGCATGATGTCCTCTGTCTTCAGCATTGTGCCTCATAATCCAGTGGGGGCTTTGATCTCGGACTAATTATTCCGTAATTACAATCAAGCTTAGGGCAAGTGGACAGAGATTCCTAAGGACAATCGAAATGCTTGGTTCAATGATTTTATGGTAAGTTATTTGCTATATGGTTATTAATTAAGTACTTTTAAAAATTGGAGCACTAATTGTTCGTTGTTGATTTTCAGGAGAGGCATATGACGTTGCCTGAACATCGTGAACGTCTGAGAAAAGCTTATAACGCCAGGGCAGCTCGGTGGTTGTCTCAAAAGCTTTATTCATTGAGAAATGCAAGAGGCAAGCGAAATTGGCTTCCACAGGATACTGCAGACGAATTATTTGACAATTGGGCCACCAATGAAAATTTTCAGAACACAAGTGCGAAAAATAAGGAAAATAGGGTCAAAATGGAAGGACCGTCATATGTTGGTGGCTCCATTCCAATTAGTGAGTGGAGACGAAAAATTGTAAGTACAGGTTATTTTCTATTTAGGTATTCAATATTTTGTACTTTGAAGTAATTAATTATGATCATCATTTGCGTTTGCAGGCAGAGACTGGGGTTCCTGCAGAATTGATTGAGTGGGCTACCTTTGAACGAACCCATTCCCGGCAGTCTGAAGGGAGTGAGAGGGAATGGATTAACTCAAGGGCGCACCAAGTAGCGGTTAGACATTTATTGCCTTTATTACTTGTTTTATGCACTACAATATTTATTTCATTTTACATGTCTTATTTGTTATGTATTTTTGTACTTGTAGGAAAACTTTATGAAGCTGTCGCAGGAGAAAGACTCACAGTGTGAGACTGACCCCTCATCCTCTCAGTTCGATAACGAGAGTCTGTTCTTTGAGGCTACAGGCGGATTTAACAAGAAAGGGAGAGTCTTTAGATACAGTGCCTCTGCTAGCCGACTGAAGCAAACAAAGCGCTCCTCATCCGGCATTAAAAGTGTTTCTTCAGGTAAACGTATTTGATATTGATAATTTCCATTCTCTTGTCCATTCAAATAAAGTCCAAATAATAAATGTACTTCATAATGTTTTTACAGATGAGATGAAGAAGATGAAGGCTTTGGTGGAGGAGCAAGCAACACAGATGACTCGGGAACAGGAACTCATGAGGCAATGGATGATTGAAGAGCAAGAGAGGGTTCAGCAGATGATGATTCAGGAACGTGAGATGATGCAGCAACAGATCATTCAGGAACGAGAGATGATGCAGCAACAGATGAGGCGGATGCAAGAGGAGATGATGAGGCAGATGCAGCTTCAACTCAAGTCCCTCATGAAAGACAAGGGTTTGGGGTCGGCTCCTGATGATGATGACCATGCTGGTGATGATGATGATGACAATGCTGCTGTTTAGACTACTTTTTAGTATTTGCTCTTTGCAAGATTGTTAGACTACTTTTTAGTATTTGCTCTTTGCAACATTATTATATATATATATATATATATATATATATATATATATATTGTTTTCTCTATGTAAACTCCTTATAATTGTTATTATATCTATGGTACACTACATTTTGTATTTACTTTTCTCAAATTAAATAAAATATATGTTTTAAAAACATTTTTTAAAAAAAATTAATTAGTTTTGCTACGGAAAATAATTTCCGTAGCAAACTGGAGAATTTTCTACGGAATTTGTTTCCGTAGTAAATTCTTAAATGTGGGAAAATTTGCTACGGAAAAAAAATCCGTAGCAAAATTTAGTATTTGCTACGAAAAAAAATTCCGTAGCAAATTGCTACGGAAAATAATTCCGTAGCAAAATATAAAATTTGCTATGGAAAAATATTCCGTAGCAAAATTCGAATTTGCTATGGAAATGAATTCTGTAGCAAAATTTGAATTTGCTACGGAAAATATTTCCGTAGCAAATTGCTATGGAAATTAATTCCGTAGCAATTTGCTATGGAATTTTTTCCGTAGAAAAATCCGTAGCAAAACAATTTTGCTACGGAAAAGCTGGTTTTTTCCATAGCAAAACGATTTTGCTACGGATTTTTTCCGCAGCAAAATTTGAATTTTTTTGTAGTGGATGGTGCCAGTGTAAGAAAATGAAAATACAAGCTTCGAAGAATTTTCATACTAGAATTTACTAAATTCACATTTAAAAATGACAAATTCCCATATGATTATAACAAGTTCACTTAAGGAAATGACCACTTAAGAAAATGATAATTCAAGCTTGGAAGAATTTTCATACTAGATATTAGTTTACCAAGTTTATATTTTAAAATGACAAGTTCCGCCCAGTAAAGACACAGTTCCCAAATTGCTCATTATAAGCAAACTAGCCCCAAAAAAAAAATGACAAGTTCAATTTAGAAAATGACCACTTGAGAAAATGAGAATGCAAGCTTGAAAGAATTTTCACACTAAACATAGGTTTATCAAGTTCATATTTAAAAAATAATAAGTTCTGAAATGAAAATGATAAATTTGTTGGAAATTATGCCCTAGGGGCAATTCATTGTACTTTGAATATTTAAGTTATTTAAAGTATTCTCTTTTGTTATCATTTTCGTTTGCATGTTCGTATTGATAACTGCATCCCTGAATACATCTTATAAATTATCCTAAATGTCCCTGGTCGGTCATCTACGCGGGAGTGAAGATGAATTAAGACCAGTATGACTTTGATGAGGTATGGAGATACGAATCAAAGTCATAGGCACTTGTAAGAGTACAAGGTGCTGGACCGATCCACCATGAGAAAGCTGCATGGATTAAGTCATAAGCTTATCTCATGTATAACCGCGTCACGACACCCTATGAATCATGGATTCCTACATGATGAGTCACTGGTCTTTGACCTAGTCAAAAGTCAACTTTGACCGGGTGATGATAAAGGCTGGGATCGGGATCAGTGGTTTTCATGCAGAGGAGTGTGAGTAGTCAAGATGGGATTTGTCCCTCACATTTGTAGAGAGATAATACTGGACCCCTCGATGAGTGAGTCTAAGAAATGTATGGTCATACTGCGGTGGAAAGGAGTTTCCATTTCACTTATTAGACTATTCGAGAATCGAGAAAGTAGTGGTCAAGAACAGGAAGTTGACATTATCCATGCCTCATCCTTGACCAAATTATCGTGTGACAAAAGGGACGTGACATGGTTGTACGATAGGTTGTATCGTGTCATCGATCCCCATGTGAATTGGGTAGTCGCAATGTCTTGCTAGAGGCTACTTGCGACTTGTGGGCTGATAAAGTGTTGGCCTACTGCCAATCTCATATAGGCCTGCAGGGTCGCACACAAAACTAATCCAACACGGGTAAAAGTGTCCAGATTCATTGAATCTCAGATTAATCTGAGATTAAATGAATGCTAAATTTAATCTAGGATATATATATATATATATATACACACACACATACATACACAAGTATCCTCTGAAGTTGCAGTAATAACTGATCTTCTTCATGAGAAAGAGAAATCTTATTATTATTGTTTAGTAGTTGTTTAATAGAAATTTTATTGTGTGTTTAATTAGTTGTAATAATGAATATAATCAAAAAGTTAGAACCTAGAATGTACATATGTATATACATATGATATATGTATATATATATATATATATATATATATATATATATATATGTATGTATGTATGTATGTATGTATGTATGTATGTATGTATGTATGTATAAAACTTGTCAGAAAAACTGGAAGAATGGAACTTTCAAATCCAAATGTTAAATATGCCTATATATATATATATATATATATATATATATTAATAATGGAGATTATAATATTATATATATATATATACACACACACAATATTTGTGTTGTATTTAATTTATTTGATAATTTAAATATCTGAAACAAATAGAGATATTGTATCTCATTTAATTTCGAATAAAGATATCGTATATCTGTTTAATATTAAATTGAGATATAGTATCTCAAATTTAATTAAATAGATAGATATCATTTCTCGGATTTAATTTATAAAGATAAGTTAAATTAAAAGGCTTTTAATTTAGATTTGATCTAAATTCAAGATTCGGATTTCAAATCTGGCTTTTAATATATTAGATTAGATCTATGAGATAGATTTTGTAACACCCCTACAGTTGTAATCCCCATACTTGTAAATATTGTAGGACTAATGAGAAGTTTTATTTTCAATTATCGTCATTATTGGTATTATTTTATTTTATTTTTAATTTGTACGATAATAATAAAAGGAACAAAAGTAAGGGTGAAATGGCCAATTCTTTAACCTAATAATTTCCAATTTGGTTACCATGAAAAGGAAGAGGAAATCAAGTAATTTAGGTCATGTTCCAGCCAAGACATGTCATACGAGTTCTACAGGCGAGTAACCGACAAAAAGGAACCGATAGGGACCGATTAGGGGGTTCCTTTGGATTGAGTAGGTCAGGTGTGGGACCATATATGAAGTTTGGAAAGTGTTATGTAGCAATTTCTATTCATGAGGGAAAAGTTTGACAAAGATAAAGAAAAGTGCAAAGAGAACCATCCTGATGGCCGGCGGGACCTACACGAACCGATAGGTCAGGAACTGACCGAAAAGTGAGGAAAAAGGGAATTAAATATCAGAGACCCGATGTGTGGAACCCATTAGGCGTCACACACTCCCTCTAATCAATGAAAATATTTACTTGGAAGAAAAGAAAGAAAAGTCAGTGTAAAAGTCAAACCGTGGGACCCGCATTAGAAGAACAGGGTAAAATGGGAATAAATAGGCAAAAATTGATTTGGACAGGTATGTGGGCCAAAAATGGAGCCATATGTATCCAAAAAGGGGAGACAAAAAGTTTGGAAAAGTTTGTGATTATTAAAGAGTTCTGGGCCAAAATCGTAATTTCCAAAAGTTTCGGGCCAAAACGCGTAATTTACCTCAAAAGCAGGGGAAAATCTGGATATTTTGAGGGGTGCTGCGCCACTTGGCAGAGCCCCACAACCCCCTGGATTCTTCTGGAATGACTTGGAGGTTAAGTAAAAAATAATAATGATTAAATTACCCCCTAACAGTCAGAAACCTACGCCAGTTAATTCCAGTTTAACCGGATCAGATTCACCTTTATTAAAAAGGTGTTTTCACTTCATTTTTCACCTTGGGCCATGAAATTTCCAGAGAATCCCAGAGAAATCCATCAGCCACCATTGCTAGGGTCTCCAAGCTCAAGAATCCCAAGTTCCTCATCGATTCTCTGAATCCAGGTAACACCGACAACTCCTTTTCTTACGTTCTTAAGAAGAGAAATTCGTGTAAATAGTAAAATCTTGGTGTTGGGGTTGGATTTTTACATTTTTAAGGTCACCAAAGGCTTTGGAATAAGGTTTTGCATAGGGTTTAGCCATGGTTGAAGTTTCCGAAGGCAAAAACACCGAAAACCCCAAAGGAAAGCTTGCAGCCAGCTTCAGTCAATCTGAGCAGCGAACCTTCCAACGCGTATTTAAAGGGGTAAACAAACTTTTTTTAAGCTGTAATTTTTTTATGGAGAAACTAAATATCTGGGGCATGAGTTTACATATATAATATGTCGGATTTGGAAAAGATTTACTAGGTGAAAAAAATAGTTGAAGCGGGCGATAGGAACAGTGATGCGAATCTGAACCAGAGGAGAGAAAGTAGGATACACGACAAAATATTTGTACTTTCATGGTCGGGGTATATTTTTCATGTAAAATAGACTTATTAACGGTTCGAATGGCACTGGTCTCATGTCAAAATGATTTTTTTGGAATTTATGAAAAATCCCAGAAGTTGGGACAGAAACAGGGAACTTCTAGAAAACTCATGAAGGGCACGGATTTAACAAAAAATAATGTAAGGGCATTTCTGGAAATACTGAAAATGATATATTTTAATGTTTTAGGTCAAGGGTACTTTTTAGAAGGGCCATAGAGCAAAAAGGTAGTGAAAACGGTATCCACCATACCAGGTAGTAACCTCTTTACTGCGGCACTTTTATGTGTTTGTTGTATGTACTTGTTTGCCATATTTGTGTTTTTGTATTGTTGGCCAAATATGCATACAGAACATATTTGTGATTGTGTCCCTAGTGCTGAGGGTGCCTGTAGGGGTCTGCCTACGTGGCGACAGGCTTGTGATTCCGGTAATTCCGGGGTCTGCCTTGGTAAGGCGACCAGACGGTGCGAAGACGTAATATTGTTGTGGTATTTTTATCTATTTGCATATTGTGGCATGTTTGGCACGTATACCCATGTTTACATACTCACATGGTTGCATGCATACACATATCACATATAGAGCATGAGTATTGACGGTTACTTTGGGGGCCATTATTGGACCTCAGGAGCTTGTGGTGACACAGGGGATCGAGTTTGAGTTAGAAAGGCCTTTTTGGAGAGGTATGGAGAACGGGGCTGTGAAGGATAGGGGATGCCCTATATTATTTTGTACTTTATATTTTGGGATGACTGTACTTAATATATAGTCACTTACTGTTGGATAACTATAACCTAACCCTCCGGGGACTTTACTTTTTGTTGACTTTTACCTTTTACCAGTACGTAGTTTGTCTAAACCGATCCTGTGCTCTGCTACGCATACTCTGATTTATCATTAAACGAACTAATAACGAAAGAAAGGTAATTATAAAAGGAATCCCCTCTAACCCGCCACCCGAAAGGGTGAGGCCGGTGGAGGTGTAACAGATTTAAATCATATATTATCCAGATTCAAAATTCGAATTTCAAAATTAATGAGGATTAGTTTTGATTATATAATACGCCTATCGGGTTTAGAAAAGCCTACGTGAGTTTTAGTCGAACGTATTACAGAAAGCCGCGAGAAACCCCAGAGTGAAAAATTGAGAGAGACGCATAACTAAGAAAGGCACTAGCACTCTGCCGTAGCCGTGTTCGGGGATTGTTCGTATGGATACCGGTACAGGAAGCCGATTCTAAGAGTAGTTTTCTGCTGATCGAGAAGATAGCCCACCTGTTCAAAGAGAACGAGACGCGGACGAGTTCAATATAAGGTATGATTCGGGTTCCTTAACTCTGATTTAAACGCACATGAGTGATCCTCGGAATGGGATTCGTAAGAAATTTTAACCTGCTGCGTGTACGGATCCCAACAAAATTAACCTAAATTTAGATTTGCCCATATAAAAATATCAATCATCATATAAATATCTTGGTAGGCTATGTGTGAGATGTGTGTATGTGTGGGTCATCTCCTTTATTAGGGATGGTTAGGATAGGAAAAAAGGTAACATGTACAGTGGTGTAAACACATAAATTATGCGGTGTCTTCATATTTATTATTCCCTCTAGGCCCTTGTATAAGAATTAATTAATTAATTTTAAAAGTAATAGTAATTATTCTAATTTTAGTTTTTTTTTTAAAAAAAAAGTAGCTACAGTGAAGTTTACTCTCTTTTTTTATTGCTAAAAATTACTTTACAACAGGGATATGTTGTTGTTTGAAAACAAATAAAAAAACAAAATCCCCCATAATAATTCTCTGATATAAAGCAAATGAGGAGGGTGAAATATGAATATACAGCAATCACACGCCCACGAACTACTTAAACGTTAAAGGGAAAAAGCACCAAAATACTATTTTTTTTAAAAAAATATAAATACTGAATTAAAATAGGTTGGAAACATTTTATTAAAGGAATACAGTTAATGGCGTGAAGGGGATTCACGCCACTAATGGCGTAAAAGGGTTCACGTCACTGATACAAAAGTGTACTTTTTGTGTCAGTAGCATAAAGAAGGTTCACACCACTAGGTGTGAATTAGACGTCACAATTGTGTCAGTAGTGTGAACCCCTTTTACGCCACTAGTGACATAAACCCCTTTTACGTCACTAACTGCATTACTTTAGTAAAATGTTTCCAATCTGCTTCAATTAGATCTATTTTTTTAAAAAAAAAGAATCAAATCAAATTTGGGTACTTTTCCCAACGTTAAACGCTGCAATTAGGAGGACATCCACTGCTCCATTTCACAGTAACAGTGTTTGGTGAAGATGATGACTTGAACAACTTTGCCTGATTATAGCCTATTGAACGCTTCACTGTAGCTTCTTTATCTTCCTCTCTGTCTCCACCTTCTTTCCCACTCTCAATTTCCCTCAAAATCACTAAAACCTCATCAATGGAAGGCCTCATCTCCTTATCTATCTGCAAACACAGAAACACCAATTCCCCCAAAGCAGCCACTTTCTTCTTCACCTCACTATCCTTCTCTATCCCCAAACATGGATCCACCAGTTCGTCAAATTCATTCCTCTGAATCTTCCTCACCGCCAGACCTCCCAAGGTAATCTCATCTTTATTCCTTCCCATATCAACGGCCGGCATTGAAGATATCAGCTCCATAAGCACAACCCCAAAACTATACACATCGCTCTTATTGGTCAGCCTGAAGCAAAAGTAATACTCTGGATCAAGATAACCCGGTGTTCCTTGTGGAGCCGTAGAAACATGCGACACATCGTCCGGGAACAACCTGGAAAGTCCAAAATCCGCAACCTTGACACAAAAATTGTTGTCCAGGAGAATGTTGTTGGATTTGACGTCACGGTGGATGATGCCGGACGCATGAAGGTAAGAGAGAGCACTTGCTGTTTCTATGGCGATTTTGATTCGAAGAGGCCATGTGAGTAGTGAAGGGTTTGCAGAGCCGCCACGGAGGTGGCTGGCGAGGGTTCCGTTTGGGATGTATTCATAGACAAGGAGGAGCTCACGGCTCTGACGTGAAGTGCAGCCGTAGAGGGAGACAAGGTTTTTGTGACGGAGGCGAGTGAGGATCTCAACTTCTGTCATGAACTGTTCTACTCTCTTGTAGTTGTGGTTGAATAGATGCTTCACTGCAACTTCACGCCCATCTTGAAGCTTCCCTGTAAATAAAGGAAATAACCTTTAAAGTTGAGAACTTTGCCATACAAACACAGGATTAGAGCAAGTGATCTGAGAAGTGGACCATAGTAAACACAGCCAAAGCCACCGTCTCCGAGTTTGTTGGAGGGGTTAAAGTTGTTGGTTGCATCTTTAAGTTCATTATAAGAGAAGATGGGGACTCCAAAGAAGAGTCTACCACTGTCTGGGTCTGGTTCATTGTTTGGGTAGTGATTCGTTGATTGGAGTTTGACATGTGACAGAGCACTCTGTTTCTGTTTGTAGAGTCGGATGATGATCACCAATGCTAATATCAGAGGTCCTAGGCCCAACCCAAAACCTGATCAAGCGTCAACTCTTAAAATTTTTCACTTAAATCTTTAACTCAATAGCTATCTTGATTGTTTCTTTGGAATCTCATAATGTGGGTTCAGTAAAAATGAAGTAAAATTACCTATACGCAATCCCAGCCACCAAGCCCGTCTTTTCTTTTTATCTTTTATCTCAGCTTCATCTTTTGCCATCATTAAGAGAAGCAGATATTACACGGACTAATTAGTATCTGAGTTAATTAGATTACATACATGCACACAAAATCTGCAGAGCTAAGTTGACAGGCATATATACAAACGTGCTTTCTAAAAACAAACGAGTAAAATTCACATGTTATGCATAAATACCTTTGAATTTGGAACAATAAAATCCACCGGTGCTGTTGAGGCGGCATATGCCTTTATTGATGGAAGAACACCAAAAACAGTCATCAGAAAGTTTGATGTTAACGGAGAAGTCAGAAGCAATGAATGTGAATGGATCACTAGAGAAGGCCATCATATTGACTGGAAGATGAACCCTTGAGCATTTTTCTAAAGAATGTGGAGGATGATCTTGATCTTGGGATCGGAAGAAGATGGTCTCATGATTACTCTTAGCACAACCTGTATAATTCAAGAATTGCTTTGAAACATTGTAATTGAGCGAGCTATTACATTTGTACATGGTTATATTCGGGACGATATCAAAGGAACCCAAGGGTGAGCTTGTAGGAAGAGTAATATTGTAGCACAAAGCATCACATTCATCTTTTTCCAAACGCTTCTGTAAATCTGCGTCTCTAATAAACACTTGAGTAAGGTTGAAAAATGGCATTATATTCTTCACTTGAAAATGCTTCTTTCCAAAGAACACAGTTTTTGCAGCGTTGGGGTGTTCATCTTCACAGCCCTGAATGGGCATTATTCCACAGTGATTGCGTTGTGGAGTGGTGAATGGGAACGAGAGGTTGCCCAGAGTCCCACAGTGAAACGAAGGTGGGCACTCTCCACCAGAATCAGAAGATAGAACAAGAATATGGTCAGGCAACAGGGAAAAGAAGAAGAAGACGACGAACAAATAAACTGGTAGAACCATTCTTCTTCTCAAACAGCCGTACTCGTAGAGATCAAGTTTAGTGTACATGAGATGAGACTACGGTTTGCTTGAAGGTTTTATCCAATTGCGGAATCATGTGTTTGCAATTCGTTCTCCCCGTAACACACGACAAGACTCAAGTGGAAGGTCTGAGACACGGCAGTTGACTTGGCTCAAAGACCCAGACCAAGAACACTAATGAGACACGTGTCCTTCTCTGATTCTCTAACCATACGCCTCGATAGGGTGAGAGAAGAATTGTTTAATTATATTTATTAGTCACTTCATTAACTTTTTTATAACTGTATAATTCTAACCTCCTTATATTTCTGAGCAAAAAAAAAAAAAAACTCCTTATATTATTGTATAATTTTTTTTTTAAAAAAAAAACTAGTGTGTATTTTAAATAAATTAAAAAGTTATAAAGTCATTAAATTTTAAATTGAATTAACGATATTTAAGGTTTTTTTTTCTATTTTGGGAAACATATAAGAAAAACCAATGGAGAAATCTATCTCAACACGGCGTCCACATTCTGTACTTAGAATTATATGCTTATTAGGTGCTTATATATTTAATTAGAGGTATGAGCATATTTGTATAAATTTTTTTATATATTTAATTTATTTAGATTTAAATTATATGCTGCTTAGCTTTCTAAGATTTTTTTTTTTTTTTGCATCCAGTCTCAAATTAATTAATTTTCATAATATACTAGTGTTACAGATAAATACAGAACTGAAAATTAATTAATTTAAGACTGGGTACAAAAAAACATATTAAAAAGCAGCATATAATTTAAATATAAATAAATAAAAAATATAAAATTTTAAAAAATATATTTATTATAGACATGCCAATCATAAAAAGGGCGGTTTGGAAATGAGTGATATTGACACACGACAAGACTCAAGTGGAAGGTCTGAGACACGGCAGTTGACTTGGCTCAAAGACCGACACCAAGGACACTAATGAGACACGTGTCCTTCTCTGATTCTCTCACCACACACCTCGATAGGGGGGATTTTGACCAAAATAAGAAATAAAAAGAAAAAAAAATATTTACTAGATTAAAACATATGAGAAACATTTTACTAAAGTAATGCAGTTGGTGGCGTTAGGGCAGGGTACGCCATCAGCTTGTTCACGCCACTGACATATAATTTTTTTAAAAAAAATATTGAATCAGAGCCTGTGATTGGTCCACGCCATCTGGTGGCGTGGACCCTGTGCACGCCACATCAATGGCGTGTGGCGTGGACCTGTTTCATGCCACTGACGTGGCGTGGGACCTCCCTGCGCCACCGGTGACGTAAACCCTATTTTAAAAAATAGTTTGGGATGTGTTTTAATCTGGTCAATTTTATTTTTTTTTTGGTCAAAATCCCCTCGATAGGGTGAGAGAAGAATTGTTTAATTATATTTATTAGTCACTTCATTAACTTTTTTATAACCGTATAATTCTAATCTCCTTATATTTCTGAGGGAAAAAAAACTCCTTATATTATTGTATAATTTTTTTAAAAAAAAAAAACTAGTGTATATTTTAATTAAATTAAAAAGTTATAAAGTCGTTAAATTTTAAATTGAATTAACGAGATTTAAGGTTTTTTTTTTCTATTTTGGGAAACATATAAGAAAAACCAATGGAGAAATCTATCTCAACACGCGTCCACATTCTGTACTTAGAATTATATGCTTATTAGGTGCTTATATCTTTAATTAGAGGTATGAGCATATTTTTTTAAATTTTTTTTATATATTTTATTTATTTAGATTTAAATTATATGCTGCTTAGTTTTCTGAGATTTTTTTTTGCATCCAGTCTCAAATTAATTAATTTTCATAATATACTAGTGTTACAGACAAATGCAGAATTGAAAATTAATTAATTTAAGACTGGGTACAAAAAAATATCTTAAAAAGCAGCATATAATTTAAATATAAATAAATAAAATATATAAAAATTTTAAAAAATATATTTATTATAGACATGCCAATCATAAAAAGGGCGGTTTGGAAATGAGTGATATTGACATTCATTACACCTCCTCCAATTAAATAAACCGTAACTTTATTAAGTAATATTTTTTTTTTATCTGAAAATTTAAACTGTTTTTAGTTTTATTTTTTCACCTTATTAACTACATATTTTTATATTACAGGTTTAATGTTTCTGTTTTTACTGTAGAAATAGTTTTTCTGCCGCACTCACTAAAGGTGAATAGGTTCCACTAATATTTTTTCTCTTTTCTCTTTACAATAGGACCTATTCAGTTTTATGTAAGTGCGGTAAGAAAACAAAAATCCTACAACAAAAGCAGAAACATTAAACGCATATAATAATTACCTCACACTTACTAAGAATTATATTTACAACGGAAGGAGTATGCTTCACTATTTATCTTTTATTTAATCGGTTATTACATATTTTCTCACATGTTTTTTACTCTTTTTTTCATATATACATTTTTTATATATATATTTACTATTTTTAACTCACTTTAATCCCCAATATGTTTTACATTGTTGCTTAAGAAAAGGACAAGAGGGATGCTACTCAATATTTTGCTCTTATTGTTTTAATATCCTAAAATAAATTTTCAAAATGATAAAGTATTTTTTGAATACTAGTCATTGTCTTGAAATATGTTTTTAGTACCATTCAATATGAAATATTTTTTCAATATCATGAAGTATTTTTTTTAGTACCTAAAATATCATTCAAGATTATGAAATTGTTTTTTTAATATCACTTAGTACCCTAAAAGATTTTTTCAATATGAGTTAGTACTTTTAAAAAGAAAAATGATGTGGTGCCAAGGGTAAAGGTTTTTACACAGCTTAACAAGGGATCCGGCTGAGGTCCTCTGCTCCTTCCCATCCACTTTCATCCTTTTCCTTAAAGTTGTGTCATTTTGACGTAAAACAACACATGGTGCTTCTTTTTTTTAAAAGAAAAAAATAACATCCATGGTACTAAAAATATATTTCCGAATACTGACTGGTACTAGAAAAAATATTTCATGATCTTGAAAAATTATTTTAGTTTTCAAGATCCTAAGATAATTTTTCAAGATCATGAAGTATTTTTTTAGTACCAGCTAGTATCCCAAGTCAGCGTCCTGAAGTATATTTTTAGTACCAGTCAGTACCCTGAAATAATTTTTTAACATTCTAAAATAATTTATTAAGATCATGAAGTACCCATCAGTATTTTTTCAATACCTGTTAATATCCTAAAGTATCTTTTTAATATTCTGGATATTATTTTTTTAAAAAAAAAAACAAAAACAAAGAGACACCATGTGTTGTTCTGTGTTAAAATGACACAACTTTAGGGGGAAAACACCAATGTAGCAATTTTTAGTAAAAAATATACCAAACTAACGCAATTTTGAAAGTATTTACTGAAATAGGGTTGTTTTGAGGCAATCTCATTGGATAGTACGATGCCACTACCAGTGATGTCAGGATGTCTGACGCCATTGGTAGTGGCGTCACACTATGACGCCACACATTTTGTGTGGCATCAACATTGTTAACGCCAAACATCAATTGATGCCACTTCTTGTGGCATCAATTGATGTATAAAAAAATTATTATTTTATAACTATATTAAAAATATATATATATATATATATTATTTTATAATTATATTTAAAAATATTATTTTATTTGATAAAAAAAATATAATTTTATAATTATATATAAAATAATAATGAATAATTTTAATTAATTATAAATAATAAAAAAATAAATAATAATTCTAATTAATAATTAAGGGAATTAAAATATTTAAAATTTGTTATAAACCTGTGAGGCTCATCTCACCATGTGAAATCTGAGTGATGGACACCTCTCAAAAACCTCTGTGAGGCTCGTCTCACCCTCAAAGACTTATAATTTCCTGTATTACACACTTAAAGACTTGAACAAGTTGTATGTAACACAGAAGATTATAAGTCTTTGAGGGTGAGGCGAGCCTCACAAAGATCTTTGGGAGGTGTCCATTACTCAGATCTCACAGGTTTATAATAAATTTTAAATATTTTAATTTCCTTATTTATTAATTAGAATTATTATTTATTCTTTTTAGGGTAAAATTCCACTAAAATACCAGATGAATTTGCAAAATCCCGAGAAGTCATTCGAATTTGTAAAAAGACTAAAAGATGACATAGATCTTTCAGGGTTATGCAAATTTAGATAAAAAGACCACAATGCCCTAAAATCAAATATGTAAGGATAGTTTTCATTTGCCCTAACTTCCTGTCGAATGCGTTTGCTCTCACCTCCATCGTCACCTCCGGAGACAATGCACCAGCCGTCGTGCACGCAGCTGCCGTCAAAGCCGCCGCCGTCAGCACCGCCGCCGTCAGCTGGAGATCAAGCAAAATCATGAGGTACAAACAGGGTTTCATGATCGCTCCAATATCTTCATCAAATTATTTAACTTCCCTTTCAATTTTTTGGCCATATAAACTCCTTTTGTTTGCTTGCTCAGTTGCTGTATTAAAGGTTTCTGCATTCATTGTAATTATTGCTCCTTCTACAACCATTTCTCTATGTTTCTGCATCAATTGATCATTCACTATTTCCTGCATTAATCATGTTGCTTTTTGCATTCAATATGTGAAGAAATTTGCATTAATCGTTCTGCATTCAATTGCTTTCTGCATTAATCGTGTTCTGCCTACTACCTAATTGCTTTCTGCATTCAATTTTTCTGCATTAATCGTTCTGCATTAATTGCTTTCATTCTGCATTCAATTGCTTTCTGCATTAATTATAATTGTTCTGCATTAATCTGTTCTGCCTAATTGCTTTCTGCATTCAATTGTTATGCATTAATCGTGTTCTGCATCATTGCTATCTGCATTAATCACTGTTTTCTACATTAATTGCTTTCTGCATAAATCATCAATTGCTTTTCCTGCATTTTTTGTTGCAGGTTAGAAAGGTTAGAATGCAAGATGACGGCAACACCTTCTTCTTCAAAGTCACTAATTTGTTTTTTCCATGTTGGGGGGGAGTTCGTAGCCAATGGTGAAGGTGAAGTTAAATATAATGGTGGGAATGTGAGGGTAAAATCGTTGAAGGAGGGGATGAACTTGAAGAATTGAGGGTAATGATAGGAGAATGGTTTGGTATAGATGGTGACATTAAATGCACTGTAAGCTTTGATGAGAATATTTTAGTAGACATGGTTGATGATGATGAAATGGAAAATCTGTTTACTTATAATGAAAGAAGTGCACATGTGTATGTAGGATGTAAAGGTACTCATATTGCAGTAAGGGAGATGGATGATCAAGAAAGGTATGTACTAGTAAGTTTAGTTAGAACAGCAATAATCTCATATAGGGTTGTTGGTAATATCTTGATAAAAGTTGTCATTATCTATGTAGGGTTCATCAATTCGTGGATCTTACGCATATAACTTACGTTAAGGAGCCAATGTCATACAGAGCGAGTGATGATTATGCAAACAATGAGGGCAATGGAATACCTCTTTTGAGCCTTCCGTGTGCAAGTCAAAGCGCACCAACACCGATGCCAGAGATGAACTCTAAGAAGTGGAAGGACTTGGTCATAAGAGTGAATCAAACATTTATAAATTCTGATGAGTTCAAGAAGGTGCTGCACAAGTTCAGTATTGCCCACAAATTTGAGTACACATATGTGAAGAATGCAAGGGACTGTGTGTATGTAAAATGCAAGGTTGAAGATTGTCCATGGAGGATAACTGCAAAGGCAATTGGGAAGAGCAATGATTTCTTACGTGTGACAAGATACACCGAAGACCATGATCATACAGCACAAGACAATCTTCAACTAACACATGCTCAAAGTGCTGCCTTGACAAGTACAATTATTATTGAAGAGGTTAGAGATCACACAGACAAGCGTCCGAATGATATAAAGAAGAGTTTGGCAAGAGAGTACAATGTGCACTTGACATATAAGCAAGCATATCGGGCAAAGGAGAAGGCCATGGAGGAAATTCGCGGTAGACCTGAACAGACATACATGATGATACCATGGATATGTGATAGGTTGAAGGAAACTGATGACAAGACTGTGGCTAAATGGGTGGCTAGTGGGAGCAATACCTTTGAGCGTGTATTTATAGCGCATGGTTCTTGTATAGAGGGGTTCATTGCTGGTGCCAGACCTGTTTTGTACATCGATGGAAGCCACTTAAGTGGACCATATAGGGGGACTTTCCTGTCAGCTTCTGCCTTTGATGCAAACAATGAGTTGTTGTCGTTTGCCCTTGCTATTGTCCATGGAGAGACAATTGAGGACTGGACATGGTTCCTCGAAATGGTGAGGAGGACACTTGGAGGGTTACAAATTACAGTTGTGTCTGACCGACACAATGCAATTATCGTTGCTGTCCACACAATTTTCGGGTCTGAGAGACATGCATACTGCTATAGGCATATTAAGGAGAATTTTAGCGCCCAAATGATTAAATTGAATAAAGGAAAGAGGAAGATATGTGGCCAACAAAGGCAAACCGCACTTCAATTACTTGATGCAATTGCATATGCGAGACTTGACTGTGACTTCTAATCTGCAATGGAACAAATGAGGCTTTTCAATAAGGAAGCATTTGAGTGGCTGATACATCATGGTGATATTGATAGATGGGCTATGAGCAAGTTCCCATTTAAACTGTGGGATAAAATTACCACAAACCTTGCTGAGTCCTTCAATGCTTGGATGGTAAAGGAGAGACATCATAATGTTACTCAGCTTATACATGAGCACCGTGACAAAGTTGCAAAGAAGATGTATGCAGCAAGCATGGCAATGAGTAAGTGGAAAAATGGTGTTGGCCCCAACATCGAACAACAGGTGCTGGAAAATGTGGCAAGGGCTGAATACATGGATGTTCAGATCTATGGAGGAGGAATGTTGCAGGTTCCGTACAGCAAGTAGGGCACTAAGGGTTGAGTTGAACTTGCGTGAGTGCACATGTAAAGCATGGCAAATGTCAGGTATTCCTTGTCCTCATGCATGTGCAGCCATCAAGGGTGTTCATGATAATGTGTACAATTATGTTGATGAATGTCTTACCTTAACAGCCCAAAAAAAGATTTATAGCCGAAGCATGACTCCTGTTGTGACAGTAGACATGCCAAATCCAAATGACTTCCGCTTATATGACATAAGAAGTCAAGTGTTCCTGGCACCTCCCAAAACTAGCCGTCCACCTGGAAGGCCAAGAGTTGAAAGGATAGAGTCACAATTTTGCAACAAGAAGATTTACCATTGCCGCTCATGCCATGAAGAAGGACACACAAGAACAACCTGCAAAAATCCAAACCCAACTTAACTTGCTGATCAGTTGGGGACGTGGGGTAAATATTGTACAAGTCATCTTTTTGGTATATATACAATGACTTGGATCCCTTTACATCTTTTTGGTAAAAGGGCTATAATACTTATAGGATCACTCAATATGTAATTAGTATGTAATTAGTGTAAATAGGCACGTGGGAATAACACAGAAACATTACGTCAATGTGGATCTAATGTTCTCTTGTCATTCTACTTTATTTTGTAAATGTTGTCATTTCATTATAACTTTTTGTAATTGTCTACCTATCAACACCAAAATGACTATCTGTTGTTGGTGGAGACTATGTAATGGTAATTACATTTATGAAGCATCATTATCAAATGTTGTGTGAGGATTTGTAAATGGCTATATCTATTCTAATTCAGGAATGGTAGTAATTCTCACTTGTGGTTTTATGATTTTTTTTTTTGGGGGGGGGGGGGTTTACAAAACATGCTTGCTTGAAGAAGTTGAAGAAGTAAAAAAAGTGAACCTGAAAAAACAATGGTAATAGTATTGACCAATGGTAATTCTCACTTCAAAACAAAGTTTTTTTTTTTTTTTGGTTTTACAAAACATGCTTGAAGTTGAAGAAGTAAAAAAAGTGAACCTGAAAAAGCTAGAAACAAAAAAAAAAAAAAAAACATTGTATTCAGAAATGAGGAATCTCATTCTCACTTCACAGTAATTCTCACTTCAAAGAGTCATAGAAAGAAAGAGTTAAAAAGTGTAAACCTAAAAAAACCAAAAATTGTAAATGGCATTATCATATTTGTAAATGGAGTTATGATATTTGTAAATGTGCAAAAAAAATTCCTTTTTCAATGTGTAAACCTAAAAAAAAAAAAAAAAAAGTTGTAAATGGTATTATGAGATTTGTAAATAGCGTTGTGAAATTTGTAAATAGCGTTATGATATTTGTAAATGTCCAAAATTTTGTTTCCTTTATCAATAGCCATCAAAGTGTAAACATAAAAATACAAACTTGTAAATGGCATTATGATATTTGTAAATGGCGTTATGGTATTTGTAAATACTGTTATGAGTTCTATAAATGGGCATTATTTTTTTCCTTTTTCAATCAGGAGGCAGACACTCTAGTGCATAACTCACACTCCAATGAATACTCGAGTGTGAATTATGAGATTTGAGTGTGACAAAAAATTTTGGAGGAAGAAAAAAATATTGTGAGAAAAAGAGACTTAAAAAAAATCCACACTGGAGTGATAAATTCACACTGGAGTGTGATATATCACACTCCAGTTCCATTGGTCTCAGCAAGAAAAAGAAAAACGTTGTAAATGCGTTACAAGATTTTGTGATTTGTAAATGGCGTTATGAGTTTTGTAAATGACGTTATGAGATTTGTAAAAAACGTTACGAGTTTTGTAAATGTGCATTTTTTTCCTTTTTCAATCAGGCATCAAAGTGTAAACCTAAAGTTGTAAATGGCGTTATGAATTTTGTAAATAGCTTTATGAGATTTGTAAATGGCGTTATGAGTTTTGTAAATGTGCTTTTATATATATATATATTTCAATTAACCATCAAAGTGTAAACCTTAAAAAAAATTGTAAATGGCGTTATGAGTTTTGTAAATGGCGTTATGAGATTTATAAATAGCGTTATGAGTTTTGTAAATGTGCATTTTTTTTTCCTTTTTCAATCAGGCATCAAAGTGTAAACCTAAAGTTGTAAATGGCGTTATGAGTTTTGTAAATGGTGTTATGAGTTTTATAAATGGCGTTATGAGTTTTGTAAATGTGCTTTATATATATATATATATATATATATATATATATATATATATATTTCAATCAGCCATCAAAGTGTGAACCTTTAAAAAAAAAAATTGTAAATGGCGTTATCAGTTTTGTAAATGTGCATTTTTTTCCCTTTTCAATCAGGCGTGTAAACCTCAGTGTGATATATCACACACTCCAGTTCCAGTGGTGTCAGTAAGAAAAAGAAAAACAAACATATTTCTCTATACCCCAAATCCCTTTCTGTTCCTGAATCGGAAAGCACGAAAGCGACAACTCTATTCACGATTTCGGCATCTCCACCAAATCGGACCGGTGGGTTAACGATCAGCGAGTGTTCAGACTGAAGCTGCGGCATCACGTCTGACATCGTCTTTGGTGAAAAAGATACTTGCTTGCTTTCTTGTTTTCAAAGATTTATGTTTACAGTATAATCTTCCTAATCTCCGTTGGTTTTTCTGCAATTCTCGGTCATTCAAACAAGTGTCTATATATATCGATTGAAATGATTGCTGATACACACACTTGCGTCTATGTTCTTCGTCTGGGTTTGGTACGCAAATTTCCATAAAAAAACGTTGGGGAGATGGAGAGAAATATTGTACGCTTCACTACTTTAGTTTTGGGGATACTATTGTTATATGCCACCACCTCATCTGTGACCAGTTGGAATCTATTTGCTTGATGAAAGGTTTCTTTCATCTTTGTTAATAAAAGAGTATTTCTTTTATTCAGTTAATCTTTTAGTGCATACTCATATATGTTGGAGTTCCTCTAATAAGAATGTGACATTTTCACCAACAAATTAGCATGCCAAATAAGATTCAGCAATGGACCCCTATATTATATTTTAGTGCATACTCGTATTCTAAAGTGTGCTACATTATATACTTCAACTATAAACTTTATACTTAAACCTAAACTAAGAGATTCGTTTGAATTGTTGGTTGTATCTTTCAATAATCTTTCAAATTCTGTTTCATCTTGTTTGTATCTTCATTATTGTTGATGGTGATTTTTATATCTTTTGTAAGTGTATATTTCAATGGCAAGAACAAGGGGTCTGAAGGCACAATCACCTCCATGGGCATCAAAGAAGGCCAAGAGGGAGGTCAAACCTAAGGAGCGAAAGTATCGGCCCAGGGTTCTTAAGGACACAGTCCCTTTGCCAAAAGAAACATGGATTCTTATCAACAAACCGAGGCCAACTTGATCAACCTCATCTGTACCTAGTGACAAAGGAAAGGGGAAAGCCGATCAGCAATCAAAAGAAGAAGAAATAAGGATAGAAGCTTCTCTCAGGCAGACCTCATCTGTACCTAGTGCCGATGAGCAATCAGAAGAAGAGTTAGGGACAGAAGGTATTATAAATACTCCGATTCATATATCCAATCAAAAGTCATTTAATCTTTACTATGGTGAAAGGAAATTCTACCCCACTGTGTATAAGAACTGTGTATTGTCCTACAGTGGTGAACTTGTTTTATTTCAACACGACAATTGCGAATGAGACTGATGTGGAGGGTAATGTGATAGAAGATATTTTGGAGACAGAAGTGAGGGGAAAGAAGATGAAAATCTCTGCCAAGTCTATCAACAATATTTTAAGGATTATAGATGTTCCAAATACACCTGTGAAGCTCCTATCAGATACAGACATTTTCTCCATACTGAAACCAGGTGAACCTGTGGGAAAACTCGATTTCGAACCTGCTTCTATGTGCAATACATTTAGGGTGATATGGTTTATATATACAAGAAACATGGTACAGAAGGGTAACAATTTTACCCATTTCACAGCATGTGATTATCATCTGTTTGCTTCTATTATATCTCAGGAGCCCCGAAATGTTGGTAAATGGGTATTGAATGAGATGCGAAATTTTATTAAGAACTCTAAATTGACATCCACAATTCCATTTCCTAATGTGGTTTCCTTTATTTTGTTCGCATACAAGGTGTTATATCTTATTGATGAAGAGAAACTTGTGAAGCCTGTTATGTTTGGTAAACATCATATACACAGAATGCATATTCCTTTTCCTTAGGGTGAGGGTTAGTCGAAAATGAAGGTAGCTAAGACGAAGCGAAAGGCAAATGAGGCCCAATCTACCCAACCAATACTGTCTCATACTACCTTTATGTTAATTCTCAATGTGTTTTGATGATTAACAACAAGTGTAAACATGTTTTGAAGTTTCCAAAATCCTTTAAAAACCATCTGATAGTTGCATACTCGAGTATAGGACTGTTAAAGGATTGCTCAATTGCATTTCACAAGTCAATATTGCAGTATGGGTAGACATACTCGAGTATTGAAGTCACAGAGAGCAATCAAGTTTTTGAAAATAGGTGTATACTCGAGTATAGGTATGCATACTCGAGTATAGGCCATCCAGAGAGCAACCAAAGTTTTCAAGTTAAGTCAATACTACAGTATAGTGAGCTATACTCGAGTATTGGACTTACAGAGAGCAAATAAGTTTTTCAACTTGAGTTGCATACTGCAGTATAGGTATGCATACTCGAGTATAGGCTTATACAGAGAGCTCCCAAATTTTATAACTATTGCAAACTGCAGTATAGGTTTGCATACTGCAGTATTGGGCTCTTAAACTGATTTTCAACTTGACACATGTTCTTGCATACTTCAGTATGGATTTGTATACTCCAGTATAGACAAGAGAAGACTTCACACTTTTTGAAATTAGAGTTTCATACTCGAGTATAGAGTTGCATACTCGAGTATGGGACCATACAGAGAGGTCACTCAACTTGTCAAGACTTGCTTACTCCAGTATACAAATGCTTACTCCAGTATAGAGGCATTTTGAACTTAAAATTTTTCTCACAAACAGTGCCATACTCGAGTACACTACTAACATACTGCAGTATAGGTCTTGTTTTTCAAACACAAGTCACGATGGTTTGCCTCTGGAAGCTGCATACTCCAGTATGACTTTGGATACTGCAGTATGGACACTTATGCACAGTGCCATACTCGAGTATGGATGAACTTACTCCAGTATACAACGGTCAAAATTGATTTTTGAATTACACGAATTTGCAAATCCTTATTGTTTGACCTAATTGCCTTCATATATCATTCACTTATGTTCCCTACTATGTTTAACAAATTTGTTAAGTGAATTACAGTTAGCACAGATGAAGATTATTGAAGGTCAAAACCATAAAGCAAAAAGTGTACAGTGCATTAAATGCACTTCTGCAAATCAACCTACTTTCAGCTAATCCATCTGAGCATGCCTTCTAAACGTTAAAGAATGTTTACTGCAACAAGTAAAGTCATCTCCAACGGGTAAATTCTCAAAGGGCCACATCAGATCACATTAACACTTGGATTAGCATAAGTTTAGAGAGAGAAGAAGACCAGACTTAGTGCTAATCACCTACAACGGTTGGATTCATCAAGCAACAGTCATTTAATATTCTCTACCTATAAATAGAGTGCATTAACTTCTTCTCAAGCTGATACACCAACTTAGAGCGAAAATTTACTGAGTTCATTTATTGTGTATAAGCTTTCATCTGTAATAGTATCAATTTGATACTTGTGCTTCAGTGTTCATCTTATCTGCTCTGTGAAAGAGTCTTTTCTTGTAAATCATTTATTGATTGTGATAACCACAAGTCAGGGGACTTGGTGGTTTGGGTGTATTGATTGCATCTTGTAAGGGGGAGTGAGTTCTAGAGAAAGAACTACTCTGAGTACAGAGATTGTAATCAATATTGTGAAGTTAGTGAATTGAAAATCCCAAGTGAGGCTTGGGGACTGGATGTAGGTCAGGGAAAAGACCGAACCAGTATAAATCGTTGTGTGCAAAGCTTCTCCTCCTTTCTCCTCTATCTTACTCTGTCTTAGTTAGTTAAAAATAGAGGTTAATCTTTAAATTTTTAAAGATACCCAATTCACCTCCCGTCTTGGGTATCTAGCTCCAATCTTCACTTTGGTCATTCTCCCTCCTTCGTTGCGTCCTCCTTACAGTGTTATATCCAGGATGCCTTAAAGAAGGCTGTTGATACAGTGGTGAGATCTAACGAGTCTATTCTTAAGGCAAATGAGGTTTTTATAAATCGAATAGAAATGGCTACTGACAAATTAATGAATACCTTGGACAACTTGGTCAATTGCATTGATCACAACTTCCAGCTAATCTTTGAATAGCAGGCTGAGCATGAAAAGAGAATCAACAAACTTGAGAAAAATATGGATGAATTGGGATTCTCACCATATGAGACTTCTGTACCTTCACATTCTGCATCCACACATATCACTCAGCCTCATCCTCCAGATTCTAGACCAGTTAAGAAGATGCTCAAGTAGGAGGATTATTGTAGTTTCTTGGGAGTCCTTTTTTGGTTAGTTCCTTTTTTCAAAATGGTAGAAGTCTCGTGATCAGCATACTTGCGCTTCTGTAAGTAAATAATACAAAACAAGATTCTATGCTTATTTTGGGTATTACTATAGATGGTTAATAGAAGGTATTAATTTATGTCGTTGTAATTCAGTGTATGACTGATTTTGGAGATTGGGTCAAAACCTGTATGACATTCACTGATTCACTTAGATCAAATTATTCGTATTCTAGCGAAATGAAATGAATTGACATGGCAGCTTTCACATATCAATACATATATCAATACATATGAACTTGCTGGAATGAGTTTGATGGACCAGCGTGGAATTTTTTTTTTTTTTAATTTCACATAAAGAAATATTCAAGGACAACTTGTAAGAACTTCTAAGACTGGCAAGAAGAAGTGGCTAATTCAACAATGTTGAAGAGGTAGCCAACCCGCAATGATAATTTACAAGAATTTAAAATGAAAATAATTTACAAAACATGTATGACATTCACCGATTCACCTAGATCAAATTATTCGTATTCTAGCGAAATGACATGAAATGACATGGCAGCTTTCACATATCAATACATATGAACTCGCTGGAATGAGTTTGATGGACCAGCGTGGAATTTTTTTTTTTTTTTATTTCACATAAAGAAATATTCAAGCACAACTTCTAAGAACTTCTAAGACTGACAAGAAGAAGTGGCTAATTCAACAATGTTGAAGAGGTAGCCAACCAGCAATGATAATTTACAAGAATTTAAAGTGAAAATAATTTACAAAATCAGCCTTAACAAGCATGGTCATCTTTTTCTTCTCTTCGCGCGAGGAAGGACTCCCAATGCAGCATCTGTGGCCTTATTCAAGCGATGGTTGACAAGTCACCGCATGAGATTACACCTATATGCGTTCGCCTCCTCATCATCATACTGCATACTCCCACAAGGACTCCAACTGTGCAACCAGATCAACACATGAACACCACAGTCTTGCCTATAGAACAAACACACAAATTAACAAATTTACAACCACCTAGCAGGCATTATTGATGTTGCCACAGAATGACACTCACAAATTTGGTTGTTGTGGAACGGATGGCCAAATAGCTTCTGTTGTTGGCATCTTCGCTTTGTGATTTGGTTTCACAAATTCTATTATCTCTTCAAAACGTTCCCTCTTTAAACAACACACAACACATGCATTAAATAATTGCAAAGTTAACTCAATCAAACTAACTCAATCGAAAAGTAACTAGAACTTGGATAAAAAGTAACTTACAATTGTTGATATCGCCTTTGCCTGGGGACTTATAGGAGCGGTTTTCTTTTTTTTACTGGCTTGATTCTTGCTCATGTAGACCTTTGTCTTCATTGAATCGAGGACATAAAAATTCATAGTGCTTGGATCAAGGGCCATGCAAAACCAGTGCTCAACAACCAACATCGGTCCTATAATCAAATCACAATCAGCGATATTGTAACCTATAAGTTCAGGCAATAGTTGCTATTTCCACTCCGAAACTTTCCATGCCAACGGTTTTCTGCTCAATAAATTCTACATAATAAACAAAGATTCTAAGTCAGTCAATGTATACTGGGACAAAAATTATCAAGTATAAATGCAGACTAACCATACGATCAACACTGAAAATGTGCCTCCTCACTTGGCCATGTTGCCGCATATCTAGCATCAATGTTTTACACACAACAGACATAACCTGCATGTTTAAACACTTTAATAAGTGGGATTGAAAACGTGTATCAAAATTTTACCATCATCATGTACCTACCCGGTTACTTAATCTGTTCCTACGGCCTAGTGTTTGCAGCTGCTCCCGGGTTATGTCTTCATCATCTATTTGAATGAGGATCCTGTAAAAGAGAAAACAATACGATGTCATCATACATTATTGAATATTCCTTGGAATTAGCTTTCTCATGACTTACTATTGGCTCTCATCCTTGGTGCAGGTTCCAGAGATAAGGTCAAAGAATATGTCCTTGTCTTCTTTGGCCTTCCTTGCGCGCTTCAATGGCTTTGTCAAAGTCCAAGGCGACATGTTTTTTGGCTTCTTCGGCCTCTGTGACCTCCGTGGTCCATCCTCTTCTTCAACATGATAGGGAACAATGGATTGTTCTGCTTCATTTGACCCTCCTTCTCCTTCTCCTTCTGTAGGACTTTCCCCATTAGATTCATCAATGTTGATTGGCGTTTCGTCATCCTCATAATCCTCATAACCTTCGCAATCATCATGATCTTCACCATCTCCTTCTTCTTGGCCCTCATCATCACCCTGACCATCTTGGCTATCATTACCATCATCATCACCATCATCCTCATCCTCTGCTTCATCACCACGTGCTTCACCTACTTGCTTCCGCTGCCTTTCAATGTGAGGTTGTGCCTTTCGCAGCTCATCTTCCACAGAAGCAACAAGCCTTTTCTGGAAGTCCTTTAACTCATCGTTGATTATACCCATCAAATTGCCATGCAAGTCCTTTAAAACCTAGATATGACAATTTACACAGGTTAATATACAAATTTTAAAGCATGAATTGAAGTTTGAAGTTTACACAGGTCAATATACAAATTTTAAATCATGAATTGAAGTCATTGCTGGAAGCAATAACTTACTGGGTCTAAAGAAGCCACAAAATTACTTTCTGAACTGTCCTTTTTAGCATTGTCTTTAGCCTTGGTTTTACCAGAGTTCGTGGTATACAATACCCCAATGTTGCTCTGCTTCTCTTTGTCAATCATCTCCTTCACTTTCTCTTTGGTCCAGAATTGAATTGGACTCTTTCCTCCATGTTGGACTGCCTTTCCCAATGGCAATGGGAACTGCTTGCCGAAATATATCTGGAAGGACAAGCTTAAACATTTAAAACTTATGACAAGCTTAAACATTTAAAACTTATGACAAACAAATATTAACACAAAATACATATGACAAACACATATGACAGACAAATATTAACGCAAAACACACAGCTCATAATACTTACCAATAACATGTATATACACCCTCCGACATAGGAGTTGGAACCTTTATTCCCTCTTATTGCATTGACATAATCAACCAGCTCTTTCCGGAGGTCCGTGGCAACATATGTTGCCCAATCAAAGTGGGCAAATCTTTTCATAGTGAAGGTCAAAACCTTCAGCAACTTGTCAGCGAGAGTTGTGCTTGATGTTGGAGCGAGAAAAGTCCCCAATATGTGCATCATAAATAACATCTCAAAGTTCTCACCCGACTCCCCTGAAGTTATGATGCTTAGTATGTCATTATACTTCATCTTACCATATACTTTTCTAAGTTTTTTAAAGACTGGATCTGTGTCACTCACGTTGTTTATTCTTACTTCCTCCCCACTATGTGGCACCCCAAGCAATTGAGCCACATCTTTTCCTTCTATTTCAAGTGTCTTCCCCTTATTCGGAATTGATTGGTTGGGGGATCATAAGCTCTCATTATAGCCACTAACATTTCCCGTGGCATTCTTAAACTTTGAATATGAAGCAAATGTTCAAACCCTAACTGCTAGACCTTAGCTTTTAATGCTTCATCAGAGTTGACATATGCTAGGAGCTTTGAAAACTTGTTCAATGAGCACCTTGAGGGAAAAGATACAGTGGAGGTGCCCTTCTTCTTCTCATGCTTTCCCTCTTTGGCTCTATCACTGTATACTTTCTTCTCACCAACACTCAAAGCCTTCTATGCCTTTGAGGACTCCTTATTCATTTCATTGAAATCAAAAAATTTATTGTCTTTGTTAAACTCGTTGTGAAACAACATGTACCCATTGCGACTGTACATGTTGCCGGACTTTTGCTTTGTTGCCCCACTTATTGATGTCATTTTTCACTCTAAATTGTATCCTGAAAATTGACAATGGTGAATGGTTTAGATGTAATGACTTTAAAAATGAAAGTCAATAAAAGAAAAGAAAACTCTACATTCCATAATATTGATACAAGAAAACAATAACAAGAAAATATATACAAACAAAAAGAAAAAATAACCACTTGACAGGTAAACTTGCAATATTTTTTCTCCCGAATGTTGGGGAAAAGTAGTGACATCATTCTCTATATTGTTCCCATTGCATCATCACTTTTGTTAACTACCATGAGATGGTTGATGATAATATTTTGTCTAAATCGTCTCATGTAATTCAGCAAAGGATAAAGCTTAGACCTCCAGTCAAGTCAATCAAGTATTTCAACAAATTACCCCTTTATTATACCCAATATCACAGTAACAAGGTGCCAACAAGGTGGCAGGAATTTTGATATAGTCAATAAATTATTCAACCAATGTTCAGATAAGCAAAATAAGTGAACAAGAAAACATTTCAAAGCATGCTCTTCTTGCCAAAAATTCCAAATAAATTGCTCCAAGTAGACCCATGCTAGACTAAGTAATTTGAGATATAAATTTTAAACATGACACACACATTCAAGGAACAAATCCTTGTTCCTTGAATGTTCATGGTGAATTCCCATTATTGGTTTAATTTGTATTTTCTTTTGTGGTTTATATTCCAGAAATAGGCCTAATGCTGGATTATTCAAATTGATCAACAACTTCCACTCATTATCAAACAAATAAAACCTTGCATAAATGTCTGCTAGTTAAAACTCAAGCACACAACATTAGACAAATTTATTAATTAACTGTGTAAGGAGAGTAATAGAGAACACAAACACAACTCTAAAAAGAAGAAAGACGTTACCAGGACATGCATGGAATAAAAAAAACTAAGAACCATATTTTTGGACCAAAAAGGTCCATCAAGAAAGGGAAAAGAACTCAATCTCTAACTACACGGTCCACACATCACGACAACAACTAGGTAGACAAAGAAATCATATTTGGGAAAATCAAATCATATTCTTCAAGTTTCTATGAGGAGAAATGGCTAGAAAAATACCTCTGTAGAAGCTCTGTTCCCTCTTAATCATGCAGCAAACAAATAACCAAAATAAATACAAAATACCGAGAAGGCGACAGTGTTGGTGTTGGTCGATTCTGGCGTCGGAAAATCGGAGGGAAGGAAGATGGCAACCGTGAAGGTGGTTTTGACGACAATCAAATCAGAGTTGAAGAATGATGCAGGTGGCGATCTGTTATAAGAAGGGAAAAGAGCATAGCAACGACAGTGTGGTGGTATTCGTGGTCCCGGAAATCACAACTCCAATGAACAAAAATTTCAGCGGAAGGAGAAGTAAAGGATAAGGATAAATGGAATTACGGCTCAAAACTAATGAGATGTGTAAAATACCTGACGGCGGTGGCAAGCGCGGCGTACACGGCGACGGCAGCAACTGCAGCAGCGACGACGACGGCGACGGTTCAGAAGGCAGTGATGGTGACGCTAGGGCAAGAGAGAATTAAGAGGTGTAATGAGAATGAGGTGTCGGATGTTAGTGAGAATGAAGAGGGGCAATCTGGTCTTTTCCCACGAAATTGCATAACCCACAAAAGTCCTTATCACCTCTGAGTCTTTTTACAAATTCAGAGGACTTCTGGACAAATTCATCTGGTATTTAAATGGAATTTTTCCTTCTTTTTATTATTTATAATTAATTAAAATTATTATTTATTATTTTAAATATAATTATAAAATTATATTTTTAATATAGTTATAAAATAATAATAAATTTTTTTAATACGTCAATTGATGCCACAAAAAGTGGACGCCACACTTTTGTGTGGCGTTAACAATGTTGACGCGTCAGACTGTCTGATGCCACTACCAGTGGTGTCAGACATCCTAACATTACTAGTAGTGGTGTCATATTATCCAACGGGATTGTCCCAAAACAACCGTATTTTGGTAAATACTTTCAAAATTGCGTTAGTTTGGTACATTTTTTGCTAAAAATTGCTATATTGGTGTTTTTCCCCCAACTTTAAGGAAGAGGATGGCAGAGGATAGGAACAAACAGAGGACCCCAGCCAAATCCCTTAACAAATCGCTTATTTTGATTCTTTCACAACTTAAGCTCGAAGTTAGGGGGCTAGGGTGGTCCCCCCTGAAATTAAAAAGAAAAGAAATGGAAATGGGGGAGCTCATTGACCTTTTAGCTCGAATTTATTGCGTAAAGCATCTACCTACTCTTTGTCTGCTTGACCTGGTAGGTAGGTTTAACTCCGTAAAGAATTCATGGCGTCTTCAATTAAATTTTGTTAATGTGTTAGTTTACCTTAGCCACTTTACTTTTAGTTTGAGAATTTAATCGATGATCTTGTATTTCAAGCTAAGCACAGAGGATATGGAGCACTGGTATTTAACATAAAACTCATGAATCAAAACTTAGAATTTAAAGAAAGTGAAGATGGGGTTTATGTAGCCACGGCAACGCACACTTACACACTCATACATACATACATACATACATACATACATACATACATACATACATACATACATACATACATACATACATACATACATACATACATACATACATACATGAATGCAAGGTTTCTTATGCAACAATTTATTTATCCATGTACAGCAAATATGTTTGTGTGTGTATATCCGTAGAGTTTTATTCTCTTTCCCTTCCAAGTGCAGCAACTTAGTTTAGTTTCCATATCAGCATCTTATTTAACTTCATGTGTATCTATGTATATATCTACCACCAGTGGGCTTTGGGTTTTTAACAACTGCAACTTATACACTATTCTAATGCTGGGAAATCGGAAGAAGAGGGACTGAAGACTTACCTAGTTGTCAGCTAAAAAAAAACACTGATCTTGGATGACGTTAAATGCCTCTGTTTTGAGGATTCAAAACAGAACACACACACCTCCGGTTCCAACACTCACCCTTCCTCTTTCTCACATGTTTTCTGTCTCTCACACTCTCTTACGCTCTCAAACCCAAGTCAAGTTTTTGCTAAGACAAAATGAATGGAAGCCAAGAGACAAGATTATATAATGCATGGAAGGTCTGGACCGAGGAGGAAAATACAAGGGTCAATGGCGGTGGGCTCAAGAAGTATGGCTCTCTCTGTTGTTGTGTGGACTGCTAAGGCCGAGATCATCGCTGCAAAATCGTGTGCGTCTGCTCCTATTTCGTGCTCACGGTGATAACGTGTTTTAGCTGATGTATTTTCATTTTCTACTTCTGCAGAGTTTTAGTAGATTAATTATTAAGGTGTGGTTTGTCTTTGTTTTGATTGCTTTCCTATCACATCACGTGTTATGGCTAAGCGTACTGTTAGTTCTCAATGTGTTTTGATGATGACTGGAACAATTGTTAAACCATGGGAATCAAATTGACAAGTTTTCTCTTGCAAAAACCAGTTTCCTTGCTGTCAAGAGAAAACTCGAGTTTTGGGATCAAAACTCGAGTTTTGGTTCTCTGAGGAAAAACTGAACAAAAGGCAAAACTGCCAGTTTTGGACAATACCGCCAGTTTTGATACTTTGAGTTTTCAATGAACATATGAAAACTCGAGTTTTGGAAGCAAAAACTCAAGTTTTGGTTTGGCCGAGAGGATACAAAGTTTTTCAATCTCAAAACCTCCAGTTTTCAAGAAGCACTGCCAGTTTTGAACTATTTCAAAGAAATCCTCCTGTTTTGTAAAATAGTTCAAAACACGAGTTTTTGGAGTAAAACTCGAGTTTTAGTAATGCAGAGAGCATCCAAGTTTTAATACATGGACACCGCCAGTTTTGAGCCGACACCTCCAGTTTTCAACCTTCATGTGTTTTCATCAAGTTTTCATTGAACAAATGAAAACTCGAGTTTTGGTAAGGCAGAGAGCATTCAAATTTTCCCAAGTGAAAAACTGCCAGTTTTGGTTGAAAACCGCCAGTTTTGTTATGTTCACATATTTTCTAAGTTTTCATATTTTAAATGAAATCTCGAGTTTTGATTTCAAAACTCGAGTTTTGATCAGACAAAGAGCAATGCATTTTCACGATGATTTGAAAACTCAAGTTTCAATTGTAAAACTCAAGTTTTGGCCTGTTAAGAACTTCTCAATGTTTTCACAGTTTATGTGAAAACTCGAGTTTCACTTTGGGAACTCGAGTTTTGGCCAAACAGAGAGCATATGATTTTTCGATCATTTGAAAACTCAAGTTTTAATTTCTAAAACTCAAGTTTTGATGTTTTGGACTTCCACGGGGTATTTTCATTAAAAGTCCAAAACTCGAGTTTTTAGAATTATGCAAACATGGTCCAAAAGCTCAAAACTTGACCTTGCTCTCTGGAAATAGAAAACTCGAGTTTCAGTATTGAAACTCAAGTTTTGATTAAAGTGCACAATTGAAAACTCGAGTTTCCATGAGCAAAACTCGAGTTTCCAACGTTGAGTTCGAAATTTGAGTTACACGATTTTACAATCTGTCATCATTTGACTTTAATACTTTCCAGGATTATTCTCTACTATTCTCAGATATGTTTAATGAGTTTGTTAATGAGTTTCAGCTTGTTTAGAGAATGATTAATGAAGGGTTAGAGAAAAAGCAAAAAGTATGTCAGAGCATTAAATGCTAAAGTCAGAAAGCTGCATACATCTGGATTAATTCATTCACATACGTTTGCTAAGCATCAAAGAGTGCTTTCCACATCCAGTATCTGCTATTCCAACGGATCAATTCAACAGAAGTCAACTCTTGACTTCTTGCCCAGCTAGATTGAGCAAAAACAAGAGAGAGAAGCTGACCATAGCTGAACCAGAATTTTGTCTGGCTTGAACAACGGTCATGAACGGTCATATACTTTCCTCTACCTATAAAAGAAATGGATTGAAGCAGAAAAATGTTGAGACACAAGACTACCATGCCAATATGCTGATACTCTGCTTCTATATCACTTACTCTCTGTTTTTCATCTCTAGTTAGCTTAGAGAGTGAAATGATACGTATTGTTCTTCAGTGTTATCCACTTACTTCTAAGAGAGAAGATTTATTGTAAACATTCTATTCCTCTGAGAATTACTCAAGATTGGGTGATCTTGAGTGGGATATACATTGTGTTGGTTACAACTTGTAAGGGGGAGTGAATCCTAGTGAGAGGATTACTTCGAGTACAGAGTGTGTAATCAAGCAGTGTGTTGATTACAGGTTGTAGGGGGGAGTGAATCCTAGAGAGAGGATTGCCTCAGTTACAGATCGTGTAATCAAGCAAATTAAAGATAGTGGATTGAAAATCCCAAGTGAGGCTTGGGGACTGGACATAGGTCAAGGATTGGGCCGAACCAGTATAAATCTGTTTGCACATTCTCTTCCCTTATCTTTTATATTTCCAGCATTCGGATTTGAATGTGTTATCATTTGGTTTATAACTCTCAGCCTTTTTGAAAGTTGAATTTACTGATTTGTGAAAACATTTCTAAGCAAGAAAATTTTTATACTTCACCCAATTCACCCCCCCCTCTTGGGTTCAGCCAGAACTTACACGTACAGAGGGAGTATTTCTATTATCTTCTTTTCTTTTCTTTAAAAAAAACAAAAAACTATTCAATGTATTTCCCAACTTGATGCTTGTTGGGCCCAGGGATTTAAATGAGTTGGTTTAGGCCCAAATGCTTCTCTGCGTTGGCTAATGGAATAAATGAAAATGAATAGATAATGGTTTTGTGTTTTAAAGCATATGGGCTGATGTGCGTGATATGCGTTTTAGCTTTAATGTTGTTGCTTCTATTGTTTCTTACTTCTTCTTCTTTAATTAATTAATAATTCTCTTGTCTCTTTATTATTGCTTTATTACCAAATAAATGTTAGAAATGAATCCTTGATACTTTATAAGGATTTTATTCCTTAATTAACTTCTTTACCCCTTAAAGTAATTTCTCTAAAAATCTTGGCTACAAATCAACCTCTAACTATTTTCTTTGAATTTCTCAAGAAAATAGGTCTTTAAATTCTAATAATTATTTTCATAATTATTTTAAGCCAAAATTTCGTAATTAATTTGCATATAGTAATTCAATTTCAAATCCCAAATTTTTGGGATGTTACACAGACAAGTTTGTTGCAATGAGATCAAAAGACGGCAGCAAAGTCACTTTTGGAGGAAACCAATCTGGGAAAATCACTGGTATTGGTGAAGTTGGCGCAAAAGATAGGACTCAAATCAAGGATGTTTATCTTGTGGAAGGTCTCTGTCATAATCTTCTAAGTGTGAGCCAAAGTGCCGATAAGAACAACTGGATCATCTTTGACTCAGAAGAATGTCTCATTGTCAACAAAGACGATCTCCCAATTGATAAAGATAAACTGAAGGTATTGTTCAAAGCTCCTCGTGAAGGAAACTGCTATACCCTGGACTTACCAAAAATAAATTCTAAAAAATGTTTTGTTAGCAATTCAGATGAAAGCTGGTTATGGCATAAGCGATTAGCCCATGTCAACATGCATCAACTAGATAAGTTGCTAAGAAAAGATTTAGTGATTGGTTTACCCAAACTACGATTTAAAAATGATACGATATGTGATGCATGTGAACGGGGTAAACAAACCAAATCATCACTTAAAAACAAACCTGAAATCTCGACAAACTAGCCTCTTCAATTACTTCATATGGATTTAATTGGACCAGCAAGAGTTAGAAGTCTTGGTGACAATTTATATACTCTGGTGATTGTCGATGATTTCTCACGATTTACCTGGACTATTTTCTTATCCTCTAAGGATGAAACTTTTGATCTGTTTGCTGTGTTTGCCAACAATGTGCAAAATGAGAAAGATATTTGTATTACAGCTATTCGAACGGATCATGGAGGTGAATTCAAGAATCAAGCGTTTGGTGAATTCTGTTATGCCCACGGGATCGATCACAACTTCTCAGCTCCAAGAACACCTCAACAGAATGGCGTAGTCGAAAGAAAGAATCGTGTACTAATAGAGATGGCTCGTGCAATGTTGAATGAAAATCAGACATCACAAGTTTTTTGGGCAGATGCTATGAGCACAACCAGCTACATATCAAACCGAGCCTATCTCCGGAAGAAGATCAACAAGACTTCATATGAGCTCTATAAAGGGAGGAAACCAAACTTGGCTCACCTTCACATCTTCGGCTGTAAGTGCTTCATTCATAACAATGGCAAAGATAATCTAGGAAAATTTGATTCTAAGTCTGATGAAGGTATTTTTCTTGGATATTCAAATAGAAGTAAAGCATATAGAGTTTTCAACAAACGTACACGTGTAGTTGAAGAGTCCATACATGTTGTGTTCTGTGAGTCAAGCTTAGAAAAAAAATCTGGATGATGATGAAGAAAATAATTTCAAAAACCAATTCTTTTCAAAAACTACCCTTGCCTCTATTGAAATTCCTGGAGATGTTTGCGAAACTGACCCTCAGAGCAATTTAGAAAATCTTGATCAATCACAACCTAAAGCTTAGAAGTTTATAAGGAATCATCCTTTGGACCAAGTGATTGGTGATGTTAATCAGGGAGTAAGGACTAGAAAAAGTACTTTAAACGAAGTAACGTTTTCTGCTTTTATATCCCAAATTGAACCCTCTAAGATCGATGAAGCCCTATCAGACAATGATTGGGTGATAGCGATGTAAGAGGAATTACATCAATTTGATCGAAATCAAGTTTGGGATTTGGTACCTAGGCCAAAAGATCATCCGGTCATTGGCACTAAATGGGTATTCAAAAACAAACGGGATGAATCTGCAATTATAGTCCAAAACAAAGCTAGACTAGTCGCCAAAGGCTATAATCAGGAAGAAGGTATTTATTATAAGGAAACGTTTGCTCCAGTGGCTAGATTGGAAGCAATACGTGTACTCTTAGCATTTGCGTGTATCAAAGGATTCAAATTATATCAAATGGATGTAAAGAGTGCTTTTCTAAATGGTTTTATTCAGGAGGAAGTATATGTTGAACAGCCTCCTGTTTTTGAAAATGAGCATTATCCAGATCATGTCTATCGCCTTAAGAAAGCCTTGTATGGTCTCAAACAAGCTCCCAGAGCTTGGTATGAACGTTTAAGCAAATTTTTGTTAGATCAAGGCTTTGTTAAGGGAAAAGCAGACACAATCCTTTTTATCAAAACAAATAGACTTAACGAACTTTTAGTAGTGCAAATATACGTAGATGATATAATATTTGGTGCTACTAATGATTCTCTCTGTGAGGAATTTTCAAAGAAAATGCAGGGAGAATTCGAGATGTCCATGATGGGAGAACTTAATTATTTTCTCGGATTGCAAATCAAGCAACGGAAGGATGGCATATTCATCTCACAGACAACGTATCTCCGCGATCTACTTCAAAAGTTTGGGATAGAACACTGTAATGGGGTAGACAATCCAATAAGCTCAACAGGCTCGCTGGATGCTGATGAAGAAAAAGGCAAAGACTTCAACATAACTAAGTATAGAGGAATGATCGGGTCTTTGCTCTACTTAACTGCGAGTCAGCCAGACATACAGTTTACTGTGGGAATGAGCGCACGATTTCAATCAGCTCCTAAAGAATCACATGCCGAGCATGTCAAGAGAATTTTTCGATATCTCTCGGACACAAAAGAGTTAGGTCTATGGTTCCCTAAAGGTCAACAAGAATTTGAAATTTCATATATGAAAATGCAGTTTGATGTGAATTATATGTGTTTTAAGCTTCTGCTGTTTTCTGATATTTCAAAATAACTCATGTTGTGATTTTCAAATGCAAAGTTTTTCACATTTTTCAATCTTGATCCAAAATGAAAACTCTCTCAAATTCTCAAAAATATTTGTGTTACAAGTATTGTCATCATCAAAAAGGGGAAGAATGTTAGTTCTCTAAGGGTTTTAATAATTGCCAATAATTGTAAACAAAGTTTGAAGTTTTGCTGTCAACTGTGTAAAACTCACTGTGAGAGCAAAACTCAAGGTTTGTAGAGAAACCTCGAGGTTTGGCCTTACAGAGAGAATCTCAAGCTTTCTGAGATTTAAAAAAAACTCGAGGTTTCTAGAGAAAACTCGAGGTTACCAAACAAAGAGACTTCTCAAGTTTTTTTGAGAAAATACAAAACTCGAGGTTTCTGGAAAACCTTGAGGTTTTGTCATACAGAGAGTCTCTTAGATTCTGAATAATTCAAAACCTCCAGTTTTCAAATAAAACCTCAAGTTTGTGTTTTGATTTGAAACTTCAATTTTCACAAGTTTTTGAGAAAACTCGAGGTTTGGCAAGAAACCTCGAGGTTTTGACTGAGACAAAAATCTTAAATTTCAACCAAGTTACAAAACCTCCAGTTTTCCATAAAACCTCCAGTTTTGGGATCTGACAGAAAAATTGCTTAATTTTTCACAAAATGTGAAAACTCGAGGTTTTAATAAAAACCTCGAGTTTTGTCTAGGCAGAGAGCAACTAAATTTTCTAAGGTTTCAAAACCTCGAGTTTGGTTTTGAAAACTCGGGGTTTCTGTCTTGGCACAAAATATAAAAGTTTTATATTTGAACAAAACTCGAGTTTTGTAAAGAAAACTCGAGGTTTTACAAGACAGAGAGCAAACGAGTTTTTCACTGAGATAAAAACTCGAGGTTTCAACAGAAACCTCAAGGTTTTGATTTTGACAGAATTTTTCAAAATTTTCTATCTTGAGTGAAAACTCGAGGTTTGTAATGAAACCTCGAGGTTTTCCCAGGCAAAGAGTAGCGAGCATTTCAAAGTTTTGAAAACCTCCAGTTTTGCTTAGAAACCTCAAGTTTTGATGTTTTGGACATAAATCCAGATTCACATACCAAGTCCAAAACTCGAGGTTTGGTGAACAAACCTCGAGGTTTCTGCACTGAGTTTGAAATTTGAATTTCGCGTTTTTGGAAATCTGTCTTGTTTGATCCTAATACTTTCCAGTATTAATCCTCTATGTTCCTAGATATGTTTAACCACTGTTTTAGACAGATTAACGAAAGTTTATTGAAGATCTCAGCAAAAGCAAAAAGCATGTCAGCATAATAAATGCAGTCTAGAAAAGTTGCATTCTTTCAGCTAATCCAACTGCACAAGTCTACAAAGCATTGAAGAATGTTTTCTACAACAAGTAAACTCTTCTCCAACGGATTAATTCGCAGAGAGTCAACTCTGATCATCTAGCCAGCTGGATTAAGAGTAAACAAGAGAGAGAAGGTGCCTAAACCACTTCTTAACCTTGAAACAACTTCTCCAATGGATCTAATTGGAAAGCAACGGTCATTTAATGATCTCTGAGTATAAATAGAAGAGCATTCAAGTCTTTCCAACAACTACAACAACTGAGAGCGAATTTCATTGAAGTTTACATTCATTTCTTTCAGTTTTTCATCTGTATAGTATCTTTTGATACAAGAGCTTCAGTGTTCATTTATATATGCTCTTTGAGAGAGTTCTTCTTCTGATTATTCATTTATTGACAAGGAATCACAAGTCAAGGGGACTTGGTGATTTGGGGATCATTGATTACAACTTGTAAGGGGGAGTGAGTTCTAGTGAGAGAATCACTTCTTGAGTGCAGAGTGTGTAATCTTTGATATAGTGGAAATCCCAGAGAGTCTGGGGACTGGACGTAGGTCAAGTGGTTAAGACCGAACCAGTATAAATCTCTTGTGTCTTGCTATTCTTCCTCATACTCTGTTCTACCCTGTTTTCATTGTTAGAAAACAGAGTTATTCGCAAGAATTTTTAAAATACCCAATTCACCCCCTCTTGGGTATTTGGCTCCACTTTTAGGACTGGTTGCATCAGTATATGCCCCTCCTCAGTATAGATATGCCATATTCTCCGGAAGTAGTTTGAGTGTTCTATCACAATATGCAAGTGCAAGAAAAGGTAAACAAATTGGATGATGGCCTTGATTACTAAGGTGCGCGGCCAAGACATTAGGATAACAGCTTATGATCTCAATGTCCTTTTGGATGTTGCAAATATTCCTGAAGATCCTCCCAGGCTTTCACATGCCAAGTGCCATCAAATTCTCTTCCTGGATGCTCCAATTGAAGGCAAAAGGATAAATGTAACCCCGGCTCAGATGAAAAGCGAATACAGGGTACTTTGGTATGTGTATAGTCGCAGCCTTGTTCAGAAAGGCCAGAGCTTCACTCATTTTGTGCGAAGGGATTTTGAGTGGTTTGCCTCTCTTATTGCCATGGAGGAACGAAATTTGGGTAAGTGGATTATGGAGGAGATGATGACCTTTCTCTCTACGGCTAAGGTCAGGCTTCATGCTACCATACCGTATCCATCTTCGGTCTCGAGGTTATTGGAGGTCAACAATGTGTGGTATCTTGGAGATGATGAAGAAGTATATCCTCCACTATTTGGGAAAGAGCACATGAAAAGCATGCAAATATCCTTCACCAAGGCGACATCAAAAGGAAAGGGCAAGGAACCTGTCTCATTCTCACAGCCGACGACTGCATCTAAGCCTGGTCCATCCGTTCCTCCGGATGAAGCAGAATCCTCTAAGGCTGCTCCGTCCACCTCTGCTCCTTCTTCTCCATCGTTTCAACAGGCTACCATCCAATCTATAGTCGAGAATACTGTTCAGAAAGATGTTGCTCCTCTATATAAGGCTATGGGTGTATATCACGATTTATTCAAGAAGATGTGCAAGGGTTTTGACGAAGATATGTGATAAATCCCAATTTAATATATTTTATCCCGCCTTATTCATTTATTTTGGGGACTATTTTAGGCTAATTTGGATTTATTAGGCAATATTTGGATTGTTAGCCTATTTTAGGAAATAATATAAATCAGAATTAATTATAAGATTATTGGACTTAAATTGTTATTATTCTGATTGAGATCTTGTGATTGAATAATATTTCTAAATATATGATAGATCACGATTTTATTTAATTCTTGCAGGATAAGAAAAATCATATTGGAAGATCCTACGATGCAGAATTAACCTTGAAACTAAAAGAAGATCTAATGGTGGAATTTTGTTGGGCTTTTAGAATTTTAATTGGCTCAAGTTGGTACCCAAAATCTCTTCCTCCCCATTTTATTTAACCATGCCGCACAGGCAGATGGAGGAACACGCTGAGAGGCAGACACGCGCACGTTGAGTTCATTCACAAGACGCTGCAACACACAGCACGCAACACGTAGAAGTTTTGATTCTTTGATCAATTGATTCAATCTTCCATTCTTTCATTCTCTCACGGGCCCACCATTATTTCCACCTTTAACCAATTGAATCATTGATTCATCTATTCTTATTATTCTATGGCCGTGAGTTGCATGATGCTTGGAAGGGAAAAATTCATGGAAGCTTAAGGTTCTTTGGGAGACAACTTGGGAGGAGCATGGAGAAAGCTAGAGCCTAGGGTTTACGCTTGAAGACCACAAGGGAGTGTTGTTCTTTTTATCTTTTTAATTCAAACTTGAGATTATTTAGTTTTAAAGGATTTCAAGTTGTGTTAATTGAGAACAATCTAGTTTTAGATTGTAAACATATTTCTTTTGGATTGGATTGATAATTTGAAGTTTTTATGTGTGAGACAATTGTTGGAGTTTTGTTTGCAACCTTTTGATTGTCAATTGAATTATTAATTGAGTTTTCATTATTAATTTAATTGTCAATTTGGTTTATCATCTTAATTGTTTAATTGGGTTGATAAATTATCTAGTTGTTCAATTGGATAATTGTAAACAAGATTTTCAAAACTATTTTGTGATTGATTTTTAATGAGTTTAATTAGCCGCCGCTTATTTCATTATGAGTTTTCTAGTGGAATATGTGTTATTGAGCTAGAGGGTTTCCCATGTTCAATTAGGTAATTAAATTCATTAATCTTCCTTTGGTCTAATTAATTGGTTTGGGCTAAGAAAGTTAACTCCATGCAATTCCTAAGTTGTCCCCTTCTTCCTCATAACTGAACTAGATCTTTGTCATTTAATTTGATTTTAATCAATTTTCTTCTTAGGATTTTAATTTTTCTCTCATAACAAAAACCCCCAAAATTGCATTCATATTCATATAGGTTAGTTTCATTAGTTGCATTCTCATTTAGGTTTTAAAGTCGATTGTATTAGTGCATTTAGTTAGTTTAATTTCATCTAGGTAGTAGTGTTTTGCATTTTAGTTTAGGTTCATTCCATTGCATTTTTTATCACCTAAATTCAACCTAAAGAAAAACCCACAGATTGCTCCTTGGGAGAATGACCTAGGTTGCCACTATATTGCATTATTAGTTGGTCCTAGTTTAATTGATTGCTTTAGCGACAAAAGTAGCATCATCAATTTTGGTGCCGTTGCCGGGGAGCAACGGTTAGGCTTTAAGTTTGAGTTTTTAGGTGACTTCGTAGGTGGTTGTTTATTGCATGACCCGATCCTCTTCTGAGAAATTGTTTGACTTTGATCCTGAGATTGAGAGGACTTTTCACCAACGAAGAAGAACTAGAGTGAGTACTTTTGTAGGCAATAGTTCTTCTGTTAAGCCCATTGTTGAATCCTTTGAATCTAAGGTCAATATGGACGGTGATAATAATGCAATTCCAAACGCTCATGCTGTTGTTAATGCTGGTAATAATGTAAATCCAAATGCTCATGTTGTTAATCCTACTATGACCATTAATGAATTGGGTTCACCTGATTTGCATTTTCAAAATTGGTGCATCAATTATCCTGATATTAATGTGAATTTTGAGTTGAAATCTGGATTGATACACTTACTTCCAAAATTTAATGGTCTTTCAGGGGAGGAAGCATACAATCACTTGAAGATGTTTCACATGGTTTGCATTGCTATGAAACCGGTTAATGTGACTGAAGATCAAATTAAGATGCGTGCCTTCCCATTCTCTTTGGAAGGATCTGCTAAAAGCTGGTTGCTTGGTTTGCCCCCTGGATTTATTACTTCATGGAATCAACTGAAGAAACTATTCTTGGAAAGGTATTTCCCAGCCTCTCGCACCACATCTATCAGGAAAGACATAAGTAGATGTCAACAAATTGTTGGGGAAACTTTATATGAGTACTTGGAGCGTTTTAAAGCACTATGTGCTAGCTGCCCTCACCATCAAATTGCAGATACATTATTGATCGAATACTTCCATGAAGGGCTCTTACCTTTAGAGAGAGAATTGTTAGATTCGGCTGCTGGTGGTGGTCTTCTTGACCTGACTGTCAATGATGCTTGGGAATTGATTGAAAAGAAAGCTAAGAACAGTCAACAATTTGGTTCTAGACAACCCGTAAAAGTTAATGAGGTGGGATTGCTTTCTTCTAATTCTGATTCTCGCCTGGAGAGTAATATTGATAGGCTTACATCTGCTGTGGAAAAAATGGCTATGTCCCATATGCAAAATTCTTCTAATATGGTCAATCCTATGGGGCCCTCTACTTCTTTCACCCCACAGCCTACCTCTTCTGCTTTAATAGGGCCACTCTGTTCTATCTGCTCTCTAGCCACTCATGTTACTGACTCTTGCCCCTACCTGAATGACGGAGTTGAATCCTGCAATGCAATATATCCCTCTCGACCCATGAATCAAGGTGGCCAAAAATATGATCCTTACTCCAGTACATATAATCCTGGATGGCGTGACCATCCAAATCTTCGATATGGAAATGGCCAACCTCAGCAAGCACAGTTTAATCAAAGTGGAAATTCTAGTGGCAAAATGTTTCAACAGGGTAGACAATCAGTGCCAGTGCAAGATGAGGGTTCAAAATGGGATAGCAAGATGGAAGCTATGATGAAAATCCTAATGCAACAGCAGCAGCAACAGCAGCAGCAATTGCAGCAGCAACAGCAACAACAGCAGCAATTACAGCAACAACAATTTGAAACTCTTCTAACTCATCTTGGTCAATTGTCTAATGTACACGATAATACACAGAGTCAAGGTTCAGGAAGGCTTCCATCTCAAGTGGTAACCAATCCAAATGCTGGAACTCAGCAAAATCCTAATATAGGTGGAGTCAATGCTATATCTCTTCGACGTGGGAAGACAATCCCCTCTGCAGATCCTGTTACCATCAATACTTCAAAAGATAAGGAAGTTGCTCATGACTCTCCTTCTGCTTCCACATTACAGGATCCGTCCACCTTACCAAAAATACATGTGGTGCCTAATGAAGAACAAGAAAAGGAGGATGAAGGAAAACAAGTGATCAAGCAGGCCCTACCTTTTCCTACTATGGTAGCTAAGACTCAAAAGACAAAGAAGGAAGCTGAGATGTTCAATGAAATCTTTGATATATTCAAGAAGGTGGTGATTAATGTTCCACTAGTTGACTTAGTCACACAAGTACCCAAATATGCAAAATTCTTGAAAGAATTGTGTACTACAAAGAGAAAGTTTAAGCATGAAGGCAAGGTTGACTTAGGGGCAGTTGTCTCCTCTCTTTATCAAATGCCAATGCCAATGAAGTGTAAAGATCCTGGTAGTTTTCTCATACCTTGCACTATTGGTGATGTTGAATTCTCCGATGCCTTAGCAGATTTGGGAGCCGCTATTAATGTTATGCCAAAATCAGTCTTTGATCAACTCAAGGGTGTAGAACTGAAACCCACAAATCTTGTTGCATCCCTTGCTGATAGACGTTGCACAGTCCCAGAAGGCGTCCTGGAGGACATCTTGGTTAAGGTAAAAGATTTCATATTCCCTGCGGACTTCTATGTTCTTGATATGGATGATGGTCGGTTTAGGCAGAAAGGACATTCATCTTTAATCTTAGGTAGACCTTTCCTTAAAACTGCTAGAGCTATGATAGATGTGCATGCTGGTAGCCTTACTCTAGAATTTGCTGGTGAAACTATTAAATTTAATGTGCTTGAATCTATGAGACATCCCCTTGATGATTGTGCAGAGATTGATGTTAATGCTATTGATGCTATTACAGATGATTCTGTTGTAAATCTTAAAGAGAGTATGCTTAGTAGATCCTGTGATATTGCTGGTTTAGATGATACTATCTCTTGCTCATGTGCTAAAATTGGTAATTGTGATGCATGTTCTGACCTTAATGATACTGATATTGATATTTTCACTGATGCTATTGAGATTATGAGACATTCTAGACGTGATGTTTCTGTGCCTATTTGTAGCATTAGTGATTCTAGTAGTCATGTATCCGATACTACTCTTGATTCTGATGGACTTTCTCAGTTACTTAGTGTGATTGATGCCATGGATAAAACTGATTTATCTTCAGTATCTGATTCCAAGTTATTGATTAGCATTGATCACATTTCTGATGGGGAGATCTCTGATTCTAATTCTATCTCTGACATGAGTGCTACTGATGGCACTATTGATGTTGATTGTGATTCTTCTGCTCTTGCAGTTTCTACTAATACTCCCCAAAGTGGGAAAGTTTGCTCTTCTGTTTGTGAGTCTGTTGTGCAGGTTTCTAGTCTGACTGATATTGAATTGAAGCCGCTCATACCTTCAATTCAACAAGCTCCATCTTTGGAGTTAAAGCCACTTCCTGACTCATTGAAGTATGCATACTTGGGGACAGACAAGACACTTCCTGTGATTGTAGCTAGTGACATAGCTGCTGATGAGGAGACTCGCTTGCTAGAAGTACTTAGGCGACGGATGAAAGCTATTGGATGGACTCTTGCTGATATCCCTGGAATCAGCCCAAATGTGTGCACGCACCGGATCTTATTAGAAGATGGTGCCAAAGCTGTTCGACAGCCACAGCGACGACTCAACCCACTAATCCTTGATGTGGTAAAGAAAGAGGTCTCTAAACTTCTTTCTGCAGGTATAATCTACCCTATTTCTGACAGTCGATGGGTAAGTCCAGTTCAGGTAGTACCTAAGAAAACTGGTATCACTGTGGTTCGTAACGATGAAGGTGAGCTAGTTCCAACTAGAGTTCAAAACAGTTGGAGAGTATGTATTGACTATAGAAGATTGAATTCGGTGACTCGAAAGGATCATTATCCCCTTCCCTTCATAGATCAAATGTTAGAAAGACTAGCTGGTAAATCACATTACTGCTTTTTGGATGGTTTTTCTGGTTATTTCCAAATTTCTATTGCACCTGAGGACCAGGATAAAACCACATTCACATGTCCATTTGGAACCTTTGCATATAGACGCATGCCATTCGGTTTATGTAATGCACCAGGTACCTTTCAGCGTTGCATGGTTTCCATATTCTCTGATTTTCTTGAGCATTGCATGGAAGTTTTCATGGATGATTTCACTGTTTATGGTGATTCTTTTGATGTATGCTTAGCTAGTTTGGACATGATTCTGGAAAGATGCATTCAATATAATCTTGTGTTGAATTTTGAAAAATGTCATTTCATGGTTAAGAAGGGAATTGTTTTGGGCCATGTTGTTTCACATGATGGTATTGAGGTTGATAAAGCTAAAGTTGATATTATTTCCTCTCTTCCATATCCCTCATGTGTGAAGGATGTACGTTCATTTCTTGGGCATGCTGGATTTTATAGAAGATTCATTCAGGATTTTAGTAAGATAGCATTGCCATTGTCTCGTTTATTGCAGAAAGATGTGGGTTTTGTTTTTGATGATGCTTGCAGGTATGCATGGGATGAGTTAAAGAAGAAACTCACTACACCCCCTATCATTCAGCCACCTAATTGGAGCCTTCCATTTGAGCTCTTGTGTGATGCATCTGATTATGCATTAGGTGTCGTTCTTGCCCAGAAAGTAGAAAAGAGACAACGTATCATAGCCTATGCATCTAGGACTTTAGATGCTGCTCAAGCTAACTATACTACCACAGAGAAAGAGTTACTTGCAATTGTCTTTGGGCTCGAGAAATTTCGATCCTACATACTTCATGCGAAGGTGACTGTGTTTACTGATCACTCAGCGATCAAGTACTTGTTTAAGAAACCGGACTCCAAACCCCGCCTCATTAGGTGGGTGCTTCTGATACAAGAGTTTGATGTGGAGATTCGTGATAAGAGTGGTGCAGAGAATATGGTAGCTGATCATTTGAGTAGAATTGAAACACCTATGGTAACATCTCCACCTTTAGATGACTTTCCTGATCAAAGGCTCTGTGAGGTAGTTGCTTCTATTCCTTGGTATGCTGACATTGCTAATTATTTAGTTGCATCTATTCTGCCCGATGACATGAATAAACATCAATTGAATAAGTTTAAGAGAGATGTTAAATTCTATATATGGGATGATCCCTACTTGTGGCATATTTGTAGTGATCAAATTATTAGGCGATGCATTCCTGATGTTGAATTTGATTCTGTCCTGACTTTTTGTCATACTCTTGCATGTGGGGGACATTTTAGTGCTAAGCGTACTGCTAGGAAAGTTTTGGAAAGTGGATTGTTTTGGCCAAGTCTGTTTCATGATGCCCATGAGTTTTGTAAGAAATGTTCTAGGTGTCAATTTGTGGGTAATATTTCTAGGAAGCATGAGATGCCCCAACAACCCTTATTATTCTGTGAAGTCTTTGATGTTTGGGGAATTGATTTCATGGGACCCTTTCCCACTTCATTTGGTTATGTGTACATCCTGCTAGCTGTGGATTATGTGTCAAAGTGGGTTGAGGCAATCCCCACTCGTACTAATGACTCTTCTGTAGTGGTTTCTTTTGTTCGTTCTCACATTCTTTGCAGATTCGGCATTCCTAGAGCCATCGTTAGCGATCAAGGGACTCATTTTTGCAATCGGAGTTTGCAGAGCTTGCTTGGTAAGTATGGGGTGATGCATAAGGTGGCCACCCCATACCATCCTCAGACGAATGGTCAGGCAGAACTCTCTAATAGAGAAATCAAGCTCATTTTAGAAAAGACGGTGCAACCTAACCGGAAGGATTGGAGTAAACGGCTCGATGATGCACTTTGGGCATATCGCACAGCATATAAAAGTTCCATCGGCATGTCTCCATATAGGATTGTCTATGGCAAAGCATGTCATTTGCCAGTGGAGGTGGAGCACAAGGCATATTGGGCAATTAAAAGGTGCAATCTCGATCTTGATAGTGCCGGTATTGAAAGGAAGTTGCAATTGCAAGAGCTTGAGGAATTAAGAAGAGAAGCTTATGAGAATGCTAGAATTTATAAGGAAAGAACTAAAGCAGCCCATGACAAACTTATCATGAAGAGAGACTTTCAAGTGGGCCAGAAAGTTCTACTCTATGTTTCCCGCTTGAAACTCATGCCTGGAAAGCTTCGCTCTCGATGGGAGGGACCTTTCATTGTCACTGATGTTTTCCCCTATGGAGCTGTGAAGATCAAAAGGGAGCCACATGGAAAATGCTTCACTGTTAATGGACACCACTTAAAGCCGTACTTTGATGGATTCTCCACTCAGGCAGTGGAGGTTGCTGCACTAAGTGACACCACGTAGATCTCGGTTGTATTCCTTCCTTCACTCTTTTATTTTGCTTTGTCATATTATTTATTGTCATGTTACTGCGTTGTGTAGTACTACGTATTACTTGACTTTGTGATCTATTATGAATGTTTTGCATTGAGGACACTGCAATGTTTAAGTGTGGGGGAGGGATCAACTGTGTTGAATGCGAAAACTACAAGTTCTTAGTAACTTTAGTATGATGCATTCTTGATTTGAAAAGTGATTGATCATGTTTTGAGTTGGTGAACCTAGTGGCAATGAATTTGACTTTGGTGAATTTAGGCTAGTGATCATATTCCTAGTGAGATTTTGAGCCTAATACATATATTCTTTTTAGTGTGTACCCCTATCTCTTTGCTTGATCTAGAACTTGACTTGAATCTTATTTGAGGCTGCATTTTATGCATGAGTATTCATAAAGATGATAAAGGCATTCATTTCATTTTAGCCAAATAAGCCAAAAGGCCTACCATTTTCATGCTATATCCTTTGTTTAGCCCTTTGAGCCTATTTATTATTATTATTATTTTTTTCATTTTGTCTACACCCATAGCAAAAAAAAAAAAAAATCTACCCTTTTGAATGTCTTGGGAGTTGAAGAGGATTGTATTATTTCTATTTTGGATGGAAGAACATGCGGAAAAAATTATTAAGAATTGGGTCATTGTGGAAAATATGGTATGTTATTTTGAAAAAGAATGAAAAAAAAATGAAAAAAAAAAAAGAAAAGAAAAATTGGGAAAAAGAGTTGAAAAAAAATTGAAAAAAATTGGAAAAAGGAAGCAAAAAAAAAAAAGAAGAGAAAAATAGAAAAGGAAGAAGAAAAAGAATGATGACTCAGTTCAAATTTAGTTTGGTTTCTTGCATCCCATATTCTCTATTGTATCATTCTCTTCATCTTTTAAGATATTCAACTTTGTTTTTCCAAATACCACACCTTTTCTTTCTTAACCTTAGCCCCATTACAACCTAATAAAAGTCCTTTGGATTTATGAATACACTTGCTTTATTAGCGGTGGAGAACTTAGATTCTTGTCAAGCCTATGGAAAGAGTGTTTGATAGGGATGATTTGAGTGTAAACACAAACCTATACACTTTTGAGTGAAGAGTGACATACACGTTATCCTTGGTAAGAGATTTCTAGCTTAGGTTCCCATTTGTCAAGTAAATTGCCATGATGTTTGCTTTCTTAAGTTATGAGAAGATCACTTGGACATGAGAGGTGCTGAAATACTTTTGTTTACTTTTTGCTTGTGGTTGGAACATTCACTTTTGAAGCTTTAGTTTGCTTTTGTTTTGTTTTTGTTTTTTATTGTTGTTCTCCCTTGGTCTTGATTTGTTTTGCCCAGGAGTGCAAATGATAAGTGTGGGGGAGTTGATAAATCCCAATTTAATATATTTTATCCCGCCTTATTCATTTATTTTGGGGACTATTTTAGGCTAATTTGGATTTATTAGGCAATATTTGGATTGTTAGCCTATTTTAGGAAATAATATAAATCAGAATTAATTATAAGATTATTGGACTTAAATTGTTATTATTCTGATTGAGATCTTGTGATTGAATAATATTTCTAAATATATGATAGATCACGATTTTATTTAATTCTTGCAGGATAAGAAAAATCATATTGGAAGATCCTACGATGCAGAATTAACCTTGAAACTAAAAGAAGATCTAATGGTGGAATTTTGTTGGGCTTTTAGAATTTTAATTGGCTCAAGTTGGTACCCAAAATCTCTTCCTCCCCATTTTATTTAACCATGCCGCACAGGCAGATGGAGGAACACGCTGAGAGGCAGACACGCGCACGTTGAGTTCATTCACAAGACGCTGCAACACACAGCACGCAACACGTAGAAGTTTTGATTCTTTGATCAATTGATTCAATCTTCCATTCTTTCATTCTCTCACGGGCCCACCATTATTTCCACCTTTAACCAATTGAATCATTGATTCATCTATTCTTATTATTCTATGGCCGTGAGTTGCATGATGCTTGGAAGGGAAAAATTCATGGAAGCTTAAGGTTCTTTGGGAGACAACTTGGGAGGAGCATGGAGAAAGCTAGAGCCTAGGGTTTACGCTTGAAGACCACAAGGGAGTGTTGTTCTTTTTATCTTTTTAATTCAAACTTGAGATTATTTAGTTTTAAAGGATTTCAAGTTGTGTTAATTGAGAACAATCTAGTTTTAGATTGTAAACATATTTCTTTTGGATTGGATTGATAATTTGAAGTTTTTATGTGTGAGACAATTGTTGGAGTTTTGTTTGCAACCTTTTGATTGTCAATTGAATTATTAATTGAGTTTTCATTATTAATTTAATTGTCAATTTGGTTTATCATCTTAATTGTTTAATTGGGTTGATAAATTATCTAGTTGTTCAATTGGATAATTGTAAACAAGATTTTCAAAACTATTTTGTGATTGATTTTTAATGAGTTTAATTAGCCGCCGCTTATTTCATTATGAGTTTTCTAGTGGAATATGTGTTATTGAGCTAGAGGGTTTCCCATGTTCAATTAGGTAATTAAATTCATTAATCTTCCTTTGGTCTAATTAATTGGTTTGGGCTAAGAAAGTTAACTCCATGCAATTCCTAAGTTGTCCCCTTCTTCCTCATAACTGAACTAGATCTTTGTCATTTAATTTGATTTTAATCAATTTTCTTCTTAGGATTTTAATTTTTCTCTCATAACAAAAACCCCCAAAATTGCATTCATATTCATATAGGTTAGTTTCATTAGTTGCATTCTCATTTAGGTTTTAAAGTCGATTGCATTAGTGCATTTAGTTAGTTTAATTTCATCTAGGTAGTAGTGTTTTGCATTTTAGTTTAGGTTCATTCCATTGCATTTTTTATCACCTAAATTCAACCTAAAGAAAAACCCACAGATTGCTCCTTGGGAGAATGACCTAGGTTGCCACTATATTGCATTATTAGTTGGTCCTAGTTTAATTGATTGCTTTAGCGACAAAAGTAGCATCATCAATATGAAGGGGTTCAAATCCAGTCTCTGTATACACATTGACACTTCCCTCGATGATTTCAAAACAGAATTGGATCAGCGCTTCTCTATCCTGTATGATCAACAAGAAGAACTCAAGACCGAGGTTCAGTCCCTTGTCACGCAACATAAGAACTTCGATGCTACTCTGGATGCCTTAGCAGCAAGTCTTGGTTCCTCTGGTCCTTCTGAGAAGCCTCCTCCTCCTGATCCTCATCCTCTACCTACATCTTCCCCAGTTGCGGATCCTATTATTCCTCCGCCTGCTATTGATCCTTCCACAGTTCCTCTGCCATCTTCATCTTTGTCTGATTTCCCTGACAACTCTCCTACCTCACCTTCTGTTCAGGCCCCCCTTTTTACCGATGACAAAGGGGGAGAGTAGTTTGGCTTGGCTAGTTTGAGAGTTTGATTATATTTTGGCTTGACTAGTTTGATTATATTGACAGTTCAGTTTATGATGTATCTTTTTGATATTTTTGGGTTGAGATAACATATGCTGTAACTGAACTAATTATAAATGAATCTCATGACATTTCAGTTTCATCAGTTACTGGCTTTTATCAATTTATTAAATTTTCTTTCAAAACTAGCTCTTGGAATTGTCATCATCAAAAAGGGGGAGAATGTTGGCTCTTGTGTTTTTGATGATAACAATTCTCGAAGTTAGAAAAATAAATAAGCAGAGATCATGGCTAATAAATATAATAATGGAGTCCTCAGATTGTTACTCAAGCAAAGAATTAAGTTTGCTCGAGTAACATCATGTGCAAGGCAAATCAGAAGTGCTATGAAGGAGCCTTGCTCGAGCAAACCATAAAGTCTGCTCGAGCAACATCGAGCTTGCTAGATAAACCAACTGCAGAAAGCATACACGCCAGGGAACAAAAGCATGCTCGAGGACTTTGCTCGAGCAAGCTCAAAAGGTTGCTCGAGCAACCTGTGTTTTTGCTCTCGAGAAGGCCTTACTCGAGCATAGAAAATGTGATGCTCGAGCAGCATGCTCGAGCAAGCACAAAAGTTGCTCGAGCAAGGTCGAGCAGCAGGAGTTTCTCTCTGATTTGAGAAGGTTGCCCGAGCATGAAGGTTTCATGCTCGAGCATCATGCTCTAGCAAGCATTAAAACATGCTCGTGCATCAGTGCATCAGTGCATCGTGCATTAGCAACTAAACCAAAGAAGGTTGCTCGAGCAAGGTCTGAAAGTCTGCTCAAGCAAGATCATGTCCAATGCAATTTCTCCTCTTTGAAAGAGAGCTTGCCCGAGCATGATTTCATTCATGCTCAGGCAAGGTGTAAAGTGTGCTCGAGCATCAGCGAGCAAGAACACTTTCTTGAGTGTTTCAAATGAGTTTGCTCGAGCAAGCTTGAATCTTTGCTCGAGCAACATCACTCTGTTTTTCAAATCACCGTCTACGAAATTCTTGAATCATTGAATGGATTAATATCTTACCTGATTATTTCTGATTCAGATTACCAAATGCTATTAACCAATCTGTTCATGAGTTTCAGATTATTTAGACAAAAATTACCGGCGAATTTGAATTAATCAATCTGGACTGACAGACGCATTAAATGCAACTACCAAAATCGTCATATTCTCGGAGATCGATATACTGAGCAAAGTAAAGCCATCTCTGATAAACTTCGACTTCGCATTTAATGCCATCTCACAACGGATACAACAGAAAGAATGAAAGAGAATGATCAGTCAGATTATCCCACCCAAGACAGTGAAATCCTCAACGAATGTATCATTTATCTAATGGACACATTAAGAAGACTCAACGGCTACTTCTCGTGCTTCAACAACGGTCAATAATGGAATCAACTATAAATAGCTGAAGCATTCAATTCGCCACCTACTGAAACACTGCGCAATCAATTCGATATTAATTTCACTTGTTGTTTCAAACCTTGTTACTGAGTCTATTCTTCAGTGTTCATTATCCATTAACTCGTGAAGAGTATTTAAACACTTATTTCTTTATTGATTGTAACTTAAGGTTGTAAAACCTTAAGAGTGGGCGTATAGATTACAACTTATAAGGGAGAGTGGAGTTCAAGAGTGGAAGGGACCTTCCTTCGTTTACAGAGTCTGTAATCGTTCGAAATATAATGAAATCCCAGGAGTTCTGGGGACTGGACGTAGGTCGAAGCTTCAGACCGAACCTGGATAAATTCTCTTGTGTTCTTTTATCTTATTGGTCTCTATTTTGCTCACAACTGAAAAGAAGTCTTAAAATTGTTGAGATCACCTATTCACCCCCCCCTCTAGGTGATATTCCATCTTCATCTAGCACAAATAATTTTTAAGTGGACTAAAAATATCAATACATTATTAAAAATGTGCAGCCAGTAAAATAAACTTTTAAAAATGTGCAGCCAGCATAATGTCGTTAGAAAAAGATAACGTCCATTATTAAAGGTATAGATTGGCCAACAAACTTTTATTCCAAGAGCACCCAGTACAAAAAACCTTTTACTCATGAGTGCTCAGCACAAAATTATAAATTTCACTAAATTAAATAAATTTTTTTCTCAAATGTTATTATTCAAAACTACTTGTATAAATATCTATAGACAAAAATTACTCATTTGCTAAAATAAACAAAAATTTTCATTAAAAATATAATTATATGATTTAAATAAAACTCAAGGTGTTTCATAAATTCTTATATATGTTAAACAAAAAAAATTATATGATTTATTTTTATTTTAGAAGAAATTTATGTGAGTTAAAAAAATTCATTTAATGTTAATAAAATTGAAAAAATCTAAAAAATCTTTTGTATCCGGAAAGAGATGAAATGCGTTTAAAAAAAGGATAACCTAAAAAAAATTAAAAGTTCATTGGTCAAATTGCTTCTTAACAAATAATTGTCCTTAATCAAACCTCTTTAGTTATCTTTTTTTTTTTCCAACAAGTCCCATATTCTTATAGTCAATAGATCATTTAATTAACAAATATATCATTAAGTTGTCAGATTTATGTTGTTAAGTATCAACGTTAATATCCATTAAGCTCTTTTTATAAAAATAAAAATTAAACTCATTTCATTTCTTTAAGGATATAAATATATAATAGATTTTTTAAATTTTATTAACATTAAATGAATTAATTAAATCACATAAATTTCTTCTAAAATAAAAATAAATCATATAATTCTTTTTTTTTAGCATATATAATAAATTATTAAACACCTTGAGTTTTATTTAAATCATATAATTATATTTTTAATGAAAGTTTTTGTTTACTTTAGCAAATGGGTAATTTTTGTCCATAGATAACTATATAATTAGTTTTAAATAATGACAATTGAAGAAAAAAAATTATTTAATTTAGTTAAATTTAAAATTTTGTGTTAGGCGCTCTTAAGTAAAAAATTTTTGTATTGAGCATTCCTGGAGTAAAAGTTTATTGGCCAATCTGCACTTTAGATAACGGACGTTATCTTTTTCTAACGGCGTTGTGCTAACTGCAAATTTTTAAAAGTTTTATTGTGCTGGTTGCACATTTTTAAGAGTTTGTTGGTATTTTTGATCAACTTAAAAGTTATTTATACTGGGTACTCCTGGGTTAAAAGTTTGTTGGCCAATTTACTCCTTAACCCTTAAATAAACCATAACTTTTGTTTATTTGGAACTTAATATAAATAATATTTCTTTTATCTGAAAATTTAAACTGTTTTTATTTTTATTTTTTCACCTTATTAACTACATATTTTTATATTAAGGGTTTAATGTTTCTGCTTTTACTACAAAAATAGTTTTTCTCCTGCACTCACATAAAAGTGAGTAGGTCCTATTAATATTTTCTCTATCTTCTTTTTACAATAGGACTCAATCAGTTTTATGTGAGTGTGATTTAAAAAAAAATTCTGCAATAAAAGTAAAAACATTAAACACTTATATTAATTACGTTACACTCACTAAGAATTATATTTAGGAAAAATCTATCTCAGGGCCCTAAATTAGCAAAAAATTGTTAAAAGAGGCCCAAGAAAATGTCACATGTCAAAAAAATTTCTGATATTATTTCATAAAACGTTAGTTGTTAACGTGACTAATATAGTTGTTAACGGGTACCGATTTAGTTGTTAGGATATTGTTGTTAATGCTACTGAATTAGTTATTAAGGGTCTACCAATATTGTTGTTAATGCTTATAAAATAATACCAGAAAAGACCCTGATACTTTTTTTGACATGTGACTTTTTTTTATGTCTTTTTTGACCTTTTTTTTTTTTTACTGATTTGGGCCCTGAGGTAGATTTTCCCCTATATTTACAAGGGAAGGAGAATGCTTCACTAATTATCTTTTATTTAATTAGTTATTACATATTTTCTCACATTCTTTTTACTTTTTTCCGCATATATACATTTTTTTATTCATTTATTATTGTTAACTCACTTTAATCGGCAATATGTTTTACGTTGTTGCTTAGAAAAAGGACAAGAGGGATGCTACTAAAAATTTTGTTCTTATTTTTTTAATATCCTAAAATAATTTTTCAAGATCATAAAGTATTTTTTTAATACCAGTCACTATCTTAAAGTATCTTTTTAATACCATTTAATACTCTAAAATATTTTTTCAATATCATAAAATATTTTTCAATACTAGTTAGTATCCTAAAATATCATTCAAGATCATAATTTAATATGGGATTAACATTTATGCTTTTAAGGTAGAAAACAATTCTGCAGCAGCCCTCCAAACATCCAAACGACACAATTTATTTTTTCCCCTCTTTTTATTAGTTTTATGCCTTTTAATCTTCACTAAACCAGCACCTTCGCCAAGCATCGTCGCCAACCAGAGGGCTTCGGCAACCTCCACCACCGCCCTTCGGTGATGTTCTGCCAAATGCCATAGCCGTCTTGAAGGCGATGGCCTAACTCGCGAACCAGAGCCGGTGACCTGAGAGAGATTCAAAAACGGAGAGACGGTGCAGTGAGATTCATCGTAGGTCTTCTTGGCCACCCCAACCAACACCGCTGACGTCGCACCAAGGGGGAGAAGAGTTCATCAGTAGCTACACAGCTGCAAGAGACAGCCGCGGACTGAGAGAATCGAATACTCACCTGCCTTTGTTCCTCCAACTCAGGTGACCTTCTCTTTCTTCATTATCAAGGGTGACAGAGAAACTAGAGGAGAGATCGCAGTATCAAATCTAGAGATCTCACTGGGAAAAGAAAAACTTAGAGCTTGCCGGAAAAAATGGAAAAGCTCGCTGAAATTAACAGATTTCGCCAGACAGTTCAAAAACTTGTCAACGTCGGAGATCACGTTAACACCACCATCAAAGGAGACCGAGACTTTTGAACTATAGAAGAAAAGAAGAATAATAAGAGTGAGAGCTTGAGATCGGAGGACTGTGATTCAAAGAAGGACATCGAAGGCAGAGATGGACGAGGAAGAGAAACTCGTTATGTTCATTGTCACTGGAAACGTCCTTCCAAAAACCAGAACTGGACTATGAATTGGAGCATGAACTGACGGCACATTAGAAACCCAAGAATTTAGTGGGGATACATGAAAGAGTGGGAAAAAAATAAAGGTGAAACTGGGTCGTTTTGAAGGCTGCAGAGTTGTGTTTTCTGCTTTAAAGGCAGATATATTAATCCCATTTAATATTAGTACCCTAAAATATCATTCAAGATCATAATTTAATACCACTTAGTACCTCAAAATATTTTTTTAGTATGAGTTAGTACTTTTAAAAAGAAAAGTGATCTAGTGCCAAGGGTGAAGGTTTTTATGCAGCTTAACAAGGAATCCAGCTGAGGTCCTCTGCTCCTTTTTGTCCACTATCATCCTTTTCCCTAAAGCTGCATTGTTTTGACGCTAAACAACATATTGAAAAAAAAAATATTTCATGATCCAAAAAAATTATTTTAGTTGAAAAAATATTTCAGGGTACTGACTAGTACTAAAAAGATACTTCAGGACGCTGACTAGGGATACTGGTTGGTACTAAAAAAAATACTTCATGATCTTCAAAAATTATCTTAGGAAAAAAATATTTCAAGGTATTGACTGGTACTAAAAAGATAGTTCAGGACGTTGACTAGGGATACTAATTGGTACTAAAAAAAATACTTCATGATCTTAAAAAATTATCTTATGATCAAATTATCTTAGGATAAGATCCTAAATTAATTTTTTAAGATCATGAAGTATTTTTTGAGGATCTTATCCTAAAATTATCTTAGGATCTTATCCTAAGATAATTTTTTAAGATAATGAAATATTTTTTTAAGTACCAACTAGTATCCCCAGTCCGCGTCTTGAAGTATCTTTTTAGTACCAGTCAGTACCGTGAAATATTTTTTCAACATCCTAAAATAATTTGTCAAGATTATGAAGTATGTTAGTATTTTTTCAATACTGATCAGTTTCTTAAAATATCTTTTTAGTACCCTGGATATTATTTTTTTAAAAAAACAAACAAACAAACAAACAAATAAAGAGGCACCATGTGTTGTTTTGCGTCAAAACGACGTAACTTTAAGAAAGACAAAGGCAGAGGATGGAAACGAGTAAAGAACCTCAACCAGATCCCTTAACAAGTCACTTTTCTGATTCTTTCACAACTTAAGCTCAACAAGTCATTTGTTCAATTTGCACAAAAAAAAAAAATTGCCCTTTAAACTCGACAAGATATGTTGTTCTTTGATTTTTTTTTTTAAATAATAATAATAATAATGTCAAAATCCCCCATAATAATTCTCTGATATGAAGCACATGAGGAGTATGAAATATGCATAAACAGTCACATGCCCCCCAACATCTTAAACATTAGACGCTGCAATTAGGAGGACATTCACTCCTCCATTTCACAGTAATCAGAGACGGACCCAGCAATTGAAATTAGGAGGGGCGAAAATTACAGAAATGAACCCATAGTTTTAGAAAATCACATTTAGCCTCATAAAAAAGTTTCAATTTTTAGTTTAGTCCCTCCATGAAATAATATAGAGGGGGACTAATTGAAAATACTAAAACTTTTTTAGGCTAAAATGTTATTTCCTAAAATTTTGGGTTATTTTCTGTAATTTTTTCCCCTTCTAATTTCAATTTTAATTTTTTTTATGTAATTTTAGGGGGGGCGGGGGCCACCCCTAGCCCCCCTAATTCCGTCCTTGACAATAACAGTATTCGGTGAAGGCGATGACTTGAACAATTTTGCCTGACTATAGCTTATTGAACTTTTCACCGTAGCTTTGCTCCATTCCTCTCTGTCTCCGCCTTCTTCTTTCCCACTCTCAATTTCCCTCAAAATCTCTAAAACCTCATCAATGGAATGCCTCATCTCCTTATCTATCTGCAAACACTGAAACGCCAATTCCCCCAAAGCAACCACTTTCTTCTTCACCTCACTATCCTTCTCTATCCCCAAACATGGATCAACCAGTTCCTCAAATTTATTCCTCTAAATCTTCCTCACCGCAAGACCTCCCAAGGTAATCTCATCTTTATTCCTTCCCATATCAACAGCCGGCATTGAAGATATCAGCTCCATAAGCACAACCCCAAAACTATACGCATCGCTCTTATTGGTCAGCCTACAGCTAAAGTAATACTCTGGATCAAGATAACCCGGTGTTCCTTGTGGAGCCGTAGAAACATGCGACACATTGTCCAGGAACAACCTAGAAAGTCCGAAATCCGCAACCTTGACACAAATTGTTGTCTTGGAGAATGTTGTTGGTTTTGAAGTCATGGTGGATGATGCCGGAGGCATGAAGGTAAGAGAGAGCACTTGCTGTTTCTATGGTAATTTTGATTCGAAGAGGCCATGTGAGTAATGAAGAATTTGCAGAGCCACCACGGAGGTGGCTGGTGACGGTTCCATTTGGGATGTATTCATAGACGAGGAGGAGCTCACGGCTCTAACGTGGAGTGCAGCTGTAGAGGGAGACTGTTGTAAATATTGCATATGGGTGTGTCAAAGAAAGAGTCTTTCCAATATTATGGAATACGTTTAAATGAAGAGATGCATTCTGAGAAGTCATGTTCTTACAAATTAAGGGATTTGTGTTGGTTCATGAATAAACATGGTTCATGAATTTCACATATAGTTATGACTTTCTGAAAAGGTACAATGTTCAAGAGTCACCACTTCAAGGCATTGATTCAATTATTTAAAATGCCCCAATTGTGACACCATTAAACAGAGAGAATTAGAAAACATCGGTAATCTCTTGCTGAGTTATCTTATCTTCCGCCAGTTCTGCCGCCTTGATTTAATCAAGAAGGATCTGTTTAATCTGGGAAGTACCGCTTCTTCTTTACCGGTGGTTGCAGAATAACTCTATAGGACAGTGTTCCCGAACACGACTCAGATTATCCTCTTCTTTGTTCTTCCTGATCACTCATGAAGCCAACAATCTATAGAGTTAACAAGATTGAGATCGAAAGGAAATTTTGTAATGAAGAGATGAAGCAGTAGTAATGGCGGGAAGGCTTTATGAAGAAGGGGGAAAAAAAAGCAGCGAGAGACTCACCGTAGATTATTGTAGAAAAGTGGCACTCGGTGATCGGATTCTGAACGCACAGAAAAAGGCGAGAGTTTACATTCGCATAGCACAAGGATGATCGCTTTGTAGAAATATTATTATGCATTCGCTGCATCATTCCCGTGGGACTTCTCTGCTGGTCTATTATCCTGCGTGTTTCTGGGCATCCTTCAAGAATTCTGAGATTTTCATTGGCTACTCACCCTACCATGGGATTCTTCATTTAGTGAATTTCTGGTTTGCTCAGAATTTTGATTTGGATCTTTAGAGAAAGCAAGAGGCAGAAAAGAAGTTTGCAAGTTTGATCAGAGGGAGAAAGGAATCGATGGTATTTGCAGCATTTTGATGAAGAAGGCGTGAAGGCATACGTCTGTTGGCAACAACAAATTCTCCTATGAGAAGAAAGAGTCATATTTCTTCACCGTGATCAAACGGCAATAAGGTGCGCGTGATTGATTGGAATATTATATAAATATATATAATATTCATGGGCATATATTAAAAAATTTAATAATACGGTTATTATTTTTTAAATATTTGATGTGCTGAATTTTCAGTATGAATATGCCCATAGAAATAAATATTTTATTTAATTATTGATTATTTGCATGGTGAATTTATTTTCATTTAAAGTTTGAATATCTTTAGTTAATAAATAAATCAATTTTGATTGATAGAGTAGTTAATAAATCTCCTATTATCTCTCCTTATTTTAATGAGGATTTGATGAATATTAAATTAATAAATTGAAGATAATGTATATCTTATGCCGGGTTTCATCAGGAGATTTTATTGTTTTTATTAGTAAATATTTCGAATTAAATTATTCATGGTATGAAGATGAAATTTGGGATGATAATGAGATCATTATTGGATTCATACTTGTTATTTTATTATTTGGTTTCTAATTGCAGAAATTAAATATAGTTAACGTAATTATAAATTCCTAAATTTTAGGATGTTATTCTAATTTAATTAATTAGAATGAAAGGGGAATTTATTTGCTTTATTATCAATGAAGATACTAATTTATTTGATAATTTCTAATCTTCTATAATATTGTGAATCTTTTAAATTAATATGGTTGAATAAAAGTGGGGATTTGTTGTGCTCAACATGATAATAGTTGAAAGTTGAAACAAATTTTTGTTTTAATATATCTGGTGATATATTTGTGAATATCTCGGCCAAGGTTGTCAAACTCATGAGTTTAAGCAAACTCGTGACAACGACGTAAACTCATATCGTGAACTCGAATCGTAAACTCGTAAGAGTTTACTTTTATTATTAAATAGGTATTACTAGTGTATAATTAAATAATTAAAATATAAAAATGACAACAATTTGATTTAAATATATCTTAAATTCAAATAATTAAAATTATATACATCAACCGTTATCATTTATTATATTTAATAAAGAAATTTCTATAAATTTCTATATAAAGCCGCTGAGTATGATCAAATCAAAAAAAGTTAACATGAGTTTAAGAGTAAGTTAACACGGTCTTGTAAGCTAGAAACGTAAAAACGGTAAACTCGGTGCATAAAGTCGTGAGTTTAACCGAGTTTACAACTAGCACGAGTTTACCACTGACTCGACTCGTTTTTGTAAGCTAGAAGCGTAAAAACAGTAAACTTGGAGAGTCAACTCACGAGTTTGACAATAATGATCTCAGCTACTATTAAATTTAACAGAAAGATTTGTTACTATGATCAATGAATTAAAATAATAAATTGCATGCTGTGTGATTTATTTTAATATACCATATAAATTAATTTGAATATTGAAAATCTTATATTTTTTATGCTGCAATTTATGTTTATATTTCGGTGATTTATATAATATGGTGCTTTGAATTTTTCAAAGAGAATTTGTGGCATTGGTTTCACACATATTTAAATAGTGAGAATATTATTAAATATTGGTATTTAAAATAATTAAATATTTATAAATTTATGTGGAAAATTCTGTGTGATGATAGAATATTAATATATAAAATATATATTATTTTGACAAAAGGAAATTAATTAAGTTGAGGCTTTTTCTGTGAAAAGCAAATTTTGTTATATAAATGATAATGTTTGAGACATTCTCATTTAATTAAAGATTAAATTGGCACGACTTTTTGTTGAAGTATACAGTCATATAATTATGTAGTTTTATAAAGTGCGGATCTTTATAAATGTACTAGTGGGATTCTAATTTAATTAGAATTTTAGTAATTATAAAATATTTGAAAGTGTGGGGGTATCTAAGATATGGGATACCTTAAAAATTATTATTTTGGTGCAAGAAAATATGTTGGAAATTAGAAAATTGCCATGTGTTATGATTATTTAACAAAGGCTCTGTTATTTGCTACTGAAAGCAAATTTTGTGAATTATCAAATTTGTTGTGATTGAAACAAGCATATGACAGTGGTTATGAAATTTGTAATCATTTATCTAGTATAGGGATAAATGTGCTTAATTTTCATAGTATTATTAATTTCTCTTGGTATAAGCATGCATGATATCATGAAATTTTTAATTTAATATGGATGACTTGCATGGTCAAAAGTATCATGTTTTGTGCTTGAAAGCATGAGAGAATTGGATGTGATTTTAGGTGTTAACGATCATAAAAGAATATTGATAACAAATAAAAAGTGTTTCTAAATATTGGTTTTGAGAACCATTATGTGAATATTCTTTATGATACTACTTGAAATGGTTCTAAAGCTCAATCAATGTATGCACAAATTGTTGAGAAAGCATGATAAATGTTAATCTCATGACTTAACAAATGATATGTGGAGATTGAGCATATGTAAACTCTCGTGAAGAGAAAGAAATAGTTAAGGGATAATGCCCTAAATAATATTGGTATCAAGTAGTGGATTCCCGTTGTATTGATGCACACGGATGTTAACTAAGATCTAGTTTATGTGTGAAAATCCACTGGTTATCATTGACCTTTAGTGGTGACAAAATTAAAGTATTATGTGAGTTAGAGTTGATTACTTTGGAAATGGATGGAATACTGAGAATGTTAAAAATCTCTTAGCAACTATTTTGACAAGAAACCGACACCTAACACTACAAAAAACAGGCGAAATTGGCACGGAATTAGCCACGGAATAAATTCCGTGGCTTATTTGTAGCGCATTTGCCACGGCAATTCCGTGGCCAAATTTACAGATGGAATTTTCCACGGAATTGCCTTGGCAATTATTCAACGGAAAATTGCCGTGGCAGAGTCCGTGGCTTTTGCTGATTGGAGACGGAAATTTGACACAAGTATGATCCGTGGCTGCTCTTTCCGTGGTTAAATCACAGCGCATGATGAGAAGAAGCCGATCGAGTCTTTCACATTTGGAGATAACCGTCGTGCGAGCTAACGTGATAAACCTGGAGCCCTAGCTAGTTTACTAATTTCGACAATTCTAGGGATTATGCACCGGAGATTCATCCTGACTCTCTCGCTCTCTCTCTAGCTAGGTCTCCTTCGATTCTCTTCCACTCCTTCTCCGGCGACCAGAGCTGAGGCGGACTGAGGTGTAAGGTACTTGCCCCCCAATTTTCGTTTTTTTTTTAAAATCAGAATTAGAGTAAAATCAGAATTACATTTTCCCTAAATCTTCATCTTCATCTTCGGTTCAGACTTAGGCATAATCGTGGCAGGCATTCGTTGTGCGTGCACCACCCGGAGAAGAAATCTCCCTCAACTGAATATTGTTTAATTAATCATTGTTGGTTGACAATTGACAAATCTTATCGTTTATGGAATTCACAGTCAAATACCCATCTTTGAATTTAAACATGATTTGCCCCAAAAGAGTGTGGAATCAAATTCTTCCACAATGTGAATAATACTTTACTTTTTCTCTTTTCAGGGCTTAGGGGTGAGAATTTTAAAGTTTAGAACCAGAACCCATTATTTCAGAGAAGTCGGTGGCCAGAGGAAGTACTTAGGGGTGAGAATTTTAAGTGGTTGCAATAAAAAGTATTTATTGGGCTATTAAATTGTGAACCTTAGTGGAAGTCAATTTGGATCTATTATTTCAATTGGGTTTGGTTCAGTTTGGATCTATTCTTTCAGAGAATGAATGTTAGCTTGTTTGTATCCGCCCATTCATGAACTTGGTCTCCGTTGCTCAGTATTCGTTGTTCTTTGCAAACAGAGGCCATTGGTTCACATAATTTACATATTACCTTGTTATTATGATGCTTATGGCCACAAGTTCCTCTAGGCTAAAAGAGAAAATAAAATGGATTTCCTCATTGTACATTTACAGTGTTATTAACATCCAAACATTGTACAACACTTCGATCTAACCTCATGAATAATGTAATGGCCAAGAAATATTCTAAGAAATTAAGTTTGTTGCAAATTCCCAAAAATATACTTTTTTTTTCAACATTAATTTGTGTTAGTTTAGCATGTCCACAGCTCCATCTAAATCTTCATGCATCATCACTGTACTTATCCAACACTGCATGTCGTGCTGTGCATGCACTGAAAATAAAATAAAATGCAAAGAGCTTTTTCCCGCAAGCTTCAACTCGTGAACACTCTGCTCTTCACGATCTTTTCTACCTCAGCCACACTCAAGTGCCTGATCCTATTCTCCCTCAACCAATTTTTACCACCAGCCAAACATTCTTGCAATTTGTTTTCTTCCATCTTCAATAACTTGAGGCCTTCACTGGTTTTTGGAAAGAAGCCTTCTGGCCTCAAACACCATGCCCCAAACACACCAAATAAAACACCCAAATCATTGCCAAACCTTTCTACCGCACCACTGTGAAATTTGACATTGCTCAGAAGGATACCAGTCCAAAAAAATTCTTAGAATAGGAACAGCCGCTAATTTGACAAACCTTGACCTTAGAGTAACAGTAGGCAATGATCTACAGCGATCAATTAGAGATGCTAGATGTTGAAGAAAGGCATTGGAAACCAGAGGAGACTTGTAATCATCCATACATGATGACAAAACAACTCCTTCAATTTGCTTCCTCCAGTTTTTCTCTTCATCTGTGACAGATTTTAACTTACCTATGGCATCATTGAGCTCTATTTCTGCCCAAAGATCAAGCCAGTCTGGTCTATCACAAAAAACAAAGAAAGAAGAAATTTTTTGCAAGATCCCCTCCTCTAGTAAGGAGAGCTCACTTCTAAATTCTGGGAAGAAGAATGCTTCCTTAGGTTTTTGTCCATAGTATATGATACAGAATTTTCAATATCACCAACCAATGAGTCTAGTTTTAGTGCCGCCTCTGAAAGACATAGTAAGCAGTTTAAGAAAACAGTAACATTCATTGAGGGAAAAAAAAAACATAAACAGTGAGCACATGTCAAGGTAAAGCATGGCAATTATTTATTAGAACACAGCCAATCCAATAGAAAGGGAGAAAGGATACTTAGAAGGAGCCCAGGGAGCTCATCATGCAATATGCAATCACATTATTGGAAAAGCATTACAGCAGAAGTGAATGTCTTCTAATTGTTAGAAAAAACTAATTATAGAACTGAGTGATGGCGCAGAGTTTATACAAACTCAACTTTTATTCAATCCTTACACCCTTTATGAAGACCTCAATTAATTATTTTATTTTCCACTAACCAACACAAGTATCATATATATTACTAACTCCGGTCATAAATATAGAACAATGTTTGTAATGCAATTTGCACTACAAACTTTATCCTATAATTAGGAGCGGAGGGAGTATCTTAACATTACAAACCAATTGATTGCACGAAGTGACAACAATGTATCTTTGCATTCTCTAATGCCTAAACCTTTACATTTTGAAGTGCTATTTCTGTGATTCTGAATATCAAGAATATGTTGTCAATGAAAACCAGTTGATTGCATGAAGTGACAACATATATATATAGGAAGAGGACAAGAAGTATCTGTTGTTGTTTTTAATATTGGTGATTGCATGCCAAGTAGCATGTTAATCAAGACTTAAATATCTTCAAACTTAAAAGATCCAACCCCACATTCTTTTATCTGGGCAAAGAATTTCACGGATTTTGCTTAGCCTAATGTAAAATCATTGATGGGTTTGCCTTTGGAAAATTTTTGCTGCAGATTGGAAGTGAAAGCTACAAGAAGCTGAGCAATGAAATTGCAATAAAAACCCATGAACTAAGGTATGCTTACATTATTCCATACAAACCAAAGTATTCTCCATTGTTTGTTAAGAACGAAGAGAAGTACAATATGTTTAATTTTAATGCACGAAGAGTGTATGGATATATTGGTCTTCATGGTATTATTTATGGAAGGTGCCAAATACATTAAGTAGTTTTTCTTGGAGGACATATTGTCCTCTGTTCTAGTTGAACCCTGAACTTATATTTTTATAATAAACTTGAATTTCTATTTGATGGAAACAAATTCTGAAAAAATGTGAGGTGCATCTCATTAATTTTGTTCATGTGAATAAAATCCGTCAAATAACTAATGTTTAAAACAATAAAAGTGAATCGAAAATAAGAACAAAGGTTCTATCTTTAAATTAGCATTTACACTTTGGCACATGATTACTATCTGGAAATGGTACGAGGTTTTACATTTAACTGTATCATATGGAAATAACAAACTATTTTTAGACAGAAGTTTAAATGAAAAGTGGTGTCAGGTGCGTTTGTTAAGTATAATGATTTAGTTCATATTCTCCTTCTTATAGAACACAGCCAATCCAATAGAAAGGGAGAAAGGATACTTAGAAGGAGCCCAGGGAGCTCATCATGCAATATGCAATCACATTTTGTTACAAACTATTCTTATTCATGTTTATTGTTCACTTCTCTTTGTTAGTTAAAGCATTAAAACGGATAATAAATTTTCAAGTTCTATTAGCTGTATCTTTCTGTAAGATAACTATGTTTAGATTTTTATTGGATATGTAAGAGATCATGGAAAATGTGTTGTGTCATGACAATAGCTGAATTAAAATTAAAATTCACACACACAAATGTGTAGGTAGGTTTCTTGCCTCTTCTTAATATCACTGTGTTGTATTCTGAATTAATAATACCATGGTTAAGGCAACATTATGGGACCTCCTTTATGAATACCATACAAATTCGAAAAAGATATCAATAGTATGATTGAAACTTAAAATCAAGTAAATTTATATGTACACTGATATCTCTATTTTGACTTGAATTTTTCTTGTATGGAGTATTTATTAAAAGTAATAACCTTTTAAATTTAAAGACAAGCAACCCCACACAAATTTTATCAACAAATTGAATTTTCATGCTTCTAACTGGTTAATCATAGATATAGCCAGCTTTCCTTCAAATAGCTTGAACCTAAAATAGAGTTCATGTTTCATAGAATGGAAGTCCCAGAACATCGAAGATGGATGTATAATAGAATTAATCCGAGTACTAAATGGGTGACAGTAGAGTTCGAGCAAGGTGTTGATGGGTTTCTTGCATATGTATATCAATCACCTTATTCTCAAAAATGGGGAGAGCTTAGGTGTCCATGTGTGAAATGTAAAAGTAGGTATTATCTACCTTTTGATGAGGTGAAGGTGCACCTTTATAGTAAGGGTTTCATGCCGGACTATTACGTATGGACTAGTCATGGTGAAAGACGAGTAGAAAATCATCCGTCTATATCTCCAATAGCAAGTGACCTACATGCCTCCGATGGGCCACTTGGAAACCATCTAAGTCAATATGAGATGATGGTGATGGATGCAGCTGGGCCGAGTTTTAGGGATAACTATAATGAAGGTGTTCACGAAATGCCAAATACCAATGCAAGAGAATTTTATGACATGTTACGTGCCGCACAACAACCGTTGTGGGAAGGTTGTGAAGAATCTCAGCTTTCAACAACGTTGCAATTATTAAGTATTAAGACATCAACTAACATGTCTCAGCATGCCTTTAATTTAGTATCCCAACTCATGGTAAGGACACAACCTAAAGACACCTTAATGCTTCCAGACTTATACCAAACGAAGAAGTTTGTGTCGAAGCTAGGTCTAGATTACAAAAAGATTGATTGTTGTGTGAATGGGTGTATGTTGTATAATAAAGATGATGCTGATGCCACCCAATGTAAGTTTTGTTGTGAGGATAGATATTCTTCTAACAATTCTCATGCAAGAAAAAAGAAAGTTGCAAGGAAGCAGTTGTTTTTCTTACCTCTTATTCCAAGGTTGCAAAGATTATATGCTTCTGAAAAAACGGCAAAGGAAATGAGATGGCACTATGAGAATCGGCGAGGTCCCAATGTTCTCTCTCACCCGTCTGATGGTGAAGCATGGAAAGTTTTTGATAAAACATATCCGGACTTTGGATATGATCCAAGAAATGTGAGGCTTGGATTGTGTGCAGATGGATTTACGCCATTTGGGCAATCTGGGAGGCAATATTCTTGTTGGCCTGTGATAGTTACTCCTTATAATCTACCACCCGAGATATGCATGACAAGGGAATATATGTTCTTGACGTTGATCATCCCTGGTCCTAATAATCCAAAAGGAAAAATAGATGTATATTTGCAACCATTGATAGATGAACTAAAGTTATTGTGGGGTGAAGGGGTGTCAACATATGATGCCTCTTTGAGACAAAACTTTCCTTTGCATGCTGCACTAATGTGGACAATCAATGACTTTCCAGCTTATGGTATGTTGTCTGATTGGATGACAATGGGGAGACTATCTTGTCCTATATGTATGGAGAAGTCAAAAGCATTCCAATTGAAACATGGGCGAAAAACATGTTTCTTTGATTGTCATCGGCAATTCCTTCCCATTGACCACCAATTCCGGACTAATAAAACATCCTTCTTCAAGAATAGAATCGACTTATCAGTGCCTCCGCGCCGGTTAAGCGGAGAAGCACTTTGGCAAAGAGTTAAATATTTGCCAAAGGTCTCTGAGTATGGAAAAACGTTTCCAATTGAAGGGTATCACGACACTCATCATTGGACAAAACAAAGCATTTTTTGGGAGTTGCTTTATTGGAAAACTAATCTCATTCGACATAATCTTGATGTTATGCACATTAAGAAAAATGTCTTTGAAAATTTGTTTCATACTGTGATGGACACAAAGGGGAAAATGAAAGATAATGCACAAGCTCGAATGGATGTGAAAGAGTATTGTCGACGAAAAGCTGACGAACTTGTTGAAATAAGAGGGAGAATGGTGAAACCGATTGCAAAGTATACGTTGAATGTAGAACAAAAACGACATATTTGTCAATGGGTGAAGAACTTGAAACTCACGGATGGATATGCATCTAATCTATCCCGATGTGTGGACATGAAGGAAGCAAAGTTGTATGGAATGAAGAGTCATGATTGCCATGTGTTCATGCAACGCTTGCTTCCTATTGCCTTTACGACCCTGCCTGAAAATGTCTTCAATCCTATAGTTGAGCTTAGTCAATTCTTTACACATCTGTGTTCAACAACACTGCTGAGTGATCAACTAGATCAACTAGAGAAAAATATTGTTGTCACACTGTGCAAATTGGAGAAAGTCTTTCCCCCTGGCTTCTTTGACTCAATGAAGCATTTGCCCATTCACCTTCCTTATGAAGCAAAGGTTGGAGGGCCCGTACAATATAGATGGATGTATCCATTTGAAAGGTAATAAATATTTTGTATGTCAGTGCATAATAAATATAAGACAATAGCATTAAATACTCTAACAATGGACTTGTTTATATGTAGGTTCCTCTATACCTTGAAACAAAAGGTAGGGAACAAAGCTCGGGTTGAAGCATCTATATGTGAAGCTTATATAGCTGAAGAGACTTCCATGTTTTGCTCGCACTACTTTGATCCAGGTGTTCCACCAAGAATAACAAGACCTATCAGAAATGATGATGGCGGAGAACCAGATTTGCCAACAATTTCAATTTTTAATCAACGAGGAAGACCTTCTGGGGCGTGTAAGTCTCGGTTCTTGGGGGATGAAGACGTGAAAGTTGCAACCACATTCATTCTAATGAATTGTGATGAGGTCCAACCATATATGAAGTAAGTGACGTTACATTGTGATAGATTAAAACTTACGTCAAATATATGCATGGTTAACACATAACTTGCTATGTAGTTTGTTCGTTCAGACATTAAAGGAAGATAACCCTCGAATTACTGGGCATGAGATAGAAGCTCAAATCAATGATAGATTTGCATCATGGTTTAAAGATCATGTAAGTAGTAAATCTTATGAATAAATTACCTATGACAAACCTTTTTGAACATGATTGTTATTGATGTCACTTAGGTTGAAAATCCAACCAACAATATTGAGGATTCATTTTTACATGACATTGCTTGGGGACCAAATAAAAGAGTGAGAACATGGTCTAGGTACTTTGTCAATGGATACAAGTTTCATACAGCCAAAGTTGCCCTTAATAAATCAACCAACAATAGTGGGGTATGCATCAAGGGAACTGACTATGCACAAGAAGAATATGACTTCTATGGCATTGTACAAGAGATTGTTGAACTTGAATATACGGGTGTCCTTGTGAAGAGAGCAGTGTTGTTTAAATGTGACTGGTTTGATCCAACGCCGAACCGTGGTACCAAGGTTCATCCGCATTACAAGACTGTTGAAGTCCATGCATCACGGAGGTACAATAAGTACGACCCATTTATTTTGGCCCAACAAGCAATGCAGGTATACTACACGCCTTATAATAGGTACAATGATGAATTAAAAATCGTTTGAGATATAATATGATAAGCTAGCTTAAGATTTGTGTTGAAGTTATCTCAATCGATTTGGTGAGGTCAATAATAGACCTATCGGCCGTTAACAAAACCCTGCAAGATGATATAAATTGATCGAGGGGAATGGGACTAAAGCCAACTCGTAATTGACAGTGATGGCAACCCAACCTTTGTGATTGGTGATCCCATGAAGAAGGTTCAATGGGTAAGAACAAGTTGTTCGTCAATTCTGACTAGCACGAAAAATATTAATTGTCCCTTCCTATGACAATGGAGAGTGCTAGAATGCATGTTTTTGAGGTTGAGCAAAGCTCTTAATGATTTCATAGTCTTACATAACAGTGTGCTCAGTGCAGGTACACTTACATGAAATCACCTCTACGAATGTGGAGTGCGGCCGCTCCTATGAGATCTTGGCAAAATCTCTAAAGCATTCGTTATGTACCAGGCACGCGCATGGCCGTCATAACGCGCAAAACCGTTGATTAACAGCGGAACTGTTAGGATATAATCTGATCATTAATGCCTCTAATACACACCAAGATTTGTTAGTTCATAGAAGCATGCTTCACTAACATCTCTGTGTATTAAGTGTTATTGGTCTAGGTCTGGTTCATAGTTCTACGGACCACCAGATACAATGGTTATGTCCATGGGTGTAACTTAGCTAATGGTGTTTTCTTTGACACATGTGGATTGTTGTAAATATTATATATGGGTGTGTCAAAGAAAGAGTCTTTCCAATATTATGGAATACGTTTAAATGAAGAGATGCATTCTGAGAAGTCATGTTCTTACAAATTAAGGGATTTGTGTTGGTTCATGAATAAACATGGTTCATGAATTTCACATATAGTTATGACTTTCTGAAGAGGTGCAATGTTCAAGAGTCACCACTTCAAGGCATTAATTCAATTATTTAAAATACTCCAATTGTGACACCATTAAACAGAAAGAATTAGAAACCATCGGTAATCTCTTGCTAAGTTATCTTATCTTCCGCCAGTTCTGCCTCCTTGATTTAATCAAGAAGGATCTGTTTAATCCTGGGGAGTACCGCTTCTTCTTTACCAGTGGTTGCGGAATAACTCTATAGGACAGTGTTCTCTAACACGACTCAGATTATCCTCTTCTTTGTTCTTCCTGATCACTCATGAAGCCAACAGAGACAAGGTTTTTGTGACGGAGGCGAATGAGGATCTCGAATTCTGTCATGAACTGTTCTACTCTCTTGTAGTTGTGGTTGAATAGATGTTTCACTGCAACTTCACGCCCATCTTGAAGCTTCCCTGTAAATAAAGGAAATAACCTTTAAAGTTGAGAACTTTGCCATACAAACACAGGATTAGAGCAAGTGATCTGAGAAGTGGACCATAGTAAACACAGCCAAAGCCGCCGTCTCCGAGTTTGTTGGAGGGGTTAAAGTTGTTGGTTGCATCTTTAAGTTCATTATAAGAGAAGATGGGGACTCCAAAGAAGAGTCTACCACTGTCTGGGTCTGGTTCATTGTTTGGGTAGTGATTCGTTGATCGGAGTCTGATATGTGACAGAGCACTCTGTTTCTGTTTGTAGAGTCGGATGATGATCACCAATGCTAATATCAGAGGTCCTAGGCCCAACCCAAAACCTGATCAAGCGTCAACTCTTAAAATTTTTCACTTAAATCTTTAACTCAATAGCTATCTTGATTGTTTCTTTGGAATCTCATAATGTGGGTTCAGTAAAAATGAAGTAAAATTACCTATACGCAATCCCAGCCACCAAGCCCGTCTTTTCTTTTTATCTTTTATCTCAGCTTCATCTTTTGCTATCATTAAGAGAAGCAGATATTACAGGGACTAATTAGTATCTGAGTTGATTAGATTACATACATGCACACAAAATCTGCAGAGCTAAGTTGACAGGCATATATACAAACGTGCTTTCTAAAAACAAACGAGTAAAATTCACATGTTATGCATAAATACCTTTGAATTTGGAACAATAAAATCCACCGGTGCTGTTGAGGCGGCATATGCCTTTATTGAAGGAAGAACACCAAAAACAGTCATCAGAAAGTTTGATGTTAACGGAGAAGTCAGAAGCAATGAATGTGAATGGATCACTAGAGAAGGCCATCATATTGACTGGAAGCTGAACCCTTGACTTGAGCATGTTGCTAAAGAATGTGGAGGATGATCTTGATCTTGGGATCGGAAGAAGATGGTCTCATGATTACTCTTAGCACAACCTGTATAATTCAAGAATTGCTTTGAAACGTTGTAATTGAGCGAGCTATTACATTTGTACATGGTTATATTCGGGAAGATATCAAAGGAACCCAAGGGTGAGCTTGTAGGAAGAGTAATATTGCAGCACAAAGCATCACAGTCATCTTTTTCTAGGCGCTTCTGTAAATCTGTGTCTCTAATGAAAACTCCATGGTGGAACAGGTTCACTTTCCCAACTCCTGTCACTTGAAACTTCTTTTTCCCAAAGTACACAGTTTTTTGAGCATTGGGATGATCATCCTCACAGCCATGAATGGGCAACATTCCACAGTGATTGCGTTGTGGAGTGGTGTAAGGGAACGTGAGGTTGCCAAGATTCCCACAGTGAAACGAAGGGGGGCACTCTTCACCAGAATCAGAAGATAGAACAAGCATATGGTCAGCCAACAAGGACAAGAAGAAGAAGAACACGAACAAATAAAAAGGTAGAACCATTCTTCTTCTCAAACACCCTTACTCGTAGAGATCAAGTTTAGTGTATATGAGATGAGACTACGGTTGGCTTGAAGGCTTTATCTAACTGGGGAATCAAGTGTGTGCAATTCGTTCTCCCCGTAACACACGACAAGACTCAAGTGGAAGGTCTTAGACACGGCAGTTGACTTTGCTCAAAGACCAAGACCAAGTACACTCATGAGACACGTGTCCTTCTCTCACCTCACCATACCCTCTGCACTTATTTATATGGGGTGAGAGAAGATTTTTTTAATTATATTTATAAATCACATCAAATTTTTTGTAATTATATAATTTTAACATTGTTTTATTATCGTGTAGTCTTTTATTTTTATGAGGTAAAGAGTATTTTAAATAAAAAAGAGTTACAAAGTCGTTAAATTTTAAAATACAATTAACGAGGTTTAAGGCGGCTTTGTTGATTTAATAACATATGAGAAGAACAAATAGAATAATCTGTTTCACACCTCTCTTAAATGTTTGGTCCTTCAGTAAATGTGCTCACAGTGAATAATATCCCCTAATAAATAAGATTACTTTATTCAAAATGAACCAAGCATATGAATTTTTTCCGACATAGCCCCAAACATATGAATAGGTATCACAATATCATAGATTACGTTGCGGAATACTTAATAGTATATGTGTAAACTCTTCTGTCTTAAATATAAGATAGAGTTAACTTTTTAAAAAAAAATTAAGGAATCTAATTAAATTAGTTTAAAAGTAAATATAAAATGAAAAATGTGAAAAATTTCATACACTCTCTCTCTGGTGTTTATTATAAGGTAGTACTAACTAAAAATTCTTATAAACTAATAAAAACAGTTAGAGTAAAATATTCAAACCACTCTTCTATTTTACTTTAATTACAAGGACCTTCCATCTATTTTCAAAACATATACTTTACTTCAAATATTAACACCGTTAAAGAACATTCTAAAAAGATTCTTTAAGTTTATTTTTAAATTAAAAACCATATTAAAATAAATGTTGTTTACTTTTTTAGCCCTTATTATACCAATTCCTTAATTTATATTTTAATATTAACGTTTATTAATGATCTATTTAATATTTTTACTAAATTTAATTTAGAATAAGTTTTAGTAGTCTGTTTATGCGGTAAATATTAGTAAGGGTAAAGGGGTAAAAATACACATGTGTTTTACTCTTGGGAACGCCCAACACCATGTGTCTTTTTTTTTTTTTTTTTTGAGCAAAAATAGACATGGACTTTCAAAAATAGAGCAAAAATGCCATCACTGTTAAAAGAGGCTAACGTCTGTTTACTCCCACATAAAAGTACCAAAATGGCCCAACTCAAAAAGAAAATACCCACCCATCTCTCAGAATTGCTATTGGGTCCTTCCACTTCTTCCCCTGTGATCCAGAGAAACCATGCGAGAGTCTGGAAACCTCACCAAGAAGACAAAATAACAGGAAACCCATACTAGAATAAACATCTTGGAGATCAAGATCGATGAGAATAAAAATCTTAAAATCCGTCAAAATCCCTCCTAAAATTACAAAACTTGAGAGATCAAGAAAATCTTTCAGCAACAAGGCTTAGGCCGATGGGATCCAATAGCAATTCCGAGGAAAATCCAACAGCAACAAGGCTCATCACCAACATTAAATCTCTCCAAAATTTTTAAATTTATCATCAATTTCAGTAATCAACCAAAACTTAAACCAAAAATTGAAAAACCCATATCGAAGAAAACCTTGTCGACGGGATCGATCGGATTGTTGAAGTCAGAACCAAGGCTTAGGCCGATGGGGAGGAGGTCTGGGGATGGCCGACTCGTCTGGTGGTGGTGACCAAGTTGAGAGTGAAAGAGTGAGCCGCGAACTAAAGGTCTGATATAAATCGCTCCAGTTCACCAGAAGCTAGCTCCTCTTGCTCCGATTGGGAGGCGCTCCCAGCCATGAGGCTATTAAGGGTACGGTCGACCCGGTTGATCCTCTCCTTCACATCTCGCATCTCTGCTTGAAACGGAAGAATTGGATCTAGGCGCCATGGGTGGCTCAGAAGGAAATGGGCGCCGCGGGTTACTGCTGGAAGTGAAGGGGGTAGTAAGGGAAATTCATAAAACCTAGACTTTTTTGTTTTTTTTTTATTGGGTGGGGCCCACTAAAAAACTAACGGCAGTTAACTCTTTAACGGTGATGGCATTTTTGTTCTGTTTTTAAAAGTCCATGTGTATTTTTGCTCCAAACAAAAACACATGGTGCTGGACGCTCCTGAAGGTAAAACACATATGTAGTTTTGCTCCTTTACCCTATTAGTAACTTGTTCAAAATTTGAGTAATTATTTTTAAGAATATATGTTTAATGAAATATTCTCAAAAATTTTAAATTATAAGATATTAATATGCGAATCTCATAATAATATCATATTATAATTATATAACTTAATTGAATATATGTATGTATGTATTATTGCAAAATAACATCATGCGTATTTAAAAATTACATGATAAGTTTAATTAATAAAAGAGATTAAACATTAAAATTTATTAAAAATTAAAATTTATAATTAAAAAAAATTAATTTATAATATGATCAATTTAAAAGTATGACAAAAATATAAAAATATATACTAATTTTTTTAAACTCTAAATAAAGATATGTGATTAAATGATTTTTTTTTTTTTTTTTGGCCAAAGATTACATGATTATTGAGTAATATTATTTTAAGAAGGGGCATTTTGGTCAAAATAATGATTCAATATTGTGATTTAACGGTCAACTAATAGTTGGATGGATGGAAATTGAATTTAAAAATTAGAAGGAAAGTTTATGCAACATATATTTTGATTTCAAGGGAGGTTCATATAGGTTTTCAAAATAAATGGGAGGTCTTTGTAATTTAGGGTAAATAGAGGGGAGGTTGATGTAGTTTACTCAAATAATTAAAGTCAATAAAATTGTCCTACAATTTAAGTTCTTTCAATATTACTCATACTAATTGTACTAAACTCTAATATTTATATTATTTATTACTCTCACCCACTAACTGTAACATCCTGAATTTTGAATCTAATATCTTGAACATAAACCTATTTTGGAAAGACTAGTAGGCTCTATTTTCAGAAAGTGATAAATTTGAAATCAGTATTTTGCGGGACCCACGGCCAAAAATAATTCTCTGCAAACTTTCTCGTGAAGTTTGAAAAAAATGGCCGCGGGACCCACTCAATAATAATTTATTATTTAAATAATATTATATTATAATAATAAAATAATATATATTAAAATATTATTAAAATTTTTAAAAAAGAAGTTCACGGGGCGGCTGAAGAAGTCACGGGAAAGTTTCATTTTATAATTTTGGGAAAATTACGTAAAACGACCCAGAGACGAAAATTACACTTAAAGACCCATTTTCCAACTATAAATAGACCTTCCATTTCATTTCATTCTTCACAACTTCTAAGAGCCATAGAGAGAGGTAGAGAGAGAGAGAGAGAGTAGAGAGATATTTGCTTGAGAGTTATAATAGCTGGTTGGTGATTCGGGTATTAGCAAGTAACAGGTAACTCTGAATATTCTTCCCTATACTTGTGAATTATGTATGATTATAAATTTGTTTGTTTACTATTTTGGCAAGAATATTTAGAAAATATTTATGGTTTTAAGATCTGGTGTGGGAATTTTGACTTGCAAATCTGTAGAGGTACTATTTATACGTACGTTACTATTCACATATACCGTATTTACTATTCATTTTACTATTCACATATACCGTATTTACTATTCATTTTACTATTCACATATACCGTATTTACTATTCATTTTACTATTCACGTACCGTATTTACTATTCATGTTACTATTCACGTATACCGTATTTACTATTCATGTTACTATTCACGTATACCGTATTTACTACTCATTTTACTATTCATGTATATACCGTATTTTACTATTCACAGATACGCATAGTATTTTACTATTCACAGATACGCATATCAACGTATATAATGGTATAATAATGCATTATTTTTGAGTAAATACATCATGGCGGTTGTATTGTGATGGGTGGAGTAAGGAGGGAATTGAATGATAAGAATTGTTTATGCCACCACTCGGTGCACAGTGGATGGTACTTTTCAGGGCCCCATCTTCCATGTTTTCCTCTGGCCGGGATTTCATTGGAGATGTGGGACATGTGACACCTCCTTAGTTGTTATTTTAAAGGAGGGGAGCCATAGTCCAGATTTAAGCTCTATACCTTTGGCCGGGTGTATCTTAAGTTTTGGTGAGCTTGAAACCATCCAGTCAAATGAATGAGTTTCTATTGGACTATATGTTAGCCTATGGTTCCAGTCAGCGGTATACGGTTGGAAGGGGATATAAGGGAGGCTGCATACTGCATAATGCATTTCTGAACAGTTCAAGAATTTGATATAATGATGAATAATCTGTAAAGACATGAGAAGAGAACTTTTGAGATATATATGTTTTATTACCTTCTATATTGATGACTATTAGTATAAATTATTTTGTATGAGAAATTATGGAATCTACATATATATTTGAAATCAGCCCATATCTTTTTGTCATATATTATTTGCTCGTGTACGGTAGAAATATTCAGTAGTTACTGAGACGTGGAATCTCATCCCATATTAACATTTTTCAGGTGATTATTCTAGTAGAGAGCAAGGGAAGGCACCTATGGAGTGAGCTCTGGAAGCTCTTTTGTACTCCTATAGTTTATGTTATGTTATTTTATTTGCCATGAACCTAAGACTTCCGTTTTGTATTAAACTCTGAAATATTTTCTGGAATTTACCCTGATTATGTATTACGGGTTTTATTCGAAATGGTAACATTGTAAAAGGATTTGGATATTGTTGAACTCTTTTGAAGGTATTTTCAATATTTTGACCGAGTTTTTGGGTATTAAAATTGTGGTGTTACATTTTTGGTATCAGAGCTAAAGGTTCCATGGCAATTTTGTTTATTTTCTAAAGTGATTTCTTAAAAAAAAAAAATTTTAAAAAAGTTCGTGGCAAATTAAATATCATAACATGAGCACTTCCCTTTGTTAGATTTAGAATTTATTTAGCTATTTTATTTGTTTAGTGTCCTTATAGTATTAATCATAGGAGGAGATAATGGCAAGAACTCGAAGAACTAATTCAACCCCTGCCTCATCCCAAAGAGGTCTCCCTCCGCATCAAGATGGTTCCCATCCTCAGAATAACAATGCCCTTTTGGCAGAATTACGAGACGTCATCTTGGAGATGAGGGAGAAAGTGAATAGACACGAGGATGAACTAGCAAAAGGAAGAGGCCAAGGTGGTAAGGAAGGAAAGGAGAAGGCTCTGGAAGTCACACCTTCTGACCATCAATCAAGGGGAGGAAGTCATTCTCGCACTGAAGATGGAGGTAGTAGCGGTTCTCATTCTCAGTATCATCCCTTACCTATTACTGAGGTTTGGGAAAAATTTCGGAAGTTTACTCCACCAATGTTCGAGGGGAAGCTAGATCCGATTGCAGCACTGGAGTGGCTGAAGCGTGTAGAAAAGATTTTCAGAGTTATCGAGATTAGCTCACAACAAAAGGTGATGGTTGCTGAACAATTGTTGCAGAAAGCAGCTGAAGAATGGTGGGAAAGCACCAAAACAAAAAGAAATGCTGAGATGACGTGGGAAGAGTTTAAGGAAAAGTTCGAAAATTATTACTTTTCCCCTTCAATCAGAATAGAGAAAGAAACTGAATTCCTCACATTCAGGCAAGGGGAATTACATGAAGACGAATTTATTACTCGCTTTTTAGAGTTGTCTAAATTCTGCGGATATTCACAGAACAACTCTAAATGGTTGAGTGCTCGATTGGTTGAAAAAGCTAGACCAGACCTAAAAACAGCTCTATCACCGTTCCTTGATGAAACAAGGGATTTTGAAGAAATATGTGACAAACTGCGCACGATAGCAAGGAACAAACGAGAAGAGGAAGCTGAGAAGATGAAGGGTTTTCAGGCCAGATCTACACACCTCATGAGACCAACGGGAGGAGTTACTAAGAAGCAGAGTCACAACTTCAGTAATGTGAATACGCGGTTTAGCCAACCATCCAGAAATCACTTTGGTGGACCATCGAGGAGTTATTTTACTGGACCCCAAAGAAGTCATTTCAGCAGACCACCGAGGAGTCAATTCAAAGGACCTCAAAGGAGTCACTTCAGTGGAGGTCAGAGTTCATATAGGGGATCCACAGCTCCTGCTGCAAGCACCGCCAACAATCAGATGTGTGCCAAGTGTGGAAGAATACACCAAGGACCATGTGTGACGTGTTTCAACTGTGGAAAGCCAGGACACATTTCCAGATTTTGCGAGGAGGAGCCTCGAGGAGCCAAGGATGCTAGAACTGCAGTGCCAGGGAAAGTGTTTGCACTATCACATCAGGAGGCAAGTGCTTCACCAAATCTGATTAAAGGTATCCTCAAACTCCAAGGTCTTGAAGTAGAAGCCTTATTTGATTCTGGTGCCACACACTCTTTTATATCATACGACTGTGTGCCTCGATTGAATTTAAGAGTGAGTGAATTGCCTTATTATATGATTATTTCTACACCGGCGGGAGCTTCAGTAAAAACTTCTAGGGCTTGCTTAAATTGTACGATTGAGATTGATAAAAGGATCTCAAATATAGACCTTGTTTGTTTACCCACGAAGGGTATCGATGTAATAATAGGAATGGATTGGTTGTCAGCTAATGACATCATCCTTGACTGCAAGAGGAAGACTATCTCTCTTGCGGATGACTCTATGAGTCATAGTAGATCACAATTGTTGTCTATAGTACAAGATGAAAAGCCTGTTCATCATGGTTGTCTTGCGTACATGGTGTTTTTCTCCATTCAAGCAGAAGTGGAGGAAGGGATAGAGAACATTGAAGTGGTGAAAGAATTTCCGGAAGTATTTCCGAAAGAAATGACAGGTTTACCCCCAGAGAGAGAAGTAGAATTTTCTATTGATCTCGTACCTGGAACGGAACCTATCTCTAAAGCTCCTTACCGAATGTCTCCATCGGAACTAGCAGAATTGAAGAAGCAGATCGAAGAATTGTTAGAAAAGGGTTTTATCAGACCCAGTGTATCTCCTTGGGGATCGCCCGTACTCTTTGTGAAGAAGAAAGATGGGAGCCTGAGACTATGCATTGACTATCGCCAGTTGAATAAAGTGACTATAAAGAATAAATATCCTTTACCCAGGATCGACGATCTACTTGATCAGTTGAAGGGAGCATCCATATTCTCCAAGATCGACCTCAGATCAGGTTATCACCAACTGAGAGTCAAAGCTGAAGATGTCTCAAAAACTGCATTCAGAACTAGATATGGCCATTATGAATTTCTTGTTATGCCATTTGGGCTAACAAATGCTCCAGCAGTATTCATGGATTACATGAATAGAATTTTCCGACCATATCTAGATAAATTTGTAGTGGTTTTCATTGACGACATCCTTATCTACTCTAAGGATGAAGAAGAGCATAAAGAGCACCTTAGAATCGTGCTACAAGTGTTGAAGGAGCACAAGCTCTATGCGAAACTGTCTAAGTGCGAATTTTGGTTGAAGGAAGTAAAATTCCTAGGCCATGTCGTATCGGCTGAAGGTGTTGCAGTGGACCATACTAAAGTTGAAGCAGTTCTCCAATGGGAACGACCAAAGTCCGTGACTGAGATCAGGAGTTTTCTAGGACTAGCTGGCTATTATAGGAGATTTATCAAGGGCTTTTCGCAAATAGCTATGCCCTTGACAAAGTTAACTAGGAAGGGTCAACCATATGTATGGGACGAAAAGTGTGAAGCAGCTTTCCAAAATTTGAAGACTAAGTTGACTACGGCACCAGTACTTATAATTCCAGATCCTGCTCAGACCTTTACTTTGTACACAGATGCTTCCAAGAAAGGTCTTGGGTGTGTATTAATGCAAAATGGTAGGGTAGTAGCTTATGCTTCTCGACAGTTAAGGCCACATGAAGGGAATTATCCTACTCACGACTTAGAACTGGCAGCAGTAGTGTTCGCTCTGAAGATTTGGAGGCATCACCTCTACGGTTCAAAGTTCGAAGTTTATAGTGACCACAAAAGTCTGAAGTACCTGTTCGACCAAAAGGAGCTCAACATGCGACAGAGGAGATGGATGGAGTTTATCAAGGACTACGACTTCGAATTGAAGTATCATCCAGGAAAGGCGAACGTTGTAGCAGATGCCTTAAGTAGAAAGACAATCCATGTAGCCCAGATGATGATCAGAGAACATAAATTGCTCGAGGAGATACCAAGTACATCTATTGATGTAATGTCAGGTTTGGTCGCTACCATGGAAGCATTAACTATTGAAAGCACAATTTGGAAAGAGATTAAATTCGCTCAGCTCGAAGATGAGTATCTATTAAACGTGAGGGAAGATATTGAAGAAGGAAAAGAATCGAAATTTGGGATCGATAGAGATGGGATATTAAGGTATAAAGGAAAAGTGTGCATACCTAATGATGGAGAAATAAAAAAGCTCATACTAGAAGAGGCACATCGGAGTAAATACACTATCCATCCCGGAGCAACCAAGATGTATCATGATCTCAAGCGGAATTGGTGGTGGCGGGGCATGAAGAAAGATGTGACTGACTTTGTCACTTGTTGTTTGACTTGTCAGAAAGTCAAGATCGAACATCGGAAACCTCCTGGATTATTAAAGAATTTGGATATCCCAGAGTGGAAATGGGACAGCATCTCTATGGATTTCATCATGGGGCTTCCTCTAACGACATCCGGACATAATGCCATTTGGGTAATTGTCGATAGGTTAACTAAGTCAGCTCATTTTCTAGCAATTGCAGCAGAATACTCATTGGAGAGACTAGCAAAGATCTACATGAAGGAGATTGTCAGATTGCATGGGATACCGAATAGCATCGTATCTGATCGTGATCCACGATTCACTTCACGATTTTGGAAAGCATTGCAGAATGCTATGGGAACTCGGATGAGTTATAGTACCGCTTATCATCCTCAAACTGACGGGCAGACTGAGAGGACTATTCAAACTCTGGAAGACATGTTGCGGGCTTGTGCAATCGAACTAAAAGGAAGTTGGGACGATCATCTTCATCTTGCGGAGTTTGCATATAACAATAGTTATCACTCCAGCATTGAGATGGCACCTTATGAGGCTTTGTATGGAAGAAAATGTAGATCTCCTATTTGCTGGACGGAATTGAATGAGCGAATTTTAATAGGTCCAGAACTTGTGGACGAGACGACTCAAAAGATTAAGGTGATTCAACAGAAACTTCTCACTGCTCAGAGTCGACAGAAGAGTTATGCTGACAAGAGAAGACGACCGTTGGAGTTCATGGTGGGCGAACATGTATTCTTAAGAGTCACACCAATGACTGGCATTGGTAGAGCAATACGAGCAAAGAAGCTTTCACCTCGTTTTATGGGTCCTTATGAGATTTTGGAGAAAATTGGACCGGTAGCTTACAGAATTGCTTTACCTCCACAGCTTGCGAATCTTCACAATGTCTTTCATGTATCGCAACTGAAGAAATACCAACCGGATCCTTCCCACATTATAGAAGTAGAAGAGGTAGAACTCAAGGATAACATGACGTATAAAGCCGAGCCGGAGCGGATTGTTGATGCAAGAGACAAGAGATTACGAAACAAGACCATTAGACTTGTAAAGGTCGAGTGGAAAGGAATGGTTCCCGGAAATGCTACTTGGGAAACGGAGGAGAGCATGCGACAAACCTATCCTCATTTATTTAAATAGGTTAGAATTCTTATTATAGCAAAATTTTGAGGACAAAATTTTCTTTTAGGAGGGGAGAAATGTAACATCCTGAATTTTGAATCTAATATCTTGAACATAAACCTATTTTGGAAAGACTAGTAGGCTCTATTTTCAGAAAGTGATAAATTTGAAATCAGTATTTTGCGGGACCCACGGCCAAAAATAATTCTCTGCAAACTTTCTCGTGAAGTTTGAAAAAAATGGCCGCGGGACCCACTCAATAATAATTTATTATTTAAATAATATTATATTATAATAATAAAATAATATATATTAAAATATTATTAAAATTTTTAAAAAAGAAGTTCACGGGGCGGCTGAAGAAGTCACGGGAAAGTTTCATTTTATAATTTTGGGAAAATTACGTAAAACGACCCAGAGACGAAAATTACACTTAAAGACCCATTTTCCAACTATAAATAGACCTTCCATTTCATTTCATTCTTCACAACTTCTAAGAGCCATAGAGAGAGGTAGAGAGAGAGAGAGAGAGTAGAGAGATATTTGCTTGAGAGTTATAATAGCTGGTTGGTGATTCGGGTATTAGCAAGTAACAGGTAACTCTGAATATTCTTCCCTATACTTGTGAATTATGTATGATTATAAATTTGTTTGTTTACTATTTTGGCAAGAATATTTAGAAAATATTTATGGTTTTAAGATCTGGTGTGGGAATTTTGACTTGCAAATCTGTAGAGGTACTATTTATACGTACGTTACTATTCACATATACCGTATTTACTATTCATTTTACTATTCACATATACCGTATTTACTATTCATTTTACTATTCACATATACCGTATTTACTATTCATTTTACTATTCACGTACCGTATTTACTATTCATGTTACTATTCACGTATACCGTATTTACTATTCATGTTACTATTCACGTATACCGTATTTACTACTCATTTTACTATTCATGTATATACCGTATTTTACTATTCACAGATACGCATAGTATTTTACTATTCACAGATACGCATATCAACGTATATAATGGTATAATAATGCATTATTTTTGAGTAAATACATCATGGCGGTTGTATTGTGATGGGTGGAGTAAGGAGGGAATTGAATGATAAGAATTGTTTATGCCACCACTCGGTGCACAGTGGATGGTACTTTTCAGGGCCCCATCTTCCATGTTTTCCTCTGGCCGGGATTTCATTGGAGATGTGGGACATGTGACACCTCCTTAGTTGTTATTTTAAAGGAGGGGAGCCATAGTCCAGATTTAAGCTCTATACCTTTGGCCGGGTGTATCTTAAGTTTTGGTGAGCTTGAAACCATCCAGTCAAATGAATGAGTTTCTATTGGACTATATGTTAGCCTATGGTTCCAGTCAGCGGTATACGGTTGGAAGGGGATATAAGGGAGGCTGCATACTGCATAATGCATTTCTGAACAGTTCAAGAATTTGATATAATGATGAATAATCTGTAAAGACATGAGAAGAGAACTTTTGAGATATATATGTTTTATTACCTTCTATATTGATGACTATTAGTATAAATTATTTTGTATGAGAAATTATGGAATCTACATATATATTTGAAATCAGCCCATATCTTTTTGTCATATATTATTTGCTCGTGTACGGTAGAAATATTCAGTAGTTACTGAGACGTGGAATCTCATCCCATATTAACATTTTTCAGGTGATTATTCTAGTAGAGAGCAAGGGAAGGCACCTATGGAGTGAGCTCTGGAAGCTCTTTTGTACTCCTATAGTTTATGTTATGTTATTTTATTTGCCATGAACCTAAGACTTCCGTTTTGTATTAAACTCTGAAATATTTTCTGGAATTTACCCTGATTATGTATTACGGGTTTTATTCGAAATGGTAACATTGTAAAAGGATTTGGATATTGTTGAACTCTTTTGAAGGTATTTTCAATATTTTGACCGAGTTTTTGGGTATTAAAATTGTGGTGTTACACTAACCTTATTAAATATGAGCATACATAGATTAAAAATAATTATTGTTCTTTAGAAATAACCAAGTGCCTCATAAAAAAAATACTAAATACAATTGCTATGTTTTATAATAAAGACGCCAGTAATTAAAATGAAAAATGTGAAATGCGAAAAAGCAGAAAGTGAGGGAGGGAAGACGCTTTTTGTTGCCTCCCTCCCATAACGTATATTAGAGTCGGGAAATCGAGCCGAACCTGTCGGGCCGGCCCGTTTAAGCCCTGGCCCTGTAGGGCTCAGGCTTAAAAAATTAGCTAAAATTTTGAATTTGGCCCTGTAGGGCTTCGGGCCGGCCCGTTAGGCCCGTTTCACTGTAGCATTCTTTTTTTTTTTTTTAATTACTTGGCCTTTATCTATATATGAATAGTCAAACAGAACTTGGAAAATATTTATTAGAAACTACATAAAGCACACATGTTGTACTTAAACTAAACAATATGACTTGGAATGACATGATAATAAATGATAATAAATACTTGGATTCCATAATTAATTTATTAATAAAAGCTATAGGGAAAGTAAAAATTCACAAAGATTAATTTGCAAGTCTCTACTTCAACTGTGTACAATGGTTTGTTTTTTGTTATGAATTAATGAATATGTTTATTCGTTGGATGATTTGTATTGTTTAGATATTAATGTTGATAATATTTATTTGATAGATTAGAACTTTGATAGTTGCAATTTATTAATTATATTTCTCTAGAAAAAATCGGAAGAAAAATAATTAAAATTTAGAATAGTAATTTTCAGGCCCTGTAGGGCCGGCCCTGGCCCTAGTACTATAGGATCGAGCTTTGAAAAACAGACGTTTTTCTTATCCTAGGCCCTGTAGGGCTGGTCCTGTCGGACCCAGGCCCTGTAGGACCAGACCCTGTCAAACCAGACCGACCCTAATTCCCAACTCTAACGTATATGGGGGTAACAAAAAGCGTGTTGCAGACAAAAAGCTTTTTGTTACCCCCATACGAATGCACATTACATGCACATAATTATGTGCTTCTTAGGTGCCCATATCTCTAATTAGAGGTATGGGAATATTTTTTTTGATTTTTTTAATTTTTTTATATATTGTATTTATGTAGATTTAAATCATATACTGCTTTCTGGGATTTTTTTTACACCCAGTATCTCAAATTAATTAATTTCCATAATACTGGTGTTACAGACAAATGCAGAACTGGAAATTAATTAATTTGACATACTGAGTGCAAAAAAAAATTCAGAAAGCAATATATAATTTAAAACTAAATAAATCAATATATAAAAATTTAAAAAAATCAAAAAAAAAATATGCTCATACCTCTAATTAGAGGTATGAGCACCTAAGAAGCACATAATTATGTGCATGAAATGAGAACCCACCCCCATACCCGTTAGAACTTTTGATAAAGCTCATTTGATACGCTACCCCTCCATACACGTAACACGTTATAACTTTTTGTTGCCCTATGGACATCCCAATAATTAAAAAGGGCGGTTTGGAAAAGAATGACATTGATATTCATTACTCCCTCCAATTAAATAAACCATACCTTTGTTTATCACCTTCTAATCTTAATTATAGGAACATTTTTATAATACAAATTTACACTACAAAAATATTCCTATAATTAGGATCATAGAGAGTATAAGTTTTTTTTCTGTCTGAAAATTTAAACTGTTTTTTCCATTTTTCACCCTAGTAACTATATATCTATATATTAACTACCCCACACTCACTAAAAATTGTATTTACATGGGAAGGGAAAATTTTCACTAATTCTCTTTCATTTAATTATTTATTATATATTTTCACTCTTCCCCCCCCCCCCCCATATACTCTTTTCATAAACAAGAGTATGTTTGAAAAGGAAAACATTAAATTTTTAACATATTTATTTTTTCACTCATTTTAACTGTCAATTTATTTTATATAATTTAGGTAGTTGTTGCTTAAAAAAAGGATGCTAGGGATGCTATTCAAAATTTTGTTTTTTCAAATGACATAGTCATTCATTTCTAAGGAAAACCATTCTTGAGGCACTATAATCCCTTTCAATTTTAAATTTGGTAGTTGTGCGCTTTTTTAATTTCCTTTTTATTAAATTTTTTAATTTTGCTTTGTCAACACAATTAGATTCTGTATACATGGGCTAATAATACTAATAATGTAAATTACATCGGCTAGCCATACTAAAAAAGTAAAATTAAAAGATTTAATAAATATAAAAATCGTGCATGTAGTAAATTAAAAATTGAAGTGAACTATAGGTATCTCAAAATAATTTTCCCTTCATTTTCAGGCTACCATTTTTCATATAATTTGGTGGTCACCGACACCAGATCTCTGATGACTATCAGTCTTTAGAGTTCTAGTAGTTGACGGTGTTGGGAGTATTTTTATGTAAGGATAGTTAAATAAGTGGACCAATATATATATATATATATATATATATATATACTCTTAATAGTCCCTGAAAACTGAAAAAGCTCCTAGAAATTATGTTGCTTTACAAGAATATCTTAAAATTTTCATATTTAAGTGGAACTTACACAGTAAAAATGTGATAAGATGACACATGAATCATCATATTGTCACACCAATAGACTAAGGCCCCGTTTGGATTAAAGAAAAGGTGGGAATGGAAAGGAATGGAAATGAAAAGAATGGAAAATATTTTGCCTCGATGCGTTTGGTTGGCACTGGAAAAGAAAATGGGTTGATAGGAAAAAAAAATTTTGGTAGGAAGAAAATGAGGCAAAATACCATTTTACCCTTATAGATAAAATATTTTTTAGGAAAGTTCCATTAACAAAAAATACCCTCACCACCAGTTACCGACAACCCTTCAACACCCAGTTGCTGGCTTGACAATTCTCGAGAATTGCCCATCACAATTCTCATATGAGAATTGCCATGGGCAATTCTCAAGAATTTCCCAGGGCAATTCTCATGGCAATTCTCGAGAATTATTCGCTGTGACCTCTTTTCCTTATTCAGACACCAAGATTTTTGCACCCCTCTTCCTGTCACACTCTTCTCTCTTCTCTTCTCCCCGGCATCACATTGTTCTCTCTCCTCCTCTCCCTAGCGTCACGCTCTTCTCTCTCCTCTCCCGGCATCACATTGTTCTCTCTCTTCCTTTCCTCGGTGTTACACTCTTCTCTCTCCTCCTCTCCCAACATCACATTGTTCTCTCTTCCTCTCCTCGGCGTCACGCTCTTCTCTCTCTGCCATATGATCAGGGCAAAATCGACTTTAGCCCATTTTCATAGCCGCTGGAAAATGGGTTCCCACCATTTTTTGTGGGAACCCATTTTCCCTTAAACACAGGAGAATGGCGTGGCGGCAGAAAATATTTTTCAAGGAAAATGCGAACCAAACGGCCGCCGCCAGTGGAAAATGCCAATTTTCATTTTCCTTCCTCCGATTTTCTTTGAACCAAACAGGCCCTAAACAACTCTCTCTCTCTCTCTCACAAATCACAATCACTTGATGTTACCTAAAGTTCATTCTTAACTATCATTTGATTCAATCAGACCCTAAATTATCAATTGGCTCAACAAAAGCTTATTTGGATAGGCTTTTTTTATTTTAAAAAAAAACATTTTTTTAATGCAAAAAAATACTTTTTTATTATTAATTTATGTGTTTAGATTATATTTTTTAAAAAAATCAAAAGACACAAAAAAAAAAAGTCAAAATGCTGTGTGTGTGTTTTTTTTTCAAAGCTTCTATTTGTGGTTTAAAAAAAATACTTTTTTTAAAAGCTCATTCAAACAGACCCTAAGTTCTTTTGTGGAAAGGACTTTAAATTAAGAGACATTCCTTATCCAAAGTAAAATATGTGCTAGATATTGCCAAAAAATAATTTTAATATCCACTATCCTACAAACCAATTCAAAAAATAATTAAAAAAATAAATTGTGCTGAGAAGGAAAATAATTTTACTCACCCTTATTTTTCCCCCATATTTGTTGTTGTTTTAAACAATTCAACTATGCATCCATTTTTCCCTTAACTACATATATGAAACGAGTATATGATGACCAGTAAAATATAATCATCCTAAAAATATATGTGATGATACAAAATGACTCATTTACATTTTCTTCTGAAACAACATCAATGATCAAATCAACCACTCGCATTAGGGGTGGAAGATTCACTCGTCCATTTATCAATTACGGTATTGGGCGAAGAAGGAGGTGGATTCACCTTCTTCAACAAACCAACGTCCTCCTTCTCCGGCGAAATTGACGTTGGGGATGATGGCGGTGGCTTATCACTACCTTCAAGATTCTCAACCTCTTCATCACCTGCACCACTCTGAATCTTCTTCAGAGCTTCCAAAACATCTTCCATGGAAGGCCTCAAATCCTTATCTCTTTGCAAACATTGAAACGCCAATTCCCCAACGGAAACCACCATCCTCTTCACTTCACCATCCTTCTCAATCCCCAGACACGGATCCACCAGTTCCATAAACGCACTCTCTTGAATCTTCTTCATCGCCAAGCTCGACAAGTTCACTTCATCCTTACTCCTACTTATATCCACCGCAGGCTTCGAAGATATGAGCTCGATCAACACAACCCCAAAGCTATATACATCACTCTTACTCGTAAGCTGGTAGTATTGGTAGTATTCTGGGTCCACATAACCTGGTGTTCCTTGTGGTGCTGTGGAGACATGTGACGCATCATTGGGAAACAATCTAGAGAGTCCAAAGTCAGCAACTTTAACGTTAAAATTGTTATCTACGAGGATGTTGTTAGTCTTTACATCGCGATGGATGATGTCTGAAGCATGGAGGTAGACCAATGCACTCGCAGTTTCTATGGCGATTTTGAGACGAATAGGCCATGGTAGTGGCGTAGATGTTGATAAAGAGTTACTGTTACCTTGGAGGTGACTAGCAACTGTGCCATTTGAGATGTATTCATAAACCAGAAGGAGATCTTGGCTTCTGCGTGAAGTGCAGCCATATAAAGACACAAGATTTTTGTGGCGTAGTCTTGCGAGTATCTTCACTTCATTCCTGAACTGTTCTACTCTTCTGTAATTGTGCTCGAACAGGCGTTTTACAGCAATTTCTCGTCCATCGCTAAGTTTACCTAATCATGGAAGTTCATGTTAAAAACGCTTTATTTTTATCTAATACCAATTGATGGGCATCTAAGTGTGATGAAAAATCCTGCCCCAAAAGCTCTAGGTTGATGTGAGAGAAATCAACTCACTTAAATACACCATTGAGCATCCCATACTACTCAGATGTGGGAGAAAAATAGAAGTGGATGAGAGAACAGCTTACCATAGTAAACAATTCCAAAGCCACCATCTCCAAGTACTCTGGCTTGGTCGAAGTTGTTTGTTGCTTCCTGAAGCTGTTTGTAAGAGAACAGAGGAACACCTAGGTAGATATTGCCATTTTCTGGGTCGGAAATTGAGCAGTCAGCAGAATAAGAGTTTCTGGGTTCGAATTGATCATCATCATCATAAGAACCATGTTTTCGCAGGTAACACCATCGTCTTATGAGCCACGCAATCATCAGAATGGCTAGAAGCCCAATACCTAATCCTGTTGCAGCAGGGAATCTCCATCTTTAACATTTGACACAATTTTACTTCTCAAGTATTACAGTTGTGGGCTTTTCCATTAAATTAAAGCAACCAATGAATGAAGAACATGTAAACATATTACCTAATCCTAGTCCCAGCTTCAGAACCCTGCTCCTATCCCCTGCAGCAGAAGCTAAAATAGAAACAGTTTTTAGAGTAAGAGACAAAGTCTAAAGCAAAAGACAATAATGAGAATCATGTTCAGCGTTACTGGAAGAAAAAGTAAAATCTCAGACTTAGTATTACCCTCAAGGAAAGTCACTTGAATGTATCAAGAGTTTAGAACAAAGCAAGAACAAATCACAAACACTAACATATCTTCTATTTGGACTTTAGATTATCCATGGACCAATCATTTCGTTAGATTGTACCTCCATCGCAGTTAAAGATTCCGTTTGGGTCAAGCTGACAACGGCCTGCTTTGTCATAGATACACTTACTACAATTATCAGATAATCGTACTTGAAGAAGGACCAAGGAAGTCATGAAAGTGAAAGGGTCACCGTCATCAGGGATGTCCCTAATAGGAAACTGAATAACAGAACATGAAGAAAATAAGCTACTGCTCTTGTTCCTCGCGGGGTTTGGAAAACCATAAATGATATCAGAGTCAACACAGGTAAAATTGAAGAAAGAAGCATTGGTTCGATCTAGAGGGTCCAATCGGTTGCATCTTAAGAAGAATCCAATGTTACTGATCTTGAAAGAAGCCAAAGCGGGAGGAGGGAGGGTGAGAGGAAGAGTGTAATTACTACTAAAGGCCTCACAACTTCTGTTTCTTAAACGCTCTTGAAGATCCATGTCTCTCATAACAATGGTAGATTCAGAAGAAGAAACAGTATGAGTGATTCTAAAAACCTTAAAGGTTCTTGTTGTTCCGTTGTTTGTTAACAGAGTTTTAGGAACATTAGGATCATGACAACGTTGGATTACAAATAAGCCACAATCTGTGCGTTCTGTGGTGGTCCAAGGGAACTGGATCTTCCCAAGATATCCACAGTCAAATGAGGTTGGACACTTTGATTCTACAGGAAGAAGAAATGAAAGCAAGAAGATGAAAGTAGAGAAAAAAAGTGAAGCCATCCTCAAATGAACTCAGACGAAGAAGCTCAATCAATAAGCCGTGTGAACTAAGGAAGCAAAGTTTTTGCCTTTGAACTTTGCGGGGTGAATGGTCTGCCTTTGATCAAAGTAAAAGAAGAAAGATCATATTTTATATATATATATATATATATATTGGCCCAAAAAAAGATCATATTATATCAGAATAAAGTGGAAGGTAAAAGCAACTTCAAGATTTGGCTGTTGACTAGCAGGAAGACGGACTTGACTCTTGAAAATCCATGCCATTTGTTTTTTAATGTGTCTTTATACTCCCTCTGGTTTTTAATATAAGAGTTAATTTGTGAATATTAAGGAAGTTAGTTATTTGTATAAAAAATATGTGTTAGTTTGTCTATAATACCCTTTCTAATTATGTGTATAGTGACTATCCCTGATGGAAACCCCCTTTCTATGTGCAAATAGGGATACTTTGGGAAGAAAATTATAAATTTGAGGCAACAAAGTAGATTAAGATCTTATATTTATGATCAAAACAAACTCATTATCTAGCTCTTACATTTAAAACCGGAGCTAGTTATAGTTTGGTATCTGTGGATTCTTTCAAACAAAAAAAAGATCGAAACTTTTAGGAAAAGATGGGTAGTTGTTAGAAAATGGTGGGAGAGAAATAAAAAGAAGAACAAAAGCAGAACAGTGAACAAATAGTTCTGAAATGAACAAAAACAGTCAATTCTTCAGAAAAGACAAATTCTTAAATAGCTGGTAACTTCTACTCCAATCAATATTGACTTTGCATAAACATTGACATCACAAATATACCTTCCCTGAATATAATAATATTTACATGAAATTGGGCATGAAAAATCATGAGGCCCTTTAAAACATATTCTGGGTTTTTGAGATACATATAATTAATTATTTATATTGCTGTCAAGCAAGATTTTTTTAAAAAAAAAAAAATTACAAATGGTCAGCTTCAACAATTTGAACGAACGAAATCACACCCACAACTTCTCAAGAGAAGGGGAACTTTGTGTCACTAAGCCACACAGCCATAGGCATCAAACAAGAAATTTTGATTCCTCTTCCCAATATTATATGCTTTGAATATTTTACAACAATAAGTTTACCTTTTTTTGACCATATCTTAAGGGTTAAAATATTAACGTACCAAACGTTACAACTTTTTCTTCATCGATTGTTGACGTACAATGGTGTTATATATTTTATGTACCCGATCTCATCTAGTAAATAAAGTTTGTTCTTGTATGCATTTACTTAAAATTTCCATTCAATTGAGAAATTAATTTATTACAAATGAATAGTGACATTTTGAAAGCTCTATTTCTATTTGTCTTTTAATTAGTATATAGAAATAAGATTATATCTTCAAATAAATACAAAAAAAAAAAAGGAAAATCACATTGAGGTCGCAAGGTACAAAAATAATCACAAAAAAGTCACATACCAAATTCTCCTTATAAAAAAGTCTCATTATCGAAATGGCTTTTCATGTTGTTAAAATGTCCCTATGAAAATCTCATTGTGAAAATAGCTTCTAATGTTGTCAAAATAATTTTGTATGTTGTCAAAAATTTTCTGGGCTTTTCATACACATATAATTTTAGAAATTTTTTAACAACATAAAAAGTCATTTTAACAACATTAGTACTCATTTTCACGAGATTTTCATACAGACATTTTAACAATATGAAAAGTTATTTTAATAACGGGACTTTTTCATGAGGAGAATTTAGTAACTTATACACAACTAATAACAAAAAAGTCCATAGAGATTTTTTTGTGGGAGGAATTTGGTATGAGATATTTTTGTAATTATTTACTTAACTTGGGACCTCACTATGATTTTCCCAAAAAAACACTTCATAAAATGGAATACTATTCAACATAAACTAGATGTCACTGTCAGAAACATAAGCACGTAATTTATATCTTTTATGTAACATATTCATTATTGTTTTTATTATATTATTTTTTGGGCAACGTTGCATATAGTATAGCCAAAGGAAATTAAATTACGTTAACTGTAATTATCTCTGCAATTATCATGCCTAATCTTGCTCATATTTAAACCAGAAATACATGGTTGACTACTTTGATTTTTGACTGCCTTCTACTCCCTTCTGTCCTAAATATAAAATAAAATTGACTTAGAAAGATTAAAGAAACTAATTAAATTATTTTATGATATTTATATATTTTTTTCCTAAACTAATTAATTTGACTAATACACTAATATATAATCTCATGATACACAATATATAATATGATTAAATAACTTATTTTGCTTCCTTAATCTTTCTAAAAAAAAAAATTTAACTCTGCCTTATATTTAAGATTAGAGAAAGTAATATAAAAATATCCGTTTTGACTAAACATTTTTTTTTTGGGTATTTGACTAAACATATTTTGATTTCGAATATAGAAGTATCAATGCCCCCCTTCTTCTCGTTTGTTTTTTGTTTTTTGTTTTTTGTTTTTTGTTTTTTAATTTGCTGCGAGGAAACCTAAATTTAGAGAGCCAAACAACTAGATAAATCCAACCAAAAAAGTGGTAAACACCTCCCACTGTTTTTTTTTTTTTTTGGTCAATTCAATATCTCCCCTCTTAACAAGTGACAAATATTATATAGCTTAACAAAATTAAATTAAATTAAATTAAATTAATAAAAATGATTTGGAAATTTCGCCCCAAAAAATTTAGCTCATGGAATTTTGTTTTGCATTTAAGTGATTATAATTTTATTTATTTAAATTTTCTAATGGGATTAACAAATGTGCTTCAGCAGTAGAAAAAATTTTCTGCAGCAAGATAAAACACAGCGTTTCATTTATTATTCAACTCACAATGTGTAGCTTCATTCTTTTCCTTTCGTGATGTAGCCGCCTTTGTTGACTATTTAGTTTTTCATTCATTAAAAACCATCAGGATATTTCTATAACTGAACAAATGAGTGAAACCTCTGTAGAGGCTGACAAGGAGCAAACTGAACTACAGAGTCTACATTTCCTTCGCAAGAAATGCATGGTGGTTTTTTTTTTTTTCCAATATCATTTCCTGCGGATGAACTTGCAGGCACCGCAGGGAGGGGTGGAAGAGGCGGCGGAAGAAGGATGACGCCATGGGTCAACCATGAGGAGAAGGAAGGAGGAGAGTGAGAGAGGAAGATAGAGAAGCAGTGTGGAGGAGGAGAGTTTTAATGTGTATGTTTTATATTTTTTTTTTTTGAAAAAAAAAAAGGAGGAAGAAACGCTGTCGTTTTACCTTACTGCAGAAAAATTTCTCTACCATTGAAGCAGATATGCTAACCCCTTTTCTAATATGCCATTAGGTTATTTTATTTACTCTATCCATAATTGTCTCTCTTACCCAATAATTAAAAGTAATGAAGGTGCGATTATAGTTTAAGGAAAAATAACTATTAATATTTCTCAAACTTATATAATAATAGAGTTAAGAGTCAATTTTGCTCTAAAAATTGCCATTGAAGGGCAATTTTGACTCAGAAGTTATTCAGGGGGCAATTTTAATTCAAAAGTGTAAAAAAGAGCGCAATTTTGCCCTGATCATCATCCCAATTAATTTTGACAGTTAATTAACTAAATATACTAAGTTTAGAGTCAATATGTTATCCAAGTCATTTTTGTTAAAGTGTTAACTAAATATACTAAGTTTAGAGTCAATATGTTATCCAAGTCATTTTTGTTAAAGTGCAAATTTGTCGTAAAAGTTTTAAATCTAACTTTTTTAAGAAAATAAAGTAGATGACACATGAACTTTCGGAGGCAAATTTGCACCTTAACCAAAATGACATATGAGTTGTAAGATGAATATATTTAGTTAACTAAAGTTAAAATTAATTAGGATAACGATAAAGGCAAAATTCCTACTTTTTTAACACTTCCGGAACAAAATTATCCTTTTTTGACAACTTTTAGGATAAAATTGTCCCTTCACCCATAATAATATATAGAAAATAAAAACTCCAGTCAAGTATGATAACTAATAAGAAACAGAAAGGATAAGTCCAATTATTTTGAGAACTAAATATCATTCAATTAGCATTTTCTTTTGGGGGTGAAATCATACAATTAGTTATTTAGTTTTACTCTTGCATTTTTTTACCATTTACTTTTGCAAATCTTTTAACTCTCATTGTACTCATAAATATTAAGATATATTAACTAATCCCATGTAGAATGACGTTTTGCTTCCTTCAATAATATTAATACGCTCCTAAAAACCAAGGGTTGTCTTTACATTCTTTGTTCCTAAGCATCTTCTTCAAATGAATATAAGGTAAGCCTATACCATAAGTCATTTTTAAAATGCCAAAGCCTTCAGACTTAAAACCAAAAGCCATCAAACCATTCAAAGAAAACACATTCAGCTATAACAAAGGAAAATGAATTTTAAATACAAATATCTATAAGGCTATCTTTGGATAGAGATAAAAGTGATTATGACAGAAAAATTGTAAGAATAGTAAATAAATTACTATTTTCGATATGTCTTCTCCTCCCTAATTTTCTTCTGATCCAAGAAGGAAGTCAAAAATTTCATTGAAATTCATTAATTTTTAATGGAAACTGATATTAATTCTAAGGATAATATCATAATAGTTAATAACAACCATACCACTCTGATTTCCATTATAAGTCAGTTCTAACATATAAAATACCTCCACATCACATAATCTCTAAACACTATCAAAGGCAAGCTTAAGAGAGATTTTCATTAAAGTGAAATTTTGAGGGATACTTAATATAATTTCTAGTTATCACGTTAAAAATCCACCTTTATTTTATGGAAAAAATTATTTTATTATAGAATTTATTGCCCCAAAGCTAACTAAAATTTGTTTAAAAACCCAACAAGAGCAAACCAAACTTCAGTGACTTTTCCGATCTCGAACAATAGAAGACATTTGTGCACTAATTGAAAATGAGTTAGCACATGCTCAAGGACTCGGATTTAGCTTTCATCTTTTTTCCTTTCTATTCACTTCCTATCCTCTTCTTTATTTTTGTCATTGGATTGAAATCTGAACAGTTCAAATTCATCTTTTATAAATAAAAACAAATATTTAAAAATAATATTTTTATAAATGATTAAATATGAACCGTTCAGATTTCAATCTAACAGTTGAAATAAAAAAGAGATGGGTAGAGATTAAGAAGGAAAGAGGATAATAGCCAATCCTAAAGAACTGGTACAGTTAATTTTCTAATGGTGAGTTCTGCAGCAATTTCCCCTTATTTTATTGCAGGGGAGATACTAAATGAATATTTCAAATGCTAAATTATTAGTCTCTATTATGATGTTTGACCCCGTATCTCCCCCATCTGCCATCAAATCTCTGGAATTCTGAGAATCTGATTAGACAGGCTTATCTTATTACTGTATATCTGTTCGTATCACATGTTTAGTGGTCCTATTACTATATGCGATTCTTAATTACTACTCCTCTTGTTATTATTAATATAAGACTTGTTATTAATACAAGATATATATAGAAATTGATGCTAATTTTAAATTTAAGATATAATTTTTATATTTATCAATCTTTTTCTAATTTACCTATATTGATTCTCTCTCAACAAATAATTAAAAAGGAGAGGGAAGAGAGAATTACGGAAGACGATATGTCATATTAACTAACTTTCTTAATCTAATCAAAATTAAATAAATATATCATGTAAAAATAAGAGCTTAGATGATGAGGAGTTTATTTTTCTACTCTTTCCGATCGAGCTAGTTAACTTTTTTAGAAAAATTAAGGAAGCTAATTAAATTACTTTAAAGTATTTTATTTTTAATTTTTTTCTTTAAACTTATTAGTTTAACTAATAAACTAATATATAATCTAAGAATATTTAACATTAAGTAACTTATTTAGCTTCCTTAATCTCTCTAAAAAAAGTCAACTAGCTCTTATAATTAGGATCGGAAGTAGTAATAAATATAATAGCTCATTCCAATCCTCACTTGTGTTTATAATTTTTTCCCTAAAGTTTCCTATTCATTAGCCATGTTAAAAGGCTTTTATAAGAGTAGTTTCAGTCCAAGTGATTAATTAGGGTAGTTTAGAGACACGCCTACCTAATGCAAATTGCAAATTAGTTATCTTTAAAATCTGAGGCTAAGGATCAGTAAAAGATTAAAAAATTCAGGTACCACAGATAGATAGAGATAGAGAAAGAGAGAAGCTAACCAGGAACAGGAGGATCACATCTCAGAGCATGATCTCTATCTGGGCAATAGCATTTGAAGCTGTAAGCAGTTTGGTTTGTATCGAACCCACACTTCCCTCCGGTCTCCTCACACCAACTGCAATTCGCCACAACCCAATTCAACAAAATCCCTCTTCTCACCACATCTCCATTAATTTCTCCTCCTTTCGTCTCATTTCCAATCTTAGTCTTCACCACCATGCTACCATTACACTTCTCCGACGCATACCTTAAATCTCCGCCGTCCTCCGTCATACCCAGAACTGAAATCGTTTCGTTTTCTGCAGAACACCCAACTCTGTACTTCCGAAAATTCCTCGGCAACAACCCCATATTGCATCCAAATAACAAGAATAGGTCACTCTGGTTCGAAGCAAAACTGAATCTTGTTCCATCCAAGGTCATGTTGTGAATACGAGGAATCGCACAGGATGATGATGATGATATGGCGTTTGGTGGAGAGAAAACAGCTTCAGACACTCGAGTTGATTGGGTGGGATAAGAAATTTCATGGATGACGTATTGATAATTGGAGATATTAATGATTGGGAAGCCATTATCGGAACAAACAAGGCCAAAACCTGGGTAACCACAGAAAGATCTCTGTCGGCCTTCGATGTAAAAAGGGTATTTTATGGTTTGGTTACCACAGATTGTGTGGTTACAAGCTTCGAAGTTCGGGTTCACAGATGAACAGAGGGTGATGAATCTGGTGAGGGAATAAAGGAAAACGAAGAAGAAGAAGAAGAAAGATGATGAAAAGAGGTGGGTTTGAATCATTGGGGCTGTATGTTATATCGTTATGTCAGAGTGTAGATATGAAGATAGATATGGAAAGAAGAAAGAGAAGAGCTGAGCCAAAAAAAAGGAAAGAGAAGGGAGATGAGAATTACAATTATTGCAAATAATGAAGGGAAAATTACACCCAGGTCCCAAAAAACAGAAATATTTACATTTAGATCCCTTAAATTCATGAAATCATATATAAGTCCTTAAGGACTTCTATGTAATTATTTGTGGAAGCAAAATTACTTTTTTGCCCAAAGGATAAATAGCCTCTGGACCTCAGAATTAAAAAATCCAGGTTTTCAAAAGTTGTTGTTAAAATAGGAATTTGTTGTTGTAAATATAGAATTTCTTTTTGCAAATGACCTCTGGACCTCAGAATTGAAAAAATCCAGGTTTTCAAAAGTTGTTGTTAAAATAGGAATTGGCTGTTGTAAATATAGAATTTCTTGTTGCAAATGGCCTCTGGACCTCAGAATTTAAAAAATCCAAGTTTTCAAAAGTTGTTGTTAAAATAGGAATTTGCTGTTGTAAATATAGAATTTCTTGTTGCAAATGGTCTCTGAACCTCAGAATTGAAAAAATACAGGTTTTCAAAAGTTGTTGTTAAAATATAAATTTGCTGTTGTAAATATAGAATTTCTTGTTGTAAATGGCCTCTGGACCTCAGAATTGAAAAAATCCAGGTTTTCAAAAGTTGTTGTTAAAATAGGAATTTGCTGTTGTAAATATAGAATTTCTTGTTGCAAATGGCCTCCGGACCTCAGAATTGAAAAAATCCAGGTTTTCAAAAGTTGTTGTTAAAATAGGAATTTGTTGTTGTAAATATATAATTTCTTGTTGCAAATAGCCTCCGGACCTCAGAATTGAAAAAATCCAGATTTTTAAAAGTTGTTGTTAAAATAGGAATTGGTTGTTGTAAAAATAGAATTTCTTGTTACAAATGGCCTCTGGACCTCAGAATTGAAAAAATCCAGGTTTTCAAAAGTTGTTAAAATAAGAATTTGCTGTTGTAAACATAGAATTTCTTGTTGCAAATGGCCTCTAGACCTCAGAATTGAAAAAGTCCAGGTTTTCAAAAGTTGTTGTTAAAATAGGAATTGGCTGTTGTAAATATAGAATTTCTTGTTGCAAATGGCCTCTGGACCTCAAAATTGAAAAAATCCAGCCTTTCAAAACTTTTTGTTAAAATATGAATTTGCTGTTGTAAATATAGAATTTCTTGTTGCAAACCTAGATTTTTTCAATTCTGAGGTCTAGAAGCGTTTTCTCCTTTAGGCAAAAAAGTAATTTTGCTTCCACAAATAATTACATGAATTCAAAAAATCTAAATATAAATATCTCTGTTTCTTGGGACTTGTGTGTAATTCTCTCAATAATGAATATAATAATGGATAAATAATGATGGTACCGAAGGGGTTGAAGTTTGAACGAAGACATGAAGGATTTGACTTGAAATTAGAGTGCGATTCACACTCGTACTTTTTGTTTTGGAAAAGAAAAATTATATGCTTAAATTTAGAATTTCTCGTTTATTTTCTTTTAGACTGCTTAAATTGAAAATTTAAATGGTTTTAGTTTAAGTTTTTTTTTAAAAAAAAAAGCATGAAAATGAGACTCTGGCCACTTGTACTTTCTGTCTGGGGCAGCTTCTAAATTGGACTTTTTCTTTTTGGGAGGCGGCTTTGGTCTTATGCGGTTCCCATCCGGTGCCGTCCTCTACAGTCTGCCCAAAACGGCACCTCGGCACAAAACATAGCCATTTTTGTGTAAAATCGAGCTGGTTCCCTCTTTAGTTTTTAATAATTTAGGCACTCCCCAATACTTAAAAGAGGTTTCAGGATATTGATCAATACTTAAAATATTTTTTTTTATTTTAAAAATTATTTTAGGATTTTTTTAAAAATATTTTAGGATACTCATTGATATTAAAAAGATAGTTTAAGATATTAAACGGTACTGAAAAAATACTTCATGATCTTGAAAAAGTATCCTGAAATATATTTTAAGGGTAAAAGATTTCTCATGTCACTGGAGATAGAGTTATCTCCAATGACCCCAAAACTACGTCGTTTTGGATTAGTGAAGGTTGTTTATTTAATTTTGTTTATTTTTTAATCATATACATTTTACCAAAACACCCTTCATTAATTCACCTAAAATTACTAACAAACCTTTCATTAATTCAAAACGACGTAGTTTTGAAGTCACTGGAGATAACTCTATCTCTAATGACAGGAGAAATACTTTTCCCATATTCTAAATATCAATTAGTACCTGAAATATTTTTTCAATATCATAAAGTATTTTTTCAGAACCACCTCAATTTTTTTAAGTACCCATCAGTACCTTAAAATATTTTTTCAAAATCTTAAAATAATTTTTTAAGTTCATAAAGTATTTTTTAGTATTAGTTAATCATAAAACATCTTTTAAGTATCAGTTAGTGCCTAAAATATTCAAAAAGGGAGGGAAAAAAAAGTTTACACAAAAAACGGCGCCGTGTTGTGGGGGAGGACGGCAACAAATGGGAGATGTATAGGATGAAAGCGGTGTCCTTTTTTGGGGGTTGAATGAACTGAATGTAGCCAGCCGACAGAAATAAAATTTGCCGAATTTGGGACCTAATCTCGCTTGCAAGTGGAGCCAAGTTGATCAACTCATAGCCACAACTTTATTCCCTTTATAGATTTCACTTTTTCCTCCTTCACCACCTCCCATCTCAATAACTTCTAACTGCGGGGATTGGTTCCTTTACAACTTTTATTCCTCTTCATGCAGTTGGGATTGACAATATACTAAGGGCCCGTTTGAGATAGTAGCGAAAAAAGTTTTTTTTTATATATTTTTTTTGTTGGATTTTTTTTGTGATGGACTTTTTCTAATTTGATTTGTGTTTAGGATAGCGGTGGCAGAAGTAGCTTTTTTATGATGTGATTTGTGTTTGATATGGCGATAGTAGAAGTGGCTTTTTTCTGATGAAATGGAAAATGACTGAAAAGGGTATAAATCATATATATATATGTGTGTGTGTGTATAAAATGTGATAATTTGAGATAAAAATTAAAAATAAATATAAATTACAAGTTGGTTTTTAGATGAAGTGCTTAAATAAACCTATCCCTTACAAGTTAGTTTCTAAAGGAAGTGCTTAAATAAAAAAATTACAACATAATGAAGTATTTAAATTAATTGCAGGGAGTACAAGCTGGCCAAATTGAAGAGAAGAGGAGGAGAGAGAACATAGTAATTGGGGTACAACGGTCCAAAAGGAGTGAAGGAGGAGAGAGAAGAGACAGGAGGTAGCTTGTGATGCGATGAGAAGAAACCATATGTTGCTTAAAAAAAACACAGCTTCACTTTTGAAGCACATCAAATAATTCACTCATACAAGCACCCATATTTTTTTGCTTTTATAGTGACTGTGCGTTTGATGTGCTTAATATAGCACCCACAACCATGCCAGATAGGCACAATATCAAGCATCACAAATCATACTACTTCCTTCTATTTTAGACTGCTTTTTTTTTCTCACTCTCATTATATATATCATTTATATTTTTCTAAAATAAATTTTTACTCATTATTTCTCATACACATTTTTCAAACAACGATATAAATGAAAATAAATGTGCAAAAATTATATGCTTATTTATTTTAACTAACATTTTGAATCACACAATTTTGATAGTTGTTCATTATAAAATGGGTTGGAGTGAGTATTAATTTATTTATAAGTAGGCATAATTACATGTTTATATGTTACTCCCTTTTGCAGTTATCAAGAAATTGCCACCTTCAGTTTCCACGGTCATCGTTGTTGCCCTGGATTCGATTGTTATTTGACAGCAATTTCTCTCTGGGGTATTCCACTGTTGCCCAGTAAGGTCGTCATGAGGGTGTTGATTCTGTTTTGTTTAATCTCTTAGTGTATCACATTATTCTAGGAATCTTAGATCCTGTCAGAGTAAAGGATCGTCAATAAAGGCATTTTAGTGCATTGTAGATTCTTATCCAAGATAGTCATTTGATGATGTCATGTGAATTGCTTTAAAAAGAAATGAAAAATATTTTGTCATATAAGTGATTTGTTTACATTTGAAACTAAAATGAATTGATAGGAAAATTTTTATTTGATTTAAAGAAAATGATGTAGGAAAATATATTAAGAGATCACTATTTTGCCTTGGAGTAAAAATATTACTAAAATGTCTATACTCTATAGGATCCACCCACCTTTTTATTCACATTCAAGGTTGCTTCAATAAGCTTTTGTGTCTTTAGAGGCATTTTTCTTCCCCACTTGAAAATATTATAGAAAACTTTTTGTTTTGATTTACATATTTTGAGCACCCGAGTCCAAATCAAGAGAATGTAATTAAAGCACATACAATATTTTTCTTTTTTGTTGATAAGTAAAAGAACATGAATTGACTAGTGAGGGAGCATGAATCGATAATGGAGCTCTAAGTAGTAATGACAAATTGACAATTAATGAAAGAGGGTAAAAGTAATGACAACTTTTTACAATTGGAATCTCTTTTTACTAGTAATTTGATGCTTTCAATTGACTTTACAGTAGCAATTTAATTTTTCGCAATAATGATTCATAGAACATGAAAGAAAAAGAGAAGAGAATATTTATATGCCTCAACTGAATAAGATGATAATTTGAAAAACAATGAAGGTAAAGACAAAAGTCGATAAGGAACCAGTTTCCCCGTCTATCTTTGGATAGATAGGGAGAACCTATCCCATCTAGATTGTTTAGATGGGATTTAGATGGTCCAGATTTTTTTTTCTTTTAATTTTTTTAAAAAAATTATTTTAATGGGTAGAGAATCTAAAATAAAGATAATCTCTTAACTAACATTTTTTCAAAAAATAATTTTTTTCATTAAAAAATAACTAAACTAAAAATATGGGATTTTGACCGTCCAGATCCCATCTGAACGGTTTAGATAGGATAGGCTCTGCCCGCAGGGAATCCAATTCCAAATGGATAAGAGTTGAGGAGAATGAGGAGTCATCGACGTGACGTGACGTGACGGCATTGTGGGTGATTAAAAAAACATTTCAAGTCGTTATCTACACCGGTTATGAAAGAAATTCAGGGTAGAAAAAAACATACTACACCAGTTATATAAAAAACCGGTATAGAAAGTCATTTAATTTTTGAAATTAATAATTTTAAAAACATTTTTAAATTGATGTGTACACCTTGTCTTCTGATATTCATACAGATAAAAAATGCCACAGATCTTACTGGCAAAAGTGTCACTTACATTTTTTTGCCCTAGTGTAAGTATAATAAATTAATTAATATTTTTTGATATAAATAAATTAATTAATATTTCAAACAGTTAAATGAATTTATTATATGGGGACTAACCCAACTATTATTCATTTATTTGAGTGTGAAGGGAGTATTTTATAGTTTCGAAAATGAAATAATAAGGGTCAAAAAAATGAAAATGAAATAGAAACTCGACAATTCATTATTCAACGAGTTTCTGAGTTTTGAGTTTTAATTTCAACGTGGGCCCAAAGAAATAGCCTCCATCCTCATCAATGGGCTTGTCTGATGCTGAAATTGATTTATTTTTAGTAACGTTTTGACCACTTAACCATTTCAAACCGACCATGCCAATTCATCACCTATTTTTTCTCGAGAGAAAAATGTTTAAGTATCACTTGAATATGATAATTTTAAAGCAGTTCCTCAATATAGTGTAATTCCTTTAAAATTTTTAGGAATTATTCTGAAATTAAGCTTATTGATGAAATAACCTAATTACCTCAGTAATATTAGTTGTTGGTTTTTATATACCTTCTTTAATTGTTATTATTTGATAAGTTCAAATTGTTATTTATTATTAATAAGTTGTTATTATTTGGTAAGCGCCTTAACTCCTATAAAGAGGAGAATACTAGTTTAAATTTTAAAAAACGTATTTATTAGGAGAAATGAAACCTTCACGTTCTAAGCCTTGAAAGGGAAACAAAAAACTTAATCAAACAATAAATGAAATTGTTACTTATATTAAAATATTATTATTATTTTTTAAAACTATTATTATTATTATTAAAAAAATTAAGTATATTTAAGTAATTTTACTATAAAATTCAAGGTAGTGAAAACGTAGTTTTTACGTAAAAACGGAAGGAGAATGAAAAATCGTAAAACGTAACGGAGTTTTTACTTGCATATGTATATAAAAAAAATTTGAGAAAAGTAAGGTATCTGCCATCATATACACATATATTGATCAATGCAATATCAATCAAAATGTCCAACATTGTCATTGATCAAACCATATTTTTTATATGATTTTACATGATTAAATTGAGATTTTTAATGCATTTTCTGGGACATTATTGTATGATTAAATACTAAGATGAGTTAGGAACATTTGTATTGAATTAAGTGTAATTAGGGGTAAAATGATCTTTATTTATTAATTACAGAAAAGGACCCAGATGTTTTTGAAATTTCAATTCTGCCCCAAAATAGTTTTAAAATTCTCACTTTAGTCCCTCTCCAGAACTTTTAAAACTTTCACTTAAGTCCCTTAATAAACTCGGCGCTTTTTGCAAAAACGCAGCGTTTTTATGTTTTTACGTTTTATCACGGTGTTTTTTACGTTTTTACTCTGAAACCGTTTTTTCCACAATGAAACGCGTTTAACCCAAAATAAAACGTAAAAACGGGGTTTTTACGTTTTAAAACGACGTTTTTACTACCATGATAAAATTTATTTACCGATCAGACTTATCCTTAAAAGCTTTACAATGATTCATGGGGAGATTTTTTTGTGTCTTGATTGTTTTTTCTTCACCCTCTTGTATATGTGTGTGAATCTTACTCCCTTTAGCCCCCCCCCCCCAAAAAAAACTTCTTTTTATTAAGAGTAAATATCCTTTCTGGTCCCTGACAAAAAACATGGACCCCATTTTTGTCCCTTACAAAAAAAATCGATCCTTATTCGTCTTTTTTATGGACTAAAAAGGGTATTTTGGAAATTTGTGAGAGATCAAAATATTAACCGATCGACCCTTATTCGTCCTTTTTATGGACTAAAAAAGACCCTTTTTTTTTAAGAGACCAAAATGGGAATCGCGTTTTTTGTCAGGGACCAGAAAGGATATTTACTCCTTTATTAACTAGTACTACTACTACTATATATTCAAGCATATATAACGCTTAAAAAAATAAAGATTACAACAAATAAATGTCATTATTGAAGGTGGAGTTAAATCATCAAGAGGGGGGTGAATTGGGGATTTTAAAAACTTTTTGCAATTGCTCTGTTTTGAAACAATGAAAATAGAGATTAACAGAGTAGAACAGAGAAGAGCAAGAACCAGAGATTTATACTGGTTCGTCCAACCTCTTGACCTATGTCCAGTCCCCAGACTCTATGGGATTTCTACTATCTCAATTGATTACACCCTCTGTACTCAAGAGTAATTCTCTCACTAGAACTCACTCTCCCTTACAAGTTGCAGTCAATGAACCCAATCACCAAGTCCCCAGACTTGTGATTCTTTATAATAAATGATTTACAATCAAATAACTCTCTTTAAGAGTAGATAAGAATAAACACTGAAGCTCAATATATCAGAAAATACTTAACAAGTGAAAACTGAAGGAAAGAAATGTAGACTTGAATGTAATTCGTCTTCAACAGATGTGTTGGTTGTGAAGACTTGAATGCAGCTCTATTTATACCAAGAGAGCATTAAATGACCATTGTAATCTTCAATATAACCATTGCCTTCATTAGACAAGGTTTAGGTTAAGCTTTGTCTTCTTCTCTCTCTAATCTTCACTTAATCCAGCTGTGCAGAAGTTCAGAGTTGACTTCTTGAAAATAAATCTATTCGAATAGCTACTGCTGGATGTAGAAAACAATCTTTAATCCTTTGTTAACGTGTGCAGAAGGATTATCCAGAAGTATGCAACTTTCTGGGTTTTGTATTTAATGTGCTGACATCACTTTTTGCTTTTGCTTTAGACCTTCAATAAACATTCTCTAAATCATCTGAAAATCACTAACAAAGTGGTTAAACATAGCTAAGAATATTAGAGAATGATAATAGGAAGTATTAAGATCAAACAAGAAAGTTTCACAAATTCGTTAGACTCGAAATTCAAATTCAGCGATGCAAACTCGAGTTTATTCTTCAAAACTCGAGTTTCAACTGTGCACTAATAGCAAAACTCGAGTTTCCATATCAAACCTCGAGTTTCTTTAATCTAGAGAGGAAAGTCGTGATTTGTGCTTTGGAACTCATTTTGAGCAGGAATTCAAAACTCGAGTTTTGGACTCTTATCATGTTAAATCAATTTTTAGTCCAAAACATTAAAAATGGAGGTTTTCATCCAAAACTGGCGGTTTTCAAAATGTTGAAAAACATCAAAGCTCTCTGCTTGGCCAAAACTCGAGTTTTCAAATCAAAACTCAAGTTTTCATTTAAGTATGAAAACTTGAAGAATTTGCGCCAAGTCAAAACTGGAGGTTTTTATGGAAACTGGCAGTTTTCAAAATTTGGCTAAAACTGAAAGCTCTCTGCCAATTAAAAACTCGAGTTTTGATCTGAAAACTCATGTTTTCACAAATCTTATGAAAACTTGGAAAACTCATGTTAAACTGAAAACTGGCAGTTTTGAAACGAAACTGGAGGTTTTCAAAGTTCAAAACTTTCAAAACTCTCTATATGATCGAAACTCGAGTTTTCAAATGCAAACTCGAGTTTTTGCATTTTTCAGAAAATGTTGAGAAGTCTCTGTATGATGAAAACTGGCAGTTTTGCTTAGTTCAAAAAATTTGAGTTTTTCTCTGTAAGGTCAAAACTCGAGTTTTTCTTTGACAGTACGTTTTTCAACTTACCAAAGAAAAACTTCAAACTTTGTTTAGAATTGTCAGTTATCATCAAAACCCATAGAGAACTAACAATTATGTCGAGCCAAAGGCCGCACAAAAATATATAATGTTAAAATGTAAAAGGTAGTTATGCGCATTGTTATGTATTGTGGGTGAAATTGGTGAAAACATAGACATAATAGTTGTAGTGTTAATAATCGTCATTTCTTAATTGACAAAATGGCGGTTCTTACAAAATAACTGTGATAACTAATTTGTCTTCCAACTTTATATCAACAAAGACAAAGACATAGCACTTCTATAATTGATTGTAAAGTACGAATGGAAAAATGGCCTTCCATAATAAACCACCATCACGTAAAAAAGAACTCTAAAACGCACATTTTTATAATCTTCTTTGTTCCGGCACCAAACACCGTTTGTTTTTGGTACTTTTCTTCATCAATCGGCCTCATCCTATTGCTCTTCATCATGGTCATATGCCAAAAAACTCTTTCCATTTGCCCTCATCTTCCTCCATAAGTTCCTCCTCTTCATCCTCATCATCCTCCTCCACCACCACCTCCATAAGCTCCTCCCTTCTTCGTCTTCTTCTGCCTCCTTCTCAAATGAAGGCTCTATTGCAGATGTTGGCTAGGCTTGACCACTCCACAAGATGTCTTACTACATATGCTTACAGTCTGATTGGAATTTGAACCTCATCTTTCATCACAATGAGATTGTATATGTCAAACACTTCATCTCATTTTTTTGATATCGGTGATGTGTTGAGCAAGAGGGAGGGGCATGAGGAGGATGACAACAGTAGTGGTGATGACTCAAAACCCATATTTGACAAATATACATGGATATTTTAACTAAATATGATATTGGTGAAAATAAAATTAGATTGCATTATTTGTAAGATATCAACAGTATTGGTATACAGAGTACAGGCTATATGAAGAAAGTGATTTATCATTTAGAAGTTTTTTCAGAAAATTTTGAAGTTATTTTGTATTTTATTTCTAATTATAAATGAACTATTACTTCTGAACATTATTAAAAAAATTAAGATTATGAGTATTTTTTAAAACTTAAACAAACATTGTTAAATTTATTTAAAATACTTTTCTTTAAGAATAGTGAATATTTTTTTAAAAAAAAACTGAAACAAAAGCGCTAATATTGATCTATTTTCGATCGAAGAAAAATATTTTCAAAGTCAAAATCAAAACTTGAGTTATCATAAAAGGGATACCCACATGTGTCATCTCCTAAATTTTAGGTCTAAAAGTTCTAACATTAGCCTAAAATAAGTAGGCTGTTAATTGCAATTGTGCAAAAATCCTAAAATTGAGCCTTGAAGGGATAGACGATGGTAACATTCAAACCTTTCGGATCAAGGTTAAATGTGAAATTAAAGATTAGCTAGACAAGGGACAAATAAAATGGGAAAATTTCAATAAAGGACCTAAAAAATATATATATTTTAAGAATGATCATAAAAATGGTAATTATTTTAAAAGATAAAAAATTAAAAAATTAAAATAGAAAGACTAAATTATCTTTAGCCAGATTTATTATATTCTCACTAATTAAATCAAAATCCAGATTAATTGATGGATAATAATAAATAGAGATTAAATCATAATCAGCTAAGTTAGTGTTTCTACTGTACCAAAATTGCCTTCCAGTTAGCGTCTCTACAGAACCTCCAAGTTAGCATCTACAGAACCTCTGTCGCCTATGACCTGCTATGGCATTGATATTCAATGGTACAATGGTTTTATAACATAAGTTTTAGATAGGTGATGAATTCTCTCAGCCCTTTATTTAAGATTTTTGAAACTAAGTAAAGATTTAAAGATAAAGATTCATTGAAATTGACAATTGTTTAAAGTCGTACAAAACAACGTCATAAAATTGAAACAGATTTTTGGTGCTATAAGTAACAGAAAGGATTTATTTTCAATTACTTCACTCTCTGTGTTTAATCTGAATCTCTAGCTTGTTTTAATTTTATGCTCCTTTTTGGTTTTTAATCAAAGATTTTCCGCCTTTTGCAGCACATATGTAAGCATAACTTAGTTTGATGATTAATTGTATCAAGAGGTTGCTACCTATAGACGCTAACTTGATTGTAGAGACACTAATTGGGAGGCGATTTAGGTGCACTAGAGACGCTCACTTTCATATTTTGATTTAGTTTTTATTTGTCATTATCCATCAATCACTTCAGATTCTGATTTAATTAGAGAGAATATAGGAAATCTGGTTAAAAACAATTTAGTCTTTCTATTTCAATGTTTTAAATTTTTGGTACTTCAAAATAATTACCATTTTTATGGTCATTCTTTATAAATATCATTTTTCTTATGTCCTTTATTATAATTTTCCTAATAAAATAGTAGACTCGGCAAGATAATGTTGTATTCAAATTTGGGAAAAAACCGTAATTTCTAAAATTTATGGGTACATACCCTAATTTTAAAAAGGGTTAAAGTGCATTTTTGCCCTTAAAGTTTACCTCTATGAGCAATTTTGCTCCTTAAGTTTTTGTCGTAGCAATATTAACCCTAAAGTTTCAACCCGTAGCAATCTTGCCCTCATGTAATAGGTAGACCAATGTCCATGTGCCACATAAGATTATTTGACACCTAGGACGCCAAGATGGACTGCCACGTCAGATTAAACATGTGGGTCAAATGAGTTATTTGATTTTTTTTTTTTGAACCATGGTTAAATCCATTTTGAACAGTGCTCAACCATGGGTGTTTAATTGGCCAAGGTTTTCGAGGTTTTGTACGACGATGCTACGGCGTGATTGAAGTAAGGATGGAGCAGAGAAGAGGAATGCCTAAATCGACAGCGTCAACAACATTGACATCGACAAGGAGGAGGAGGGTGACGATGGCACGGCGTCTTGACAGAGATGTCGGAGAACGTTGGCCGTCGACAATGTGTCAATGTGGGTTGTTTGCACGGCTGTATACATCCTGGACTGAGCAAAACCCAGGTAGGAGATTCTTTGGATGTAGAAATTATAGACATGTAAGCGTAAAGCATCTGATTTGATTGTTATGATTTCTTTGAGGGGGTGTATTGTCATGGGAAATAATTTGGTATGCGTTTATTTAACTAATTTTCATGTACAGGGAAGGGGCTGTGGCTTTTTCAAATGGCATGACAATGAAATGGGAGAGAGGGCAAAAGATGTGATAAATGAGCTCTTGGGACATGTGGAGACATGTGGAGAACCTGAATGACGGGAATGTAGGGCTTAGGAGAATCGATGAGGGAGGAGTTGCAGGAAATATTGAACAAGACATGGCCACAATTTGTGCCAACATGAAGAAGAACGAAAGGAGACTGAAGCAAAGTTTCTGTGCATTGTTCATCACTTGGTGTTTTTGTTTATTTTTATTGCTGCGCTAATTCAAGAGGATTTGCAGCTGTAATCCAACTATTATGTGACAGTTAGTTAAATGAAAGTGGGGATGGAATGAAATTTTTGAGGATGTAATTGTATTAGGGATTTTATTGTGTTAGCTGCATCTGAATTGTTAAAATTATTGGTATGGAGTTGAAAATTTACTGTTTTGCAAATATGTAAATAATTGATGCCTTATGTATGTACCAGGTTTTAAGTTGTGCACACACAAACACTTTCACAGAATAGAAGTTTTGATTTGTTTTGGGAACTAAAGTCAGTTAATGGTCTACGGAAATGCAGGCCCCTTAAACTTGCTAACAAATGGCTAGATACAGAAACTTTATTCAGTCACAAAATGAAGAGGAAAATAAGCTTACAAAAATGTCCTGTGTGTTCTACAATTACCCAGAAGATGAAGTCGAGATAAATGACAAATTTTAAGTCTGCCAAATTTACAGAAGCAGCATTTAACTAGGTTTTAATGTCACTAAATTCAAGTACATATTAGCTGTCTAGCTTTAAATTTTCAAGTTATGGTTTTTGAGTTGGGAAACCAATATAAAATTAATTTTTTATTTTAAGTTAACTTTCTCTTTGAATTTAAAGATTTGAAAAGCCAATATCAAATTAACTTCTTATATGGAAAAGCCAATCAAGTTAACTTCTTATTTCAAGTTAACTTTCTCTTTGACCTGAAAAACCAATATCAAGTTAACTTCTTATTTCAAGTTAACTTTCTCATTGAATTTGAAAAGCGAATATCAATTTAATTTCTTATTTCAAGTTAACTTTCTCTTTGAATTGAAAAACCAATATCAAGTCAACTTTTTATTTCTCATTAAATCTCTCACACTCCTACTCAACGATGTTTGTCCGCATATCATCCAACGTTGCTAATAGCGTGTTGTGTTCCGCGCACATGCTGTCAACTTAACGGTCAACGTTGGTTTGACCGTTGGATGAGGGCAAGATTACTACGGGTTAAAACTTTAGGGTCAACATTGCTACAACCAAAACTTAAAGACAAAATTACTCCTGGAAGTAAACTTTAACGGCAAAAATGCACCTTAACCCTTTTTAAAATTATACCATAGAATTTCCTCAGAGAAACAAGAAGGCATAGAATAATTTCATGGACTATATTTGAGGTTTAATTGAAGTATAGATGAGAAATTTACCTCAAAAATGAATTTTAAATAAATATTATAATTTTTGTTAATTAAAGTATAATTAGTCAAATTTAATGACGAAAAATACGAGGAGGACTCAAATAATTGAGTAAAAATAAGGAAAATTATTTTAAGATTAACATGAATTTGTAATCGGTTTTATGCCCATAAAATGGGGAGTTTAGTTTAAAGAAGACTTTAAAAGGAATTTCATGCAAGAATAAGTCACTTTCGAAATTATGGGAACATTAATGCCCATTTGAGGCCGATTTAAAGGGGTATTAACATCACTTTTATGATCACGGAATGGCATATTGTAGAAGCAATTGTAGGGAGATATTTTCTGATTTTACTTGGTGACAATTTCACCACATAAACAAATAGTTATCTAAAAATCAAATCAAGTAGATTGATCTAGCCTTGCAAAGGACAATCTAATAAAGCCTTCTAAAAGTACCAGGGTGGCGTGAATGTGAGGGTGAGAAATTAGAAGAAGAAATTGTAGCCATACAAGACGAAGAAATTGTCCTTCCTTGATATAAATTTCATCAAAAATAGGGCATTGAAAAGGAGAGGGATTTTGCTAATTCCAATACCCTCCAATAAGTTTAAAATGAGAGTTAGTGTAAGATAGCTAGCGCCTTAGTAGCACAGTGACATGTGAGCCAGTATTAACTGGTCTCCCTTCCAATGTCCAGGATTCAAACTCTACCCCCCTTTCCTACCATGATATATCAAAAAAAAAAGTTAGTATAAGATACAAGTGAGAAACTAAAGAGAGTTGGAAGTATTAGGAATCAAAATGGAAAATTTGTACCTGAATGCCCTATGTTTCACTTTTGGCTAATTCAAGAGGAAGAAAGTTGAATTTGATTAAATTGAGCTTACAAATGGAATCTTCATTAAGAATTATGGGGGAATAGCATGTGGAATTGAATTAAAACCAAGTTGATACAATATCTCAAAATTGAAGCTTAAAGGTCAAGTAAGAAAGTAGTCTTGATATATTAGTGGTTCCAATGAGTGTAATGTTTATTTAGGGCGATTGAACATTGTGGAAGTGGAATTTGGGACTTGAATAATGAAGCTGGAAGTATGAGAAGCAAAGAAAGTAAGAGAAATTAAAGCTTAAAAGTAACAAACTTTATATTACTTTTATATGCTTGATTGCTTGCATGAATGAATTGACACGTTTGTTATATTTATGTAATTTATGTGAAATCATGCATTGATACATGTGATTATGTTTGAGACATGCTATAGGCCAATGTGTTTTAATAATATTCCTTCCATCCTTTAATATAGCTTTAAATAACCATTTTTGTTAAAAGTAGTTAAAATCAATAAATATTAGTAATTAATATATATATATATATATATATATTTTTTCTAACTATTCTTCCCTCGTAAATATAAATCTCATCCAATTTCTTAAATAATGGAATTCATACATACTCATTAGTTAAAAAAAATATACAACGAATGTATACAATCAACAAGGTTAAAATAGGAAAACAAGCAATAACTGTTGAGACGAAATTAAAATGAAGCTTATATTTTAGAACAAACCAATTTTTTCAAATTTGAAGTTTATATGTAGAAACAGAGGAGTAAATGACAGTTTTAAACATGTCATTAGATGATGAAGTAGTTATGTTTTTTTTTTTGGCTCAAGGAAGTAGTTATGTTGCAAGCATGTTATGACGCTAAGCTTTGTTATGTATGTTTGAGTGGTGAATGTTTGCTACTTTTTTTTTTTTTTGGCTACTTGGATTCTTTGAATCTCAACCCCTCCCAATTGCCAACCATGCTAGGTCATGCGTCTCCAAAGGAAGAGTTATCAATTGTTGTGTGCCTTGGGATGATGTTACAATCAAAGTTGTCAAACTCACGAGTTCAAGCAAACTCATAACAGTGAGGTAGGCTCATATTGTGAACTCGAATCGTAAATTCGTAAGAGTTTACCTTTACCATTAAATAGATATTAATAGTGTATAATTAAATAATAAAAATATAATAAATAACAACAATTTTATTTAAATGTTTTTTAAATGCAAATAATTGAAATTAAATCCATCAATATTCATAATTTATCATATTTAACAAAGAAATTTCTATAAAATTTGTACTTAAAGTCGTTGAGCATGATTAAATTGAAGAAATTAACATGAATTTAAGGATGAGTTAACACGATTTTGTAAGCTGAAAACGTAAAAGCAGTAAACTCGGTATATAAACTTGTGAATTTAATCGAGTTTCCAACGATCACGAGTTTACTAAGAGTTGACTCGATTTTGTAAGTTATAAACATAAAAACGCTAAATTTGGAGAGTCAACTCGCGAGTTTGACAACAATGATTACAACTATGATTTTATGATGCTCATTCATGATTGTTCACATAAGGCTAATTTATTAGCGTGGTTACTGTTTCATCATTATAAGGTATAATAATCAATATCCAATGCATATGAGAATTGGCATGTGCTTCCGCTTACTAGGGGTCCACATTATGTGCTTCTCCTTTACGTGCTTCTTACATGCTTCTCCCTCTAATTAGAGGGGCAAGCAATTTTTTTTATTTTTTTAAATTTTTTATTTATTCTATATATTTAGATTAAATTATATGCTGCTTTCTGAAAAAAAAAATTTGGCGCCCAGTATCTCAAATTAATTAGTTTTCAATTCTGCATTCAGAAATATGTCCTGCAACATCAGTATACTGAAAACTAATTAATTTGAGATACTGGGTGCCAAAAAAAATTTCAGAAAGCAGCATATAATTTAATCTAAATATATAGAATATATAAAAAAAAATTAAAAAAAATTGTTTGTCCCTCTAATTAGAGGGAGAAGCATGTAAGAAGCACATAAGGGAGAAGCACCTTATGTGCTTCCAACTGATACAGATAGCTTTTTTTTTTTGGGGGGGGGGGGATCAAAATATAGATAGCTTTCATAAAAGTCCTAAAGTTGATTGGATGAGTATAACATTAGTTGTAGATTTTTAAAATTAAGGCACAGTTCCTGTGTCAAAAACATAGCAAGATTAGTAATTTAATAATTTGCATTGATTGGCATAGTTTAAGATAAAATTTATATATTTACCATGTAAAGGATTTCTAGAGATTTCAAAGGATTTTTAAAGCACATTCATGAGTTTTTTAGATTTAGTTATGAATTTTTAAAGTTGGGCTATTAAATTGAAACAAATGAACAGTAATCAGAGATAAGCATACAGGTTTTCAGTGTATGAACTTTCATTATCGTTTCGCCTTGAAATATAGAGCTTTGGGATGTATATGGTAACATGGATGTTACAGTACGTGCGTGTGGGAATATAAAGCTTACATGTGTCCTCCCTGTTTGTTTTTTGTTGTTGTTGTTGTTGTTTTTCTTTTTTAATACAGAAATTTTAGGAAAGGGGTTGGGTTCACCCACGATCTAAGGGCAAAGCGAAATCTCTCTTCTTCCTAGGTTATACCGATATTGGGCAGGGCAAACCGTCTATTAACCATGAGTTTTAAGTTCGAGACGAGGGAATGCAACGTGCGTGGATAGTAGAGGCTTCATCTCGAAAGGAGCCAACCTGATCTCGGTCTGGATTAGTCTAGGGTTGTTGGTGTGCCTGAAAGATGGTCTGTCCTAGGATACCCGATGTACTACACCAGTAGTGGACCCAGGATATAATGTTTGTGGGTGCACAATTAATAGTGGGATTCGGGGGATTTTTTTTTTAAGGATGATAAAAGGCAACCCACACCTTCGTAAAATTTAGGATCAGAAATTGGGTTCAATTGAAAAGTATTTTCGAGGAAATCAATTTAAATAGAACAATATATTCTAATCCCATGGCATACAAATACTCAGATGTTACACAATCAAATTCCAAAGCAACATGCAAGCAAAAATTATTATGATTTCTCATATGTGATAAGATATTAAAAATAGGTAAGAAAGTTGTCCATGCATGAGTTTGAATACAGGATCTGCTGTGGGACTAGTGAAATTATCATCACACCACCTAGACAACTTATTGCAAAGTCCCTTCAAAAAAATATATCTCCTTCAAATTTATGGGTGCACTTGCACCCAAAAAACATGTGTGGGTCCGCCAATGCACTACACAGCCAAGAAAAAAAAAACGGTGGTAACATAGATGTTACAGTACGTGCGTGTGCGAATATAAACCAACGTGTGTCATCCGTGTTTGTGTATGTTTACGACTTATCTCCAATGAAAATGATTTTTGGGCTAGGCTTAACATATGATATGGGGCAACATCAACAAGCGTAGGTTTTGAATTGGGCCTGCTCTCCAACTCAGGTATGGATTATAAGTATGATAAATATTTACCAAAAAAAAAAAGTATGATAAATAAAACGAAAAATGCATATATTTAAATTAAAAAAAATGTGGTGCAAGTATATCCTCCTTCTTAGGGATATCAAAATTAATTGAGTGGTAGACCTGGAAATCTTACGTTGCTAGGGTGACTACTAATACATATGTCGCATTAAACATATAATATAATCTTTCTTTTTTATTTTAATCAATGTGTAGGGAGATTTTTAAATCAAGTTTCAATTCTTCTTATATATTGCCCCAATGTTCACTTTATACACTTATAAAGTCCTTAAAGAGAATTATACCTAAAAAAAAAAAAAAAAGTCCTTAAAGAGAAAATGTTATTTTAATGATGATTTTATTTAAGAAAACATCAATATAACAAAATCAACAGCAATACTAATCATACTATGCGTGGGCAAGCTGTCCCAACTGTATACTCTTGTTGTTCATTTAGAGCCCAACATGCAGTACGATCAATATACCCACAAATTCATGTTAATAAAATGCCACATTTCTTCTAAAAAAACCAGGGATGAATATTATATGTTGTCTAGCTATTGTAACTATTTGAAAAATATGCATAAGTTTATTATAAGTTTAGATATGTGATTTAAAATTATAATTTTAAGACAATAAATATGTGAGCAAGTGAATCATACTTTTATTTGGTACATAGTCCACAAGATGTAGATAGAGCTATGACATGTGATCGAATGGGAAGAGAATTTTTTTTAATGTAGTAAAATAAAGTAATATCTGGAGCGGCCAAAAAATTAGGAAAAAAAATAGTACATATATTTCATGCAAAAGTTTTTGATATTAGAGGTAAGCCTGATATCCAATTTACCTAAATTTTTATTTAAGAGAGAGGGAGAGGGAGGGAGATTTCTTATGGACATTATTGGAATATATATATTTATTTATTTATTTATTTATTTAACCCATGTATTCAAAGCTTCTAACTAAATCAACTTGTCTTAATATTGGGAAAGTAGGTATTTGTTCCTTATAAAAATTACAATTGTTGGATCATTATTATTTCCATTGAAAAATAGTATCATCATTATCAAATATTATAGATAATTAATACACGTCATACATGTACAAAGAGTATTAGCAAAGACCAATACAAGGATAACTCTTTTTTTTTTTTTATACATTATCGTAGGGGAGGGGGGCAGAGTTTGAACCTTGACATGGGGGAGGAAGGCCAATACAAGGAGAACTCTTTTTTTTTAAAAAAAAATACATTATGGTAGCGGAAGGGGGCAAGGTTCGAACTCTGAACATGAGGGAAGGAGGATGCTGGCAATACAAGGAGAACTCTTTTTTTTTGAGATAGTCAGTGGGGGGAGGGGGAGGTAGGGCTCGAACCCTGGACAAAAGGGAAGGCCAGCTCCGAAGGCTGGCCTTAGTGCCATCGCGCTAAGAGGCGCTTGACATACAAGGAGAACTCTACTTCAACTAATTTTGTTGTGTTTCAATCACAATGTATAAACTCAAACCACACCATCACCGAAAACCACGTATAAAAGCAATATCACTACTCTCATTAATTAAAATTTAATATAGACAGCAACCACCATTTAAATCACACACCATACCATTTTATGATTATGCTTTTAAAAAAAAAAATAAAAAAATCATCAAAAAAATGTAAACTTTAAACCTCTACTCATATCACACTTGTTCTGTCCAAGAACAGAATCTGGCTAGCCCTAATAGACTAGCATGTTTGATATTGATTGAATCGAACTTGACTTAAGAATAATGCCTAGGGCCTATGTACCCTGTAGAGGGATCAAAGTCTACGTAGTTAGAGACACCAATAGGCATTTAGTCAAAGGGGGTGGTGTGTGCACTCTGTGATGGCTGAATTATAAATAGCCAGAGAGTAGAATCTGTGTACCTTAAGATTTGACCTCTGTATTTATAGAGTGTAACTTAGTTTGAGTCTTGTGGGCCTGTGATTCGAGGCTCTAATATCATAACTGCAGATCTAGATTTAGATCTTCCTAGATTATAGATAAGATAGGATCCCATTTATTATAGGCAGATTCTGATATGCTTTATAGTCCTTGTTGGGCTATCTAGGTATTGGGCATGTAGCTCCATAACAACACTCTTTTTTAATTAGTTTTGATTATCTAAATTAGTCTCAGGTGACTTTTTATTTTTCTTTTTAAAAAATGCAATTCAATTGGTATACTATTATTTAGTCACAAATATCTTCCAATTAAAGACAATTATTTTTAAAGCATTGTCAGACATAAAATGCTGAGCCTGTCATAAATAGTGTTTTCAACAATGATAATGATAACTTAAGTTGAATCTTAATGTTGTAACAAGAAAATAGAAAATAATGAAGCCTAGAGCAAGGGGTTCACAGGATAACTGTAACACCCCCGATTTCTAACTGTTATAATAACAAAAATTTAAATGATTTTCATAAATAAATTAATAAAATTCGAAATAAACAACTTTGGGAGTGTTACCGCCGCACTTGTACTAGGACAAGTGCAAGGCTACTTATTACAATTAAGGTAAATTCAAACTTAAACAAAATATATGTGTTTTTAATTAAAACAAAATAAAGTAAAATAAACAGCTGACTGTGCTCCTCACTTCTCACTGCTAGCCCCAACCCTCGGCACCTGTTTCACTGAAATTCTGCTCCTCCGAAGGATCATCGCAGCCCATGAACACAAATATTAGCAAAAGCTGGTAATCCTAATAAATAAAGATAATAAAAAAATAATAATAATAATAACAAATAAACAATTAAAATAATTACATAATGATAGGGAAAATACCATATATATATTTATAATCCACAATATCAATTTCTCATACTCATCATAACTATATATTATCATTGACTCAATTATTATTATTCATCATCTTTTAAAATTTCTTTAGACCCGGGAAGCCCTGCCAGTCTATTTAGTTTAGTGGGAAGAGAACCATGGTAAACCCGGGAAACCCTGCCAGTTTACCCTGTGACCCGGGAAACCCTGCCAGTCACAATCAATCAAATTTGGTCATCAAGTATTTCTTCTTAGTGTGCACACCTCTTCCCAAAGTTGCTACTAGTGTCCCGGGAAACCCTGCCAGACACCACTTTGGGAAGAACGGATATCATCATTTTCTCATCACATAATATTTCGAGGCATAAAGCCTAAGGGTTGTGTTCATCACTTTGGGGGTACCATCCCAAAGCTATCCTCCCACTGTTAAATTGTTTTAAAACACACACACATAATAAACTCTTGAATTATTTTTATTATTTACTTTTCTTAAATATATCTTTTTATATTATTTTAATTAAATATAGTTATAAGGCTATTTTTACCTAAAATCTGGACTTATTTTACTACGTAGGAGGTACTATATAAAGAAAAAGAAAATCAGTAAATAAAAGAGAAATAATGCGGAAGACATATGCAGATGATATTAACTGTAGCATTGCACAGGAGTACAATATGTTGAGCAACCAAAGTGATGCACAGGGATATACAATATTCAACTTCCGTACAAAAGACAAGAGCCTAACTGGATTCAAGAAACAATTATACTAACATATATATTTTACAATTGCGCACGGGGGGTCGAGGAAAAAGAAAAAGCAACGGACAAATCATTCAAAGAGAAAAAAAACACACCTAATGGATCCAGGAAGATATACATTAGCAATTACGCACGGAAGTCGAGAAAAAGAAAAGGACAAATCATTCAAGAAAAAAACGCACCCATATATTATGTAATTAATCAAACACCCATTAATTTCTATGAGCTAGGGATCAGATTACCTATCAAGATTTAAAATTAACCTAAACTCATGAGAATTAGGATTGTAAAATTTACATAAATCTAACCTACCCATGGGGATTAGGATTACCTGGTCTCCGCTTTTGCTAGCCTCTTAGAAGAACGAGAGTATAGCGGCAGAGAAAAGTATCGGGTGTTTTTCTAGGTTTAAGCGATCAGACCTAAATTTATAATTAAAATCTAGGGTTTTAGCTATGGGTTGGGCTTTTTACTTATTCCCGATAAATGAATTAAAACAAATGGTAGAGTTTTATTATTAAATATATTTTAAGTCCGATGATGAATTGAAAAAAATTTAAAATATAACCTGATATAACTAACTCCTAGATTCCTGGATCTAATCTTAAATAATCTAATAATACTATTTACAAAATAATATGATTACCACACAAACAATACAATATTATTAATTTTTACTATATTATTATTATTATTACTATTTCTATTATTAATCATTATTATTTTATTAGTATTATTTTACTCTATTATTATCTTTACTATTTCTATTATTATTATTATTAATAAAAATCCGGAGTATTACAATAACTATATGTTTTCTTCCATAATATTAATAAGGGTAAAGGAACAAAAGTATACATGTGCTTTACTCTTGGGAGCGCCCAACACCATATGCTTTTTTTAGGAGCAAAAAGACACACGTGGTTACCATTTTAGAGTAAAAGTCACACCCTACAGTTAATTTAACAAACCACCGTTATCTGCTTTCACCTATTCCGTAATGTCTCTTCTCTCACCCAATTGAAAACAACCCAACCAGCTCTACCTTCCCCTCTCTTTCCTCTGCTTTTTTGACTTTCCTCTATGTTTCCTCATTGGCTCTGTTACGAAACCACTCCGCTCAGGCCTCAGAAATAAATAAAAATATAAATCAGCTTTTCTTTCTCTGAATTGATTCTGTTTGCTTTCAAAATTGAAGATTGCACATAGTTCTTCTTGGGAAGCTTATTTTAGACGAATGATTCCTAGGATTTTATCTGTGCGTAAATTAAGTGAAGATCCATTCTACTTGAGCTTCTTCTTCCTCTATGGAGATGTGCTCCAATGTTATTGGCTTACACTCGATTATAATTCCGATTTTTTTTTTTAATGCAGTACATCGCTATTTTTTAATTTTCCCACAAATATTGCATTTGCTGAAGCTTGAAACTCATTCCGGCGGCAGGGGAGAATTTTTTTGTTTTTTATAAATTTGGTTTTTTTTATTAAGGGCGAGTTATAAACTAAAAAATAACCAGATAAGTAAATCAAGTCAACTAGTATTCATGATTATCACCACATCTTCATTTAGTTGATGATCTTCTCTGGCGAGATAACAGCACACTTGATAGCTTCTAGTGGTGCATATCTAAGTTTATAATCTAACTTAATCTCTGAATTGTAACCTCCACTATCAGCATAAGCAATGGCATTACATCTAATTGTATAGAGCATAATGCGTTGGTGGTGGCTCCCATCTATTCGCATCCTATGCGTTAAAGCTGAAGATCTTGTCTTCAAATTTCTATGATCAGTGGACTACATCAGCTTAAAATCGGATGTCATTCATAGCATATATTCTTCTGCAGAAGCCAATAGATGAGCAAAGTGGTTCTGTAACAGACCCGATGTGAAAACACAGGGGAAGGTCAAAAAAGCAGAGGACAAAAAGGGGAAGGAAGAGCTGGTTGGGTTGTTTTCAATTGGGTGAGAGAAGAGACATAACGGAGTAGGTGAAAGCAGATAACGGCGGTTTGTTAAATTAACTGTAGGGTGTGACTTTTGCTCTAAAATGGTAACCACGTATATATTTTTGCTCTCAAAAAAAGCATATGGTATTGGGCGCTCTCGAGGATAAAGTATATGTGTATTTTTGCTTCTTTACCCTATTAATAACTAAGCCAATACCTTTTCTAATTTATTTTTGCACACATATTTTTATATGAGTGACCAACTATACTATGGGAAATTTGGAATAGGTGAAGTGGACAAAATAAGCTGATTAACAAATGAAAAAGACAAAAGTAATGAACTCTAGCTTAATAAAAAAACGACCTTGCAGAGACATATATACATGTAAAAAAGGATGCAATTTACACGCATAAACCAAAATTTATGATACTGACCTTGTTGAAACAAAAACAGTTAGCCCACTAATACACACACATATAGGGCGTCCATTTGTATAAAGGGGCTCAAAATTCCTCCAATTCCCGAATGATTAGAAATCAGAATCCCACTTGCTTCTTAAATCCATGAATGAATGGTTTTGTTGGCCAATATAATATTTAGTACTCATATCCTCGAAAACCTCTAAAGTTATTTCAATATTGGACCATGGACATATCATAGTTCCAAATCTAATCCCTTTATAAAGAATATCTTTTGTCTCTTAGTAGCCTGCTTCAGTTCCCTTATGAAACTTTCGTTATTGGGCTAGCCATATACTTCACATGTTTCTAGCGATTCACATGGCACCATCAGTATGATTTAATTGGAGATTTGATAGTAGTCATAAATGTAACTAACAATTTAATTGGAGATTTGATATTAGTCAACACACACCATTTTTACACACACACACAATTTTTATTGAGTAGGAGGGGGAGATACACACACCATTTTTATCGTTTATTTCTCAAATTAAACCCATTAACATTCCCTCCCAAAAAAAAAATAATAATATTTGAGTAGGAGGGGGAGATAGTGAATTAAGGAAGGTAATTATAATGTATTAGATTGAAAAAAAAAAGTTATATTAACTAACTAACTTAATCTAATCTAATTAGTTGATTGGGTTTTATATTAAGGACAAAAGATTATTTTGTACTATCAATTAATTTGAATTTAAATGGGTTATATTATAATTATTCAAAATTCTCCCAAGGTTTTTTTTTTTAATAAAATGTATTAGTTTTCTTATGTCGTAAAGAAAATTATGTAGAAAAAAATTATAAATTTCTCCCTTAATGTTCAAATTAGATAACAAATTTGTAGATATTAAATAAATTAGCTATGTTAGTTATTTATTAAAAAAATGTGTAATTAACATAACTAGATTTTTCCCGGAACTGGTTTTGCATTAATGGGCTTAGTTTTTTTTTTTTTTTGGGGGGGGGGGGGGATCTTGAATTCTAAGGAAGACGAAGGAGTAGAGAAAGAACAAGAGTGTGAAACAATGAAGCATGCAAAACAATGGAGAATATATAGAATAGAGGTTAGGGAAGCCATTTCACCCATATTTTTAAATCCTATTTTGATTAAAAAACCTAATTTGAGATTAGTTGAATTTAGAAACCTCATCTTGAATTAGGGTATTTCGGCCGTCTTTAATATGGATTATCTCATTCAGATATTCAGAGGGGAAGGAGTTATCTTTTTCAAATGGGTAAAGGTACAGATTTGCGAATCAACTATTACTTGAGAAGCGTCTGACACAAATAACTATTGAGGAGACCAAAATTGCCAATCAACAATTAAAAAGTGAAAAAAAAACACCAAATAATTCTTAAAAGTGAAAAAAAAAACACCAAATAACTATTAAAAAAAAAACAACTATCACAATTAAGTTAAAATATGAGGCACTGGCGTAGAATGGTGGCGGAAACGCTGGAGAAAAGAGCGGTTAAACCTTCTTGTTGGAAAAGGAAAACACCAACAAAGATGGGACCCATGGGAGCAAGCATTGTGGCAGCAGTGGTTGCTGCTTGTGGCATCGAAGGGATGGAACCAATGTGCAAGGTGAGTGCTAGTCGAACGCTGTGGACTACTGAATGAGTTCAAGAGGGTGAGTGGAACACCCAGCAATAATAGAAGCTTTGGAAATGTCGATGTTGCCGGCACTGTGACAGTCAATGGAAAATGGAGACACCAAGACAGTGACGGGATAATAGTTCGTTGGCAAATCTGTTCCAAATTGTGTGTTTTTTTTCCCACATTTTAATTGTTGATTGACAATTTTGGTCCGCTCAATAGTTATTTGTGCCAAACGCTCCTCGAGTAATAATTGGTTGGCAAATCTACATCTTGACCCTTTTCAAATTCATAGTTTAATCAAAGGGTCAAGATGTAGATTTGCCAACCAACTATTACCCGAGGAGCATTAATTTTGCCACTTTCTGTAGATAAGCCTCAGCTATTTGTCATTCATCTGCTTGGTAATAGGAGAAGACCACTTATCGTCTACTGCTCTGTTTAGATTTACACATGCAGCCTGTAAAGCTAATGCTCCCACTTCTTCATAGCCAAAAGCCTAGTGGTCAAGGGCAAAAGTAGGGGGTTAGGGGTGGGCCCCTCCAATTACAAAATAGAGCCTAAATGTTAAGAAAATTATATTTTAGCTTCCTAAAATTTCAATATCTTCACTTTAGTTTTCATTAAAAGTGTCATGAAGGGACCAAAATAAAAATATTGAAATTTTTAGGGGTTGAAATGTAAGTTCATAAACATCTAGGTTATATTCTGTAATTTTGCCCCCAATTAGAATTCCTAACTCTTTCTCTTCTAGTGGTCATGAAAAAAAACCCAGTGGGGGAAAAGTAGGTGTTTGACATGGCTTTTATTTGTAATAAACTTATAGAAGAAAAGTGACTTCTAATAGAAGCCATTTTTTCAACTTTTGGTGTGACTTTTTTTTAGCTTCTAGAGAAAAATGTTAGAGATAGGTGATCTAATATGCAATGTATTATTAAATATATATTTGTATGCATTCTAATTCATATATGATTTTATGCATGAAAATATTTAATTAAGCACTTTAACTTTTTTTTAATCAAATTTAAATTTAAATTTTTATCTTCTATTATCATAATATGTACAACTAATATATATGTAGTATTCAATATGATTCCTATCTTTTTCATTTATTTTTAATCCCAACTGACTTTTTAAATAATCATTCAAACAAGAACGCATTTAGAAAAAGAAAAAGTCATTTATTTTACTATCATTCGAAATATAAATCACATTTACAATCTAACTTTTATCTTATGCTTACAAAAATCATATTACGAATAAGCCACCTCCCATCACAAACGTCCTCCTCTAACTCCCCTATATCCACCCCTTCTTATTACTCTATTGGGCTCTATTAGTTGGATCGAAGCTTGGGTTGCCCATTTGGGAAGATACTTCCCGAATCTGGATCTCAGAAATAGTAACTTTGGGCCAGTTAAGCCCAGCCCAACTATCAGCTGTTGACCCGAACCCCCTCCTTTATTAATTTCAATCCAGCAACCGTCATCGCTGGCACTGGCAGAGCACACATAATGGCGTCGAACCGTCTCTGCTCACCACCACCTACCGCTTGTGTCTCAAACTCAGCCCTTGCTTTCATGCCCTAACCTTCCACAAACATAACAACACTTCGATAGTCTTTAATATTTCACCAGAATCCAGACAGGTTTTGTAGATTTGGGATCCTTCTTTGGCCTGGAAATGTAAAATCCCGGGACTAAAGGCTCCTCCACATTAACTTCTACACAAACCCTTCTAAAACTCTTTATTCTTATTTTTTCCTTCCCTGGTTCCTCCACTTTAATCACTTTACCAACTTCCAACGCAAGTGATCTGTAATTAGAAAGGCTCCACCCTTCTGGTGGCATATCATGCAGTTGTATCCAAAAGAGACACTTAGTGATTTGGATTTCGCAGTCACTGACATAAGCTTCCCTGCGCTTAAGAGTTGGGATATGTTGCCTTGCCACCCATGGACTCTCTACCAGCACCCTTCGAGCGTCTTCCACTTTCATGAAATCGAAAGAAAAATAGTTAGTGCTAATATCTGACACCTCTAACTGATCTTCGTCATTTTCTCGAACATCACCCACCCTAATCGGACATTTGTGATTACTCTTCCCACAAGAATTTTCTCGTCATGCTCCTCCTCATCTCCTCCGGTCCATTCTATCTTCAGGCCCTGGTTAGTAGAAACTACCATTTCCATCTCCGAATGATTGAACAGAGGGCAAACCAAAGATTCAAACTTAAAACCCCAAACGGCACTTCAAGATAAAATCTCTCAAGGAATGAAATTGAAAAATGTGATTAATGGAATAATAAAGCATAGGGTAAATAAGAAAAAAAGGGAACCATCCTAAAGCCGAGACACTTCTGACCAACAAAAAAAAAAAAGCCGAGACACGTCCACAAAAGGATAAGGTGAGACCTTTGCAATTGAAACGTCTAGCGTTCTTTCTTCTTGTCTTCCATCTTTGGGAACCGGCTGGGATCCTCTTTCTTTTAGGGGAAAATTACACACAGGTCCCAAGGAAGGGATATATTTACGTTTAGGTCCCGTCAATTCATGAAATTACTCTGAAATCCCAAGGGACTTCTGTGTAATTATTTCATGTGAGTAAAAGACCTTATTGCCCTTCTACTTGAATTTGTAATTTCTGAGTTCCAGAGGCGAATAACAACACAAAATGCATAAATTAACAACACAAAATGCATAAATTAACCACAACTTCTGAAAACCTTGAATTTGTGATTTCTGAGTTTCAGAGGCGAATAACAACACAAAATGCATAAATTAACAATACAAAATGCATAAATTAACCACAACTTCTGAAAACCTTGAATATGTAATTTCTGAGTTGCAAAGGCGATTAACAACACAAAATGCATAAATTAACAACACAAAATGTATAAATTAACCACAACTTCTGAAAACCTTGAATCTGTGATTTCTGAGTTCCAGAGGCGAATAACAATACAAAACGCATAAATTAACAACACAAAATGCATAAATTAACCACAACTTCTGAAAAACCTTGAATTTGTGATTTCTGAGTTTCAGAGGCGAATAACAACACAAAATGCATAAATTAACAACACAAAATGCATAAATTAACCACAACTTCTGAAGGGCAATAAAGTCTTTTACTCATATGAAATATTTACAATGAAGTCCCTTGGGACTTCAGAGTAATTTCATGAATTGACGGGACCTAAACGTAAATATATCCCTTCCTTGGGACCTGTGTGTAATTTTCCCTTCTTTTAGTGTCCACTGCGCTCCTCTTCTTTAAAAATGTCGTCGTTTTGACGCTAAATGGGGGCTGTTGCCTCTTATTTTTTTCTTTTTTTTTTTAATATTTAGGGTGCTAAAAAGATATTTTAAGATACTGGCCGATATTGAAAAAATACTTTATGATCTTGAAAAATTATTTTAAGATGTTGAAAAAATATTCTAGGATGCTGACGGGTACTAAAAAGATACTTCAGGATACTGACTGGGGATACTAGCTGGTACTAAAAAGAATATTTCATGAGTTTGAAAAATTATTTTAAGATATTGAAGTATTCATTAATATTCTCAAATAATTTTTTTAGATCATGAAGTTTTTTTTAGTACCAGACGGCATCTCCCGTCATTAGCGTCAAAATGACGCCATTTTGAAGAAGAGGAGCGTTGTAGCCAGTAAAGGGAAGAGGACCCAGCCGGTTCCCATCTTTGTTAGTTCTGGTCATTGTTGTCAAACTCGTAAGTTGACTCTTTGAGTTTACCAACGAGTCGAGTCAGTAGTAAACTCGTGTTAATTGTAAACTCGGTAAAACTCACAAGTTTATATATCGAGTTTACCGTTTTTATGTTTCTAGATTATAAAACCGTGTTAACATATTCTATAAAAATTGTATAGAAATTTCTTTATTAAATATGATAAACGATGAATGTTGATGGATTTAATTTCAATTATTTGGATTTAAAATATATTTAAATCAAATTGTTGTCATTTTCATATTTTAATTATTTAACTATACACTAGTAATACCTATTTAATAATAAAAGTAAACTCTTAGGAGTTTACGATTCGAGTTCACGATACGAGTTTACGTCACTATCACGAGTTAGTTTAAACTCGTGAGTTTGACAATCTTGATTCTAGTGTACTGATAGTCTCTCTGTAGTTTGATTTTTGCCGTGAACTTCACTTATCCACATGTGACAAGTATTCTTTATTATTCTCACATCAAAATTTTTCAAAGACAAGTATAATATAAATATTTGGGGGAAAAAAAGTTAAGACTGCAGCAATAGTTGAATTGAAAAATAAAAGAGCTTAAATCAGGCATGCTGGATGCACATGGTTTGATCGGCCTATTCAAACCGGTTTGACTCATTCATATTGAGTCGGTTTTACTCATTTCTATATTTATTTATGTTTCATAATACATCAGTTGAGATTGAGACCATGTTTTCCTCAATAAGATAAGTAAAGACAGCTAACTTAATTTGAAAGTGATGCCGCGATATTATGTTTTATTATTGAATATTGACCGTACGAGGAAAACTTTTTTAAGTTCTTGTACTAAATCTATATAATCAGAAATTCTACTAATTCAGAAATTCTTATGTTTTTTTCAAATATTCCCCCTTAACCCTTTCAAAAATTGACATCATCTATATAATTTCTTAAAAAATATTTTTTGCATAGATGTATGAATAATAAATCTATTGTAACTACTAATTTTAATTTATTGTAATATGTTAATTTTTATCATAAAAAAATTAGCTGTTATTATTGTTATTACTATAAAAATATGAGTGCTTTTATGTTTCATATTCTTTTCTTCTTCTTTCTTTTTCTTTTTCGTTTTTTTTTTTAAACTTTAGGGAGCTCACATCTAAGTAATTTTGGGTCATATTTCAGTATTGGTGAGGGTAATGAGTATTTCTCAAATGTGTTCTTTTAATTTATTTACACGAATTTAAAATTAAAATCTCAAGCATTTATAAGAACCTACTTCTAAGGTACAATCTGTATCTTTGATCAAGGTCCAAAGAGTCTGTATCTTTAATGGTATGATAATCAAATTCGTTGAGACAATGATTTAAGGGTTAATGATCTAGACTTAATTATTGGGCAAAAAAATTCGAATGGAGGTTAACATAATATTGATTAAACACTACAGAAAAAAGGCTAATTTGTAGCGGTTAAAATAAACCGCTACAAATATGCACATTTGTAGCGGTTTATACCGAAACCACTATAAATTTGTCGCGGTATGACTCGCGTCAAGTGGCGCGCTAGTTCATGAACGACATTTGTAGTGATTATCATAAACTAACTGCTACAAAATATGGCGCCAAATTTGTGGCGGTTATTTTGTAGCGGTTTAGTTATATAAACCGCCACAAATATGGTGCCAGTTTGGCGCCTTATGGCGCGCCATTTAGTAGCGGTTTATTTATCGCGGTTTTAAAATACCAATGAATTTTGTAGCGGTTTTGTAACCGCTACAAAACATAAAAAAACCGCTACAAATGTAAACCGCTACAAAAACTGTCTCATCAACCGCTACAAAGTGTATAATATTGAAATTTGAATATTTCGAATTCCGCCAACGTTTATTAATTTATAGCGGTTTTTAGTATAACCGCTACAAAATGTGATATTTTTAAATTTTTATTTTTTAAAAAATATCAATGAATTTTGTAGCGGTTTTGTAACCGCTACAAAACATTAAAAAAAAAACGCTACAAACGTAAACCGCTACAAAAACTGTCGCATCAACCGCTACAAAGTGTATAATATTGAAATTTGAATATTTCGAATCCCACTAACGTTCATTAATTTGTAGCGGTTTTTAGTATAACTGCTACAAAATGTGATATTATTTAAAAAAATTTATTTTTTAAAAAATGGAAATGAATTTTGTAGCGGTTTTGTAACCGCTACAAAACGTAAAAAAACCACTACAAACGTAAACCGCTACAAAAACTGTCGCATCAACCGCTACAAAGTGTATAATATTGAAATTTGAATATTTCGAATCCCGCCAACGTTCATTAATTTGTAGCGGTTTTTAGTATAACCGCTACAAAATGTGATATTTTTTAATTTTTTAAAAAATATCAATGAATTTTGTAGCGGTTTTGTAACCGCTACAAAACGTTTTTAAAAAAAAAACTGCTACAGAAACTGTCGCATCAACCGCTACAAAGTGTATAATATTGAAATTTGAATATTTCGAATCCCATCAACATTCATTAATTTGTAACGGTTTTTAGTATTACCGCTACAAAATGTGATATTTTTAAATTTTTTTATTTTTTAAAAAATACCAATGAATTTTTGTAGCGGTTTTGTAACCGCTACAAAACGGGAAAAAACCGCTAAAAAACTTTAAACCGCTACAAAAACTGTCGCATCAATTGCTACAAACGTTGTTACGCATATCCCTATAAATACCTCCACCACACCTCATTTCACACACTCTTAATCATTTTTTCCCACTCCTCTCTCGTTTTCTCTCATTTCTTCCCACTCCTTCCAAATTCTATGTTTTTAATGTTTTATTTTTTCCTTGTTATAATATTAATACTATTTTTTTTTCTTATCCAGAATTTTAAGAATATTTCCTCAATATTCCTTTTATCATCATCAACATTCTTTTCATAATCAAATATCATCTAATAGACAACATAATTTTTTTTGCTCAGAGGTGGACAACACAATAAATCCTTATTATCTACACATTCTCAGTATTATACCTATATAATATTTATACTTATCTAACTTGACTTAATCATTTTTTTAAATATTAACTATTATCATTTAATTTATCACTTAAATAATAAAAATATTCTACAAAATATTATAATAATGGACTCAAATTATGATGATTTTTTTTTTCATTTTGTAATATTTTGTAGTGGTTTACAACCGCTACAAATTTTAATTCAAATTTAGTTTAAATATTTGGTGCAATTTATGAAAAATTTATCCAATATTTGTAGCAGTTACAAAATTTTGGCGCCATTTTTTTTTTAAATTCGTCATCTTGTAGCGGTAACTCAAAACCGCTACTAATTCAGTAGCGGTTTTATTACATGAGTAGCGATTTTAGAAACCGCTACAAAACATTTTGTTTCGGTGTATTTTGTAGCGGTTTTTAAACTGCTACTAATGTCATTTGTAGCGGTTTTTAGTGGTAAAAACCGCTACAAATACATAATTTCAACCGTTACAAAATGTCATTTTTTTGTAGTGAAAATAGTTGGCAAAAATATTAAAATAATACTGCATCTGGTTCTAAATATAGGACATAGTTTGTAGTACAATTTTCACTACAAATATGTCCTATATTTAGGACCAGTAAGTGTAATGTAATTAAAAATATAGAAAAATGTTCATATGTAATTCTAAAAAGAGTAATATTTAAATAAAAAAGACATTGTATCTCGAAGAACATCAGATAAATAAAAAAAAATACATTAACTCATGAATAAATTAAACATAATCAAATATAATATAATTCTTAAAGCACAAATCCAACAAACTATGGTTTTTTTTTAAACTCAAAATAACATCATTTGATACTTAATAAGGGAAGAAATAGATACAAAATCCAACTAATACTATAATACCATGATCTCACTAGAATTAGAATTTAGAGCTACCAGTGCCTTAGTAGCGCAGTGACATAGGAGCCAGTATTAACTGGCCTCCCTCCCCCATGTCCAGGGTTCGAACCCTGCTCCCCTCCCCTACCATGATGTATCAAAAAAAGAATTCAGAGCTGTTAACCAACAAGATGTTAGCTAAGGTGGTAAGAGGTCTTACCTCGTAAAAAAGAGGACACAAATTCAAGTCCTAAATACTTACCATTGTGAAGGCATTGCATCTGCTTATGAATGGATTTAGGTAGTGGTAATTCACAATACTTACCATTTTGTGTTACAGTTGTCAGAGTTAGTTTTCTTTGTGTTTTGATAATAACTAACAATTGAAAACAAAATAAGGTTAATGGTTTAAGTTAATTATGTTTTATCTTGATCAAACTTAAACCAGTAACTTGCCATCAAATTGACTCAAGTTTTAGGTTATAAAACTCAAAATACAAGACAGAGAGTTATCAAAGTATTTGATCTTATATTGACTCAAGCCAGTCATGCTTAACTCGAGTCATAAACTCATGTTTTGAGAAATGATGTCAACTCGAGCCTGTGCTATTTAACTCAAGTCATATTTTGTGGACTTAAACTGATTTCAAAACTGAAGTCCTTGACTCAAGCCCATTGTATTTGAGTCGAGCATAGATTTGGAAACATATTTTCAAATGATTCAGTTGACTCGAGGTGACACGATTTCAAACCATTTTCAAAGAGCTATTTCAAAATTCATTTGAGAAAGAAAAACTTGACTCGAGTAGACTATGATTGATTTGAGTCATATACTTGAGCTAAACTTTTCAAACTCAAGCCTAAGTCATTCAAAAATATCTTCATTTAAACTTCAAACTTATTTTTAAAGAAGATGATCCAGTGACTCGAGTCTAGAATGCTTAACTCGAGTCAGCTACTCCAGTTTGGATGAATTTAACTCGACTTAATGTATCTCTGTTTTATAATCACCGTGTCATAAACCATAAATTCTTAAGTATGATTTGTGTACTTCATATCTTCACCCATTGGTATTCCTAACTATGTTTAATCGGTTTGTAAATTAGTTTCAAATGGTCAAATGAATAATATAAGTGCAAATTAATAAAAAAGTAATTGATTACATCACCTACATTAAATGTGTTTTAGAAAATGAAGCACCAAATTGAGTAATCATTCTCTGCACATTCTAAAGGCATTTATGGGTTCTTTTCATATCTGAATACCAAATCATCCATCAGGAAAATCCTAAGGAATGTTATTAAGGAGAATGACGCTGCTCATTGCAAAATCCAACAACGAGAGTAACAAAAGAACTCCAACGCTCAACGGCTATATTCATTACTCTCAATGATTCATTGAAGGCTTACAACGGTCATTAATTGTCTTCATCATATATAAGCTGAAGCATTTAGTTTGTTTCAACCACCAGAAACACAAACGCTCAAATGATAAATACGCATTAATGTTTGGGTTAAATACCTAATTTGCCACGGAAGTTTTGCTAAGGGAGCGCTTGGCACCCATAAGTATTTTGGGTATCATTTTTGCCCCGAAAGTTTACAAAATAGAGCAAATAGGCCTCGGAAGTTTTTTTTAGGAGCAAATTTGACCTCGAAAGTTTTGTTTAGGAGCAAATTTTTATAAACTTCCGGGGCAAAAATGATACCAATCCAATGGTCAAGATCAACTGATGGGCAAAATTGCTATGTTTATAAACATCCGGGGCAAAAATGATACCCAAAATACTTCTGGGTGCTGAGTGCTCCCTTAGCAAAACTTCCATGACAAATTAGGTCTTTAACCCTTACTGTTTCATTCATTTGTATAATATCTTCGGATATATAATTTTCAGTGTTTATCAATATGCTCTTTCAAAGAGTTTATTACTAAATCATTATCTGTGTAAGAATCTCAAAGTTGTGGGATTTTGAGATTGAACTATTTGATTACAACTTGTAAAGATGAGAAAATTTTAGTAAGAGAATTACTTTCAAGTGCAGAGTGTGTAATTAGTTAAAGTGATAGTGAAAATCCTAGAGAGTTTGGGGACTGGACGTAGGTTAAGAATTAAGACCAAACCAGTATAAATCGCTCATGTTCATCCTCCTCCCACACACACACACACACACACACACACACACACTCTCTCTCTCTCTCTCTCTCTCTCTCTCTCTCTCTCTCTCTCTCTCTCTCTCTCTCTCTCTCTCTCTCTCTCTCTCTCTCTCTCTCTCTCTCTCTCTCTCTCTCTCTCTCTCTCTCTCTCTCTCTCTCTCTCTCTCTCTCTCTCTCTCTCTCTCTCTCTCTCTCTCTCTCTCTCTCTCTCTCTCTGTGTGGAGCTTTGTTTTCATGAGTGAATTCACGAGGAAATCAAAAAGTTGTTAAATCATCCAATAATTCACCCCCTCTCTTGGTGATATTCTGTCTTTCACATAGAGTTGGTTTTTTGTATTAGACTGATACATTTCATTTGTTTGATTTTAGTATCCGCGGCAACTAGATTAGAGCTCTTATCGTGGGTACTATGTCATAAAATTCATGAAGGATATAGTCACCCACAATCCCAACTCAATTGATACTAAGGTATGTGTGTGTCTATTTTCCAAATCTGTCGAATCACTCATGTTATAATCTTCTACATCCTAGGTCTTTCTGTTCCTTCACCTAGCTTATGTTCTTCATGTAGCATTCAGACTAAAAGAGTAGATACATCTATTCCATTTTAGACCTATTCCGAGTATATGCTCAAGATTCAAAACCCACATTTTTGTCCTTTTTTTTTTCTAAAGAAAATCCAATCGATTTACATTTTATGCAAAATCTATTAATAATATTTTTTAATTTTAATTGAATTAAAAAGAAAAATAAAATCCTTTTGGCAACCTCTAGTGAAAGAATTTATTGGTTTATAATAATTTTCTCTTTCCTCATCTTTTAAAATCTTTCCTTTTATTTCTTTGAATTCCTTTCCATTCTCAAATTTCCCCGGGCCATATTAGACTCTAATAGTTTGATTTTGCGTGAATTTTGCTTATCCAGATTTGTACCGACCCGGTGCACAATCACATCATTCCTTTCTCTCGTTTATTATTCGCACTTCAAATTTTTTTTTAAGGACAAGTATAATATATATATATATATATATATATATATATATATATATATATTCTGGAAAAAAAAAAGTTATGACTGCAGCAATAGTTGAATTGAATAATATAAATGCCTAAATCAGGTATGCTGTATGCACATGGTTTGATCGGCCTATTCAAGCCGGTTTGACTCGTTCATATTGAGTCGGTTTTCCTCATTTCTATATTTATTTATGTTCCTTTTATAGTACATTGGGAGAGCCCATGTTATCCTCAATTAGATTAGTAAAGACAGCTAACTTAGTTTGAAAGTGATGCCGCTATTATTGAATGTTGATCGTACGAGGAAAACTTTTTTAAGTACTTCTACTAAATATATATGATTCAGAAATTCTCATGTTTTTTTCAAAAATTCCCCCTTGACCCTTTCAAAAATTTACATCATCTATATAATTTTTTAAAAAATAGTTTTTGCATAGATGTATGAATAATAAATCTATTGTAACTACTAATTTTAATTTATTGTAAAATATTAATTTTTATCATAAAAAATTAGCTGTTATTATTATTACTACTATAAAAATATAAGTACTTTTATGTTTCATTTTCTTTTCTTCTTCTTTAGGAATCTCACATCTAAGTAATATTGGGTTATATTTCAGTATTGGTGAGGGCAATGAGTATTTCTCAAATGTGTTCTTTTAATTTATTTACACGAATTTAAAATTAAAATCTCAAGCATTTATAAGACATACCCTACTTCTAAGGTACGATCTGTATCTTTGATCAAGGTCAAAAGAGTCTGTATCTTATATAATGGTATGATAATCAAATTCGTTGAGACAATGATTTAAGGGTTAATAATGTTCTAGACTTAATTATAGGACAAAAACATTTGAATGGAGGTTAACATAATATTGATTAAAATAGTTGGCAAAAAAATATTAAAATAATACTACATCTGGTTTTAAATATAAGGTATAGTTTGTAGTACAATTTTCACTACAAATTATGTTTTATATTTAGAACCGATAAGTATAATGTAATTAAAATATACAAAAATATTCATATGTAATTCTAAAAAAAGTAATATTTAAATAAAAAAGACATTGTATCTTGGAGGACATCAGTGAAATAAAAAAAAAATACATTAACTCACGAATAAATTAAATATAATCAAATATAATATAATTCTTAAAGCACAAATCTAACAAACTATAGTTTTTTTTACTCAAAATAACATCATTTGATACTTTATAAGGGGACAAATAGGAAAAAAAAAATCTATTTTTGGAGTTTAGATCAAGTTGATTATACGAGAAAATTATAATTTGAAATCTAACATGAGGAATTGTCCACCGGTATTGATCCTCTTATCACCACCATCAACCTCTACAAATAGCTTTTCTTTTCCACACCAAGTTCCTGAAGGGCATGTTGGAGTATATTGGAGAGGAAGTGTTCTACAGAAAACAATTACTGAACTAGGTTATAGTTCGCTTCTATATTTTTATTGTAGTTGTTGTTGTTTTTTTTGACAATCCACTTGCTCAATATTTGCTTCATATTCTTGGTGCCAAATTTTCTAGGTTTTCAAGTAAAGATACATTTCATAACACAGTATGTTCCTATTTAGGTTACACTTCAGACAAATGTGGTAATTTTTTGTTTAGAGTAAGTTTCTAAAATTATGGTTTCACTTGACAATTTGCACATTATGAATTAAATTTGTTGTAACAGGTGTCAGATATACAATGTGTAACCAAAGGTGGCATCGAAAAATGTTCATATGAAATTCTAAAAAGAGTAATATTTAAATAAAAAAGACATTGTATCTTGGAGGACATCAGTGAAATAAAAAAAAAATACATTAACTCACGAATAAATTAAATATAATCAAATATAATATAATTCTTAAAGCACAAATCTAACAAACTATAGTTTTTTTACTCAAAATAACATTATTTGATACTTTATAAGGGGAGAAATAGATACAAAATCCAACCAATACTATAATATCATGATCAATTCAGATCTGTTAACCAACAAGATGTTGGTTAAGGTGGTAAGAGGTCTTACCTCCGTAAAGAGCAGGACACAAATTTAAGTCCCAAATACTTACCATTGCAAAGGCATTGCATTCGCTTACAGATGATCGAATTTAAGTAGTGGTAATTCACTGATACTTTCCATTTTGTGTTACAGTTGTTAGAGTTGGTTTTTTATGTTCTATTGATACATTTCATTTGTTTGCTTATAGTATTCGCGGCAACCAAATTAGAGCTCTTACCATGGGTACTATGTCATAAAGTTCATGAAGGACATAGTCACCCACAATCCCGGCTCAATTGATACTAAGGTATGTGTGTGTCTATTTTCCAAATCTGCCGAATCACTTATGTTATGATCTTCTACAGCCTAGGTCTTCCCATTCCTTCACATGGCTTATGTTCTTCATGTAGTATACAGACCGAAAGAGTAGATACATGTAATACCCCAGATTTTATTATTGAATTTTATTTCAGTTTCGAGGATGAAACTTGTTTTAAGGAGGGTAGAATGTAATACCCCGGATTTTTATTAATAATAATAATAATAGAAATAGTAATGATAATGATAGATTAAAATAATACTAATAAAATAATATTGATTAATAGTAGAATTTTTTTTAAAAAAAAGTAGTAGTAGTAATAATAAATAATGTTGTATTGTTTTTGTGGTAATTATATTATTTTGTTAATAATATTATTAGATTGGTTAAGATTAGATCCTAGATTCTAGGAGTTAGTTATATCAGATTATAATTGGTTAAGATTAGATCCAAGATCCTAGGAGTTAGTTATATCAGATTATAATTGGTTAAGATTAGATCTAAGATCTTAGGAGTTAGTTATATCATATTATAATTTCAATCTTTTTGAATTCATTATCGGATTCAAAATATATCTAATAATTAAAAGGTCCAGCCCATAGCCAAAACCCTAGATTTAACTATAAATTTAGGTCTAACCGCCTAGACCTAGAAAACACCCGATACTTTTCTCTGCCGCTATACTCTCGTTCTTCTAGGAGGTTAGCAAACACGGAAACCAGGTAATCCTAATTCCCAGAACAACCTTGCATCTCGTGCTTCTTCTTCTTCATCATCTTCATCATCTTCTTCTTTACCCTATTTTACTAAACATAATTCCATAATTATTAGTGTAATTTTATATCCTATGCTTCTTCTTCTTCTTCTCTACATCCTATTTTACTAATCATAATCCCATGAGTCTTAGTGTAATTTTATATCTTGATAGGTAATCCTAATCCCCAGAACAATAGGAGTTAGTTGTGGCATATCGATCTCGATTTTTGTGAAAAAAAAAGAATTCTTAAATGTATACTGCACTTTTATATGTATATATATATATGTTTTCCTTTTTCAAATTACTTTATGAAAGCAAAACACTTCACCTCCTTGTATACATATATATTTTTTTCTTGATTTGCGTTTAACTATTTTGCAAAACCCTTTATTGAAACTTTTAAATGCTTATATATATATATATATATATATATATATATATATATATATATTATTGACATTATGAGTGTATTTTTAAAATAATTTAACAGTGGGAGGATAGCTTTGGGATGGTACCTCCAAAGTGATGAACACAACCCTTAGGCTTTATGCCTCGATATATTATGTGATGTGAACTTGATTATATCCCTTCTTCTCAAAGTGGTGTTTGGCAGGGTTTCCCGAGACACTAGTAGCAACTTTGGGAAGAGGTGTGCACATTAGGACGAAATGTTTTATGGCCAATTTGATATTTGATGATTTGTGACTGGCAGGGTTTCCCGGGTCACAGGGTAGATTGGCAGGGTTTCCCGAATCTACCATAGTTCTCTTCCCACTAAACTAAATAGACTGGCAGGGTTTCCCGGGTCTAAATAAATTTAAAAGGATAAGGAATAATATTTGATCCGATGATAATATATAGATATATTGAGTATTGAAACTAATATTTTAGATTATATATATGTATATGGTATTTTTTTTTCTTATCATCATATAGATATTTTATTTATTTTCTTCTTATTATTATTTTTATATTATCCTTGTTTATTAGGATTACTAGCTTTTGCTGATGTTTGTGTTCTGGGCTGTGACGATCCTTCGGGGGAGCAGATTTTCAGTAAAACAGGTTTCAAAGTTGGGGCTGTTGGGACTAGCAGTGAGAAGTGAGGAGGAACATCTGACTTTCTAGCTAGTTTTATTCTATTTTTATGCTTTGAAAAAAAAACATTTTGCTTAAGTTTTGATTTTTGTAATGTAATAAAGTAGCTTTGCACTTGTCCCAGTACAAGTGCGGCGGTAACACTTCCCAAATTTTGGTTATTTTGGATTTCAGTAATTATTTATAAAAATTATTTCAATTTTATGTCATTATAATTATTAGAAATTTGGGGGTGTTACAAAATGGTATCAGAGCTGGGGCTAGCAGTGAGAAGTGAGGAAGAATAATGAAAAGTTCTAGCTAGTTTTCCTATTTTATTTTACATTTTGGATAAGACATTTTTAGTTAAGTTTTGATTCATATTAGTGTAATAAGTAGCTTTACACTTGTATCAGCACAAGTGCGGCAGTAACACTTCCCCAAGGTTGTTTATTTCGAATTCCATTAATTTATTTATGAAAATCATTTAAATTTTTGTTATTATAACGGTTAGAAATCAGGGGTGTTACAATACATCTATTCCATTTTAGACCTATTCCGAATATATGGATGTGTACTAAATATTCAAAAACTTGCATTTTCGTCTTTTTTTTTTCCTAAAAGAACAAAAGATTAAAAAAATCCAATTGATTTACATTTTATGCAAAATCTTTTAATAGTATCTTTTTTAATTTAAATTGAATTAAAAATAAAAATAAAATCTTTTTGGCAACCTCTAGTGAAAGAATTTATTTGTTTGTAATAATTTGAAATATTAATATTGTATTGAATTTCATAGATTAGTAATAAGAGATTGTAACTGAAAGTCTCTTTCTTGCATCCATCAATTGTAAGAAAGAATATGGTATGCATCGATATGAAAAATTTTGATACGTTTTATATATATATATATAACATGTGTTTAAGTTAAAGGGTAAAGGAGCGATTTTACCAACAAACTATTGGCCCAGGAGCGTCCAGTACAATTAACTATTAAGTGGACCAAAAATACCAACAAACTTTTAAAAAAGGAGCGCCCAGCACAACGCCATTAGCAAAAAGTTAACCTCCGTTATCTAAGATGCAGATTGGCCAACGAACTTTTACTCTAGGAGCGGCTAGCACAAAATTCTAAATTTTACTAATTTAAATAATTTTTTTCCTTAATTGTTATTATTCAAAACTACTTGTATAGATATTTATTGACAAAAATTACTCATTCTTCAATTTTATCAAAATTATAATTTGTTAAAATAAACAAAATTTTTAATTTAAAATATAATTATATGATTTAAATAAAACTCAAGGTGTTTTATATTTTATTATATATGTTAAAGAAAAAAATATGATTTATTTTTACTTTAGAAGAAATTTATGTGAGTTAAAAAATTCATTTAATGTTAATAAAATTTAAAAAATCTATTATATTCTGAAATAAATGAAATGAGTTTCATTTTTACTTTTATAAAAAGAGCTTAATGGATATTAATGTTGATACTTAATAATATAAATTCAACAACTTGATGATATATTTATTAATTAAATGACCTATCGCTTATATGGATATGAGACTTTTGTAGGGCAAATTGCTCTTTAACCTACTATTAAGTTGTCATTCCTCAAGCCTCTTAAGTTATCTTTTTTTTTTTTAAGCAAGTATCATATTCATATAATCAATGGATCATTTAATTAACAAATATATCATCAAGTTGCCAGATTTATATTATTAAGTATCAATGTTGATATCCATTAAGCTCTTTTTATAAAAATAAAAATTAAACTCATTTTATTTCTTTCAAGATATAATAGATTTTTTAGATTTTATTAACATTGAATGAATTTTTTAACTCACATAAATTTCTTCTAAAATAAAAATAAATCATATATATATTTTTGGTTTAACATATATAATAAACTATAAAACACCTTGATGCTTATTTAAATCATATAATTATATTTTTAATTAAAACTTTTGTTTCTTTTAGAAAATTATAATTTTGAGAAAATTAAAGAATGGGTAATTTATGTCCATAGATATCTATACAAATAGTTTTGAATAATGACATTGAGAAAAAATTATTTAATTTCGTAAAATTTAGAATTTTGTGCTGGGCGCTCCTGAAATAAAAGTTCGTTGGCCAATTTGCACCTTAGATAACGGAGGTTAACTTTTTGCTAATGGTGTTGTGCTGGGCGCTCTGTTTTAAAAGTTTGTTGGTATTTTTGGTTCACTTAATAGTTAATTGTGCTGGACGCTCTTGAGCCAATAGTTTGTTGGTAAAATCGCTCCTTAACCCTAACTTAAATTAAAAGTAAAGTTATATGTACTCATTAACCATACTTTGTTTTGAGTGCAATACTTTAAGGATATTTTTTTTAGCAATGTTCACCTGGAAAAATTGAAGAAGTCATAGAAGAGTTGACCATGACAACTTATTATCAACGAATTGGAGTATAAGTTTGCTATACAGTAATATCTTTAATCATACATGGATGTTATAGATTTGAGTATGACAATTTTGATTCTTATTTTTGGTTTTTGTTTTGTTTTCTCCTTTTTCTCTAACTGATTCACTTTGTGTGGTTGGTAATTTAGATTAGCTTTTGGTTTCTTACAATTTTATATATGTACTTTTTGATAAGGGTTAAGGTGTAAAAATACATATGTACTTTTCTCCGAGGAGCGCCCAGTAGTAAATGCTTTTTTTGGGTACAAAAGCACACACGTGGTTAAAAATTAGGTGCAAAAATACCGTTTGACCGTTAAGTTTGACTTTGACCGATGACGTGACATTTCAAAGGTGCAAAAATACACATGTGATTTGTCAAGAAGAGTGCCCAACAACAATTTTTTTTAATTTAATAATTTTATTTTAATTACTACCGGGTGCTAAAAAGATATTTAGAATACTGACTTGTACTGAAAAAATACTTCATAATCGTGAAAAATTATTTTTAGATCTGAAAAAAAATATTTCAGGGTGTTAACTGGTACTAAAAAGATACTTTGAAGTATTTTTTCTGTACCAGTCAGTATCCTGAAAGTACTTTTTAGTACTAGTCAGTACCCTGAAATATTTTTTTCAGTATCCTTTTAGTACCGGTAAACATTTGAAATATTTTTTCAAGATTCTAAAATAATTTTTCAAGATTATAAAGTATTTTTTCAGTATCAATCAGTATCTTTTTAGTACCGGTCAATACTTGAAATATTTTTTCAAGATCCTAAAATAATTTTTCGACATTATGAAGTATTTTTTCTGTATTAGTCAGTATCTGAAAAAAATATTTTAGGGTACTGACTAGTACTAAAAAGTACTTTCAGGATACTGACTGGTACAGAAAAAATACTTCATAATCTTGAAAAATTATTTTAGGATCTTGAAAAAATATTTCAAGTATTGACCGGTACTAAAAGAATACTGACTGATACTGAAAAAAATATTTCAGGGTACTGACTGGTACTAAAAATACTTTCAGGATACTGACTGGTACAGAAAAAATACTTCATAATCTTGAAAAATTATTTTAGGATCTTGAAAAAATATTTCAAGTATTAACCGGTACTAAAAGGATACTGATTGATACTGAAAAAATACTTCATAATCTTGAAAAATTATTTTATGATCTTGAAATAAAATTATTAAATTAAAAAAAAATTGTTGTTGGGCGCTCTTCTTGACAAATCACATGTGTATTTTTGCACATTTGAAATGCCACGTCATCGGTCAAAGTCAAACTTAACGGTCAAACGGTATTTTTGTATCTAATTTGTAACTACGTGTGTACTTTTGCACCCAGAAAAAATATTTGCTACTGGGCGCTCCTCAGAGAAAAGCACATGTGTGTTTTTACACCTTAACCCTTTTGATAATTGCATAAAATGAATATGTTTAAATGGTTTTTGTAATTGGTTTTTGTTAGATTTGTGATCAGCTTTATATATATATATATATAAAATATGTATATGGAGGCTTGTTGAAAGTGAACCCCCAAATTTTTAAAAACGTGACAGACATACTTAACATTTATTTGTCAATAACCGTTGAATATTATTACACATAAATAACCATTTTTTTTAAATAACTGTCACATAAACCACTTTCTTTGATGAGCAATAATTAACCATTCATCATTTTAACCGTTATGGATTTTACATAATATATCACGGTTGTTATTATATTTAACCGTCATTTTTTTACCACTGTTCAATATAATTTTATACATAACAATTGTATTTAGAAAACCGTAAAATACAGTGCTTAATATTTAACAATAAAAAAATATTATATATAAATATTTGACACTCATCCAATATTTAATATTACCTCTGGTCCTAATTATAAGAGCTACTTGACTTTCTTTGGAGAGATTAAATAAACTAAATAAGTTACTTAATTATTTCATATGTTAAATATTCTTAAATTATATATTAGTTTATTAGTCAAATTAATAAGTTTGAAGGAAAATATAAAAATAAAAATATTTTAAAGTAATTTAATTAGCTTCTTTAATCTCTAAAAAAGTCAACTAACTCTTATAATTAGAACCGAAGGGAGTAGTTAAAAATCGGTAAGAAACCGTTAGATAGACATAAATATGTAGTACTACCTCCGGTCCTAATTATAAGATATAGTTGACTTTGTTTGGAGAGATTAAGGAAGTTAAATAAGTTACTTAATCATTTTATATATTGTGTATTTTTATATTATATATTAGTTTATTAATCAAACTAATTACTTTGAAGAAAAAAATAAAAATTAAAATATTCTAAAGTAATTTAATTAGTTTCTTTAATTTCTCCAAAAAAATCAACTATACCTTATAATTAGGATCGAAGGGAGTAGTAATTTTCTTAATTTTAATATTCTTCATACATTTTATTTCCGGGTCAAATTAAAAATATCTTTCATCTGCCTGAGTCAAACAAAACAAAAGAAACCAAGCGACGTTACCGCGTACGTGCCTCCCCAACTCCCGCGAGAATCCAAACGCGTTTGGCGCGTGATGATGCTGCGTTTCTCAGCGTCCCACCCATCCCCCTCATTATTATTATTACCTCTGGTTCTCATTATTATTCTTATTATTATTTTTTAGAGGGATTAAATAAACTAAATAAGTTACTTAATCATTTTATATATTGTATATCTTTAAATTATATATTAGTTAAACTAATTAGTTTAAAGAAAAAATAAAAATAAAAATACTTCAAAATAATTTAATTAACTTCCTTAATCTCTCTAAAAAAAGTCAATTAGTTCTTATAATTAAAAGCTAAGGAAATATTAATTTTTTTAAACAAACAAATCGGGCGGCCCTTTTCCATTTTATTTTCGTTTTCAGCAAAATATTAATAATAATAATAATGCTCCAAAATAATGTGTCCAAAAAATAATATAATAATAATAATGAAGTAGGCGGCTTTAAATTCTAATTCCAATTGGATAAGAAAGAGACAGCGTCACCAATTCTACTCTCTTTAATCGCAACCATACACGTGTTCTTTCTTTTTCCTCATATCACACATGTCTCCACATCACCCCCATACTCAGGGACTAATCCGTATGCCTTAGTTTCAACCAATCACAGCTTTACTTTTGTCAATCGCTAGATCTCTTCACTTAGATAACGCCTCATCACCTACTACTAGTCTCCCAAAATTACCCTTATTGTGAACCAATTATTACTCTCCTTGCCTTCGAAATTTTATTTCTCTTGTGAGTGTATTTGTCTTTTCGACTTATTACCCGCGACATCAGGAGTTACCTTGTTTGAGAAAAGTAAACTAAAATGATGCTAACAAATAAATCTTTTTTTGAAAAAAATGTTTTCTTCTTCGTTGCCCACCCTTTTTATTCAGAGCCTGGTTCGACCGTCTCTTTCTTCTTCTTTCCTTGATTGCTTCGCTTCGATTCATTTACTTTGATTGATTGAATTGAAAGCCCTCTTCTCTGTGCTGGTGCCTCAGTCTCTGTGTTAGCTTAATTACACCCTTTTGCCCTTCGTTCCCATCATCGTCCACTGAACTCTCGAACCAGATCCACTCCCTCGCTTCGTCTTCTTCGTTTGGAGTTTCTATTTGACTCTAGAAGTTACATCCCTCCTTTTTCTTGTGGTTCCGATTCACAGTAACTTTTGTATCCTTTTTCTCTTCGCTGAGTTCTTCGTTGCTCCGATTGAATTGGTCGCCATAGATAAAGACTTGTTCAATTTCATTAACAAAACTTAATCCTGATATCGTTCACTATATATTTTCTGTTTCTTGGATTAGGACAGAAGCTTCTGGTTTTTCTCTGCTTAGTTCCCAAATCTGGTCTTGGTGGTTTTTTTTTTTATTTTTTTTTTTTAATTTTCTATCGAGTATTAGAATGTTGGGTACTGGGATACAGTTTGGGCGTGCCCGCGGAGAGGATCGATTTTATGATTCGGTGAAGGCGCGGCGATCAGTGCATAGCTTGGAAAGTGATAGGCCCCGTAAAGCACATAGCGATGTTACGGCGAGTCGTCCATCGCATTTGGTTAACGAGAGAGCGGTGGATTCAGTAAATAGAGAACCTGAGAATCGGGTAGGATCTGAAGAGACCAAGAAGCCCGCTGCTGTTCCATCTACTCCTAAACACGCGTTGAAGCCGTTGAGTAATCTTAATCGGTTCTTGCTGGCGATCACACCTTCTGTGCCTGCTCAGTATCCTTCTAAGGTCTGTTTGTTCAGTTGCTGTGTGTGATCAGTCAATTCTATGGCTTACATTTTCTTTGTTATAATTTCTTTGGTTTGTCCCTATCAAGAGTTGTGGGAACTGGGGGAGTGAATGAAGAGAATGCATTTTATTTCTTAGTTATTAATTTTACTTAATTTATGGATTCATTTAAACTACTGCCTCTTCTCCTAATTATAAGAACACTAGTGCAATTTATACTATAAAAATGTCCCTGTAATCAGGACCGAAGGGAGTATTATAGTATTATGTAATTTCCTGGTTTTGTTTGCAACGGATTGATCATTGGGTATTGTATTTTTGTGGGTTGTATTAATGAAAAGCTCTTTGCCTTACGTTTTAACTGTGAATTGACTATTGCAGACGGCCATGAGAGGTCTCGGAACTTATGGCGGGGAATTTCGGCCGTACTTTATTCTTGGTGATTTGTGGGAATCATTCAGGGAGTGGAGTGCTTATGGTGCTGGAGTGCCCGTTTTACTAAATGACAATGATAGTGTCGTTCAATACTATGTACCTTATCTCTCTGGAATTCAAATATATGCTGATACTCCGAAGCCGTCTGCTAAATCAAGGTATAATTTATTTATTTATTTTTTTGGGGATGATTTTGGATGCTGAAGTTCAGATAGAAACATCGCATTTGGGGTGGTTGGAGTGAAATATTTGTAAAAGCTTAGTTAGCCTTTTAAACTTTATGCTGGAAGGGATCAAGTTAGATGCCTGTTCATCTTCCCTGTATTTTGGAAAAATTAAAAAATGGCCCGGTGAAGTGAGGGAGCGTCAAGTTCACCACTTTAGGAGATCCAATTTCAAAGGATCCCATCCATTCTTCTTGTTGTGGTGATGTTTTCCCCCTTTTCTCTTTTGCAAGATGACGGCAGGCTTTCAATTTTTGGCTGCATATTATCGTCCCCGATTCCCTTTCTTGCAAACTTAGATGGGTTTCCGACTATCATGAGAATTTTAAGTAGAACAATTGAATGCTACGAATGTAGTATTAAGCATACCTCATGCATCTGTAACCATAAATATTACTCCATCTAGTCCTTCATTTGAGACATATTTACCTAGAACACCCTACCATCAGCCTTAATTCCTCATTCTCTCTCCTCTATTGTGGGAACTTCAATAGGATAGGATTAAATTATGAAAAGATTTGACAAATATTAGAAGTATGTCTTATATTTAGGAACTCCCCAAATATGTCTTATAGTAAAAACTGGAGAAATCAAATAGGCTTTTTTTTCTAAATGTGTATGAGAACCTTAGATTCCAATGCTACTTATGCCTGTTGCTTGATGAGATAAAATGGCAAATCGAACTGCTGGCCACCTTTTCGTTGTTCATTGCTACCCTTCTCTGCTTTATGTTATACTGGATTGATTGTTTATGGATACTCTTTCTTCCCCCCCCCCCCCCCCCCCCTTTTTTGGTGTTCTTATTTGAGGATGCAATGGATTTTGTTTGTATAGATATGACACGTGGGAATAATTTGAAAATGGTGGTATACATGGTAGTAGTGATTTTTTTATCTTTCATTGCAGCGTTCATGGATTTCTTGCTGGATTAGTATATTGCCCAATGTTCAATTTTTGACCCCTTTTTTTTTAATCATTTTCATTTCCGGGAACTTGGGTCATGATTTGTATTGTTTGTGTAGATTAGTGAACTTCAGTCGCTTGCTTTCTTTCTCTCATCATTTTTGTGCAGTTCTCTTGTATATTTATGTATGATTCTTCCTCTGATAGGCAACTTGGTGAGGATAGTGACAGCGATTTTAGGGATTCTAGTAGTGATGGAAGCAGTGATTATGAACCTGCAAGAGGATTGAAATACATGGAGGAGGAGAGGAATCTTGGTCTCTCAGATGATGTGCACCATTGGATGGGCGGATTATCCTTGAGAGATCAACCTAATGTCACTCAAGATGGTTTTTCTAGTGATGATGGGGAATCTGTTAATTCCAAAGGCTGCTTAATTTTTGAGTATCTTGAACGGGACCCTCCTTTCAGCCGTGAACCTTTGGCTGATAAGGTATAATTGTGCTCTCCTCCCCTTCCCTTCTTTTCCTTCCTTTGCAGTTTACTGGAGCAAAGTTATCGTATCTCCACTGCCCCTTTTGTATAGCCTTTTGATTAGAATTTCTGTTATATGTTGGTGCAGATATTCGACCTTGCTTTTCGTTTCCCTGAGCTTATGACACTTAGAAGTTGTGACATGCTCTCTTCAAGCTGGATATCTGTAGCCTGGTACGCTCTATGTATGCACTATGCTTTTAGTAGTAAACTTCAAGATGTAGAAGTGGCTGACCAAGTTACATATTACTTGCAGGTATCCAATTTATAGGATACCAACTGGACCAACATTGAAGGATCTTGATGCTTGCTTCCTGACATACCATTTTCTTCGTACACCCATGGAAGGTTGGTGGATTTTAACTTCATTTCTGTTGTTTAAGCTCTTACTTTGTGATTGGTTGGATAAAGATGAGATTATATCTAACTAAAATTTTATATCAGAATCTCTAGTTAATGGTAACTAACATTTTTTAAGGAAATTGGTTATCTTTCTACTGCTCTTTTACTATCTGTAGCATCAAGTATTGTTTGTGATGGTTAGTTTTCCGTATAGGGAGACTGATTACTGGTCTTTCAGGTGTCCAAAGATCACAGGCTCCCTTGCCGTATCTTGATGAGATTGATGGTGGGCTTAAATTATCTTTGACTGTCTTTGGTCTTGCTTCATATAAGTTCAAGGGTTCTCTCTGGACTCCTAATGGTGGAGACGAGCGCCAATCAGCTAGCTCTCTACTAGAGTCCGCGGATAAATGGTTAAGAGATCTTAAGGTCAGCCAGCCAGATTTCCTGTTTTTCAACCGTCGATGATCTTGGGGTGGCACTAGCATTTTAACTTTTCCATTGAAGATGTGATCTTACCATTTCAGTACCTGCTTGGCCCATGCAAGTAAACCAAATTGACGAACAGAAAAGGATAAAAAATGGTTTTTGATACGACTGCCATAAGCTACCTTTTTCTAATGCCCTTCGGGAGTTATATGATATAGTAAGCAAGGAAAGAGAAAAATAGTGGGAATTAGAACAGATAAGCTTTCGACAGGCAGCCATATTAATGCTTCTCAGTGACTTGGTTATGGTGGGTGGAAGGACTAAGAAGCTTCAGAAATGCTGGCTTATATCCGTAATGAGGTGGGTATGTTGTACAACACTTTGAAGGCACCCCATCTGTTGCTTCCTGTTTTGCCCCCAAACCATTGTGATGGATTGTTGGTATGGTTTGAAAAAGAGGACGGGCTGTGTTTTTTAATTGTCCTGATGATATAGGGCCAAGCTCTTTAATTTATGGTGCAATCAGTACAGATGTTGCGTGTTGCTTCTATTGTCTTGTTTTGCTGGTGTATGAACTGGCCCAACGTGTTTAATTAAACGCTAGTTGCTTTAAACAGCTGTGTAATTTGTTTTATAGGGTTTTGTTGACTTTTGATGCCGATAAAAAAATATTCTTGTGCATTATGATTATGGTAAACAATCTGTTCATTTCATATAAAAATGAGATTTTGGTTGAACTCTTGAAAGCAATGCAATTGAAGTTCCATGGGGCTTGTACTATCAAGGTTCACACATTCAGGAATTTACAAACATTATTTATTATTTTTTTGGCCAGAAATTTACAAACATTTTATTGGACATTACCATGCTAAAGGGGGTAATATGAGGAACCCTGTTTCCAGCTCTTCCAAAGATCATATGAAATCCGGATGGTCAAATTTTATTATTATTTTTAGTTGGTGATTTTTAAATATTTTTTTTTTTTTGAAAAAATGTTAGTTAAAAGTTTACTTTTATTTTCGATTCTCTATACATTAAAATGGTTTTTCTTAAAAAAAAAAACAAAAGTAGGAAAAAAAAAATTCAATACAAACTATCTAAATTCCATTTGGACGGCCTTAATAGGTCTCATAATATGAAGTCTTGAGAGACGGAACAATACATTTGATTAAATTGGAAAATTTGACCAACAGGGTTGGGCTAGTCATTTACTCCTACAACTTCATGATTTAATATTTAGAAAGAAGATGTGTTCATATTTAGTATTTAGTGTATAGTCATTTACAACTTAACGAATGAATGTTAAAATGAAGATAAGCTTAAATTTAGTGCATGACCATGTTTTCACTATAATTGTTCTTGGTATGATTATTGTTCGCGGTAGCATTTACAGCATGAGCACGAATGGCAAGTAGTAGAAAGTTCGCTCAGTTGACAAGGCTTTTGAGGACGATTTTTCTCTCTAGTTCCTATTCATTAAGGGTTTAGGGTCTATTTGGATTGAGCTTTTAGAATATAGTTTTGGGATTTACGACGTAAAATTGACTTTTTGAGAATAATTTTTATATAAAAATAATAGCATTTATATATTGTTATTAGAATAGCTTTTCCAGGTTCAAATTTATTAAAAAAGAGATTAGATTTTAGTATAATTGCATATGAGGGATAAGGTTGTATTTTAAATATTATAAACATTATATTTCATAATAAATACTAAAAATTACAAATATTGTTAGAAAAAATAAATTTCTACCATTAGTAAATTATGTAACATGATTAAAATTAGATCAAACATATATATATATATTAATAAATTGTATAGACAAAAATATTTTTAACGTATAAAAATATTTTGGTATAATTGAATATAAAGGGTAAGATTGTATTTTAAATATTTTTAACATTAAATTTCTTAATAAGGATACTGACTGGTATTGAAAAATTAATTCTCATGGTCTTAAAAATTTATTAATATTTCAATAAGGTGATGATTTATCTTTTAAAAAAAAAATTTAGTGATAGGTACTAAAAAGATACTTAAAGATATTGAAATATATTTTAGGATCTTGATGTTAGACCCGGCTATCACCCAAGAGGGGGGGTGAATTGGGTGTTTGATAAAATCTTTGGAACTTTGAAAATCTTTTCGCAACTTACTGAAAGTAGTCTGTATGACAGAAATGATTTATAAAACAATAAATAGTCATTCAAACATATATGTTGGGAATATAAAAGATAAGGGAAGAGAATATGCAAACTGAGATTTATACTGGTTCGGCCCAATCCTTTACCTATGTCCAGTCCCTAAGCTCCATTTAAGATTTTTAATCCACTATCCTCTTGTTTAATCCGGGCACAAGAGAAGCCTTTACAATCCCACAAGTTCACTCAGGCACTTGTGAAGCCAAATCTCTCATCGAGATACTCCCCCTTACACAATGCAAGGTTACAATCTGTTTCCCTCTCAAGATCACTCAATTTTGAGTAACTCTCAGATAAACAGATAGAATGTTTATAATGAAGCTTCTCTTTCAGAAGTGAATAAGATAAACACTGAAGTGCATTACAAATAATTTCACTCTCTATGATAAACTATGTAAGTATTGAAAACAGAGTGTGTATGGGAAAAATGTTGGATTCAGAATGTTGGCATCTTGACAGTGCAAGCTCTCCCTCATCAACCTTGAATGTTTATTCTTTTATAGGTAGAGATCAATATATGACCGTTGAGAAGATTCAATGACTGTTGGATAAAGAAATATAGCTGTTAGACTCAGATGGAACTAGCTGTTAGAACTTCATTTTCTGAACCAGCTATGACATCAGTATTTACTTTACCCTTAATCTTCAGTTTAACAACCTTTGATCATCTGAAACTCATTAACAAATTGATTAAACATAACTAGGAATAGTAATGAGTGATGATATGAAGTATACAAATCATTCATGAAGATTTCACAAATTCAAAATTAGAGAGTTCAAAACAAGGCACTTCAAAACTGAAGTTTGCTTAAGAAAAATGGAGTTTGTCACTGTGCATTAGAAGCTAAACTCGAGTTTCCTTCTTCTAGAGAGGAATGTCGCGATTTGAGCTTTGGAACATATTTTTGAATGGGGACAAAACTCGAGTTTTGGACTCTTGACATGAAAAATGAGTTTAAGTCCAAAAGCTCAAAACTGGAGTTTCCAATCTAAACTGAAGTTTTCAAAACATTGAAAAATAGCACAGCTCTCTGCTTGGCCAAAACTTGAGTTTACAAAACTAAACTTGAGTTTTTATTTAAATATGAAAACCTTTGAAAAATCTATGCCAAGTGAAAACTGGAGTTTTCAAAACAAACTGGAGTTTTTACAAACTGAGTAAAACTTGAAAACTCTCTATCAAGCATAAACTCGAGTTTCCAATGTCGAACTCGAGTTTTCGCAAAATATGAAAAACTTGGAAAACTCTTGGCCAATCTTCAAACTCAAGTTTACATGTCCAAGCTCGAGGTAAGAATCCAATGAAAGAAGAATCAGCTCCAAACTCATTATATTATGTCCGTTATGATCCGATGAATGAAGGCTGTTCTTAACCAGCGTTTTTGCAACATCTTGAACTGACTATCAAATTTCGAAGGCCATATCTCCTTGGTCTGAACTCTGTTTTGGTCCATTTAAATTTTGATAGAAAGAATTTTGAGTCTACTTTCATATGTCATCGATTTCAACTCAATCGGATTTATAGTTTGTGAGATACACTCAAAGCATTAAAGCTTGGTCTGCTGTGTGGCATAAATTTTACTGTCAACTTCCACAATTCATATCTTCTTGATATGAACTCCTTTGGGCTTGAATTTTATATCAAAATGACTCATTGGAAGTCTATTTTCATATGCCACTGGTTTAACCTCAATCGGATCTTTGGTTTGGGAGATATCATCGAATTACCAAATGTCGCCCGTGCTGAATGTGAAACAGAGTACAACAGAGTTGCTTATCAGCATCGTAAACTCGAGTTTGTATTTGGAAACTCGATTTTTCCTAGTCCAGAGATGCTAAAGACACTTATTGACTCGATTTTATGATGTCTGACTCGAGTTTTGAGTCCTTAACTCGAGTTTCTTCATATCAGAGAGGGAAATTACTGCAACAAGGTAGTAAACTCGAGTCCAAACTTAATGACTCGAGTTTTCTCATCCGAAACCTTATATTTGCTTATTTTAACTTTGAATTAAGCTATTCCAACTTCCATATGATCTTGGATACTTCTAATATCAATCTAGAAACTTAAATAATGATATCTTCATTTCATTCAACAAGTTATTCTTTCTTTCTTCTTTTTCTGATCATTCTCCATAACTCAACTCTTTCTTTCTTCTCTTCTCTTGATCATTCTTTATCATTTGACTTCACATCTTTTTCGATTCAATTTCTTTGTTTAATTCAATACTTCTTTATTGATCTTATTGTTGATTGTTCTTCGTTATTTAATTTGGATTCATCATTCTCTGTAAGTTCTACCTTCTTCAATATTTCCTCTTCTTCTTGACTATTCCCAAAATCCTTTGATAATTTCTTCCTTCCTTGACATTTTGATATTCCCATTATATTGTATGCAAGAACTTCTTTCTTCGATCTACTTTCTTGATCAATCTTCAATATTGAACTTCACATCTACATTAAATATAAGACTTAGTCAAAGTAGAAGATAAATGTATTATGCAAACTTTTTGCTCTTAATAATGGCATCTATATAAGATATCATCAAAACTAATCATATCCAACACTTGAAAATTTATTTTAGGATTTTGAAAAAAATATTTCATGGTACTAACTGATTTTGGAAAAATATTTTAGGTACTGACTGGTACTAAAAAGATACTTAAAGATACTGATTGTTATTGAAAAAGTACTGATGATGGTAAAGGAAAGAGAAAAAGTTGAAAAAAATAGCTTTTTCTAAAGCCTAGGTTTTGGATGCATAATAGCTTTTGGTAAAATCGAGGGGTGTTTTGCAAACTAGAAACAAAATCTAAGTTTTGTTTCCAAATGCTAGGTTTTGAAATCATTTAAATAGGTTTTTAGAGTCCTTGAGCAACTAAACCTTTTCATATGGGTGATCACAGCCTTCACAAATCCGCATATCACACCCGCAAACACAACAGTAATATATATTCCCCTTCCATTTTGAAGTAATGTAAAAGAGACTCGATGCCTATTGCACTAAGAGTGTTACATCTATTTTAAACCAAAAAGTACTGGAATTTGGTTCCATAGTATAATAAATCAGCACCAACTGGTTTGTGTCATTCTCTCTTAATCCCCCGTTTGGTACCATTGAAGAGGGAAGGAGAGAATTGGAAGTGGAAGTGGGTGGGACTCAACCTTTTGTATGTTTATTGCAGTGGGAGTCACTTCCAGATGGAACCCACTTCCATAAAAAATGTTGGAAGTGAGTTCCATCCCTCACCCCATGGAAGTCGGTTCCACTTCCACTCCTTTATTTCCTCTTTTGCCCTTATACTCATTCCCCTTCTCTCTATCAGCAACCAAATCCTTCATCCTATGTGTGTTTTGGGATAGTTGTGGGGAAAGTAACTCATTTGTAATCTTGCTTATAAAAAAATCAGATTGGGTAAATCATAGTGTGTGATATGATTTATGTTTGGATTGATAGTAGCATAAATAGCTTTTGAGAAATTGAAACTTGTTTAAAATGAATGTAGTATAAGTGACTTTTGAGATTATTATAAGAGAAAAATAAAAATTACAAAAAGTGAAAAATGCCAACTTGGAAAATTAAGTAATGTTAAAATACATAATTTGATCAAATAATATTACATAAGTAACTTGATCATAGGTGATATACAATTTGGTCTGTAATTGTGTTACGAATCTGATTCATTTAGGTTGAAGATGTCATAGAATAATTTGTTAAGGAAGACTCTTCATCTACACTAGTATTATCTACATGATCTATATTCTCATTTTCAGCTTCCATGAAATTAACATTAGTTTTTGAGAATTTCTCCTAATAAAATTATGTATGGTTATTGTTGCACAAACCATGTGGATTTGTGTTTGATAGCTAGATTTGCGCATTTTTTGTGAAATTTCAAACATATTCCAAAAATCCTTTCTATAGTGGATCTCAATCTTGAATTTAATAAAAATAAAAATAATTAATGTATTATTACTAAATAGCTTAAATTTTAAAGAAAATTGGAGAAAGGTCCCCCTTTAAAAATTTAATTAATGAGAATGGCCTCAATAAGAGTACTTTACACCAATTAATTTTTTCTCTCCATGATAGAAACTTCTTCTCCCTTCAAGAGATGGAAAAGCCAAAAATAAGAAATCTTGACTTCTGTCTTAAAGTATATTTTCCTTTAAAAGTGAGATTGATAAAAAGTTATGCCAAACGTTTGCAATTCAATCTTGGCTGAACAGTGGGTATCATGTTTTTTAATATTCATTAATTAAGAAATAAAATTTGTAAGAAAAAAAAGAAAAAAACATATATAAAAATAAAGAGATAAGGGCACTTATAATTAACTCCCCTCACCTATCCTCTTAAACCAAATAAGAAACCAAACATCCTTTTCCCTTTCTTTCAACAACCTCCCCTGCATATCCATGCCTATAATAAAACTCTCGTACCCTCCCCTCCAGTGAACCAAATTAACATGTACACCCTTGGAAGCTATTGGTGACAAGGGATTTGGAGAGGAGATGAGAGAACATTTTTATTAGGGTTAAATACCTAGTTTACCATGGAAGTATTGGTAAAGGGGCATTCAACACCCAAAAGTTTTTTTTGATACCAAATTTACCCTAGACGTATGAAAAAGGTAGTAAATTTACCCTGACTTAACAGATCCAAACGATCAACAGTTAGTTGACCAAATTATGTTGACGCTCTATACATATAGGATCTAAATGCCACATAATAATCCACGTGAGGCCAGAGTTCATCACTCTCTCCTCCCTCTCGCTCTCTCTCTCTTTGTACGCAAAACCGTTGGTGGATATTCATCATTCCAAATTTCTCAACCCACATTCATCGCTTGGTGGGTTCCCAAAATTTCTTCCTCCCTAGGTCGACCATGCCCATGTCACAGATCATCGAGAGCTTCTCCTCCAAAAATTGCAAGCCCCCATGCGTAGGACTATCGGGAGGCACAATAATCGCTGAGAGGGTTTAGAGACCAACCTTGTTCTTGTTTGAAGAAGTACCCCCATGGGTAAGGATCGTCAGGGGCGGTGGGCCAACCACCGATAGCCTTGTGGGAAGTTTGACTGAGGAAAGCTACCACCTCCCTCTTGCGCGTGGCAGCATCGCTAGTGGTGGAGAAGTTTGACAAAGATCCGATGGCTTGAATGAAGGAGTCGTAGGTGTAGAAGCCTCTGGTCAGACAAGCACCATCGTTTTGATGCTTGAGCTTATGGATGAAGGCGTTGAGCAAATAGATCAGGTAATGTCCCGAATGATTTTTTCCTGGATTGGCTGAAGGCGTTGAAAAAATTTGTTCTTCGATTTGTTTGAACAACACCGGTTTGCAATCTAATCTTTTGTTCGACTAAGGAAAGACTGATCTTTTGTTTTTTTGGGGTTTTCTTTATATATTTTTCTCCCTGGATTTCAATCAATGCAATGATCAAATCTTTTTGGTCATTATCGACGCCTCACTTATGATGTTCAAACCCACATTTTCAAAAGAAGTATTAGTCATGGGTCTTAGGGTTTGGGGTTTTTTCCTTTTCAATTAATTGTTAACGGATGCCGAGGATGATGAAGGTGAAGAGGTCTGATTTTACCATACTGATTTTTTTTTCATTGATTGTTAGGTTTTGGTGATTCTTATTATATTGTTCATTGTGTGGTTGTGGGTGTGATTTGCAATGTCTGGAGGAACACTGGTTGCACTGTCTGGCATTTGGAGGAACACTGGTTCGATTTTGATGTCTAGTATTTGGAATGAGAGAAAAAGCAAGAACTCTGGCCTGCGTAGAGAGAGCGAGAGGGAGGAGAGAGAGTGATGAACTCTGGCGTGACGTGGATTGTTATGTGGCATTTAGATCCTAGATGGTAGAGCCACGTCAGCATAATTTAGTCAACTAACTGTTGATTGTTTGGATCTGTTAAGTCAAGACAAATTTGCTACCTTTTTCATACTTCTGAGGTAAATTTAGTACTAAAAAAACTTTCGGGTGCTGAGTGTCCCTTCATCAATACTTCTATGAAAAATTAGGCATTTAACCCTTTTTATTAGTTAGTGTATATTTGTTTTAACTTTTTAAAAGTGTTTTTGTGATTTATAAGAAAAGTATGTTATAGTAGTTTTGTTTTGTTGGCTTGTGAAAAAATGCTTTAAAAAACACTTTTCATTAGTTCCCAAACGAGCAATTAGATTTTTAAAAAATTAAAGCAGTGGGGTTATAAAACTTTAATAAAGATAAAAGAATAGGAATAATTAATTAAAAAATTTTCACCCCACTTCTCCAAATTTTTTAAATCTAACTCAAAAATTTTTTTCCTCCCTCATACCAAACAGGTTAATGAAACACATGACCTGTAACATCCTGATTTTTGAGTCTACAGACTAGAAAATTAGCCTATTTTTGGAGGACTATTAGACCCTATTTTTGATAATGGGAGTTTTGAATCAGTATTTTTGGGAGATGAAATACGTATTTACTATTTGAATAATAATATTATATAATAATATAATATATATTATATTATATTAATAAAATATTTTTTTAAAAAAAATAAAATATTAAGGGTGGGCAACACGTTGTACGTGCTGCCCACGAGGAAGGGGTAATTAATATCCCTTCCCCTTCCCATATATATATATATATAGGCGTGTGTGTGTGAATTAATATGTGGTGTGTGTGTGTGTCCGAAAGTGAGAGAGTGGTGTGTGTGTGTGTCCGAAAGTGAGAGAGAACGTGGGAGAGTGAGAATAAGAGAAAGAGAAGAGGTGTGGAGAATGATGGTTTGATTTGAGGTTAAATTATTTGGTGATAGTAAATTGAGAATATTGAAGTACTGGTAAAATAAGCTTGGAATTGAGGTAACCTTGGTTATTCTTTTATATACTTGTCAAATATTTATATGTGTATATTTATTTACTGTTTTGGGATTTATTGTGCCTATAGAAGGCTTGATTTGGAATCTGATAATGTTGTTTTGATGAGAGTGGATATTCTTGGAGCCCTTGGTATCACTTTTCTTTTAACCGGGTCAAATATGACACCTCCTTGGTTGTGATTTTACCAGGAGGGGAGCCATGTTGAAGTTATGAGTATTGGATATGTTATGATGAGAGATGAGTTATGTGTTAGATTGCTCCAGTCAACGGTTATAAGAGGTGGTCAGGGTAATAAGGGTGATCTATTCATTATTGACATATTTTATATTGTGAGATCTCTTGTGAATTATTGGAAAATAAATTATGATGTTTTTGGAACCCTTTTTGGGAGGGAGTTTTGGTAACCGAGTCGAGAACTATTTTGTGAAAGGTTTTTATATAAAGGCATATATTTTAATTATTGTGAATTTATAAATATGTTCTCGTTCTTGGTTAGCATGTATATTTCTGAATAACCAATGGTTACGGGGATCTTTGGATCTTACGGTTACTTTGTTTATTTTTTTTCAGGTAAATGATTTAGTAGGGAAATCAGGGAAGGCACATATGGAAAGCTCATGCTATGTTATTTTATTTGCCATGACCATAAGACTTCCGCATTTTGAAAACTCTGATATTATTTTGGATTTATTTTGGTCCTGTATAAATGAATTTGTATCTTTGGCCAAGTTTTTGGGTGTTAAAATTGAGGCGTTACATGACCCACAATGAAGCTGCCTTCATATTCATTAGGATCATAAAACCCTTCAACCAAACCAAGCTGAAAACGCCATTGGTTCAAACCCCTGTACTAATCTCTTGACACCCTGATGGTGATAACTATTCAACTTTATCAAAGCACGATATTCATCATCATTATCATACTCCAATTTATATGGTGTATCAAAAATCCTAGTTTATATATATATATATAAGAACAACCATTGGCGGACCCACACATGTTTTTATGGGTGCAAGTGCACCCATAAATTTGAAAGAGATATGTTTTTTTGAAGGGACTTTGCAATAAGTTGTCTAGGTGGTGTGGTGGTAATTTCACTAGTCCCACAGTAGATCCTGTATTCAAACTCATGCATAGACAACTTTCTTACCTATTTTTAATATCTTATCACATATGAGAAATCATAATAATTTTTGTTTGCATGTTGCTTTGGAATTTGATTGTGTAACATCTGAGTATTTGTATGTGATGGGATTAGAATATATTGTTCTATTTAAATTGATTTCCTCGAAAATACTTTTCAATTGAACACAATTTCTGATCTTAAATTTTACGAAGGTATGGGTTGCCTTTTATCCTCCTTTAAAAAAAAAAAATTCCCCCAAATCCCACTATTAATTGTGCACCCACAAACATTACCTCATGGGTCCGTCACTGAGAACAATTGGTCCATTACTGGCTTTCTCGCTTCTGGATCTTCCTTCTCGTTGCATTTTTAATATTCTTTGGGATATTCGACCTTTACCTTTGTGTCTCACACGGGCGTTCATCGCTACACAGTCTCTGAAGTGCTATGGTAGCTCTTTGCCAACTACCTTGTTTCCTGAAATGTAAACATATACGTAAATAAAAACTATACATATAATATGGTATTATATGATATCTAGATTTAAAAAGTTGGAATTTGAGAGAGAGCAAACATCAGTGTTTGTTTTCAATCAAAGACGTTAGCCCTAGCTATGATTTTGTGTGAAGAATTCTCATTCATAAGAACGCTGCTATTAATCTTTTTGATGGCCAATTAGATTGTTATGTGAAAAAATTAGTTGAGGCAATATTTGGGAAAATTAGAGGTGAGTATGGGCTGGGTCGGATATCCACCAGCCTGGTGTTCAACCTGTAGCATACATTGGGCCAATCCAGTGGCCCAATGGTCAGGTTGGGTTTGGTCATAACCCCAAAAAATAAACAAAATTTAAAATTAGCAAATTGAATTATTTATCATTTATCAAAAAATAAACAAAATGATTTTTATATATATATATATAAATAATTATTTATCATTCAAAAGTTAAGAAATCTATTTTTTTACAAAAACTTTTTCTTGCATAATTAGATGCTTTATTAGGGTTAAAAGTATCAGAAGTACCTTTAACTTGTTCTCCAATATGAGTCGTTCGATGTCTTCTGGTGCTTCAGAAGGATTTGTTATAGACATCATAAATGCCCAATGAGGTTCCTGGAAAACTGAGGCGAAGAGTGATGCAAGTTGGTAGGGTCAAAGACACTGTTTTTTATGTTTTTAATTTATGTAAAATCCATATAAGTAATTTTTAACAATATTTTAACATTTTTATGCTACATAGGATGACTAAGTTATAAGCAAGTCAAAAGTTTAAAAGCTAAGTTATAAGTTGTTAAAACTTTAAGAGCCAAAAGATTGATTTTCTCCATTGTAATAATTGAGAGTTAGTTGAGTTTAATAGTTTTGTCCTAATCTTAAAAGTTTTTTTTTTATTACTTTTACTCATAGTTTATAATTACTGTTACATTTTTAATAAAAGTTAAATGTTATTTTAATATCTTATCCCAAAGTAATCAAACTCTTACAAAAAAAAAAACAGTATGAGAGGACATTTAAGTTATTCTACTCACATTTTTAAAATCACGAAATAGGTTAATGGCTGAATTAAAAATTTGTTGAATTTGTCAACATGGGTTGGATATATTTTTTTTTTTTTTTTTAAAAAAATCAGCTTTACATGAGCTTTTCCTTACTTATTACATCAACTTTGGGGGCATAAATTTTAATGTAATGGTTAAGCGTATATTATAGTATTCCTTAAATTACGGAATCAATGATAAAGCCCCTCCATGCGTTGGAATCTTTCTCTGCAAAGTCCTAATCCCAATGTTCAGGTCAACAAAGTTCTACTCATAACGGGCTGCAAAATGCTGTCAAACTTTTTTTATATACAAATGGGTTAAGTACTAATTTTGTTCTTGAAAAACGCGCTAAAGAGCAATTTTACCATTTAAGTTTTTAAAGGAGCAATGTTGTCCCTGAAGTTTCAAAACGGAGCAATGTTACCCTTCCGTTAGAAACCCTAACAGTCAATGTTAGTTGACCGTTAGTTTACTGTTAGGGTTTCTAAAGGAGAGACAACATTGCTCCATTTTGATACTTGAGGGGTAACATTGTTCCTTCGAAAACTTAAAGGGCAAAATTGCTCTCAGGCGCGTATTTCAGGGGTAAAATTAATATTTAACCTTATATAAATTTAAAAGCATATCATATCTAATCTATTAGAGATTCGATGACTAGGATCTAAAAATGAGGAGGGATAGACAAAAAAATGATGGGAAAAAAACCGAACTCATATTATATTTGAGTAAGGTTGGATCCTGAATATTAGCCATTAAATAAATATGAGCGCATGTCCTAACAAAAATCATCTAAACCATGAACAATCACCATTGTCCTGAAAAGCAATCAATTATTCAGCTAAAACTGGTACTATGATTATGGAGAAGCCATTGAAATCAGCCTATGGAAATCAATTCAGAATGATGAAGTAATAATGGTTATCCGAGATCAGTAAATTACTAAAATACCCTCATTTGTTTGTAGTTTATATGTGAATATCACGTTAACTAATGTATTTTTTTTCCCCCCGATAATTTACACATGAAACATGATTTAGATTATAATCATCCAAATTAATATCACTTTTCCAAAAGAAAAAAAAATTATTCTACTCAAATATACTTCTTTAAACAATTTTCTCTGCAAAATTCATTTTTTAAAAAACTAATTCAAACAAACTAGGCAGCTAATGAATGCTACAAGTTTTTCTTACTTGAATCTTAGTAGCTCTGAACAATTTGACAGCTAAGTTTAAATTTCCATCAGGAGTAGTTCGGAGTAGTAGTTGGGAACGTAAATTGTGGGGAAAATTAATTTTTTTAGTCTTAAATTTCAAAGTTAATTAAGGAGAATGCTTTAATTTTAAAAGCTAAAATATACTTTTAATCTTTGAGGTTTTATATGAGGTATGTTTTTATTCCCTTAATATTATAAATTGTACTTTTGATCCTATATTTTTAATATTCTTAATGTTGCTAATAGAAAATAGTCATGCAGTAAATTTAAGTGATGATTGTGCAGTTGGAAAACATATTTAAGTTTTAATATAATATATTTAGATTATTAAACTAAAATAAACTGACTAACAAATTGCTTCAAATAAAATCATGGTTTTGATATTTAGATTATTTGTTTTGAACTTGATATTTTGGTTTTGATTGTTTTTTGATGTTTAGATTATTAAACTAAATTTGTTTAATACAATCAAGATTTTGATATTGACTATTTCATTTGCTTTTTAGATTTTTTAAATTTACATATATAGTAAATTTAATATTAATAGTATTTAATTTTACAGTCATTACTTAAGTATGTTGCGTTTGCATTTTTCATTAGTAACATTAATGATGTTAGAATAATAAGATCAAAAATATATTTTATAAAGTTAAGGGATCAAAAATATACCTTATCTAAATTTAAATGATTAAAAATATACTTTGGCCTAATTTTAAGTATAAAAGATGAATCTAGTTTATATTTTTACTCACCCATGCATATTTTCAAAATTGCCTACACTAGTTGCATACTCCGTTGGGTCCAAAATGGAAAAAACTTTCTAATTAAAATTATTGTATTCATAACATAAGTTACTTGAATAATAGTTAAAGCTTATTTATAAAAATTTTCTTTATAATTAATGTTTAAACGTCACTTCTCATATTCTTTCCCTCTTTCAAAACCTCATCTAATAGGGTTAAATTTGAGAATTTTTTTAATTTTACTGCTTAGTTAGAATAGCAATGAGAATCTTCAAAATCAGCTTTTTCAATCGTGATTAACGATATATGAGGTAAGTAATGTAAGATGAGTTTTATCTTGATTTACATAAATAACCACTTTTGGAGTCTCAAACATAATTCCAAATAAATGGAGGTTGTTAAAAGTCACTTGTATTGTCGACCAAATAGAGTAGATTAGGATGTATAATCCTTTTTTGGTTTTTTCTTTTGTCACAGATTAGTATGTATAATATATAAGGGCATATTTTAATACAAATTATAAAAGATATATTTCAACTTAGATTGTCAAACTTGTAAATTTAAGTAAACTTGTAATAATGATGTAAATTTATTTATGAGCTCGAATTGTAAATTTGTAAGAGTTTACTCTTTCCATAAATATGTATTAATAATGTATACTCAAACAATTTAAATATAAAAGTTATAACAATTTGATTTAAATATATCTTAAATTCAAATAATAGAAACTAATTCCATTAACATTTATAGTTTATCATACTCAACAAAATAATTTTTAGAAAATTCATATATAAAATCATTAAACTGGTCAAATTTAAAAAAAGGTAACAAGAGTTTGAAAATGATTTAACACAATTTTATAAACTAAAAATTTATAAAGGTACACTTGGTATGTAAATTCACGAATTTAATCAAATTTACTATTGACATTAAGTTTACTAGCAACTCAAAGTAATTTTGTAAATTATAAGCCCAAAATCTAACTGGCAAGTTTCACAAAATGGTTTCAAGGACACTGATTGGCATTTATATAAGGACACTGATTAGCATTTTTATACATATATATATATAGTCATTCTATCATATATATCTATTTTCATACATTATATCTTCTTATTGGATTAATTATGAGAGCTAGTTTGGTATTTATTTTAAAGTACTACCTCTAATCTAAATATAAAATTCAATTCATTTTTTTTTGGAGAATTTAAGGAAGTATATTAAGTTACATTAAAGTATTTTAATTATCATTTTTCTTCAAATTAAGTTGTTAGACTTATAAATTGATATATAATCTAATGATACACAATATATGTTATGATTTAATGATCTATTTAGCATATTTAATCTTTCCAAAAATGTTCACTAAGTTTTATATTTAAAATTGGAAGGGATCAAGACATTAATGTATTTTTTTTTTCTGTTGCTCATTTTGTATCTAGAGTTTTATCCTAACTAATCCGAATCCAACTCGAGTCGCGCACTTAACTATGGTGGGTGAGTCTCCTAACAAGGTTTTTCTGCATTTACAAGGCTCGAACTCGAGACCTTACTTAAACAATACAAACTGCTTATTATTTGTGCCAATTCCCATTAGTAGACATTAATCTATTTTATTTCTACGATGTATCATTTTTCTTGTACTACTTTAATTAATTTATAAATTGATATATGATATTATGTTATATAAAAGTATTTTAGAGACATTGAGTTATATTTATTACTATAATTATATAGTTCATATAATTTTTAGGGAAAATAATAGCTAGGTCTCAAGGACAATAAAAAATAGCAAAAAAGTCCCAATAAAAATTCACATATCTTTTGATATTATTTGTATTGACAATAGGAAGTGCTATATTCACAACAAAATTTTAAAATCTGGTCATTCTCAACCAAAAAAGCTATATTCACAACCGGAAATATTATATTCACAATAATATTTAAATATCTAGATTTTATTTCAAACTCAAGTCCCTAAACGTACAGAGGTCATTCATAATAGAAAAATAGATTTTGATTGTCATTTTAAAACATGGATTTTGTTTTAATATAAATAATATCAAATATTTGAGTTTCTGTTGAGACTTTTTAACCATTTTTTATGGTCATTTGGGACTTGACTGTCATTTATGTCCAAATTAGATCATAGTATTAAGATGGATAGGATATTAAAAAGATGAAAAAAGGAAAGCCAAGCCGCAAAAACCTGGATATGCACAGAGCAGCCAACGAGGGTCCAGCTGTTCCTTTTGACTTATTGCCCTCACATCCTTCTAATTAAGAGAGGGTCCCATTATCACAGTTAAGAGAGCTGCCAGTATTTTCTCGTTTGTTTAAAATTTTTTAAACTCCGCTCCCTCCAGAGCACCACCGTGGATCACTTCCTTTTTTTTCTTTTTCTTTTTTCAAATCTAAACAAAAAAAATTGTTTTATTCTTGAGTAAGGTAGAATTCATAGTATAATCTTATTTCTTATTTATATTCAACACCCTAATCCTATTTATTATGCATTTAGCATATAGCATCCTGATACTATGCTTTTGGTGTTTCCAACCCTCTAATCTTATTCAGGTTAAAAAAAAAAATTCTAATATTATTTATAATGTATCCATTACCTTAAAATATATAATGAATGTGATAGATGTAACTGAAAATAATATTAAAGGTGTTCGATACACCAAAAAATAATGTCATGGTGTTAGATGCATCATAAATATGGCTAAGGTGCTTGATACTGCCGGAAAATAACATTAGACCTTTTTATTTTATTTTTTAACAATAGTTTTTAAAAACAAAATAAAAGTTTTTTTTTTTAAAAAAAAACGACAGAATATCTTGGAATTTACACCCATAATATCTTGTAGAAAGTGTCACATAGACTCCTATATTTTCTAGGCAGGAAGGAGCATGATAGTCATAATCTATGGAGTTGAACTATAATTCATCCTGGAGGATAAAATTATGGGTTAAGGAGTAAAATTGCCTACGAACTATTATGCCAGGAGCATTCAACACAACAAACTTTTAAGTGGATCATATCTACTAAAAAAACAATTAAAAAGCTTAAAACATCACAATGCCGTTAGGGATAAACTAACGCCGTTTAAAAAATCAGAGCTCTGTGAACATGGGTTTGCTGCTGCTTCAATCATTCGCGCAGGAGTTTCTCTCACCCTCACTCTTCCCTCAATCGTGGGTGTCGCCACTGTGGATTTGAATCTGGACCAAAGAGGGAACCAATAGACACAATCAGTGAAGGAAGACGCAAGTATTTTGAAGAGTTGGGATATTCATGTATACCTGTTCCCTGCTCATCCTCTCTCCTGAACTTGTGGCCTGTCTGGCATCTTCGAGAAGCAGGGCATCCTCGGTGGATCTCACTTGTGAGGAATCCAGAGCTTCGGTGACGCTAGGGAACATAGATTTCTTGCTGGGCTTCGGTTCTTTCTTGTCTAGTTTCGCCGAAACTGAGAATTGGAAGCTTTTATTGAGCCTCTGATGAGAAGATATCTGAATAGGCCCACCATTGCCTTTTTCCCCTGCGTTGCTCGTTCACGTTTCTATCGGGACACCGCTCACATAACTTTCCGCTATTTGTGCTGTTTGAGTGTTTGTACACATTTTCTAGCAAAACGTATGAATTCCGTTGCAGTGAAATATATTGACATTCACATACATCTAAACTGGATTAATTTTCTCGAATATTATCATTATTGGAAAAAATAACCCCATTCTGAATATAAAAAACCTTGCATCCCATATAGTATTACTAATGCATAATTATTTCATAATACCAATTAAAGAGAATAGGATACTCTGTTTTCTGCACAACTGCCATGTACAATGTGCTTCCCTGAGCAATTATAAGCGCAATCTCTTGCCTTATACAAATCTAAAAATTCAACTCGATCTACAAGGAGTCTTTGATGTTGAGATGAATATTTACAAAGATGATCATGCAGAACTAATATTCAGTAGTGTAACTATTAAAAGATATTAACTCCACAAATTTAAACAAGAATCATGTACATTCATAAATCATAACCAGAGGCTGCTTTTGACATCGGAGTCAACCCCTCCATCAAACTCAAATGTCTTCTCAGCTTCACTATGTGAGCTTGCACCTGCACATTGGAAATATTACCAGCTCAGAAACCCCAACTATGTTTGCAGTTAAAAAAATGGTATGGTATTGCACGTAAGATACTGATTCTAGATGAACAGAGAAATTTTTTTATACAAGGGAAGACATAGAGATGCTTTATTTCCATATGTGCCAGTGCAGCAGGAACAACAAACTTGGCGCTCATTTAGTGCACAATACACGACAGGACAACGCAGGGGAAAAAGACAATGGTGGGCCTGTTCAGATATCTTCTCATTAGAGGCTCAACAAAAGCTTCCAATTCTCAGTTTCGGCGAAACTAGACAAGGAAGAACCGAAGCCCAGCAAGAAATCTCTGTTCTCTAGCATCACCGAAGCTCTGGATTTCTCCCAGGTGAGATCCGCCAAGGATGCCCTGCTTCTCGAAGATGCCAACAGGCCACAAGTTCAGGAGAGAGGATGAGCAGGGAACAGGTATACATGAATATTCTAACTCTTCAAAATACTTCCGTCTTCCTTCATCGATTGCGTCTATTGGTTCCCTCTTTGGTTCAGATTCAGATCCACAGTGGCGACACCCACAATTGAGGGAAGAGTGAGGGTGAGAGAAACTCCTGCGTGAATGATTGAAGTAGCAGCAAACCCATGTCACAGAGGCTCTGATTTTTTAAACGGCGTTAGTTTATCCCTAACGGCATTGTGATGTTTTAAGCTTTTTAATTGCTTTTTGGTAAATGTGGTCCACTTAAAAGTTTGTTGTGTTGGATGCTCCTGGTGTAATAGTTCGTTGGCGATTTTGCTCCTTAACCCTAAAATTATTTAAGTTTAAATATTTAACTTTCTTAATCTATCTAAATTAGTTAATCTACTTATAAATGTGCACATGTTAAACTTGTTAAATGTAACATCCTGAATTTTGAATCTAATATATTGAACATAAACCTATTTTGGGAAGACTAGTAGGCTCTATTTTTGGAAAGTGATAAATTTGAAATCAGTATTTTGTGGGCCCCGTGAATAGTATTTACTATTCACGTATACGTTTTTACTATTTACAAATACGTATTTAAAAAAAAATATATATATATATATATATGTTATTCGCAAATACGTATTTAATACTTGAAATTTGTGAAATATGAATAGTGTTCACTATTCACAAATACGTATTTACTATTTAAAAATACGGTATTTACTATTCCTAAATACGTATTTACTATTCATGTGGGACCCACAACCAAAATAATTCTTCCCCGACAGAAACTCTCGTGAAGTTTGAAAAAAATTTCACGCGGGACCCACGTAATAGTAATTTATAATATTATATTATTATTATATTAAAATATTATTAAAATTTTTTTTTAAAGAATCACGGGGCGGCTGAGAGTAGTCACGGGAGGATTTCTTTTTAATTTTTAGGAAAATTACGTATAATGACCCAGAGATAAAAATTACGCTTAAGGACCCATTTTCCAACTATAAATAGAAGCTTCATTTCTTCATTTTCTTCACACCAAACTCAGAGAACAACGATTGAGTTTAAGAGAAGAGTGAGATTTCTTAGAGTTAGAGAGAGAGTTTAGAGTAAAGTTCTTGGAGTTGAAGAGAAGGAGCAAGAACTTCAAGGGTAAGTTCTTTAGTTCTTAAGTTTTGGTAATTTGTACCTGAAATGCCAGATAGAGTTTTTCTGAGTATGCTCTGTGGCTGCAGCTTAGTCTGATCTGTCACATCAGAAAAGAATTATCCTTGGACAGTAAATATTATTTACTGGCACAGTAAAAAATATTTACCGGCACGGTAAAAATATTTTTACTGGTACTATTCACATGAATAGTGAATATCCAACATAGTTTCCGCAAATGCTGAAAATTAATGGTCACTGATAAAAATGATATTATAGGATATCCGAGGATTCCGGAGTCAGATTCAAAGGAAGTTTGGGGATACGTGAATAGTGCCGTATACATGAATAGTGCCGTATACATGAATAGTAATTTACTATTCACGTGGAAGGAAGGTACGGACGCGTATTGTAACACTAACTCTGATGCTTATGGTATGCTTATATGTGATAGATAGTCTAAGATATTGTTTTGAAAATTGATCATACAGAGGTACTATTTATATGTACGTTACTATTCACATATACCGTATTTACTATTTATTTTACTTTTCACGTATACCGTATTTACTATTCATTTTACTATTCACGTATACTGTATTTACTCTTCATTTTTACTATTCATGTATATATACCGTGTTTTACTATTCACATATACACATAGTATTTTACTATTCACAGATACGCATAGTATTTACTATTCATAAATACGCATATTGATGTATAAAACTTTATGGTATAATAATGCATTATTTTGAGTGAACATATTCATCATGGCGGTTGTATTATGATGGGTGGAGTAAGGAGGGATTTAAATGATAAGAATGATTTATGCCACCACTCGGTGCACAGTGGATGGTACTTGTTTCAGGGCCCCATCTTCCATGTTTTCCTCTGGCCGGGATTTCATTGGAGTTGTGGGACATGTGACACCTCCATAGTTGTTATTTTAAAGGAGGGGAGCCATAGTCCAGATTTAAGCTCTATACCTTTGGCCGGGTGTATCTTAAGTTTTGGTGAGCTTGAAACCATCCAGTCAAATGAATGAGTTTCTATTGGACTATATGTTAGCCTATGGTTCCAGTCAGCGGTATAAGGGAGGTGGTGATATAAGGGAGGCTGCATACTGCATAGTGCATTTTTGAATAATTCAATATTTGAAAATTGATCATACACATACATCTTAATACGGGTTATAGTCGTGATAATGCCGTTATGTTTTCCTAGCGCTGAGGACACGGATGTACACCGTGGCACTGGAAGATAGTGCAGATTGTAATAACATACATGTTGCAGTGGCCGTGTAATGTTATTATGTGAATATATGAATATTGTATGTGAATAAATGCTGTTTTACCATGGATATCTGTCATACATATTTGATACATAAGCATGAGGTTAACCGTTACCTGAGGTTCAATGGGTATTGAACCTCAGCTCTTACTGTAGCTTCAGGATTTTCGGAGTGAACAGAAACAGAAACAAGGGTAAGCAGCAGGCAGAAGGACTAGCTGGAGAAAGTCCTGTAGATATGTATAGTCTTTCGAACTCTTTGTATCAGCAAACCAGTACACTACAGTGGTTGAATATCAGTTACTCTGTATTTAAAATCATTTCGTTGCTCAACTCTGGTTAAATTATTTTGAACTCTGATCAAATAATTTCGAAAATGCTTTAGAAAAGTTGGGGTGTTACATTTTGGTATCAGAGCAGACATCCTGGCACAGAGTTAACTAAGTTACTCCAAACAGTCTGATATGAAAGGGGTTTTGTGGTTGGCAATCAGTTTCCTTGAATTCGTCGAGCCTTCCACAAATACACCTGCCTAGTCGGATTGTCTGAGTAGCGGAGTTAGGTTCTAAGCTTTCAAAAGTGTTTTATCTGGTATGAACCCGACTCAGTTACAGTAAACCATTGGTGCCGAAGGTAGGGCCGAGTCTATGTGGATCAGCCAATCAGTCACCCTAGCACGGTGAGGCTCCCATGATAGACGCCTACCTGGCCAATCGGTTTGACTAAGTTAGGCTCTAAGCCATGGTTTTAAAAGTATTTCGAAAAAAAAAAAAAAACAAGTACAAGTACTGATACAATACTGGTGTTGTGATACAAAAAGGACGTACATCCTAAGGAAAAGGGTTAGGCTCGGGAGGCCTTGATATAGAGTAGATGGCACAGAATATGGTTTCTGTTGTTTAACTTTAAGACTTTTGATATGGGAATCAGAATCTAAGTTAAATCCCCGCTCAGAGTTTCAAGGGAAGTGGTACAGAGAAGTCGGTACGACTTAAGTTTTCCGGTAGACAGTAACCTACTGTTTAGGTTTCCCTTGGATAGTAACCTATCGATTTAATGTCCTTGTCAAAATAATAACTTGTTAAGGTACCCTGAGAAGAAAATCCCTACCTTGTAGAGGCCAGACACCATGCGTGCAAAGGGGCGTGGCTCCGGGGACGAAGATCTTTTGATTAAGTCCTTGACGGTGGTGATCAATTGACAGAAGAAGGAAAGTACCCAGTAATTCTGGGGAGACAGTTATGTCATACTAGTGCCTATGAGAGTTGTAGGTACCCAGTAGTAAGTATACCAATATTAGTACCAAGAATCAATAGACATTATGAAGTTAATATTGCTTAAGCGAGAGAAATCTCAGAACTATGACCCCTGTGAGAGTAGGAACCCTGAGAAAATATGAGTGAGTTTTGCCTAGGTTCCAAATACCTAAGAGATAGTTCCTTAACAGAACCATACGAAAGCTGAAACCTTAATAGCCACCAGGTTATGGTCTCAAGGTGGGACCAAGAACCATAGAGATGTTAGTGGCTAATAAATTCCCTTTAAAGTAAGTGGCTACCCGATAGGGAAAATTGAGTTAAGAATTATGCTTGGAGCTAAATAGAAAGTGAAAGTCCACAAATAGAATGACCCTAGATAAGATGGCAGACATAGAAACAACGGTTTATGAAACTACTAAAGGATAGGAACCTGTTAAGATTTGAGTTCTCATTATAATGATTCAAAGACGATCACTGGCGCTACTTATGGAAAGTTTGTCGGAGAAGGATACCTACGGGGAGTTCTGATCAAGGAGGTTTACCTACAGAGGATGCTAACCGGAAAAGCTGACTGGTCTGAGAAGACTAAGTGAAGCGCCGAGTAATGTGCTGTAGAGCAGAGCCACCGTGACGACGAACCGTAGAGTGGAGCCGCTGTGACAACGAACCATAAAGTAGAGTTACCAGTGCATCGGTTCTCAAGGTAAGTACATTATAATGAATCTCACATTGAATAGGTTCCCTAGAGAAAAGACTGTTGTAACTTAGTATATCGTCATGGTTTGCTCCAGTGCTATACAGCATATATTGTGTTTATAGGCTAGCAGAAGCCCATAGTTGTCAGACAACGAATATGAGAAGTGTCCAGAAAATTTTGTGAGATCCAAGGATAGCGAACGATGTTTGAAATAGCTGGAAGATTAAAGTAGAATAAACTAAGTATTTTATGGATAGTTTGAGTAGCCAAGGACAGAGGTTCCAATACGTGTAATTAGTGATGACCTTCTAATGTTAGTTGTCTGATTCCTAAGTAAGGTTTTAAAATTGAATTTTTGAACTTGCCAATACACCTGCTGTATTAGAAATTTTGAAATTTATTTGTTCGAACATGTGGATTTTTTTTTTTTTTTTTGAAGCTGAGTTTTCAAATGAAATGAATTTGAGACCACAGCGATTATTATTTTGAAATGATATTGTCTTGTAAAAAAAGGGTTTTTGATAGAACCCAGAGTTTGAAACTGAGTTTTTAACTATGTTGTGGTAAAGTCAGTACAAAACTGGAAGGACAGAAGCTGTTGTAGATGTACACAGTTTGCTGGGTCTTGCTAGATGTTTTAAAATGTTTGAAATCGCTAGCCTTTGATAAATGTTCTCTTTGAACAAAAAGTTTTTGGAGGGATTTTGTTTGAGAAAATGGAAATCGCACCAACAGTGAACGCACCCAATCCATAACACTTTGCCGAGGGCATATGTTTTGTTTAGTACAACCTGACTGTCTATGACTGGACTGAGTTCCGCTAGATAGGGTTGCTACTTTATGTGCCAGTGTGAACACTGGGTCTCCTGAGAGAGGGGCGGAGGTTCTCCCACATGGTTGATAGTACTGTTGAGACTGGATTTGAGGATTGGGGTAAGGCGCTCACTGTACCAAATGGTTAAAATGATGGTGTGTACTCTCAATTGTAAAATTTTGTGAAATAAATTAGCTCCCTCAAAGATATGTGCTGGTAATCAAAGTTTTTGAAAATAATCCGGCAGTGAAAAATGTTTTCATGAATTTGTGATGGCAGCGATTAAGTTTAAAAATGTTATAGCACTATTACTTTGTGGTATAGTGCAGATTGTGAAATGTACTGAAACCACGGAAAATTTTTCATGTTTGAAAATTTGAAAATGAGACAAGAAAATAATTTTGGGTAGCAATGACATGATTGTCGACGCTATCGTGTTGAAAAGAAAAGCAGTGTAATTGGGAATTATGGTACAGGAACAGCAACTATTAGAAAGGTCTGGAATACTAAACTAGTTAAGTCAATTAATAGCTGTCAGCTATAGTGTTGAGTAAGTGAAAGTAATTCGAGAACTTGAATGGGAAAGACTCAGATGAAATTGATGAGCAGATGCAGAAGGCCAATATGTGTTAAGCCGATAGGCTAAATAAATCAGGTAGTGAGGCCTGTGTAACCGAGTACTGTGAGAATAGATCAGCAAGTCCTGTAATTTAGTACTATACCTGGGTATCAGATTGAGACATTGAATGGTAGGGTGCGTGCTATTTAAGTTTGCATAAGGAAGGAATAGACTAGAGGTCTAGTTAACCTTTTGATTTTATATTGTCAAATTTCGAGGACGAAATTTATTGAACGGGGGGAGAAATGTAACATCCTGAATTTTGAATCTAATATATTGAACATAAACCTATTTTGGGAAGACTAGTAGGCTCTATTTTTGGAAAGTGATAAATTTGAAATCAGTATTTTGTGGGCCCCGTGAATAGTATTTACTATTCACGTATACGTTTTTACTATTTACAAATACGTATTTAAAAAATATATATATATATATATATGTTATTCGCAAATACGTATTTAATACTTGAAATTTGTGAAATATGAATAGTGTTCACTATTCACAAATACGTATTTACTATTTAAAAATACGGTATTTACTATTCCTAAATACGTATTTACTATTCATGTGGGACCCACAACCAAAATAATTCTTCCCCGACAGAAACTCTCGTGAAGTTTGAAAAAAATTTCACGCGGGACCCACGTAATAGTAATTTATAATATTATATTATTATTATATTAAAATATTATTAAAATTTTTTTTTAAAGAATCACGGGGCGGCTGAGAGTAGTCACGGGAGGATTTCTTTTTAATTTTTAGGAAAATTACGTATAATGACCCAGAGATAAAAATTACGCTTAAGGACCCATTTTCCAACTATAAATAGAAGCTTCATTTCTTCATTTTCTTCACACCAAACTCAGAGAACAACGATTGAGTTTAAGAGAAGAGTGAGATTTCTTAGAGTTAGAGAGAGAGTTTAGAGTAAAGTTCTTGGAGTTGAAGAGAAGGAGCAAGAACTTCAAGGGTAAGTTCTTTAGTTCTTAAGTTTTGGTAATTTGTACCTGAAATGCCAGATAGAGTTTTTCTGAGTATGCTCTGTGGCTGCAGCTTAGTCTGATCTGTCACATCAGAAAAGAATTATCCTTGGACAGTAAATATTATTTACTGGCACAGTAAAAAATATTTACCGGCACGGTAAAAATATTTTTACTGGTACTATTCACATGAATAGTGAATATCCAACATAGTTTCCGCAAATGCTGAAAATTAATGGTCACTGATAAAAATGATATTATAGGATATCCGAGGATTCCGGAGTCAGATTCAAAGGAAGTTTGGGGATACGTGAATAGTGCCGTATACATGAATAGTGCCGTATACATGAATAGTAATTTACTATTCACGTGGAAGGAAGGTACGGACGCGTATTGTAACACTAACTCTGATGCTTATGGTATGCTTATATGTGATAGATAGTCTAAGATATTGTTTTGAAAATTGATCATACAGAGGTACTATTTATATGTACGTTACTATTCACATATACCGTATTTACTATTTATTTTACTTTTCACGTATACCGTATTTACTATTCATTTTACTATTCACGTATACTGTATTTACTCTTCATTTTTACTATTCATGTATATATACCGTGTTTTACTATTCACATATACACATAGTATTTTACTATTCACAGATACGCATAGTATTTACTATTCATAAATACGCATATTGATGTATAAAACTTTATGGTATAATAATGCATTATTTTGAGTGAACATATTCATCATGGCGGTTGTATTATGATGGGTGGAGTAAGGAGGGATTTAAATGATAAGAATGATTTATGCCACCACTCGGTGCACAGTGGATGGTACTTGTTTCAGGGCCCCATCTTCCATGTTTTCCTCTGGCCGGGATTTCATTGGAGTTGTGGGACATGTGACACCTCCATAGTTGTTATTTTAAAGGAGGGGAGCCATAGTCCAGATTTAAGCTCTATACCTTTGGCCGGGTGTATCTTAAGTTTTGGTGAGCTTGAAACCATCCAGTCAAATGAATGAGTTTCTATTGGACTATATGTTAGCCTATGGTTCCAGTCAGCGGTATAAGGGAGGTGGTGATATAAGGGAGGCTGCATACTGCATAGTGCATTTTTGAATAATTCAATATTTGAAAATTGATCATACACATACATCTTAATACGGGTTATAGTCGTGATAATGCCGTTATGTTTTCCTAGCGCTGAGGACACGGATGTACACCGTGGCACTGGAAGATAGTGCAGATTGTAATAACATACATGTTGCAGTGGCCGTGTAATGTTATTATGTGAATATATGAATATTGTATGTGAATAAATGCTGTTTTACCATGGATATCTGTCATACATATTTGATACATAAGCATGAGGTTAACCGTTACCTGAGGTTCAATGGGTATTGAACCTCAGCTCTTACTGTAGCTTCAGGATTTTCGGAGTGAACAGAAACAGAAACAAGGGTAAGCAGCAGGCAGAAGGACTAGCTGGAGAAAGTCCTGTAGATATGTATAGTCTTTCTGTAATATCTTATATTTTGGGAAATAATAGAAATAAAATTATATCTTGTAAACCGTGAACTAGGTTTCTTGGGTAAGGGCATATTATGAATCAGTGAATTTTTGTCTCGAAGATGGTGTCACCCGAAGTAATTTCTGTTTCCGGCAGTGTCCGACTTAAAATCTTTGACAGATTACGAAATATCCTGAATGAGGTCAAAAATTCAGTTGACCCAGATATTTCTAAAGAGGAAGAATAGAGCTTCAAGGCTGTGCTTCTGGATTTTGAGAATTTGCAAAAGATCACGCGATCAGAACACCGAACAGGGAGTTTTATCAGTATTTTATTAAAATATTATAAAACTTTTTCAAAAGGAGCCAGAGGAGAGTCACGGACTTTGTTTTTAGTTTTTTTTAGAAATTACGAAAAATGACCCAAAAACAAGAAATTACACTTAAGGACCCATTTTCCAACACTATAAATAGAGGCCTCACTTCTTCATTTTCTTCACACCAAACTCAGATCACAACGGTCGAGTTTAATAGAAGAGAGAATTCTTAGAGTTTAGAGTGAGAATTTAGAGTAAAGTTCTCGGAGCTGGAGAGAAGGAGTAAGAACTTCAAGGGTAAGTTCTTTGGTCCCTAGTCTTAAGATTTGGTAGTTTCTTTCGGTAATTATAGTAGAAAAGCCTGATAGAGTTTTTCTGAGTATGCTCTGTGGCTGCAGCTTAGCCTGATCTGTCACATCAGAAAAGAATTATTCTTAGGCAGTAATATTATTTACTAGTACAGTAAATACTATTTATCGAACAGTAAAAATTATTTACCGTCACGGTAAAAATATTTTACTGGTACTATTCACATGAATAGTAAATCTTCAGCATAGGATTCCACAAGTATTGCAAAGTTGATGGTCACTGATAAAAATGATATTATAGGATATCTGTGAACTTTTACCGCTGCTGCTGTTATACCGCTGTTTTCCGTTAGAAGTACCGTATTCGTCAAACGTACCAAAGCATCATCAACGAAGGTACGGACGCGTACTGTAACACTAACTCTAATGCTTATTGTATGCTTATATGTGATAGATAGTCTGAAACTCTGTTTTTAAAAATTGATCATACACATACAATTTAATACGGGTTATAGTCTTGATAATGCCGTTATGTTTTCCTAGCGCTGAGGACACGGATGTACACCGTGGCACTGGTGAATAGTGCAGACTATAATAACATGCATATTGCAGTGGCTGTGTTATGTTATTATTTGATTATGAATGTATTGTATGTGATTATTACTGTTTTTGCCATGGATATCTGTCATTCATATTTGATACATAAGCATGAGGTTAACCGTTACCTGAGGTTCAATGGTAATTTGAACCTCAGCTCTTGCTTTAGCCCCAGGATCCTCAGGAGGACAATCCAAGGAGAAGGGTAAGCAGGTGGCGTGAAGAGGCAGAAAAGGAGTTTTCTTTTAAAATCTTTATTTACTGTTTTTCTGAATATTCGACTCTTGGATGACTGTAACAGAAGACTGATGCACCGTAAATGAATGTTTTATCAGTTACTCGTTTCACGACTATTCCGATGCTCTACTCTGATTAAATCTTTTCAAATTCTGATCGAACTATTTCGAAAACACTTTAGAAAATTGGGATGTTACATTTTTGGTATCAGAGCAGACGGTTCTGAAGTTAACTAAGTTACTCCAAAAAGTCTGGCTAGGCCGGTGTATTTGAGTAACGGAGTTAGATTCGGAGTTTTTTTTAAAAAAAATATTTTCCGGCTAGAACCTGGCTCAGTTATAAGAAACGATTGGTGCCGAAGGCAAGGCTAGTCTATATGGTTCGGTCAAGCAGTCGCCATAGAGTTGGTGAGACCCCCATGATAGACACTTACCTGGCCAATCGGTTGATTAATTGAGTTAGGCTCTAAGCCGTAGTTTTGGAACATATTTCGAAAAGAGTACTGATATAACTTTGGTGTACGTGTTTCAGGAAATGGCTAGATCCCCACTTAGTTATCAAAGAGCCCCTTTTGTTTACCGTTACGGACGTGTGAGACGTGTTGCTCGAAAAACTGTAAACCCTCAGATGGTGGCCCGAAGATTGAACCCTGACCCGGTTTATTCCCCGCCCGCATCTGCGTCTCAAATTGTGCCAATACGTTCTGTTTCCTGCTAATGATTTGGGGTTGCCATACAATCCACATTACCCTGTTGAACACTTACATGACCCAGAGCCCGAATATCATCCAAGCCCAGAAAACTCTGATGGTTCTAATTCTGTTCCAGCCATACTTACACCAGGTTCCCCAGCAGATTCACATCATTCCTCTGTTGGGGACAATTTTGACTACATTAATGTAGCTGACTTAGAAGAAGAGCACGCAGATAATGTAGCTATTTTAGAAAACGCTGACGATGAAAACCTACGGTATGTGCTGAATGGCAACCGCGACTTGACGGAGATTTTGTATGATGACTTTGTTCGAGCAGGCTGGAATGTGGCAACCGCTCAAGAGCAGTACTTACGCTTTTTGACCCGTGTTAGGGAGCTTTACGATATGTTCATGCCCTTCAACAGCCCCTATCCTCCCGAAGACTGGATCCGATCCACTCTTCATCATTTTCCTCGAACCAATTTCTGGATTCACAAAACGAATGAACTTCTCGATGCAGGACCTATTGAGAAGGTCTACATCCACCTACTGCTGATCCAAAGCTGGGTACATCGTAGCATGTGAACCAGGAGGGAGACAAAAACCAGAATCAGTCCAAGGAAGCAATGGAAGTGCTAGTGACGCATAGTAATAGTAGTAGACGCTGTTGTAGTACACCTTTAAAAGACCCTAAGGAGATAAATTGTAAAATAGAGCAATTACTGTGAATGATGGTTGATTATAAAAATATATAATTATGTTTGAATATGTGCTAAGCCTATTTGTATGCTAATTATTATTTCTCTAACGTATGGTTTCATAAATAAAAGATTTAAGTATGGCAAACTCGAGAGGATCCGGAGTCCCTAGAGGACGAGGCAGAGGCCGAAGCAGAGGCCGAGGCAGAGGTAGACAAACTCAAGTAATACCCCTGCCAGGTCCGGAACAACCACAGCAACCAGAGCGGGATGAGATGCAGGAGATGAGGAGAATGTTACAAGAGCAAAGGGCACTCATTGATTCGCTTCTTGCAGAACGGCTTGAGAGACAAGCCGAAGGGGGACAAGTAGAGGAAGAACAAATCAATGAGGAGAATGAAAACAACAACGAACACGACGAAGAACGTGACAATGAAGTTGAGGGAACCAATCGATTCCAAATACCTCCCCAACAGGAGAGAGCGATGGCTGAGCTACAGCAACCGAATAGAGTGGTCGAGAATACCCAATATTGGGTGACACAATTCTGTAAAATGAAACCCCCAACTTTCCGAGGCAAGCTTGATTCAGCAGAAGACTGGTTGATGCAGCTGGACAAGATATTCGAAGTCATGGAATGTCCGGAAGATAGAAAAGCTCAACTGGCAATCTATAAGCTGCAAGGAGATGCAGATCGTTGGTGGAAGAGCATTGCGGCAACACTGCGAGCACGTCACTGTCCCATTACGTGGGAGAAATTCCTAGAAAAATTCAACGAGCAATATTTTCCACCCTCTGTTCAGATGATTAAGGAATCTGAATTTCTGCACATTCGACAAGGGCAAGATGAATCTTTTGATGACTACTATGCACGTTTCGCCAATTTGTCTCGATATTCAACCCTCTTTAGGCAATGTGAAGATGAAAGCAGTATGGCAAACATACTGATTTATGGCTTGAAGTATGAAATAAGGGAGAAGCTTGTGTCGCAGCAATTCTCACAATTGATTCAAGCGGTGGAAGCTTGTCGATTGATCGAAAGAAATTTGAAGGAGCTCAGGAAGACTAGAGTCTTTCATAGTAGTGGCCCCAGTCGTGGCGGTTTTACCCGTGGAAACTCATCGCAGAAACGGAAGACCAATTGGAGTAATTTCCGTGAAGGAAACAAGAGGCCATTCCAACCTGGGCAGCAGAACTTCCCAAGGGTACAGACATCCAGAGCATGTCCAAAATGCGGAAGGTATCATCAAGGAACTAACTGCGAAGGAAAGATTGTGTGCTACAAGTGCCAGCAGCCGGGGCACCTTAGCACAAACTGTCCACAAAAAGCACTGGAGGCGAGGCCGCAAAACCCAGGTCGAGTTTTTGCTTTAACGAATGAAGAAGCCAGAAAATCTCCGGAAATGATAAAAGGTACTATTTCTCTTAATGGGAATTTACTCCAAGCATTGTATGATTCTGGTGCTAGCCACTCGTTTATTTCATATGATTGTGCAAAGCGGCTAGGAATGCATGCTTATAGACTACCATATGATCTACTAGTAGCCACACCACTTGGTGCGAAATCCTTAGCTTCTGATGCATGCCTTAATTGTATTGCGAGCGTAAATGGACGAGATTCAAACATAGATCTTATCCGACTACCGCTTAGTGGCATCGACGTTATTCTCGGTCTTGATTGGCTGACGGCTAATAATGCGATAATTGATTGCGGAAGTAAACAGATATCCTTTGCACCCCCGCACAACCGAAGCAAGGTTGATGGGAGTCTGAGTTATATCTCAGTTTCGGAAGCAGAAAAATGCATAATGCATGGTTGCCAAGCATACATGGTATTTTTCTCTGTAAAGGCGGAAGCTGAACTCTCACTCAAAGACATTCCGGTTGTCAATGAGTTCCCTGATGTGTTTCCAGAGGATCTCACTGAGTTACCTCCTGAAAGAGAAGTTGAGTTCGCTATTGAATTGATGCCTGGAACGGGATCAATATCAAAAGCACCATACCGAATGGCGCCGAACGAGATGCAGGAGTTGAAGAAGCAACTTGAAGAACTGCTGGAGAAAGGGTTTATTCGACCCAGCGTGTCACCTTGGGGAGCCCCCGTATTGTTTGTTAAAAAGAAAGACGGAAGCCTACGACTTTGTATCGACTACCGTGAGTTGAACAAAGTAACTATCAAGAATAAATACCCACTTCCCCGAATCGATGATCTACTCGACCAACTATCTGGTTCCTGTGTATTTTCAAAGATCGATTTGCGCTCAGGATACCACCAGCTTCGAGTAAAAGCCAGTGATATTCCAAAAACAGCTTTTAGAACCAGATATGGGCATTACGAATTTCTTGTGATGCCTTTCGGATTGACTAATGCACCTGCCGTATTCATGGATTACATGAATCGGATTTTTCGCCAGCACCTAGACAAGTTTGTAGTAGTATTCATCGATGATATACTGATCTATTCAAAAAGCAGAGAGGAGCACGAGGAACATCTGCGAATCGTATTAGGTATACTACGTGACAAGCGACTTTTTGCTAAGTTTAGCAAATGTGAATTTTGGCTGCCAGAAGTGAGATTTCTGGGCCATGTCATAACTCGCGACGGAGTTGCCGTTGATCCTAGCAAGGTAGAAGCGGTTCTGGACTGGAAGAGACCAGAAACAGTGACAGAGATACGTAGCTTCCTGGGTCTAGCGGGATACTACCGCAGATTCATTCAGAATTTCTCGCGTCTTGCCTTACCATTGACAAAGCTCACAAGGAAAAACCAACCTTTTGTGTGGGACGAGGACTGTGAGTCGAGTTTTCAAATACTGAGGGAGAGGTTGACTACAGCACCAGTATTGATCATCCCAGATCCAGATGAGACTTATACAGTATATAGTGATGCCAGTGGACAAGGATTGGGATGCGTCCTGATGCAACAGGGCAGGGTAGTAGCTTATGCCTCTCGTCTGTTAAAGCCTCACGAGTTGAACTATCCTACGCATGATTTAGAACTTGCAGCTATCGTGTTTGCTTTAAAAATATGGAGGCATTATCTCTATGGTGCAACCGTAGAGTTATACTGCGACCACAAGAGTCTGAAATACCTTTTTGATCAAAAGGAACTCAACATGAGACAACGTCGCTGGATGGATTTGCTAAAAGATTACGACTTGGAGATCAAGTATCATCCGGGTAAAGCAAACGTTGTAGCTGATGCACTCAGTAGAAAAACGGTACTCACTGCATACATGATGATACAAGAGCGGAAACTACTTGAGGAGTTCAGAGACCTAAACCTGACCAATCAGGTTTGCATGAACCACTGCACATCCGATGACATCTATCTTGAAAGTCTCCTTGTTAGTCAAGGGGAATATGATCTGAGAGATGCGGTTGAGGAAGCTCAAAAGCACGATGAGTGGGCTATAGCAGCACGGGAGATGATCTCACGAGGAGAAACCCAAGACCGTGACCTATCGCCAAGTGGCTTGGTCAGATACAAGAAGCGGATCTACATTCCGAAGGATGGTGAATTACGACAGAAGATACTAGACGAGGCTCATAAGAGCAGATATACTCTACATCCGGGAATGGTCAAAATGTACCGGAACTTGAAATCCGAGTTTTGGTGGCCCAGATTGAAGAAAGATGTAACTGAATACGTGGGAAAATGTTTGACCTGTCAAAGAGTTAAAACTGAACACCAACGACCCCCTGGTCTTCTTCAAGGTTTGGAAATTCCAGAATGGAAATGGGAGAACATTACCATGGATCTAGTGGTAGGGTTACCTAAGATCAGACAACACGACGCGATTTGGGTAATTGTTGACCGATTGACTAAGTCGGCACACTTTCTCCCCATTAGTATTAATTACTCACCAGAACGTTTGGCGGAGATTTATATCAAAGAGATCGTAAGACTTCATGGTGTACCTAAGAGTATTGTCTCTGATCGGGACCCGCGATTTATGTCCCGATTCTGGGAGGCTTTGCATGCAGAGATGGGAACTAAGCTAAGACCTAGTACGGCTTATCACCCACAGACCGATGGTCAATCTGAAAGGACAATACAAACGCTAGAAGATATGCTTAGAGCGTGTGTATTGGATTTCAAAGGCCATTGGGATGAACATTTACCGCTGGTCGAATTCGCTTACAACAATAGTTACCATTCGAGCATACAGATGGCTCCGTTTGAGGCATTGTACGGGCGGAAGTGTCGATCACCTATATGCTGGACAGAATTGTCGGAGCGAGAATTCATCGGGACAGATTTAGTTGATAAGACCTCCAAGCAAATTGCATTGATCAAACAGAGACTCCTAACAGCACAAAGCAGACAGAAGAGTTACGCTGATAAGAGGAGAAGACCACTAGAATTCGAGGTTGGAGACCATGTGTTTCTCAAGATATCCCCGGTAACCGGTGTTGGTAGAACGCTTAAACGGCGAAAGCTAAGTCCTCGTTACATTGGGCCATTCGAAATCTTGGCAAAACGTGGACCGGTCGCATACCAGTTAGCCTTACCCCCGAACTTGAGTAAACTCCATAATGTTTTCCATGTTTCCCAGTTGAAGAAATACCAACCTGACCATGACCATGTTATTCAGTATGAGGATATTGAGGTGCGACATGATAACACTTTTGAGGTCGAACCGGAGCGAATTCTCGACTACCAACAGAAGCAGCTTCGACACAGGAATATTCCTTTTGTGAAGGTGGTCTGGAAGGGTTTATCGCCTAATGAAGCAACTTGGGAAACAGAGGAAGATATGAGGGAAAGATATCCGGAGTTCATGGCTCAATGTTTAGTTAGTATGGAGTAAATTTCGAGGGCGAAATTTTATTTAACGGGGGGAGAAATGTAATATCTTATATTTTGGGAAATAATAGAAATAAAATTATATCTTGTAAACCGTGAACTAGGTTTCTTGGGTAAGGGCATATTATGAATCAGTGAATTTTTGTCTCGAAGATGGTGTCACCCGAAGTAATTTCTGTTTCCGGCAGTGTCCGACTTAAAATCTTTGACAGATTACGAAATATCCTGAATGAGGTCAAAAATTCAGTTGACCCAGATATTTCTAAAGAGGAAGAATAGAGCTTCAAGGCTGTGCTTCTGGATTTTGAGAATTTGCAAAAGATCACGCGATCAGAACACCGAACAGGGAGTTTTATCAGTATTTTATTAAAATATTATAAAACTTTTTCAAAAGGAGCCAGAGGAGAGTCACGGACTTTGTTTTTAGTTTTTTTTAGAAATTACGAAAAATGACCCAAAAACAAGAAATTACACTTAAGGACCCATTTTCCAACACTATAAATAGAGGCCTCACTTCTTCATTTTCTTCACACCAAACTCAGATCACAACGGTCGAGTTTAATAGAAGAGAGAATTCTTAGAGTTTAGAGTGAGAATTTAGAGTAAAGTTCTCGGAGCTGGAGAGAAGGAGTAAGAACTTCAAGGGTAAGTTCTTTGGTCCCTAGTCTTAAGATTTGGTAGTTTCTTTCGGTAATTATAGTAGAAAAGCCTGATAGAGTTTTTCTGAGTATGCTCTGTGGCTGCAGCTTAGCCTGATCTGTCACATCAGAAAAGAATTATTCTTAGGCAGTAATATTATTTACTAGTACAGTAAATACTATTTATCGAACAGTAAAAATTATTTACCGTCACGGTAAAAATATTTTACTGGTACTATTCACATGAATAGTAAATCTTCAGCATAGGATTCCACAAGTATTGCAAAGTTGATGGTCACTGATAAAAATGATATTATAGGATATCTGTGAACTTTTACCGCTGCTGCTGTTATACCGCTGTTTTCCGTTAGAAGTACCGTATTCGTCAAACGTACCAAAGCATCATCAACGAAGGTACGGACGCGTACTGTAACACTAACTCTAATGCTTATTGTATGCTTATATGTGATAGATAGTCTGAAACTCTGTTTTTAAAAATTGATCATACACATACAATTTAATACGGGTTATAGTCTTGATAATGCCGTTATGTTTTCCTAGCGCTGAGGACACGGATGTACACCGTGGCACTGGTGAATAGTGCAGACTATAATAACATGCATATTGCAGTGGCTGTGTTATGTTATTATTTGATTATGAATGTATTGTATGTGATTATTACTGTTTTTGCCATGGATATCTGTCATTCATATTTGATACATAAGCATGAGGTTAACCGTTACCTGAGGTTCAATGGTAATTTGAACCTCAGCTCTTGCTTTAGCCCCAGGATCCTCAGGAGGACAATCCAAGGAGAAGGGTAAGCAGGTGGCGTGAAGAGGCAGAAAAGGAGTTTTCTTTTAAAATCTTTATTTACTGTTTTTCTGAATATTCGACTCTTGGATGACTGTAACAGAAGACTGATGCACCGTAAATGAATGTTTTATCAGTTACTCGTTTCACGACTATTCCGATGCTCTACTCTGATTAAATCTTTTCAAATTCTGATCGAACTATTTCGAAAACACTTTAGAAAATTGGGATGTTACACTTTCGAACTCTTTGTATCAGCAAACCAGTACACTACAGTGGTTGAATATCAGTTACTCTGTATTTAAAATCATTTCGTTGCTCAACTCTGGTTAAATTATTTTGAACTCTGATCAAATAATTTCGAAAATGCTTTAGAAAAGTTGGGGTGTTACATTAAAACCTTAAATGAAATTGTCATTTTGATATATTTTACTTGGGCAAGTTTAGAAACAAAACTCTTTTTACATTCTTATTTTGTGTATACAGTAAATTAAGATTGAAAAGTTGTTTGTGAAAGTTTGAATTATTATTCCAAATAAGCACCAGTATGTTCGAGGTTTTTGCTGCATATATTTGTGATTTTCATGTGTTTAAAATATTTTGAAATAAGTTTATTTTTCTTTTAGGTGAAAAGGGTTAAGGTACAAAAATACACATGAGCTTTTATGCAAAGTACACCCAGTGACATATGCTTTTCGGGGGTGCAAAAATATACATGAGCTTGTAAAATCAGAGCAAAAGTCTCATATCCGTTAATCTCTGTTAGTTTGTGGTGGGGCCCACCATATTAAAAAAATAAAAAATGTTAAGATCTTTTTTATTTCCCACTCTGCCCCTATGCTCATCGGTCACTTCTTTCTCCTTCCCTTTTTTCACTCGAGATTCCTTCTTCCCTCCACCCCCACCATTTCCTTCTCAGATGCAAGAGGCGGCAGCGACTAAATCGTGGTGGATTTATGGAAATTTTTCCAAAAAGAAAAGAAAATTTTCAGTGGCACGCCAAGTCTCCAGCAAAAATCGTGGTGGGAATCGAATGGAAGCTGAGGCATAAAGATATGCTCTCTCCCAGACAACTCTTCGAATAGAAAATGCTAACCCTCAATGCTCCGGCAAACTTCGTGAGTTCCTCTCCTGTCTTCAGTTTCCTATGTCGTTTTTTCCCCCTACTCCAGCTTCACCTGTTCCCATTTCTCTAATTCCTCTATCATGAACTAATTTTATGTTCAATCTTCGAAATATTGATGTTTAATGGGTATTTCTAGTTTCCTTCCCACTATTGATTTATTATTTAGTTTATCACGTCTAATGATTTTTTTCCCTTGGGCCAACGTCTTAGTTTATATGGTGTAGGGTTGTCGGCTATTCCCTTCGATGGCAGCTATCCAGTATCTGGTCAATTTTTAATTCCTGCCAATCTAAATTGTTGGTTTACGAGAGGTACGTTTGACTCGCCTGTTTGTGCAGCACAATAACATTAGCCACCGAACAGTTATGAAGAAATTTTGCATTGGTCGGAGAGACAAAGTAGAAAGCAAGTAAAGATAAGCTTAAGAAAAAGGAACCTAAAAGAAGTGTTCTAAAATTTTGTATAATTAGTGTAACAGAGAAACAGATCGCAACAGAGGAAGAAATCGAAACAAAGAAACAGATGCTACAAGTGAAGCCAGACGCTACAAGGTAGCTCGCGTAATGAAGAAGATGACTGTGCATAATGAGTTTGCGGATGCCGCCGCCTGCATCTGAGAAGGAAATGGTGGAGATGAAGGGAAGGAGGAATCTCGAGCAAAAAAAGGGAAGGAAGAAAGAAGTGACCGATGGGCACAGGGGCACGGTGGGAAATAAAAAAGATCTTAACATTTTTTTATTTTTTTAATATGGTGGGCCCCACCACAAACTAATAGAGATAAACGGACATGAGACTTTTGCCTGGCTTTACAAGCTCATGTGTATTTTTGTACCTTCGAAAAGCATATGTCATTGGGTGCACTTTACATAAAAGCTTATGTGTATTTTTGCACCTTAACCCAAAAAAAATCACTAAAAGCATTGAAACAACTGAGTGTGTTCCTCTTAGTGATGGTTATAGGTAGAAGTGCATATACCCAGATATGAACCTCTTAGAAAAGATTTCTTGGAGAAACATTTTGACGAACAAGAACTATTCAGCAATGATTTCAAAAATGACCTTGAAACTGGTCCCAACGAAATAGTTACTAATATATATATATAGAGTGATTCTTATAGAAGATCTCAATTATTGATTTCTTCTAGTTAGCTAGCCACTATGCGTTTTTTTGAGCCATTTTCATTCAAAAAAATGGTTACCCATGGGAACAAAATGGGGCAAAGTTTCAATGAAATTGATCCCATATAATAAATGTAGAAGTACAATTTTTTTTTTTTTTTGCCCAAAATGTAGAAGTACAATTGAAAGCTAGAGTTTTACAATGGATCATGAGGGAACTTTTTCAAAGGGGACAAGATCTATCTGTTTTTGTCGAGGCAGAAGAGGCAATCACAATGAAGAAGAAAGCCTACAAAGAGGCCAAGCATGAGACAATTCATCTATGCTTAACTAAAAGAATATCTTGTCTTGAAACAATTTGGCACTCTCTCTACTGAGTGCAATTCTTGATGACAAAATCTAAGATCCAATCAAATTGAACATCCAGAGAGACAATAAGACAACCACATGAAAGAGGAAAATGGTTTAAAAGCCCATGTTTAAAAATTTAATTAGCTAAACCAAAATGGATTTCACTATTGGCACTTTTTGTTTGTGAAATCCACCAGAGTACCTCCTCTTGTAGCAGAAGTCATGGGTTCTATGTCCTATATTGACAATGAAATTCACATTAGGTGCTTAGAGTTTATGTGTCCTTTACATGTCCATACCTCTATTAGAGGTATGAGCATATTTTTATTTTTATTTTTTTATATATTGTATTTATTTAGATTTAAATTATATACTGTTTTCTGTAATTATTTTTGCACCCAGTATATTTGTCTGTAACACTAATATCATATAAATTAATTAATTTGAAATACTGGGAGCTAAAAAATTTCAGAAAGCAATATTATAGGAACTAATTAATTTGAGATACTAGGTGAAAAAATATTTTAGAAAGCAACATATAGTTTAAATCTAAATAAATACAATATATAAAAGTAAAAAATATATATATGCTTATATCTGTTGTAATAGAGGTATGAGTATGTAAGGGACACATAAACTCTAAGTACTAATGTGGACTCATTGAGAACGAAGGGTGAGTGTGCTTGTCTGGTTCCTTAATAAAATTGTTAAATAGAAACTTTTCAATCAAATTTCCGCCGAAATGAAACTCCAAGAAATGAGACATTCAAGGAAAATTGAAGAATGACCATTTTACTGTCTCATCCCAAATTTAAAATGGGCTAGAGTGTAAATTTATCTTGATTTTTTTTTTGAAAGGACAATTTTTTCTTAAAATTTTTTTTAGGTTTAATATTTTCTTAAGAATTTCAAAATATAACAAAATTGTTCCACCCAGTTAAAAAACTAACGCTGGTCATAAAAAAAAATTGAAATTGACCATTAACATTTTATATAATAAGAGTATCATAACTCCATTTTAACATTTTCGAAGTCACATTAAATTTAAAAAACTTCCCAAGAAAAATATTGTTCACAAGTGATAATAATGAGAAATTTTTTTTACTTCAACCAATTAAAAAAAAGGATAAAAGCTTTGTTCATACCAACTATAGTAAATGGGGAAGGCAATTTTTTTCCCCCCAAGGCTATGCAGAAATTAGAATACGGGCCATGACATCATCCAAATCATGAATTAAATGATGAAAAAGTTATACCATAAAGAAAAGGAAATTCTTGAAAAGACACATAATGATAACTCATATTAATACCCTCATGCAGTGTAATTAACGTTGTCAAACTCATGAGTTTAAATAAATTAGTGACAATGACGTGAACTCATATCATAAATTTGTAAGAGTTTATTTTTATTATTAAATAAGTATTACTAGTATATAATTAAATAATTAAAATATAAAAATGATAACAATTTGATTTAAATATATTTTAAATCCAAATAATTAAAATTAAATCCATCAATATTCATTATTTATTATATTTAATAAAGAAATTTCTATATAAAGTCGCTCAGCATGATCAAATCAAAAAAGTTAACATGAGTTTAAGAATAAGTTAAAACGGTTTTATAAGTTAGAAACGTACAAACGGTAAACTTGGTGTATAAACTCGTGAATTTAACCGAGTTTACAACTAGTATGAGTTTACCACTGACTCGACTCGTTTTTATATGCTAGAAGCGTAAAAACGGTAAATTCAGAAAGTCAATTCGCAAGTTTGACAACAATGAGTGTAATTGCTTACTTTTTTGTCTTTTTACTTTTGAATTTGTGTTTCAAATTTGTACCAAGGTCATATCTTTAGTTTAACGACCTGTGTTTTAATGTTATTTAATTATATGTTTTGATTGTGAATTTGATGTGATTTTCAACGGGGAACTCTGCTATGTATGAGAACTACCCAATGAGTTACGCCATTTAATTATATGTTTTGATTGTGAATTTGATGTGATTTTCAACAGGGAACTCTACTATGTGTATGAAAACTATCGAAAGACTCACGCCATTTAATTATATATTTTGATTGTGAATTTGATGTGACTTTCAACGGGGAACTCTGCTATGTGTATGAGAACTACTCTGATATGTGTATGAGAACTACCGAACGACTCACACCATTTAATTACATGTTTTGATTGTGAATTTGATGTGATTTTCAATGGGGAACTATACTATGAGAACTACCGAACGACTCACGCCATTTAATTATATGCTTTGATTGTGAATTTGATGTGACTTTAAACAGGGAACTCTGCTATGTGTATGAGAACTACCCAATGAGTTACGCCATTTAATTATATGTTTTGATTGTGAATTTGATGTGATTTTCAACGGAGAACTCTGTTATGTGTATGAGAACTACCCAATGACTCACGCTGGATACTAATAATGAATGAGTTTGGAGATACTTCCAACACAAAAATCCAAATTGAGGAGGGTGACATTTAAGTTTGGCAATGATACACTGATGTGTACTTGGCTTTTTTCTTTTTCTTTTTTCGTCTACTCCTATCTTTTATTTCTTTTATAATCATTGGATTAAGATCTAATGTTGTATATTTAATACTATTAATGTTTTTTTCCTCTTAAAAAAGTAAGAGAGAGAATAATGGGAAGGAAATGGAGAGAATGAAATACTAAATGTGCACCATTAGATTTTTATCTAATGGTTATATAGGAGATAAATAAATGAAATTGTGACAATCTTACTCATATTAATTGTACCAATGAAAATGGAGAGAGAAGAAAGAGTTGAAAGGTATTCAATCATAAATGAGAGTAAAGTTAAAAATTCACCCCATAATCATTGAACTAACTACCTCTCTTTAGTAATGTGATTTGGTCAAAAATGACTTATAAATAAGACCAAAATGATATAATTTAGTCCCTTAACCATTAACTATGACTCAATATCACTTAATTACTACACTTATGACTCAATCCTTTACTTTTTCAATTTTTATACTGTTATCCATGCTATTTGCAACTTATACTAAGTGTTTGTTTAGAATCCATGCTATGTACAACTCATACTAAGTGTTTGTTTGGAATGGTGATTGAAGCTTTCAAACGTAGCTTTTCAATTGTGATTTACAGTATACAAAGTAAGTATATAAAAAGAATTTTGTCTTGATTTACTTGAATAAGCACTTTTGTAACTTTTAAAAGTGATCCCAAGCTGTCTTTTAAATTATGTAGCAATCATGGATAATCAATTTGCTTCCCAGTTAGAAACACATAAGCAAACAAGGGAAAGGACTGGAGAAGATCGGAAGACAGGAAAAGGAAGAGATGATGAACCCCTAAACTGCTAAAACATTATTTGGTATCGTTATTTATTATTTTAGTTTTGTTACTCACTACTTGTATTCTTTGAAGACATTCCTCTCTCTGCGACAAGGGGGTGCTTAGTTGTTTTGTTTTTGTTTTTGTTTTTTTAAGGAAAAAAATGTGAGGGCAATTATATCATTTCATAACTTTTTAAAAATCTAGGGATTGGTATGAAATTTGAATTCCTAATTTAAAATTTTGATAAATAATGATTGTTTGAGAAATATTTAAAAAATAATTAAATTATTTTAAAATACTTATACTTATCACTTTTTGAAATAATTTTGTCTAACTTATAAATTAATTCATTATACACAACATATTATTTTTTTTTTCAGAAAAAGTTAATTATATATTATATTTAGGCTAAAGTATACTTTTTGTCCTTTAAGTTTACATAAGGTATATTTTTGGTCCCTTAACTTTATAAAATATACTTTTAGTTCTATAATTCTAACGCCCTTAATTTTGCTAATAGAAAATACAAACTTAAGTGATAATAGTGTAAAACTTAAAGAACTAAAAGTATACTGTAACATTATATTTAAATATGGGGAGTAATATTTTTCTGTCCTCTTTTTAATTTAAAGTTATTCAATAATAATAAATATCTTTCCGTTTTTATCAAATCAAATCACGGACAAAAAAAAAAAGAAAAAAAGAAAAAGAAGACAAAAATAAAGGAAGAAAAGCAACAAAAGTGAATTGGATTATTATTTCATATTCCTGGAAAAGCTGGAAAATAAAAATAGCGTGTGAACCAAAAATCTAAAATATCATCACCTTGGCACCCACATCGACACAGAGTAAAGTGAAGGGACAGGGAGAGAGAAAGGGGGAGTGTGTGAAGAAGCAAACAGGCAGGTAGAGAAAATCATGGCCGTTTCCGTCCCAGTTCTCGCCACCGTCATCTCCCTCCACCTCATCGCTTTCGTTCTTGCCATCGGCGCCGAAAGCCGTCGTAGCAAGGTAACCCTCTTTCTTTCTTTCGACTGATGCGCATACTATTGAGTATGGAACCTCGGTACTACTTGTTTTCTTCTAATTTGCCAGGCCAAAATCATGCCCGATGAGTACGACGACCGGACCTTCTGCGTTTACGACACCGATGCGTCGACGGTGTACGGTCTGGCGGCTTTTGCTCTGTTGCTGGTCAGCCAGGTGGTGGTTCTTGGTGTCACCAGATGCCTCTGTTTCGGCAAAGGGCTTGTCACTGGTCGCTCCAGCACTTGCGCCACCTTATTCTTCATTTTCTCATGGTAAATCTCACTAATTACTAGCTCTATTTTCTTCAGACCTTTTTCCATGTTTCAAAATCTATTTTCCCTATCCCCTCTTTCTCTCTCTATCTTTCATTTTCGCGACTTCATATCTTCAACTGTTCAACATCTATGCTTCTCTACCGCAGATTAGAGTCAATTAGGGCCCAATAGAGTCATACAGTCAATAGTTTATCAGGGAAAAAAGGGTCGATTTACGTTACACCGTGTGATTTGTGCAGATTCTTTTTTTAACCAATAAGCTGTTACGGAAGTATGTATTTGTCTTTTTGTAGTCTTTTTATTCGTTGTAAAAGTCTAATTTTCATCATTATCATTATAAGGAGCTACATAGAAGCTTAAGGGAAATGTCGGTTGTTTTATTTAAGGCTGAGTACTTGAAGGTAGTAAACCGAACTCTGTCTAAGCAAATATTATATGCGCTTATGAAATCAAATGTATGGGAACGGAGATTAATATCACAGTCAACTAAACTTAGTACTGGCATGGTATGATTATATTTGAAAACCACCTACTGATATTGGTATGTTGTTGTGTCAACTTTTGGGTATGCCTATTGATATTGGTATATTGTTGTCAACTTATGGGTATGGAAGCTGAAGGGTAATTTCATTATGTTAATCTGGAGGGGAAAATGCTAAATTTGTGTTAGGTTTCCCTAAAACTAATTATTTGTTATTTGTCAAAGGAAATAACTAATATTTGTTATATGATACTGACATCTATGAGAAACAAGGAAATTAGTTACTCCCTCTTGTCGTTAATATAAGACATATTTAGGGAGTTGATCTTGGTCTTAAATATAAGACATAGTTTCATTTTTGTCAATCTTTTCCTAATTTAATGCACCTCAATAATAATCAAGGAGGAGAGGGAATGAAAGAATTAAAGAAGATGACTAAGGTGTTTTAAAAATTACATGTTATATTAACTAACATAATTAGTTTCCCCAATTTAATCAAATTAGGTAAATATTTCTTATATTAAGGACCAGAGGGAGTATTTGTTAAGAATTTGTGTTGATTTCTTGAAAATACTCTCTTGAATCATTTGCATGAAATACTCTCTTAAATCATTTGTATTGAAACTATCCTTGATGGAAACTCCCTTAATGTGTGCAACCAATAGGAATAGTTTAGACAAAAATAGATAAAAATGGGGGGATAAAGTGGATTGATGTCTTAATTTAGGACCTAATCCAATACCCCAACTCGCTCTTTTATTAGGGACTGGAGGGACTTGTAAGTTCTTTCAAACTACTGAATGGAAATCAGTTAAATCACTTGTGGTTGCAATTTACAGTTGAAGGACTTAAATATATTCTTATGGTGTTGATCTAGTGTTGAATAGAAATGAAATGGGAAATTGAGATGATCTTTTGAATGTAAATATCAGGATTACATTTCTGGGAGCAGAGGCGTGTTTGTTAGCAGGATCAGCGAGGAATGCATACCACACAAAGTACCGAGGCGCCTTTGGCCAAAACAACTTATCCTGTGCCACCCTCCGCAAAGGAGTGTTTGCAGCTGGAGCTGCTTTGACATTGTTGTCTTTGTTGACTTCCATTGCGTACTACTGGACTCACTCCAGGGCTGATACTGGTGGCTGGGAGAAGCACCAGAATGAAGGCGTTGGATTGGCTGCTTCCAATTTCAATCATCACCAACAACAAGGTGGAGAGTTTGAAAAGGCCTGAAATTATATGGTATGGGTTGGTTTTACGAAATCTGGTGGCTCTCTTTTTGTTTACTTCAAAAGGATGGGGACGAAGATTTCCAATCCTGAATCTTTAGTGCGCTAATGGGAGGTTGTATATTGTGTTATCATTTGTACTGCTTGAAACCAGATATTTATAGATAGTATATTATGGTTGTTCATACTTCCCAACTCTGGTAATAGTTGATGTTATTTTTCATCAGTATGAGCTTTATTTTCTTCCTATGCATCTTAAAATTCTCATTCTAATATTTATAGTTACTCAGGTGATTGTGATAATCTCCGTGCATGAGTTCTACTTCATATGGTTTGAGAGCTTTTGCTTCTAAGCTTATTGCACTTTGTTTCATTAGTGTCTTGTGATCTTGGATAAGTACTGAAGGTGTGCTAGTGAGGATTCAAACATTAGATTTATGTTTTTTTTTTTTTTAAAATAAAGATTCAAATATTAATGTGCTATGTTGTGAGGAAATAGGTCGTTCGCTAGACTAAATCCTCATTGGTTATCAAGCTTGCGGTTTTGAACCGAAAAGTTCTCCTCAGTAGTATGTAAAAGTCTGTTCTGTTTAAAGAAAGGGTTAGGAATAAATGGATTAGAAAGAAAAAGAATAGAAAGAAATGAAAAATATTTTGTTACATAGGTGTTTGGTTTGTAATGGAAAAGAAAATTGGTTGATAGGAAAATTTTTGATTGGCATGAAAAAAAGAGATAAAAAAATGAGTAGAAAGATATTTTTAACTCTGTTTAAAAAATATTATTTAAAGTCACTTGTTATAAAAATATTATTTAAAGTCCTCTATTTTCACTTTAGTTCTTCTAACTATATGGGTAACTCATGGTTATGGATCACTTAAGATAATTTCCAAATAACCATGGCTTAACTGCATGCATGTAGTAAAAACATGGAAGAACAAATTATGCTCTACTTTTTCATAACATAACAAAGTAATAACCATGAGATACCCACTAATTGCTTATCCTCATTCATACATGAATGAATGAATGAATATAACTTTAACCACATGTGTAATTAGTAACTCATGATTATGCATAACAAACCAACTTCACTCTTATCCATTAAATACCCCTTACCCGCACGTGTTGATTGTGGCAAATCCCACAAGTCCCACATCGTAAGTTTTGTAATATTAAGGGAAGGCTACAAAAGAGGAGGCCCCTCCTCCCTTTAAGTCCATCTCACAGTTGCTTTCTCATTCTTTAAAGCAATTTATATTTTCTCATTCCTTGCATTTTTTCACTTATAATTATAATTATTTAGAGTGAAATTAAATTCTAGTGTTCCTTTTATTGTTATCTTATTTATTATTCATTAGTTGTTATTAGATAGAGTAGTTATAATCACATTGCGTCTATAAACTTTTTTTTTTTTTAGTATTGTGATTTTTTAGTATAATCAGTTACGCTCTATATATTTCGCTTTCGCAACAATTGGTATTAGAGCTAAGCTCTATGGTTGCAGCAAAAAAATTACTTTGAGCTTTTCTATTGACAGCTATTAAATAGTATTTGGAGCAAAAATGGTGAACAAAGAAGTTGAAGAATCTGCATCAAATGTCAACAATTTATCGTTGGTATCTTTGCTTTTAACGAGAATTGGGTCTAATGTGAAGTTTGCAATTAAAATTTTTGATGGATCAAGACATTTTAAGTTGTGGCAAGGTGAGGTTCTTGATGTCCTCTTCCAAAAAGGAGTAGATCTTGCTATTGAAGAAAGGAAATCAAACAACATAAGGGAGGAAGATTGGAGGATCATCAACCGTGTTGCTTGTGGTACCATTCGACTCTACCTTTCAAGAGAACAAAAGTATCCACACATGAAGGAAAAATCTACTCGGAGATTGTGGAAGGCTTTGGAGGACAAATTCTTGAAGAAAAGCAATCAGAATAAATTCCATATAAAGAAAAGACAGTTTCGCTTTACTTATGTTTATGATACCACAATAAATGATCATATCACCAGCTTCAACAAGTTGGTAACATATTTGTAGAATATGGACGTGACTTTTAAAGATGAAGATCTGACCATGATGTTGTTAGGATCACTTCTCGATGAGTACGAGCACTTGAAGACTACTTTACTTCATGGCAAAGAGGAAGTATCTCTTAGAGAAATTTGTTCTGCCTTTTGCAGCTATGAACAAATAAAACGAAGAGGTGTAGAAGTAGAAGCACTAGTCGTGAGAGGATATACTGAAATCCAGATGATATCAAAGAAAGGGAGATCCAAATCAGGATCTAGACCCAACAAAGATGAATGTTCCTTTTATGGATAAAAAGGCCACTAGAAGAATGACTTTCCAAAGTTGAAAAACAAGCTAAACCTAACAATAGGAAGGTTGTTATGGACTTAAATGTAGTTGATTGTGATGATGAAAACTTGGATTTCTTACTATCTACAAGTTATATGGTTGTTGGACTTAGCTTATAGCCATCATATGTATCCTAATTGAGACATATTCACTAATTTCCAAGAAGAAGGATGTGGAGTTGTCCATACAACAAATAACACTTTTCTTACCGCATATGGCATTGGTTCAATTCAATTATGGAACCATGATGGATTGATCAGAACATTGACAGATGTTCATTATGTATTGTATTTGAAGAAAGATCCCATATATGTAGGAACTCTATATTCAAAAGGGTTCAAAATCACTGCAAAAAATAGAGTAATGGGGGTTTTTTTTTTGATGCACTAGTGGTAATGAAGGATATTTGGAAGAATAATAACATGTACCACTATCAAGGCAGTACGACTATTGGGATAGAAACAATGACTTGAAGTAATGAGAAGGAGGCAAAACCGACTAGGTTGTGACACATGCACTTGGGACATACTGGAGAAAAATCCTTGAAAACTCTATTAGACCAAGGATTATCAAAAGGATTAAATAATTGCAGTTTGAAATTTTGTGAGCATTGTGTAAAGGGAAAACAAACAAGGGTTAAGTTTGGTACAATTATCCATAATATTAAGGGTATTTTGGATTATGTTCACTCTAATGTTTGGGGTCCTGCCAAAACACCTTCATGGGGAGGAAAACATTATTTTGCAACCTTTTTTTGATGATTTCTCTTGAAGAGTATGAGTATATACGATGAAGACTAAAGATGAAGTGTTGTGATTTTTTCTTAAATGGAAGGCAATGATAGAAACTCAAACAGGTAAGAGAAACAAGTGTCTTCGTACAGATAACGAAGAAGAATACAAGAATGATCATTTTCAAAAGATTTGTAGGGATGATGGCATCATCACAAATGTGACCGGTGATTGCTCGTGCTTTACTTCTCAAGTTAATGTTAGATTTACAGTTGAGGTAATCAGGGTTAATGTATTCTATATGCATGTTTTGGGTTATAAGATGTTTTCTAAACCTTACTTTCATCTATATTACTTGTATGTGTTTTGAAAAATTATGTGTATATTTGAATATGAATTGGCTAAACTCCCAAAAGGATAAGAAAGCAATTGGTTGCAAATGGGTATATGCAAAAGCAAGATTGGTAGCTAAAGGCTATGCTCAAAAAGAGGGAATTGATTACAATGATGCATTTTCTCTAGTTGTGAAACATTCTTCCATTAGAATTTTGTTGGCTATGGTAGCACGGTTAGATTTGGAACTGGTTTAGCTGGATGTTAAATTGCTTTTTTAGATAGAGACTCGGAAGAGGAAATCTACATGTCTAAGCTAAAAGGATTTAAAGTTGTTGGAAAGGACAATATGGTATACAAACTTGAAAAATCGTTATATGGATTGAAACAATTTTCAAGACAATGGTATAAATGATTTGACAAGTTTATGTTGCATTATAAGTACATAAGAAGCAAATATGATCATTATATCTATTTGCAAAAACTTTGAAAGTGGAGCCAAATACCCAATAGGGGGGTGAATTGGGTATTTTAAAAATTTTCACAAACACCTCTATTTTCTAACAGCAAAATAGGGATAAACAGAGAGAAGGGAAGAGCAGCTGGACACAAAGATTTATACTGGTTCGGTCCTAATAACTTGACCTACATCGAGTCCCCAGACTCTCTGGGATTTTCACTATATCAAAGATTACACACTCTGCACTCAAGAAGTAGTTCTCTCACTAGAACTCACTCCCACTTACAAGTTGTAATCAATGAACTCCCAAATCACCAAGTCCCCTTAACTTGTGATTCTTTATAATAAATGATTTTCAAAGATAAACTCTCTCACAGAGTGGATAATAATGAATATTGAAGCTCAAAGTATCAAAAGATACAATATAGTTGAAAACTGAAGAAATAAATGCAAGACTTGAATGATTTTTGTTTTCAGCTGTTCTGGTTGTTGAGAAGAATTGAATGCAACTCTATTTATACTAAGAGTGCATTAAATGACCGTTGCTTCTTGAATTGAACCGTTGGAGAAGCTCTGCAAAGGTTAGGAAGTGGTTTTTGCCTTCTTTTCTCTCTAATCTCCACTTAATCCAGCTGTCCAAGTGTTCATAGTTGACTTCCTCAAGATTAATCCGTTGGAGAAGCAGTTGCTTGTTGTAGAAATCATTCTTTAATGCTTTGCAACCGTGTGCAGATGGATTACTCAAAAGTATGCAACTTTCTGGGTTTAGCATTTAATGTGCTGACGTCACTTTTTGCTTTTGCTTCAAACCTTCAATAAACATTCTCTAATTCATCTGAAACTCACTAACAAAGTAGTTAAACATAGCTAGGAATAGTAGAGAATAATACTGAAAAGTATTAAGATCAAACAATAGTGATTTCCAAAATCGCAGAATTTGAAATTCTGAATTAGTGCAGAAACCTCGAGGTTTGTTCTCCAAACCTCGAGTTTTGGACTTAACTTGAAACGTTGATTTATGTCCAAAACATAAAAATTTGAGGTTTTTGACCAAAACTGGAGGTTTTCAAAACTTTAAAATGTTCAATACTCTTGGGTTGGCAAAACCTCGAGGTTTCCAAACAAACCTCGAGTTTTCACTCAAGTGTGAAAGTTTTGAAAAACTATGTCAAAAGCAAAACCTTGAGGTTTCAGTTGAAACCTCGAGTTTTTAAACCAGTGAAAAACTCACTTGCTCTCTGTTTGCCAAAACCTCGAGTTTTCTCTACAAAACTCGAGTTTTGTTCAAATATGAAAACTTTGAGATTTTTGCGCCAAGACAGAAACCTTGAGATTTCAAAACTAGACTCTAGGTTTTGAAACGTTAGAAAACATAGTTGCTCTCTGCCTAGACAAAACTCGAGGTTTGTCCCCAAACCTCGAGTTTTCACATTTTGTAAAAACTTAGAGAGATTTCTGTCAAATTCCAAAACTGGAGGTTTTCTCATAAAATTGGAGGTTTTGAGAAGTGAAAAAGTCTAAGTGTTCTCTCCCTCCACAAAACTTGAGGTTTTTCTCAAAACCTCGAGTTTTCACTCAATGTGAAAACTTTGAGAAAATATTGTCAAGTACAAAACTGGAGGTTTTATTCAAAAACTGGAGGTTTTGAAACTTGGTTAAAATCTAAGTTTTCTGTCCCAGTCCAAACCTCGAGGTTTCTTACTAAACCTCGAGTTTTCACTAGTTCTGTGAAAACTGAAATTTTCAACTCAAAACCAAACCTTGAGGTTTGAAATGGAAACTGGAGGTTTTCAGAAGTTTAAAACTAGAGAGTCTCACTGTATGACAAAACCTCAAGGTTTTCCCAGAAACCTCGAGTTTTGCAATTTCTCAGAAAAAGTTGAGAGCTCACTGTGTGTGTAAACCTCGAGTTTTCTCTTGAAAACTCAAGTTTTGACTTTGTTCAGAAAACTTGAAATTATCTCTATAAGGCCAAACCTTGAGGTTTCTATGTAAACCTCGAGTTTTGCTCTCACAGTGAGTTTTACACATTTGACAGTAAAACTTCAAGTTTTGTTTACAATTATTGGAAATCATCAAAACCCTTAGAGAACTAACAAGCTTGAGAATGAGTCCTTTATATATCTCCTTTTATATGTTCATTATGTGTTGATAGCTTCCAAAAGTCAAACAGAAAATTGAGAAGCTAAAGGTTCAAATAAAAAAGGAGTTTGAGGTGAAAGATCTAGGTGAGGCAAAGAAAATTTTTGGCATGGAGATAACAAGAGATAGACAATCAAAGAAACTCTTTTTACCTCAAAAGGAGTATTTGAAGAGGGTGCTAGATCGATTTGGTATGAATGACAAAACGAAGTCTATTAGCATTCCACTCGCCCCTCATTTTAAGCTTAGTGTTGATATGTCACGAAAAGATGAAGATGAATGAAAGTATATGTCAAGAGTATCATACACAAATGCTATTAGTAGCTTGATGTATGCAATAGTTTATATAAGACTTGATATTTCACAGGTTGTTGGAATTGTAAGTAGGTATATGCATGATCTAGGCTTGCTTGAAATCAATTTTGGACATCCCAAAAGTGCTTATTTACGCAAATTAAGACAAATTTTCTTTCATATACTTACCTCGTATATTATAAATCACGATTGAAAAGCTGCTTTTAAAGACTTTAATGGCTATTTTAAACACTAATTTTGGTTAGTTGTAAAATGGATTCTACTATATATTTGTAATATTATAGATGTTGGAGTGATCTTTAAACAAGAAAATCAATGTTTAGTTGGGTATTGTGACTTGGATTTTGTAGGTGATTTGGACAAACAAAGATCAACTATTGGTTATATGTTTACTTTTGTAAATGCACTAGTTAGTTGGAAGTCTACTTTGCAGTCAACAGTTACTTTATCTACCATAGAGGCAGAGTACATGAAAATTACAGACGAAGATGATCAATGAGTATTTTTACTCAATTTTCATAACCACATAATCACTTTTACACCACAAAAAAACACTTGATATTGGGTGCACTTTAAAAAAAACCACGTGTGTATTTTTGCATCTTAACCCTATAATTTATTATATTGTTAAATTACATCTAGAAACTTTATTTTTTATTATAATCAGTTACAAACTATACATATTTCGCTTCCGCAACAGCACATGTTCACAACCACTTTCTGTGGTCTTATTTTGCTCGTGGGTACTTCATAGTTATGGGATAGTTTTCTAACTTGAATCTCACTCATTGTGCAACCATCAATCGCACATGGCCAACACAACTTCTCTTATATAGAATATCACAGATTTAACCACCACGTTCACCACATAGGTACCTCATGGTCAGCCAATATTCCACCAAAATTTCTCTCATCCATGGTTCCCACCACCTCCCTTTGTTCAGATTTTCGGCGGGTACTGGGTTTCCATAGCTCTTAAAGTTCAATAAAGTAAGTTATAATACTCACAATATGTCATGCCTTTCTCTCCTAGTCTTCCCATAAGTAAGAAAGGTCAAGCCTGCCATGTCCTCAAGTATGGAATTTCTAGAATCGAAAATTACTTTTCGGATGGCTTGAACATCACTTCCTCCATTGATTCTATCGTCATCTAACCCCACAACTCTCTCGAAAGGTTTGATCGATCACAATTCTTAATTTGTTTTTTCCCCACATAGAAAAAAACAGGCGATCAAATCGACTACTTGGAATAGAGTTTTTGTTTTGAATCATTGAGGCTTTCCACCCTTTTGTCAACAGGCAATTAGAGCAATCTCAGGGTGTCGCAGAGAAGCGTTGAGATTGGAAGAAGAGAATCGAGCTTTAATGGAAATGAGAATTCAACCGCTCTCTCTGCGTTTTGACGAAAGGGTTGTGATCGAATTGAAGTTGAATGGATTCAACGGGTTCAAGGGAGTGCTATAGGCAATGAGAAACATGAGCTTGTTGCTGGTCATGATTCTGCTATATACTGGGAGGGTACGAAGACTACTTGTTCTTCGGATCGGTGTTCATGGTCTTGATGGCAAGATTATAGCAGCAGGTGGCAGGAGAGATAGACCCTGATGTGTGAGTAAGTAATAAACAAACTATATTTAATTAGAAGAGATGTGTAAGAAGTCAAGTCACGCAATTTTTGATTCTTGCTGTGATCACCAAACCAACTACCACGAAACAGAATTAATGCTGTGACACAGTGCCATCTCACTTACGACACTACAGCAGGTTGCAGCAAATTGTATCACGTTAAACTTAGGTGGTTTGTAATGACGTACCATATTTCGACAGTTCGAGAGTAAATGACAGATTTTGTAACATTAGATTAAATTCTTTGTATTGTTAGTCTTGTAACTTTAATCAGGGTGGAAGTGGGTTTTCAGATGAAGCCTTAAGATAAGTCAGAAACATCAATCTAAATATTTGCATTATATTTTGTCGGGATTAATTATTAAAGAAAATCTTTCTCAGAGCCCGAAAAAGTAAGATATTGTTAAAAAAAGGTCAAAGAAAGTCATATGTTAGAAAAAACACTAATTATTAACATGTATTGATTTAGTTTTTAATGTTGTACTGATTTAGTTGTTAAGATGTATTTCCTTCGGTCTTAATTATAGGAACACTTTTGTAATGTAATTTACACTACAAAAGTGTTCTTGTAATTAGGACCGGAGATAGTAGTTGTTAACATTTACAGATTTAGTTGTTAATATTATACTGTTATAGTTGTTGTTGTTGTTTTTTTTTTTTTTTATACATAGGCGATAGGGGATGGGGGGATCGAACCCAGTACAAGGGGGTGGGGAGCAGGGGCGGACTCAGAAATTTACTCAAGGGGGGCACCATTAGTCGGGGGGATTTGGGGGTTCGGGGCAGCGCTCCCAGAAATTTTTTTTTAAAGGAAAGTTTTAAATGTATTGAAAAAAACAAAAGAATATAAATAAGAAAAGAATATAAAAAAAATATTCATGAAATCAAGTGAACACTGATGATGTAATAAAAGAGATAATTATTTTACAAACCTGTCATTTAGAAAAGCAAGGCTAAGTGCTATTAGAAATGCAGTTACATAAATTACAATGACGGGTGGGAACTCAATAAGTTCAAGTACATATATTTTAATAACAAAAGTATATTATAATAAAAATGATTACAATGTCATCATTTTAGGTCTTATTTTTTGAAATTATATTATAATTGTCTTATTATCAATGCTATCAAATGCATCTTTTTCAATATAAGGCACTAAGCAATTATTCAACCATTCATCCTTATCTGATTACAAAGTACAATTTTGATGTATTAAGGGTAGACATTTAATTTAAAGATGGACAATCATTTAAATATATATTATAATATATATATATATATATGTGATTTTTTTTTTAGAAAACGACAAATCCAAGGGGGGGGGGCACGTGCCCCCCTTATACATAACCTCCATCCGCCTCTGGTCGGGAGACTACTCCCAATACCACTACACTACTAGTAGTACCTGTTACTGTTATAGTTGTTAACATTTCTGAAATAACATAAAAAAAGGCTCTAAGGCCTTTTCTAACATATGACTTTTCTTTGAGTCTTTTTTAATAATATCTTGCTTACTTAAACTTTGAGAGGGATTTTCCCTTATTAAGAAAAATCCCCCTCAGTCAATTTCTTAGTAGTTTATAGTAAGGGTATCACCTAATTACATGTCCCTGCAGTTTTTTAAGCTAAAATAAGAGCCCCGTCTGTGTCCATTTTTCTTACAAATTAACAAATTATGAGTATTAAAACCAATACCTAACTTAATGTTTAAAAAAAAAAAGATAAAATTATAGGAACTTGAATATTAATTTTTCATTAAATATTTTGCGTCATTTATATAAATTCAAAATTAATAATTAATGATTTTGATTTGTGGTATTTAGATTAGAAAAGAAAAGCATGTCCGGAGCTACCAATCAATACTATAGAGGAATGCCAAATATGTCAGTAAAATAGGGATTAAGGAATCATTAAATTCATTTTATTTATTAACAATAAATTCTATTTAAAAAAATATTCAACATATTTATTTATAATTAATTGACATTTTTTAATCAATCAATTCTTATCAATGGTATAAAATACCTGTCATGACTATGCAACCAAATCGGTTTTCCTTATGTAGGGTGATTCGGCGACACGCCTAATTACCTAATCAATGTCGGATTCAGTTATCAGTATCACTCGTCAACTTTATTGAAGGTCAAAATTAAATTTACTGATGTCACCTACTAACAGCCCGTTTGGCATGTTGGCGAAAGAATAAAGCCAAATGCATAGAGTTTTAAGCCTAATGGGGAAAAAAAAAAGGATCGTTTGGGATAGCATCGATCTCAAATTGACTTATTTTAAGATAAGTCATTTTTTTTTTCAGCTTGTGGAGAAAAATGTTAGAAGTAAGTGATCTAATAAATACTGTACTATTAAATATATATAGTATGTATTATAATTTATTCATTAGAATGTATTTAATTAAGTATTTTAGGGTTGTTTAATTTTTAATAATAATTTAATTTTTTTTATCAAATTTAAATTTAAAATTTTATTTTCAATTATCACAATATATACATGTAGTATTCAATAAGAGTCTTTTTCAGTCATTTTCCATCTCAACTAACTTTTCAAATAATCATCCAAACAACATATTTTTTTTTGGGGGGGGGGGACCACTTTTCTCACCGTCACTCTAAATATAAATCATATTTATATTTTGATTTTTATCCTATCTTGTTTTTACAAAAGTCATATTGAGAATAAATAACTTCTATTACCACTATCTTGATGAGCCCTAAATAATTATTTATATACAAATAAAAACAGTGACAACTTTCAAGGATCTATAAAACAAATACATACTCTCATTTTCTTTTCTTTCTTAATGTAAAAGTGTATATTTAGTCCTGTAATTTTATACAAGTTTTAAGTTTCATCCCTTGATTTTATAAAACATTTTTTCATTTATCTAAACCTGACACTATTAATTTCAAATGATGATTTTTGTGATAATTATAATTAATTTTTAAAACCTAAAATTTATATGATAGCTTTTGAAAATGTTTTATCAAAATTTAAAATTTTAATGTCAGTATTTTTACTTTATAAATTTTAGGGACTGAAATAAAATATTACTCCCTAAAATTAAATATTATGTAAAATTAAATGATTAAATTTACACTTTTAGACTTTTATAAAATAATTGTGATGCATGGCACACCCCAATCAATCAACAAGCAATTTTTTTTTACAAGAATCAATCAACAAGCATATGAGTATACGACATACCTGAGTTTTGTATACTTTTAATTAAAAATATGTCAAACTTGGCCAAAAACTTAACGGTAAATGTATCAAGAACTACGTGAAAAGGAAAATCGTTGAGAAGTCTTTTTACTTTTTTTTTTTTTTTTTTGGTTGATAACAAGGGGCAAAGCCCAGCAAACAATCGCTGAGAAGCTTTGTGTGTTTTTAATACTACCTCCGTTCTTAATTATAAGAGCTAGTTAACTTTCTTTGGAGAGATCAAAGAACCTAAATAAGTTATTTAATCATTTCATATGTTAAATATTCTAAGATTACATATTAGTTTATTAGTCAAATTAATAAGTTTGAAGAAAAAAATAAAAATAAAAATACTTTAAAGTAATTTAATTAGCTTCCTTAATCTCTTCAAAAAAGTCAACTAACTCTTATAATTAGGACTGGAGGGAGTACATTTTATTAGTCAGAGAGAATCTGTATGTTGTTCATAATCTTATTTATAAGTCCTTTTTAACTAAATCACATATAGTAAAGAGAAGTAGCTAACTCAATGTTTATGGAGTAAAATTTCAACTTTGTCCTCATTTATGTATCGATACTTTTCAACTCTTTCTTTTCTCTCTATTTTTATTGGTACAATTAATAAGGAAAAAGGAAAAAATTGTTACAATCTTATACATACTCTCATTTACTAACTGAATCTCACTTTAAAATAAATACATACTTGCGAGCGTTTACACACACGTATATGTATCAGAGGCTTTGGTGGCCCAAACCAAAGTGGGGTGATTTCAAATCCCACCCCCACCACCTTGACTCCACATTTAGGGGGGAAAATTAGGGAAAATTCTAAATAAATATCATTGGAATTTGTAAAACCCCCAGAAGCCCATTGAATTTATAAAAAGACTGAGAAGTACCAAAGACATATGAAGGATATACAAATTCGGGTCAAATTACCCTTTTACTCTTAGTTTTAAATAAATAAATAAACCCTAACACCCCATCGCTAGCCAGCCACCTCCGCCGGTGGTGGTGGTGGCTGGTCGGCTAGCCTGAGGCTAGCAAGGGTGGCCAGCTACCGGCGGTGGTGGCCAGCCGACGGGTGGTGGTGGCGGCGGCCGGCGGTGGGGTGTTAGGTTTATTTTTTTTAATTTATTTAAAACAAAAGGTAAAAGAGTAATTTGATCTGAATTTGCATATCTCTCATAGGTCGTTGGTATTTCTCAGTCTTTTTACAAATTCAACGGACTTCGAGGGGTTTTACAAATTCAAAAGGTATTTATTTAGAATTTCTCACCTCACACGGGAAAAAAAAGAGGAAAAGATAAAAACAGCCAGGACGTGGTGCTTTGATGAGGTGCCATTTTATTTCTTTATTTTTTTTATTTCAAAAATTAAAAGGTATTACGATAAAATCACCAATACTTTAATATCTCAGTTTATTCCCCTATCACTTCTCTGTCTTTTACAAGTGCTAACAGACCTTTTGAGGTTTTAGTAATTGAAATGGTATTTATTTATCTTTTTTCCTACTTTTTATCAAGTTTTTTCTAAAATTACAATTATTTAAATGGAAAATGACACCAAGATCCCAATTAAAAAAAATCATAAAAATCTTATAATTTGCAAATGATAACTCTTTCACTTGTCAGTGATTACTCTTTCACTTATTATTGACAAATTACATAACTTTGTTGATATTATTTTTCTTGTTTAAGACCTTAATATCATTTTTTCCTTATTTTTAAGTAGAAATGAAAACAGTGTCAGCCTTCAAGCACCTATAAAACAAATACGTGCTTCCCCCCCCCCCCCCCCCCACCCCCAAAAAAAAAAAAAAAGCAATAGTGCATATTTTGTTTCATAATTTTACACAAGGTCCGGCATTGTCCCTTAATATTATGAAATATCTTTTTCAGTCCTTTACCTCTCACACTATTGTTGGAGGAGGGGGGGGGGGGGGGGGACTCTAAAACTATTAGTCTCAAATGATAATTTTTTATGCCAATTATTTTTTTCAAAAAAAAAAAAATAAAACTTATATGTAAGCATTTGAGAATGTTTTATCGATGTTTAAAATGTTAATGTCAGCATTTTTTAATGGTGTTGTGATTAAATGACTGGAAAGATACTTTATAAAATTAAATATTCGAAATGAAACTTTAAATGAAATGAAATGACAAAAAAAATGCAGTTTTGCCATTATAAAATAATTGCAGACACCTCGAACACCGCAATCAGTCATCAACCATATGACATACCTGGGCATGATATACTTTTAATAATTAAAAATAAGTTTAAGTAAGGAATATTAATGTGGGTTAATGTATCGAGAGCACCAAGCACGTGAAGATAAAAACTTGAAGGGCATGGTCAAGTCATTCCTTTCCCTCATTATATAGTGTTTGTTTCTTTGTGTCAAAGCTTAGATTTACCATCTTTTTGTTGTGTATACAACTATATATATATATATATAGTGTTTATGATGGCCCGTTGATCACAATTAATTATCACAAATAATTAAATTGGTTAAGCAAAGAGAATAATCGTCAACACACAGTTTCAGAGATCTATTTTTGCAGCAATAATGGCAAGTCGCTCATATGAAGCAAGATTGTTTGGCCGTCAAAGGCCATTTCACTCCATTTTTGGTGGAAAAAAGGGTCAGATATTTCTTTTTTCTCCCCCTAATTTCAACCCTTTATTATTATTATTATTATTCCTTCGTTTGTTTTATATTTTCTTCCATAATCCAAATGCATGCATAATTTTTGCCGCTTAATTATTCATTTGGAGGAAAAGAAATAAACTCATCTAAATGAGACAAAAACTTTACCATATAAATGATTCTAACACTGCTCTCATTCATATATGAATTTTTTATTTAATTATCTGATCTCCGAAATTATCATATTAAGTACTATTAAACCAAATGAAAAGTAGCTCTTGTAATGTTATATTTTTCTATTAATAAGGTTTAGACAATTCAATTTTTTTGAAAGAATAACCAAGTCATTTTCACTCAATAGTAAGAAATCTTTTTATGGAGAATGTTTCTTTGGTTTTGGTACAAGTGGAGGTCCATAAGTTCAATTTCTGTTAGCCATTTGGCTCATAACACCAGTCACACTATCATTCATTGAGAGATTTTAAGAGTTTAGAAAGATATGTATTAGCCAATGGCCTTATAGCTTAATGACATGGATGATTCCTTATAAATGAGAGGTCACAGGTTTAATCTCACTTATAACCTTAGGCCGTTAGTGTCCGCCCTTCTAATTAAAAAAGCAAAGAAAAAAAATATATGTATCGGCAAAAAGCTTCTAGGTTGACAAGGGCTGAAAGTATATTATCATTTTTGAAGTAGAGTGTGTATGAGTGTGTTTTATTTTTATACTGATGAACTGATTTTGCAGTGGCTGATATATTGATGTGGAAGGAGAAGAAGCTATCTGCTGCTATTTTGGTTGGGATATCCACCATTTGGTTTATGCTTGAAGTGGTGGAATTCCATTTTATTACTTTACTTTGTTACTTCCTCATGTCCACTATGCTCTTCTTCTTCCTCTGGTATAATTCTGCTGGACTTCTCACTTGGTAATGCTAATCTCATCCTCCTAATGTTCATTAGTAAAAGTCCTCTTATCTACTGAACAAAAATTATGAGAAATTAATATTAGTTGAGTTGAATAGAAGAGCTGCATGCTTTTAAGAAAAAAAGGTTGTTTTTTTTTTTTTTGGGGCAATATTTCAAGTATCTTATATTCTTATATTAAGTTTTTCAATAGATTAATATAATCTTTGACCATTCAAAGTTGCCTTCATTTTGGTTTTAATTCCTTTAGTTATGGGTTTTGGTGTTTCAAGTGGTAGAATGGTTTAGATTTTTATTAAATTAAAAGACCTGATGTTTTAAATGAAATGAAACTTTAGGTTGAAGGACTATATAACTTATGATTTGAAACTTGAATGACTAAAATCAAAATTAAGAAAAATTCAAGGGACCAAAGATTGCATTAATCATATTCAATAAAATTACAAGCTTGCCAAGAACCCTTGGGTCTAGTGGCACCAACTCCCCCTTTGGTAGGGAGATCACTGGTTCAAAGTTGAATGAAATAATGTGCTTGAAACCCCTTTATGAATTGAAAAAAATTGAAGTCCTATCCTTTGATAATCTCCATACTGGAAATTATTGCAGGAGTCCTCCGTGTATCTATGAAGTTGGAATATCAGAATCCACCTGGAGATACCTATTCAAGAGACTCAACAGGTTCATGAGGACCTTTTATGAGATTTCAATTGGGAAAGATCTGAAACACTTGTTCATGGTATTTAGAAAACAATTTTCAATTCCTCTCACAAGTTTTCTCTCCAATAGTTTTACTAACATCAAATTCTTAAATTTCAGACACTCACTGGTCTCTGGATCTTGTCAGCTGTTGGGGCTTCTCTCACAGCTCTGAATCTGTTCTATATCAGTAAGATAACAAGCAAATATGCATTTTATTTACATCATGGGAAAGTCATTAAGCTTCTGACATAAAACCTAATTGATCTGCTATGTGTATTTTTTATTTTTATGCAGCTTTTCTCTGCATGATGACCCTACCAGTTATGTATGAGCAGTATGAATATGAAGTAAATTATCTAGCAAGCAAGGGCAACAAAGATTTGAACAGATTGTTCAGAAAACTGGATTCTAAATTTCTCAGCAAGATTCCAAGGGGACCTGTGAGAGAGAAGAAATTTACATGATGAATACGTAACTTTAATTTCTGTAACCTGGTTGACCAGCAAATAAATTGCTTTGGCTCTTTAATTGTAAATGGCAACGATGTCATGAAGTCATTCAATAAACTTATGGCATATTTCAGTATATATAGTATTTGGGGCACATTTCAATAAGTTTAATCAAATAAAGGAAAAATTAGTGAAAAGTCACATTAAAAAATTTATTGATAAGAAGAACCTAATAATTTTTTAAGTAAAGGATTTCTTCAGTCACTGGAGATAAGTTATCTCCAATGACCCCTAAAACTATGTAGTTTTGGATTAATGAAGAGTGTTTTCGTAATTTTTCACTCTTCATTAATTCACCTAAAATTACAAACATACCCTTCATTAATTCAAAATAACGTAATTTTATAGGTTATTGGAGATAACTTATTTCCAGTATCTGGAGAAATACTTTTCCCTAATTTTTTATGCACAAAGAGTATTGGTACCCTGCAAATTTTGTTTACATAGTACATTTGGGTCCATTTCAACGATACAATTTTTAATAGAGACTTTTCCCCAATCTTTACTAAAATATAGGGGTTTTTTGGGATTACAGTATTTAAAAAATATTACAATTTAAATATTGCAAACTACTGTCAAATATGAGAACAAACCTCATTATAAAAATGTTACAATGTCAGAAATTCAACAAATTATTTTCAATAACAATTATCAGCATTCCAAAAACAGATAAATTGCCAAGAACTTTAAATGCAACATGCATTCATATTTGGTGTCTCCTGCAATACGCCATTTACCAAAACCTAAGAAGCCTAGTTATGGAAATCATCTTATAATTAGTATCTATCCTCCAGTCCACTGAAGAGATTCTACCGACATGTATGATCAAGACTTTTTCAGTATTATGACCAAACAATTTTACAGTAGGAACAAGATCAACAAGGTACTTGTATACGTTTTGCATTTGAACCATAAGCTGCAACAACTTCCATTCTCATTTAGGATTTTCTTTTCATTTTTTCAAAAGAGTACAAGCTAATGTCTAGAACACTGAGTGACGTTTATCTGTATGCAAAAATATACAATATATACCTAGTGTTCAGTAACGTGATTATTTTTTAGCTAAGCCTTGTAACTGTTGTAAACATACAGGACTCTGAACTATAACAGAATTTACATTCCGCTTCTTTTCCTCAACTCAGTGGAAGATATATCCATGCGGAACTGTTCAGCTGGAATAGAGATGAACATGTCTTTTAGTTCCTCAGGGACATCCAAGTCCTCAAGAACCTACACAATCATACAACGGTCTCACTAACACAACAAAAATGTAAACAACAAAGTCAAGATTCAATATAAAAAATGTTACTAAATTATTATGCAGAAGCACCTTGAAAGCACCATCTACACTCCGACCACCTACAAGAAATGTGCATCCTGTTTCTTTACAACCGTTGAGTATCTTCAACATCTTGTTGTAATCCCCATCATAGTATTTACGCTACATACCATAAAGAACACGAAGAGATTAGCTAATTGTATACAAAAAGGCACACTTGTTCAGATACAATAACACAACACTAACGGTAGAGCAAAAACAATGGGAAAAGAAATCACATATCTCCTGTTTTCTTCTCTTACTTTATCTGTTTCCTCTAGTCTTTTTCTGAATTCTTTAGTCTTAACCATTTTATAATCTTGCAGGGCTAATTATGATACTAAACGAACCTTTTTTACTATTTCTAAGAGGTTATCCATAAAAAAGACCTAAAAAATTACCCTAATTCAGGATCACATCTGCTACAAGGATCCATGTTCATAGCAAGTCAATATCTGTTCGAAAACATGTTTGACTTTCTTTCCACCATTTCAGAGTTGAAACACAAACACATTTTTGACACATAACCATCAAGCTTGATCAATTTTCACTAGGCCAACCTTTATATTACTCAATGGCCCAAAATTTAGTTCACAGCCAAGCATAATCGATAAAACAAACCACGCAGTAGAAGTGCTTAGGACATGAAGTTGCGAAGTTCGGTGTAGAATCCATTCTAGTGGTGCGTAATTTCATACATTAATAAGCCTCACTGCTGTGTCAGCACCAATTACAAATGCACTGCCTGGAAAAAGTTCAGCCTTCTTATAAAATAAAGGTTGATTGGATATAATTACTGACTTTCCTGCCAATGAAGTAGACAGTAACATTAGAACTTTAAAATCATATGGTAAACAGAAACAGAACATTCAATAATCTTAAGCGTAGGTTCCATTACAGAATGATTTGAAAAAGCTAAACAAATAAGTGGAATACTTTGTTTTGGCCAACACATAAGAATATTATCTTTAAAAGAATATGTTGTAGCAATAAAAGATTTCTGTGCTTCACCAAATTAACTTATTCTGAATTTTCAACGTTAACAGAACACATGCCAATTCACCAAATTTTACACCATAGTTATCTCTGGAAACAATTTTACATCACTAGTTATCTCCTCTGTGTGTGGCACTTGCATCAGATGTTACATAGACAAAAGCTAATGGGCTATGTTAAATAAACAGAGAATCAGTAATCACATGCAAACACAACTTAAGCTGTATGCAACCAATTATATGATACAGTAGGTCAAAATGCAAGAATCTGTCCTTAGACACAACAGAGGAAATATATCCCATCAATTTTATCAGCAAAATTGGCTCAAGAACTAAGCGACACTTCGATCAAGAATTGATGTAACCCTGAAAGGCAATTCTGTCAATTTGAATGAGATTAGTTGAGAAGCTATCACAAGAAGATCAGTCAGAGTTATAATAATAATTTCGTTTAACAAGTATTTCTGCTTGTTGGTTATTTGTTCTTGATAGAATACTAAATGGCATAAGAGAGTGCTCGACTCTTGTGTGTTTACACTTGGAGTTTCTTGGGCCATGTTTCCTTTGGGTGCTGAGTTTCACATACTCAGTATTTTTTGGAATGAGTGTTTACAAGGTTCGTATTTTCTAGATCATTGTCGTTTCTTTTATTCATTATTAATTCGCTTCTGTATCTACTAACCTTTCTGAAATTTCTGGGTTTTCTAGGATAAGTTCCTATTGGATCCACATCAAAATCTCCAGGAAGAATAAGTTGAAGGAAGCTCACCAACTTTTTCAAACTGCTTGACACGATTCTTTATTTCAGACACAGATAATGGAGGCTTGTCTGCATTAACTGCAGATATTTCAAAGCATGGATAGCCACCACCACTAATGCTGCATAGATGAGCTTTAAATGAGTGAAATCTTAGACTGAAATTGCCAACACACTCAGAAATTTGAATAGACTCAATCCTAAACAAATTTTCAAAAGAACATATAGTTTGGTGAGTTCAAGACCATGATAATACGAGCAGTGGCGGAACTTGGAGGAAAAGTTTGGGGGGGCTAAATAATGATAAAGGGATTCGGGGGTTCAGGGGCAGCGCCCCCGAAAATTTTTTTTAAAGAAAGTTTTAAATTCATTAAAAATGAAAAGAATGAAAAAAAATATTCATCAAATCAAGTTAATTAACTTCATCTACAAGTGTAGTGTAGAATGGGTAAAAGCATAGTAAGAGATAGACCACAAAAGTAAATTTCACTGATAAGCAAAAAATTTCAGGTAATTAGAATGAAATATAGAAAAGAATGACAAGATTAACATAAATCGTATCAAACCCTACATAGAACAAAGATTGAATTATAAGCCTAAAATATAAAAAGAGGGAAAAATGTAAAAAAGAAAAAAGAAAAAAAGAAGAAGAGGAAGAAGAAGTTGGGGGCCAAAGTTATATTCACTACTTTAAGGGGGCAAAGTTGTATTATTACACTAAAAAAAAGAAATTCCACTAAAAATTTTAAAACATTTTTTTTTTTTGGGGGGCCATATGTCATATCCAAGTTCCGTCAATGAATACGAGTGTTAAGTTCACACCATCAATACCTTATTAGATAGATATCTGAGAATAATAACATTGACAACATTGTTAATTTATATTCTTAAAGAATAGGTTTTTGAAGGTTAAATGTCTTTCTTTTCAGTCTATTAATGAAATTATTCAACAACTAATGCCAAGTTAGATGAGGAAATATTAATTTCTAGAAGTATATTATAATGTTAACTTTTGTAAGGCATATATTAAAATAAGCATATCATGTAATGAATTGTTAAAATCAACAAGAAATTACATAAATAACAATGACTACTGTGAGAATATTATACATTTATTATGATTAGATATAGGTATATTATATCTTAGAATATTTCCTATTATATTTGATTGATTTTGATTTGATTAGATTCTATGAGATCCTAAGATTAGCTTTAGGTTTGCCTATATAAAGGCCTATATGTACTCTTTCTATTAAGAGATTAATCAAGAATTATATTTTTCTCTCAAAATCCACATGGTATCAGAGCTTAGTTAGTTCTTGGCCAATTTCAGTTTTCCGGTGGTCGCTGTCACTGTAGCGTGAACCATATTGTCACGTGAACAATTACAGTGGCCAAACAGAGTGTGTGAATTTCTTCATTCAAAGTTCTGGTTTGCTGTACCAGTGAGAGGGTCCGAAGTTCTGGACATTCTGGATTACTGAAGTAGTGAGAACGAGAGAGGGAGGAGAGTTCGCGTTCTGTTCCCGATGGCTTCTTGGAACACACACCACCCCACCAGAATCCCCACCCCACGATCGGCAAACGCCCAAAATTTGACTACCATCCGAGATCTCCAAGGCGGCGCATGGTGTTCACGCGCTCGGCTGGCAGCTTCCTTGTGGCAGCGCGTGTAATCTCCGTTTCGTCGGAGACTTCCTATTTCGGCCTTCTCATGTCCGGCCTAATCTGTGAGTTTTGCAGCTTTTGGTGACTGTTTGAATTTTTCCAGCAAGATCTCCAGTGAGAATTTCCAGATTCCGGCGACATCATCATTTTCTAATTATGGAGCACAGCTAATATTCAACCCTAGTAATGTTTGCGGTACAATTCTTCATCAACATCATCGTTGGTGGTAGTTCCTTTGTCGTCGTGCCTCTTATCTCGTCTGACGACTGGTCCCGTCGTCGTTTTCGGCACAGTTGATCAACATCATCGTTGGTGGTAGTTCCTCTGTCATTGTGCCTCTCATTTCATCTGACGACTGGCCCCGTCGTCCTCCTCAACTCGTGAGCACAGTTCTTCATCAACAACCCCTCCCCTCTTCGATGTTGTCATCGTCGTCGAGCCTTTCATCATTGTTGGTGGTAGTTCCTTTGTCATCGTGCTCCTCAACTCGTTTGACGACTGGTCCCGTCGTCCTAAACTCAACATGTTTTTGAAGATTGAAGTGTCCCAGTCGGGCACCATCTCCCAACGTAGTCGAGTATCTGCTGCTCTCTAAATAGGCCTCTAAGACTCAAGAAGTACAAGCTTAAGGGGAAGTGTCAGTAGTATAAAGTTGTATAAGCAAGTTGGACATGATTAAAATCCATAATCCAACTTGAGGGGGAATGTGAGAATATTATGCATTTATTATGATTATTATCTTGTTATTATGATTAGATATAGGTATATTATATTTTAGGATATTTTCTATTATATTTGATTGATTTTGATTTGATTTGATTCTATGAGATTCTAAGGTTAGCTTTAGGTTTGCCTATATAAAGGCCCATATGTACTCTTTCTATTAAGAGATTAATCAAGAATTATATTTTTCTCTCAAAGTCCACAACTACAAATGAGCTTGTTTACCGAGTGGCAACTTCCATAAGCTTGAGATGCCCATCATGTAATGGATTAAAAGAACCAGGTAGAATTATTTTCCTTTCTGCTGATGTATAAGCTTCTGCAAACAAACGAGAAAGAACATCATTCAAATGTTGAAATTAATTGTAATCTTGAACTCTCTTAAGATTCATTCTTCCAAAAATTTGGTCATACCACTACAGAATGGATAAATTTTGAAGCATATTTGGCCATTTATTAGTTGTTCTAATTCTTGATCTTCATTGAATTGCTTTTCACATTCATCAGATACATCAGATTCAGTCAGCTCAGAGATAGATGTTGCTGGAACTTTGCATGCGTTTGCAATTGCCTACAACCAGAACAGAGAAGAGGTGAAGAAAAGGGCGGAACAGAAAGGAGACAAAAGAACAAAGATATTGAAAAGAATAAAAAAGTTAAAATAAAATAAAGGAATAAACTTTGGTTTTTTCCAAAATAGTAATAGGTGATGTGTTGCCTAATATTTCCATTTCCAATCATATAATATGAGAACTCTAGTGTTTGCCATGCATAATATGAAAAAAACAAATTAAATAATTAAGTAAATAGAAGAGAGAGCTCAGAAGTGCACATAAATGGCAAACTAATATATGGACAAGCTCCCTTCACGCCTGCCACTCACCTTGAGTAAAACACGACTAGCTACTCTTTCCTCTTCTTCTCGGGTACGCAATCCCTAAATTGGAACAGTAAAGAAAAATAAATAAATTTAAAAATGTAAATAAATATCATGATATGTCAAGTTCCTTATATCTATTATGTCTTGTTCTCCAATCACATATGATCATGTGTCTTTATTTTTTCTTGTGGGTTTATAGTTAAATAATAATATTTCAAAAATAGGACACATGACTACATGTGATTGGAGAACTTGACATAATAAATATAAGAAACTGGACCAAAGTATTTTCCATTATTAAATTCTCTATTTCTTGATCAAAACAAGAACATGTAGAACATTCAGGTCCACAAGTACCTTGGCCAAGGTCACTGTTGACATCCATAAACGGTCAGCTGTTCTTGTTGACATATAAAATCTACAAATGAATGGAAATGATGAAGTTTATCTGGGACTAAGAGGTCAAAAACTCATGCAATCAGGAGCTAAATTTAGTGAGATAAAGTGAAAGCATGATCTGGAAAGGACCTCTTTAATGAAAATGAGACCAATTTACAAGGTCAAACGTCCTTACAATATATTTACAATTTCTAACCACAGCTGCTATCAGCTTGTATTGAGTCAAGTTTTTGGAGTATCATTATAAATGGCCAACATACTCACTTTGCAGCTAAGGAAAAGTAAATTATATGATCCACATTGAAAGCCAAGAATTAAGAACAGTAGGCTACTATACAACAAAAAACTTTAATCTCTCCCGTGAAGCAGAAAGTTATTCTCTTGAGTTAAAAAAAAATCCTCACACAAAATGATTTATTAACACCTAACTTTTTTCTACCTAACCTCTAACCCTCACTCACTCAATTATGTACTTGTCCATTTTAATAATTTGCTGGCTAAGTTTTGCAAGACTAAGTTGTAGACTTATCGCCATAAGAAATAAAAGAACCAGCCCTAGATGAAGTACCTAGTTAGATAAAGTTAACAATTTATGCCAACAAAGAATTGAACCACCAGTGGCAATAAACCCGCAAGTTGGCAACTAATACTAATGTGATTTTCTAATTAACAACTTACTACTTTGAGAGTTAGGCAAAGAAGATCAACCATCACAAGCTTTTCCTAAGCTGAATAGAGTCAGGCACGCTAACCAGTTCTACAGATAACTTGAAAATATATATTACCTGTGCTCCCCAAGTTTTGGACGCGTAGAAGCCAAAGAACCAGTGAAACCCACACCAAGAACTGGGGAACCTGATGAGGCAAACCATACACATTTAAAAGCATGTCCAAATCATCCAACTCACATGACAGAAATTTTGCCATATCACTCGGCAATAATAAAGAAGAAACAGATTGGAATAGTAACGTGTTGTCAAAACCAACTATCAAATGTTTACAGGACCAAAACTGAACCCAAGAGAATAAGTTTTATTTAGATTAGTTGACCTGGTCTGGAGAGCTTAAGAGCACGATTGTAAGCCAACAAAGCCATCTCTTCAGCAGTCTGTTGACTACAAAACTGAGAAGGAATCTGGAAGAACGAAGACAACAGTAACAACATTAAACATTTAAGCAACATAAATTGGATCGCTCAGAAGAACAAATCAAACATAGACCTTGCCAAGCAACTGGATCGTTGACATCCTGGAGTAAGGAATCACAGCTTCAAGCACTGTATTTGAAGCCCCAGGAACAGAAAGCAACGAACCCAATACCTGATCAGGTTCAAGATGACTCCGATTAGAAACTGGGTCAACATTGTCTATCGCAAGTAGACACTAATACAATGACACAGAGAGAGAGAGAGGGAGGGAGGGAGGGAGGGAGGGAGGGAGGGAGGGAGAGGACCAGAGAAGCTCCACCGGAGAGATAGATGACGGCCTGGTATGGACTCGAGTGTATAGCTTCTACGACGGCTCGGATACAAGCGTCCGTCATTATCTTCCCCGGTTTCTCTACAGCGTTCGATGATTCTCTCAGCGGAAGAAAAGACAAATGGCGATGTTGTTAAATCAATACGTTGTAAAAGACTGGTTCCTTCGCCTACTTTTTTTTAGAAGGGTTTTTTTTTTTTTTTTGGTATAAAAATTTTAGGAAAGAGGTTGGACTCACCCACAGTCCAAGTGCAAGGCGCTTGGAGCCTAGTCCACAGGGGATATTGGCCAGAGAGTACACATGTCTCCACCTCTACCAGTGTTACCACTGCTTCCTAAACCTCTAGGATGTCTCCCCCAACGCCTTGACCAACACAAGTATCGAATCCCCTTCCTAAAAATAAGGAAGATCAAACCTCACACATTAGTTGAACCCAAAAACGAGGGGTCTCCAGTGACTTTTACTTTGTGGAATTGTGTATTGCGCATTATGCATGATCTCACCTTAGCTCGGCCCAACAAACATATCGGTCAGTTTGCTGCCCGTTGAGTATAGAACTATCTGCCAAAAAAAATAAAGTTATTCATCAACCAAAAACATATACTTACCATCCATCAAAAGTAAAGATTTGTTTCTGAGGGGAAAAAAAAAAGTAAAGATTTGTTGGTCCATTCCTTGAGAATCAATCATGTGGGTTAGATGTGGAAGAAATGCCAAAATTTCAACTATCTGAGCTATAATAAATCAGACAGCTATTTTGACCCCAAAAAAAAAAAAAAAAAAATCAGACAGCCATGAGAACCTGAGATCCTTTGCCTCTCCCAAAGTGCAAAAAAAAATCTCGTTTGGGAAGCATAAAAAAATGCCCTTTAAAGTAATTTTTTTTATAAATCAAGATAAAACTTTTTTCATATATTTTCCTTCAACACTATAAAAGCTCTTCTAAAAAGTTAAAATAACACAAATCAAACAGCAAAAGTGATTACCAGGCAAGATCCAATGCTAGATGACTACATCAAGAGGGTTTGGAACTAATATGCAGTTATTTTCAACTGGGCTTAAAGAGCTTATAGATATAGTTTGTTTTGTAATGGTGATTGAAACTTTTAAAAGTAACTTTTTAATTATAATTTACAATATATATAATATGTATAGTGTGTGTTTGGCAAAGCGTTGCAACCCTCCTATGGTGCGACTGAAGAAGACAAGTGATTGGATTAGAATTTGTTCCAGTTGGACTTTAGAAGGAAAAAAACTTGTTTAAGTCATAAGCCAAAAATTTTTGTTTGGCCTTTTCCATTGTGGGGAGGGGAAAAAAATGCCTTATAATAAAAGAAAGACGTTGGTTCCCTCTTTTTATTGAAATTTCTATCATGTTGGGGTTTTGAAATACTAGTATCATCTTTATTATAAATTCTTGTAGATGAAATTTTTCATTATAAATATAAATTCACTTATTTGTTTTCCAATTTTATCATAATGTAATTCTTATTAGAAATATAAAAAGAGAAGAAAGATATAAGAGAACTAGTTAAAATGAACTTATAATAAGGGTCAAAGTGGTAATAGATAAAATTACTTCTTGAGATTCTGAGGTTTATAAAGGTATGCCAAGAAAAAAAAATATATAATTTAAGGAAAATTAAGGGGAATCCCCATGATAAATTTAATTGGTGAGAATTACCTGATAAATTTTTATATAAAAATTATGATAATACTTTAATTTAAATCATTCTTACCAATTAAATTTTCGTGGGGCTAAAGTACACTTTTAGTATTTTAAGTTTTGCATAAGGTATATTTTTTGTCCCTTAACTTCATAAAGTATACTTTTGGTCCTAAAATTCTAACACCGTTAATGTTGCTGACGGAAAATGTTGATGCAGCGAACTCAAGTAATAACTAATAGCATTTAATTACACAAATTTCATATATTTTTAATTTACCCATATTTTAAATTTAAGCCTAATAGCATTTAATTACAAAAATCATCACTTAAATTTATACCGTTATCATTTGAGTTTACATTTTCCGTTAGCAAAAATTAACTATGTTAGAATTTTAGGACTAGAAGTATACTTTATAAAATTAAGGGACCAAAAGTATACCTCATGTAAACTTAAAGGACTAAAAGTATACTTTAATCTTTTCGTAAGGACTTTTCCCTAAAATTTTAGTAGTTTAGTAATTTTAAATTCTTCCCAATAATACATTATCTATTTTTATTCTGACAAACTTTATGTCCTTTTTAGTCTTTTACATCTAAATTTATTCTTCCCAAAATTTGTGGTGTTGCTCTCGCCTCTGTTGCTCTCATTGTCTAGGTAAGTTGATTAATTCCTTCTTTTTCACTCATTTACTCTTTTTTTTTTTCCTGATTCTGAAGGAGCGAGCGCCGAGCGTGTCCCGAAACGATTGACCTACAAAAAAATACAGAGCAAGACCAACTTGGAAGTCAAAAAAACAGGGATGATGAACCTGTGTCCGACCATCGACGACAAAGTTGAATCATTCGCCTTCAAGCCCGAAAAATACAATGCCAAGAAATTTTGCCTTGAGCCCACGTCCTTCACCGTGAAAGTAGAGAGTGTGAACAAGATCGCACCACCAGAGTTCCAAAATACCAAGTTCATGTTGCGCCTAACCTACACTCTTGACGGCTCCTTTTAAATTTCCCAAGACGGCTCTATCAAGTTCGAGGAGAAGCGGCATCGACTACACCGCCGTCATGGTGCAGCTTCTCGGCGACGAGCATGTGCCTTTCGTCTTCTTTTTTGTTTGATAAAAATGGACTTTTAAGATCAATTGTGTATAAAACCGGTTTAGAAAGTCTAATCTTTTAGACCTAATATTTAAATAACCAGTCTAAAAAATATTTTTTTAGGGCGTTTGCTTAACCGGCCTTAAAAATAAAAGGCTTTTAAGACCAGTTGTATCAAGACCGATCCAAAACCGGTCTAAAAAAATGATTTTTACGTCTAGAAAGTGATTTTTACACTAGTGTTTTCTCTTCTCTTGGTCTTTTCTCTCATCCTAGATTTCATTTAGTTTTACAATAACATTAAATTTTTTTTTGTGAATGCGCATTTTTACTCTTCTTTTATTATTATATTGAATGTACATATTTACTCTTTATTTATTATTATTGAAGTGTTGTTCTCGTGGATTATAGTGGATTATAATGTATATTAAATATAGAGAAATTTGGAAATTTGTTAAATTTTGAGATAGAATTAATAACATTTAATTTAATTTTTTATATAAAACATATTGCCATGCTGGAAATGACTTATAAATAAAACCACAATTATAGCTTGTTACAAGATAAAATGAACTTGTCAACACTCTAACTTAACTTATTTTAATAATTTTAGTTAATATCCTTTTTTTGTATAGATAACACTTTCACTTATTATTACTCCCTTCTGTCCTTTTTATAAGGAATATTTTCTCTCATATGATTGGTTCTTAATATATAAGGAATAAATCACACATGTCTGAAATTTTAAACTAGTCTTTCCAGTTTGCCTCCATTAAATAAATTTTTACTCATTATCTCTTATATACTTTTTTTATAAGTAAAGGTTCAATTGGAAAGACAAGTACATATTTTATATATTTATTATTTTTAACTAACATTTTAAACCGTGTGTTTAATAATTACTACCTCCGGTCTTAATTATAAGACATAGTTGACTTTCTTTAGAGATATTAAGGAAGCTAAATAAGTTACTTAATCATTTTATATGTTGTATATCTTTAGATTATATATTAGTTTATTAGTTAAGCTAATTAGTTTGAAGAAAAAAATAAAAATAAAAATAGTCTAAAGTAATTTAATTAACTTTCTTAATTTCTCTAAAAAAGTCAATTATGTCTTATAATTAGGACCGGAGGAAGTATTCTTTATTGAACGCGGGGGGGGGGGGGGGGGGGGGACTAGAGGGAGCATTTTGGTAACCCTTACTTATTGCACCAAATCCATTAGGTACATGCATGGCATGTAAAGGGGAAAACATGCCTTTTGCGGAGCCCTTACATTTATTACACACTGGGCTCCATCCAAAGAAATTCTCTCTCACTATGTTCCTGCTTTTCCTAACTTTAGGATCCCACTTAAATTTAAATTTCTTAAAAACAAAATAAGAGAGATTTTCCAAGAAAATTAATTAATTTTTATTTTTTGGTATGAATATGATTTGTCATTAATGATTACTCATACTTTATAAATAATACATATTTGTGCATATTTTACATTTTTTTTATATATTCATTTAATTTACATGATAAATGACTCGAGTGGCTAAACTTAATTATTATGATAGTAATTAAAGTTTTCTTCCATGAAGGATGCCAATTTTATTTTATTTTACTTGCTAAATAAGCAATTAACAACTCAAAACACTGACATATTAATATAGGAGAATGAACCTAGGCCAAATATTCAATTTAATGATAATTAGATCGCAGAATATTATAATAAAAAAATAAGTTGTTAATATGAATTCAACCACGTAAAAATATGAAAATAAAAATTATAAATAAAATATTTAAGTCTTATGAGTCAACTTTTAGTTATTTGTAATTGTGATTCTCACTTTACATATATATAAACTCATACCTACAACTCATTTTGTAGGAAAGTTTTTTAAAACTTAACTATAATCAAATAAGTTTTTATGATCTAATTATCATTCTTTTCTAAAACAATATATATCTCAAATTTATATCAGGATAAGTATGTCATGAATAAATTAAAGTTAAGCCACAATTAAATTGTAAGTCTATAGCTATTTCTCTCTTCTTTTTTCTTTTTTCTTTTTTGATACAGCCAGTTGGGGGGAGGGGGAGGCAGGGCTCAAACCCTAGACAAGGGAGAAGGCCAGCTCCTATAGCTATTTCTCTGATCCTATTTATAAATCATTTACAGCATGTTTCACATGGACAAGAAAATAAAAGTAAAACTTATAATTAATTCTCGGGTTAATATAATCTTTGGTTCCTCATATTTGTCCTCAATTTGGTTTAGATCTCTCAACTTTAAAATAAAAGATTTTGTTTCCTCAAGGGCACAATGATTCATATTTTTAATAGGGACCAATGTTTAAAGGAATTACATTTAAGAAACCAAAACCCTTGTCTTAAAACTTAAAGGACCAAAATCAAAATGAAGAAAAACTTAAGAACCAAATATCGTATACCTTTAATTTTACCTTAAAATTCAACAATTTTTCAATTTTATTCTATTTAATATACATTATATCCTATGAGAACAAAGTTAATATATAATAATAAATAAAGAGTAAATTGTCTTTATTTTCATATGAAAATTTTTTTCCCTCTCTACCTTATAAATAGCACAAATTTTTTCCCTCTACTTTATAAATAGGACTAGACTAGTATTTGTCAACTATGTTAGACATGGTTGGTTGATATATATGTATATATGTTCTTTGTTCATATAATTTTTCAATGAAATTGAATTTATAACTGCCATGCATATTACCACCTCTAGTTCTTAATATTAGAGCCATTGACTATTTGGTAAGGATTAAGTAAGTTAAATAAATTACATTAAAATATTTATATGTCTTTTTTTATACCAAATCAATTTTTCTAACTTTTAAATAGGTATATGATAAAATAATATACAACATATGCTATAATTAATTAACATATTTATCTTATTCAATCTTTCCAAACAAATTCAATTGAATCTTATATTAACATTCGGAAGTAGTATTATCACAAGTGCTAATTATTATATGAGTACAATGCTCTAACTACCCTTTTGTTTTAACACTATATTAACAATCGAAAGTAGTATTAACACTATTAAAAAATATTCTAAAAAGATTCTTCAAATATATTTTAAAATTAAAAACCATATTAAAATAAACGTTGTTTACTAATTTACCCCTCATTATACCAAATCCTTCATTTATCCTTAAAAATTAGTCTCCACTAATGATCTATTTAATATTTTTACTAAATTTAATTTAGAAGAAGTTCTAGTAATTTGTTTATGTAGTGAATATTAATAACTTATTCAAAATTTGAGTAATTATTTTTAAGAATATGTTTAACGAAATATTCTTAAAAATTTTAAATTATAAGATATTAATATGAGAATCTCATAATAATATCATTTTATAATTATATAATTTAATTGAATGTGTGTTATTGCAAAAAAAAATCATTGATAGGGTAAAATTTATAGCCTAAAAAAAACATCCCAAGTGCACGGGCCGTATCAAATAATAAAGGGTAAAAGTAATAAAGAGCAAGTAAGATATTGTTGTCACGAGGACTTAGTACCACAATTTCAGTTAAGCATTAATTTTGCATTTTCGTTTAAGTTTAGCAAACCAAATTAAATTTAATTAAAAGAAAACTAAAATCAAAATAAACTAACTACAAGAAATATTAAATGAGCAACCCAAAGTCACTAATCCCTTATTAGCTTCATAAACCTTATTTTCACTAATTTAATTAGTCTTAATATCAATTTTGTTAATCTTAGCTATAAGTTCTTGTTAGTACACTTACAACCCTCTTTTGAGTATAACTTGTTATGTCTAACATAGTTACTCAAGAGGCAACAAAAACCAAACACACTCTTCAAGAATTATATGGGGCCATTAGGTATATGTCTATCCTAATCGTAAATTAAATCGTAATTTAATCTTATATTAGAGCCTAATTAAAATTCCCTTCATCAAGGTAAATCCTAATGCTCAAAATTATATTCAATGGTGGTCAATCACTAAATAGATAAATCTAAATAAGATTAAGCAACCGAAATTAATATTAATTATAACTAAACAATGAAAATAAAATCTAATACACAAATAAATTCATAGCTCCTCTAGGTTCCAAAGAAACTAGCCACACATGGCTAGATTAAAATTCATAACAAAAGGATAGGAATTCAGATTCAAATAATAAAGAGAGCAAGAAAAGAAAGCTTCTCTGTTGCCTCCACAGTCATCTCGTCATTCCGTGGAGATTATAAAGATAACCAAAAGTCCAAAACACTGCTGCTCCTCCCGCCGTGTGCGTCCGAATTCGTCCGTTCACTACTCTAGTTCTCATGAATTATTCTCCGGCTCTTCCTCGCGTGGTGTTCGTCACTGTAATATATATTCTCATCTCTTTTCCATCAGATATGATATATTGTCATATCTATTATAACAACATATATATCTACTATCTTTCTAGCTCATGCATGATTATTGCAGGCCTTTTCGTTTAATTGTTGTGGGGTCCACGTCTTCAATTTTTCTTCACACCGGTACGTCTTTCATCCATGGTCTTTTTTTTTTTTTTTTTTGGGTTACATCCATGGTCAATTTGATAGTATATAATATAGGATTAAGGTGCGTTCAGCACAATGAACTATTGACTCAGGAACGTTCAGTACAATTAACTATCAAATGGACCGCCCATCACAATAAACTTTTAAAAAGGAGAGCCCAGCACAACGCTGTTAGCAAAAAGTTAACGACCGTTATCTAAAGAGCGCCCAGCACAACAAACTATTATTCTGAGAGTGCCTAGCACAAAATTTTAAATTTTACTAAATTAAATAATTTTTTCTCAATTATCATTATTCAAAACTACTTTTATAAATATCTATAGACAAAAATTACTCATTCTTCAATTTTCTCAAAATTATAATTTGCTAAAATAAACAAAAGTTTTGATTAAAAATATAATTATATAATTTAAATAAAACTCAAGGTGTTTTATAGTTTATTATATATATTAAACAAAAAATATATATGATTTATTTTTATTTTAGAAGAAATTTATGTGAGTTGAAAAATTCATTTAATTTTACTAAAATTTAAAAAATCTAAAAAATTAATTGGAAAAATCATCATGGTAGAATTGATCTTTTTTTACACATTCAGGATAAAATTATCTCCTACAAAATTTAGAAGTCAAAATTACCCCTAAATCTTTTATCGATTCTACTTTGTGCTATAGGATTACTCTTTCAATTTGTTTGTATTGGCGAATGCGTGAAGGAAAGTTTGAATGAATAAAAAAAAAGTATACACTTTTCTTGTGAGACTTATCCCATATTCTGTATTCAATAATAGCTATGTTATGTTGTTAACCTTCTTCACGCCTATATAATGTCGTACATCTTAATATTGACAAATAATTTAAACAGTTGTTAAATAGTTGGTGTACATTTTTAAAATTTTATTAACATTAAATGAATTTTTTTAATTCACATAAATTTATTCTAAAATAAAAATAAATCATTTTTTTGTTTAACATATATAATAAACTATAAAACACCTTGAGTTTCATTTAAATCATATAATTATATTCTTAATCAAAAAATTTGTTTATTTTAGAAAATTATAATTTTGAGAAAATTGAAGAATGAGTAATTTTTTTCCATAGATATTTATAAAAGTAGTTTTGAATAATGACAATTGAGAAAAAAATTATTTAATTTAGTAAAATTTAGAATTTTGTGCTGGGCGCTCTTGGAATAATAGTTTATTGTGCTGGGCGCTCTCGGAATAATAGTTTGTTGTGCTGGGTGCTTCTTACATAACGGACGTTAACTTTTTACTAACGGCGTTAACTCTTTACTAACGGCGTTGTGCTGGGCGCTCCTTTTAAAAAGTTTATTGTGCTGGGCGCTCCTTTTTAAAAGTTTGTTGTGCTGGGCGGTCCATTTAATAGTTAATTGTGCTGGACGCTCCTGAGCCAATAGTTCATTGTACTGGACGCACCTTAACCTTATAATATAATATGTTATATTATATCTTTTTCAATTTAATTTGTTGCCTCTCTTGGATCATATAATATCTCCGACATAATAAAATAGGATATCAATAGATTTTCTGTTATAATATTCTTTTATCTTATATTTAATTAAATAATAGAAAAGTATATAAAAGATAATTAAATAAATACAAAATATTAATTAATTCAATCCAATATATATCAGAATCTATACTTATTTAATTATAAAATATATACTTATCAATCATCATACGCATTTAAAAACTACATGATAAGTTTTTAATAAATAAAAAGATTAAACATTTAAATTCATTAAAAAGTAAAAATTTATAATGTTAAAATTAATTAACTTTATAATATGATCAATTTAAAAGTATGAGAAAAATGTAAAACTATATACTATTTTTTTAAAAAAAAAACTTCGAATAAAGACATTTGATTAAATTATTATTGTCTTGCAAAAGATTACATTATTATTAAGTAATATTTATTTTAAGGAGGGGCATTTTGGTCAAAATAATAAGTCAATGTTGTGATTTAACGGTCAATTAACGATTAGATGGATAAAAGTTGAATTTCAAAACTAGAAGAAAGGTTTATGCAACATATATTTTGATTTTAATGGAGATTCATATAGGTTTTTAAAATAGAAAAGAGGCCTCTGTAATTTAGAGTAAATAGATGGGAGGTTCATGTATTTTTCTCTTATTATATTTAATGTTTGTTTGTGCCAATGTTTCACTCAAGAAGGGGGAGAATTGGGTGATATTAAAAATTTAATTCGAAGGTAATAAACAATTAAATCAAAGAGGAAGAGTTAGAAGGATATCACCAAAGTGAGCACAACAGATTATACTAGTTCGGCCTTAACTTTTTGACTTACGTCTAATCTCTAGAGTGTCTCTGAGATTTTCACTATCGATCCAAGATTCCATGAGTTCTTGGCACCTCAGTTCAGAGTAACCCTTACCAGGACTCACTCCTACTTACAAGTTGTAATCTAATAATCATACTCAATGTCCTACTACCTTGAGATTTTATAGAGATAATATCATTTGTAAATAACTCTTCACATATTAGTATAGTCACTAATGAACAAATAATGTCAAAAGATATTACAACACAAGAATTTATGGACAGTAAATAAGCAATAGATTGATCGTGTGCTTGGTTGGTTGCTCCGCATTAAATGCTCAGCTATTTATAGTTAAACGCCATTAATGACCATTGTGAGAGTTCAAATTATCCGTTAGAGACAAATTGGAGCTATTGGAAGAATTCAACTTTTGGTTGCTTTCGCTTCGCTTCATATGACATTCCTTTAGTCTGTTATGAGATTTGCCTAAAGTTGGGTCACTTTTGTCTTTGCCATAATAGACGCTTCAGACGATATTCATTTGACTTGCTCTGAGATTGATTTTGTATGCTCTATGCTGCTACGCATTTAATGTCTAACACATAAACTTGCTTTTGTGCTTATGGAGAAAATCCATGACTTTAAACTTCTGAAACTCATACACAAATAAGACTAGTATCATTGAGAAGTATAATGAATACTAATCAAGTGTAAATAGATGTTAGTTAGGAAATTTGGGTTCTCAGAGATGTTGGTTTTGTGAAACAAGAACAGTCACTCGAGTGTGATTTCATAATCACTCGAGTGCACATGCTTCACTCAAGTGCTGATAAACTGTCTCTAGTATAAAACTGTTGAAGAACATGTCACTTAAGTATTGAAAATAGCTTGACTTAAATGTAATTCGGAAATAACTTCAACTTTACCAGTGACTTGAGTGCTTCTATAAGTTGGCTTGTATTACTCAAGTGACATTGAGGTTTACTCGAGTGGGATTTCAAAGGAGAAGCCAACACTCTTGTTTCATAAGCGAGTGACTTGCACTGAACTTGCAAGTTAGGGGTCATCACTCAAGTGACATTACTTGCACCCAAGTGAGACTGGTTATGACTTGCATAACCATCGTGAGTGACTTGAAGTTTACTCACAAGCGCTCACCTTTCACTTGAGTGACAACATCCTTACTTGAGTGGACATCTCAACACTTTTAGAATGTGGGCAAGTGACTTGCAAAATTATTAGTGAGTGATCATCAGCACTCGAGTAGTCACTTATTCACTCAAGTGCTCTGAGCTTGTCAATCGAGTGATAAATCACATCACTCGAGTGATACATCACATTACTTGAACAGTAACTTCCAAAAATCCTGTGAGTCAATTGCTAATTTCCTGCAAGTGACAATGGATCACTCGAGAGATCTTTCATTACTCTCATTCTTTCAACGAGTAACTTACAAAATCACTAGAAGTTAAGGATCATCACTTGAGTGCATTACCTGTCACTCGGGTGATTATCTTATATCACTTGAAGTGAGTTATCTTGCTGATTCAAGTTTTAGTTCAAATGAAGGTTTATCACTTGAGTGACTAAAATCATCAAGTTCTCATCATTTTCTATGCTTTGTTATCATCAAAACATATCGAGAACTAACAATGTTATCCTTTAAACTAAATCATAGATTAAAAAATAGTTTAAAGTAATTAATCAAAAGCTTCAAAAACAAACTTATAGTTTAGAATCTTATAATAAATGACCTCAGATAATACTGACGGCCTGTTTGAATGGAGTAAAATCAGAGGCGCGAATTGAAAAATTCGATTTTCCCCTAGCGGTGGCTATTTGGTTTAAAGATTTTGCTGAAAAACATTTTTCCACTGGCACCCATTCTCCTACATTTAAATGAAAATAGTGAGAAACCATTTTCCAGCCCCTCAAAAAATGGCCAAAAGTCTTATATGCCCACGACAATGTGATATTAAAAAAGTGGAGGATTTGTTCCCAATTCACACTACTGGAGCTAGAAAAACATAAAGTGGTGAAATACTAGAGTTATTGTAGCTATTGTGTTGGCGAGTTGTGTGGCATTTCTCGTAATAACCTCTTTCACCATTGCTCATTGCTACACTAGAGGACGAACCTCTGATTCTATGGTGGGTAGTGAGATTGGGAAGAGGAAAAGTAGGAGTAGCTATAGAAGTGAGAAAAAGGTGTATGCAAGTAGGTGGTGTGGATAGTTACGGAACCACTGGAATGGACCAAAGAAGGCTTGTATTTTTTAATAGAAGGAGCCAATTCAAGCTGGAAGATTTGCTGTGAGCATCAACGGAGATGCTGGGAAAAGGAAGCTTAGGAACAGTCTACAAGGCAGTGCTCGACGATGAATGCACTATCATGGTTAAGAGACTCAAGGACGCAAACCCATGTGCCCAGAAAGAGTTGGAACAATACATGGGTGTGATCGGAAAGCTTAAACACCCCAATATTATGAGACTCAATGTTTTTGTCATGGCACTGCATCCTGAAGAACATGTGAGTTGCTTCTTCTTCGTCTTCTCGATTGTTCTCTTATTGTTTGCTTGGAATGTGATGCGTCGAGAGTTTGTGGTGTTTTGCGTTGAGTTAAGCGAGGATGCCATTGGCCGCTGGATCTAAGTCGAAGTAGTTGGCGGTGGTGGGAACTCCATGGCTGGGAGACAACTTGATCAAGTAAACACTAACTATGAAGTACCCATGTGGTGAACTTGGGTTTAATTTGTGATTTGCACATAAGGGAAGCATGCTTGCCCATATGCGGTTGGTGGGTACACAATGGTTAACAACAACGTTAGAAAACTATCCCGTAATCATAATGTTCACATTAGTTAAATTAGACCACACAAAGTGGGTGTGACCACATGCAGGTGATGAGTATGTAATGGTTAAGACTTAAGTTACTTTGGTCGCACGTAACTGTTAACCACCTATCATACGCATGTGGTTAAAATTGTTTTAATTCATTCATGTATGACCACAAGAGATTGGTGGTTGAGTCGGGAAATTGAGGCGAACCCGTCAAGCCGGCCCTTTTAAGCTGTGGCCCTTCAAGGGTTGGGCTTGGAAATTGGAGCTTTTAAATGAAGTTAGCCTTGTAGGCCCGGCCTGTTAGGCCCTTTAAATATGTTTTTTTAATAACTTGAATTGACTATTTAATTTTTTAATTTATATGTATTTTGTATTTGTTAAAGAGTTATTTATCTATTTAATTACAAAACATAATAATTATATTTAATTTTATGATTTGATTTAATATTTGTTGCAAATAAAGATAATGGATGTATTCATGATATGAGAGAAGATATTCTTGATATTTTTACCAATGAAGCAGAACCTACTATCCAAAGTGAAGCACAATCAAATGTCTTTGAAATTGATAATAGTAGTGAAAAGATGAAAATGATAGTCATCGTACTCATATTGGTTAGTAGTAAGTTTGTTATGCTTTGTGTAAGTTACTTGTGAACAATAGTTTATTCTTGATTATGAATTAGTGACTGTGTTTGTTTATTGCATTAAGTGACAACATTTATGTGATAAATTAGAATTTTAATTGTTATAATTTAATAATTATATTTCTTTGGAAAAAAGAAGGAAATATAGTTAAAATTGGAATAGTAACTTTCGGACCCTGTAGGGTCGGCTTTGACCTTGATGCTCTTGGGCCAGGCTTTGAAAAGCATATGTTTTTCTTTACCTCGGGCCTTATAGAGCTGGCTCTATGAGGCCCTAGCCCTTCAAGAGCCAGCCCTGATTCCCATATATAACTAGTGGGTATCTCATGGTTATTACTTTGTTACGTTATGAGAAAACAGGGGCATACAGAGTTCACTTATACTTTGTGTACTCTTCCACTTATATACTTCTTCTTTATATATTGACTTATATATTTCTTCTTCAGCCAAACTCTATTTTCTGTGACCCATATAAGGCTAAGTTCATTTAGGGCCCGTTTGGTACGAGAAAGATTTAAGGAGCGAGGAAAATGAACTTAAAGGATGGAAAGGAATGAAAGCGAAGATTGAGAGGGAACTTAAAAAGTTGAACTATTTGGTAGACATAGGAAAGGAACTTAAGTTGAGGGAAAATGAATTGTTTGGTATGAAGAATTAGGTGTTGGTTAAGTGGGAAGGTGAGGTGAAATTCCTAAGCCAAATAATCTATGTTCGAACGTAAAATTTGTCAGTGGCTTGAGGTTTACATCGTCAATTTCACAACCCAATAGACAGAAAACCAAACCACTAATGAATGGATGAAAGAATAGTTTAAATGGAAAGAACAAAGGCTTGAGAAGAATTTAGAAACAGAGGAAGCTGACGGTAGTGGTCTAGTCTTTCCTCTCCGGCAACGGTGCTTGGTAGAGAGGAAGAAGAAGGCGAAGATGATGGAAGAGAGTCGAAGTTCTCTGTTCTCATCGCCACTCTGGTTCTACTTCTGACGTGGGTTCGTTGCAGCTGTGGTGAAGGGTTCATCATCGTCATTGGCGATGGAAATGGAGAAGGAAGGCAGAGGAAGGAAGGATCAGATTTGATTAACACGAAGCACAAGCTTCATTTTTCTACAAACCAGAGTCACGGTTGACAAGGGGTGTTTCAGTCCAACAATTTCACTCTCCCGGGAAACTTTCACGATCCCGCCTAATTTTGAAGGATTCAATTTTCCCACGTTTAAGGGAAGATCGGGCCAGGTGGGAAGTGAGATTGACGGGAGACTTGCGCAACAAACGGTTTTTTGCATAGGAAGCTTGGCATATTCCCTTTCCCTCTTGTGAAATCTGTGTATCAAACGGGCCCTTATACTCCCTCCGCTCCTAATTGTAGGACAACACTTGGATTTGATCTCGGTCCTAATTACGGGACAAAATTCTAATTTTTGCCAATTTCTTCTAAAAATACCTCTATTGTTTTCATATGGTTGGTTGTTTTACAAATTTGTAAGGGACGGTATAGTGGAGCAGAACAATGTGCTAAACAAGGATGCTAAGGAAGAGGGGAAAAAAGTGTAGAAACAATTTTAAATAAGGGTATTTTTTTAAAAAAATATAATTAATTAATTTAACTATTATTCTTATATTTTCTAAAATTAGGTAAATATACCATATAATTGGGACCAGGTGGAGTACCTTACAAGTTAACAAGCATTTATAAGATTCAGTGGGCCTCTATCTTCATCATAGTCACATTCAATGTTCAGACAAGGGAAGTGAGAGAAATTAGGTTGAGAACAATGTACAATAAAAATTTGCAACTCTCTTATCACATGTGGTCATACAATCATTAGAATATAATTAATATGTAAGGATCATAATGAGAAGCTTGAACTATCAGGGGATGAAAATTTCCTAGGTTGTCCAATAACATTCATTCATAAACAAATTTTGGTTCCAAATAGAGGAGCAAACAAATTGTTCAAAAGCTTGATAAGTCGCAAATAAGAGAGAGAAATTGGAAAGAGATAAAAGAAATCAAGAAGAAAAAACCGGCGTCTCCCCCTCCGCCATCTCACCGCCGGCATTCACTTTCCGATGGCAGTTGATTGTCTTCCTTTCTACCATTGGCACATGTTTCGAGCGTTATGAAGTGAGTGAGCAATAATGTTGTGGGTTTTGTTAATTTTTCTAATGTAAAAGCAAAATGGCCTTTTAGCTCATTTTCTTTCTATCAATTTTTTTTTTTCCAGTGCGAATCAAATATATCGGTGACAAAATGTTTTTCCTTACTTTCTGGTATATATTCTTTTCCTTTTATTTCATTTTCTTTCATTTCCATTCTTACCTCTTCTTTAATCTAAACGGACCTTGAGGGTCTGATCGTGACCAGTAAAAGTTAATAAGCTAAAAAACACGCAAGAGAAAGAAACTGTATAAAAAAGAAAAAGGGTAAAAAAAACTGTATAAAAAATAAAAAGGGTAAAGAGGCAGGGAGATTAAAGAAAGAGCACGCGCGATGGAGAGTTGGTTACATGTTGGACCACGTAGGAAGACGACACCTAAGCTACACTTTCCCATATTTACATGTAGGTCCCTCCAAATATTACTTTTTCCCTACACGCCACACGGCCTCTTCTTTTTTTGGGTGGGTGCCTCTCAAACGGCTAATCATACATCTTCACGCTCACTATTCTCTCCCCAATTTATCGCCCTATCTTCTTCTCGTTTCGTGATATTTCGACTTTGCAACGTCTCTAATTGCCTTTTACGGGGGAAAAAAAATACTCATAGTATTGTATAGTATTTATTTATTTTATATTTATTTTGCCTTTTACGCCAAATAAAAAAATAGGAGTACACATGGAAATCACACTTCTCCATACATTCCACTGGCGAGCTGTAAGTGCGACGAGAAGCAAAGTTCACAACGTGTCATGCTGTAGGGACCACTAAAAAGTCATTAATTCTTAATCAGGTGATTAGCTCTACACATATTAAAGTAATTTTTATTGCTCACTCATAGACAGGGAAAGGCACATTTAGCTATCACAAAAAGTATTACTCCCTCCAATTCTAATTATAACACCTAGTTGATTTTTTTTGGAGAGATTAATGAAGCTAATTAAATTACTTTAGAGTATTTTTATTATATTTTTTTAAACTAATTAATTTGACTAATAAACTAATATATAATTCAATGATATATAACATATGAAATGATTAAGCATCTTATTTAACTTCTTTAATCTCTCCAAAAAAGATCAACTAGGTCTTATAATTAGGATCGGAGGTAATATATGAGTTGCGTATAAGAAATGCGCCCACATTTAATATTCAACAGTACACCTTGTACATGATTTTCCCTGATAGGAGAATACATATGTTTGGCGAGTTAGAAAAAAAGTTGACTCATAACTTATAAGATCGTAAATTCAAATTGTGTTATAAATATTAGGATCCAATAGTAGGCAATTCATATGTACTTCACTAAGTGTTCTTTAATTTTGAAGATATGTCTGAACATAGATGAAAACATAACATCGAACTTACATATAAATAAATAAGGATAAATTTTGTTCGACAAATAAATAAGGATATTGACCCAATGGGGTGTGAGCTAGTTGTAACTTTGGCAATAAACTGAAATAGAGGGGTTGAGGAATTTTAATTATTTATTCTCAATGAGGCTGTGATTTATTTAATAAATGGACAATTAGGGGTAGGATGGTGATTAGAAAAATGGAGAGCAAAAAGAGGACATAATTATGATTATGTCTCCTTAACGGTACAGAGGCAAAAGCCTACAATCATCATCACTGTTCACTTTGGTTGCAATAATCTCCAACTCTCCACAAGTTATATACATCATTCTAATTCCAAATGTAGACGTTGTATTTCATTTTTTTATTAATTTCATTAAAATTTAATAGGTTTCCTATTTTTTTTTTAAAAAAAATAATTCACCTGTTCTCATTTTTTAATATAATTTTTAGTTAGGACTTTTGTAAATTTTTTATTGAGTCTATATAATTTATTCAAGTAAAGGCATTAATTTCTATTATCATAATTTTCTAATTTGGTTTGAGGTGGAAGTTAATTAACTGACATGTAACTTGTCACAAAATTCAAAATTCAAAATATTTTTTAAAACATTAAAATGAGGAAATAAAATGTATTTATTATTACCAAAATTAAAATAAAAATCGCTGCACAATTAGAATATAATATTGTATTCTACATTGCTCTATCCTAGAGGACGGTATTATTATGATAAAGAAGTACTCCCTCCGGTCCTAATTATAAGACATAGTTGATTTTTTTGGAGAAATTAAAGAAACTAATTAAATTATTTTAGACTATTTTTATTTTTATTTTTTTCTTCAAACTAATTAGTTTAACTAATAAACTAATATATAATCTAAAGATACACAACATATGAAATGATTAAGTAACTTATTTAGTTTTCTTAATATCTCCAAAGAAAGTTAACCATGTCTTATAATTAAGACCGGAGGTAATATCCTCTGTTCTTCTGAAAAAAGAGAAGAAGCGTCTTTCACTTATCACGAGCCTGCCTGTACAACGTGCCTTCTCCTTCTCTGGACTATGGACCCCTCTTCGACCAAAAACAAAAGACTATGGACCCCTCCGAAATTATCGCGACTTTTTGTAACCACGTCTCAGTTTATCGTCTCTCTCACGCTCACCAACCTTTTTCGCCTCTTTCATTTGTCCTAACTCCTGATATAATGAAAATGGGTGTGTACCGCCCCGAGGTCTTCGCCTCGGTGAGCTTAACCATTCAACACTTTTACTTTCACTATCCCTTTTTCTTCGTTCAACTCCTTTTGCTTTCACTTATTTAGTTTTCTGCTGCGGAAATAAAGGGGAAATCCCCCATTGTTCTTGATCTTCTTGTTCTTCAGTCTTCGTCTTCCTTCTCAGTGTTCTTGATTTGCTCTCTCCAACGGTCACTTATCAGTTGGAGATGCTTCCTTTGGTCTTCTTGTTTCTTCTCCTTCTCTGTAATCATCTTTCAGCTGTGATTTCTCTAAATGGTGAAGGCTATGTCCTTTTGGCTCTTAAACAGTCCATTACAGACCCAGAAGGGTCTATGAGTAACTGGAATTCTTCTGATGAAAACCCATGTTCGTGGAACGGTGTTATATGCAAGGAACAAAGAGTTATTTCTTTAAGTATCCCAAAGAGGAAGCTTTACGGCTCGCTTCCTTCTTCTCTTGGATCTCTTATTCAGCTTCGCCATGTGAATTTCAGGAACAATAAGCTCTTTGGGAAGTTGCCTCCTGAGCTATTCCTAGCACAGGGGCTTCAAAGTTTAGTCCTTTATGGCAATTCCTTTTCTGGGCATGTTCCACAAGAGATTGGGAAGCTTAGGTACCTTCAAACCTTAGATTTATCTCAAAATTTCTTCAATGGGTCTTTACCTGCTTCAATTGTCCAATGCAAGAGACTCAGAACCCTTGTTCTGAATCACAACAATTTGACTGGTCCTCTTCCGGATCGATTTGGTGCTGATTTGTTCTCTCTGGAAATACTTGACCTTGCTTTCAATCACTTCAATGGCTCAATTCCTAGTGATATGGGGAATCTATCTAGCCTACAAGGAACTGTAGATTTATCTCATAATAGTTTTTCTGGCTCAATCCCACCCAGCCTTGGTAATTTGCCTGAGAAGGTTTACATTGATCTTACTTTCAACAATTTGAGTGGTCCTATACCACAAAATGGTGCTTTGATGAACAGAGGACCAACAGCTTTTATAGGCAACTCTGGTCTTTGTGGACCTCCTTTGAAAAAGCCTTGTTCTTCAGAAACTTCCGGTGCTAGTTCGCCTTCCTCATTTCCATTTCTGCCAGATAACTACCCACCTGGGGATTCTAATAATCCTTATGGGAGAAATGAGAAAACCAAAGGGTTAAGTAAGGGAGCTATTATAGGCATTGTTGTGGGTGATATAGTTGGAATTTGTCTCTTGGGTTTGCTGTTCTCTTACTGCTACTCAAGGGTTTGTGGGTTTAATCTGGATAATGAGGATGAAGCTGGTTTTGAGAAGGGAGAGAAAGGAAGGAGGAAAGAGTGTTTTTGCTTCAGAAAGGATGAATCTGAGACCTTATCGGATAATGTTGAGCAATATGATCTTGTTCCCTTAGATCCTCAAGTGGCATTTGATTTGGATGAGCTTCTCAAGGCTTCAGCTTTTGTTTTGGGTAAGAGTGGAATAGGCATTGTCTACAAGGTGGTGCTTGAAGATGGGCTTACCTTAGCCGTGAGAAGATTAGGCGAAGGCGGTTCTCAAAGGTTTAAAGAATTCCAAACAGAAGTTGAAGCAATAGGAAGATTAAGGCATCCTAACATTGTTACCCTTAGAGCTTATTACTGGTCTGTTGACGAGAAACTTCTCATCTATGATTATATACCCAATGGAAATCTTGCTACAGCAATTCATGGTAATTTGATAGATTCTTTCTTCTTTTTTTGCCTTTAAATTTTCCGCTGTTCTTTATTTGTGTCAAATACCAGGTGAGTTTGAAAGCTTGAACTGCAAGTAGTTGCATTCATGAATAATTATACTATCTAACAATTTGATTGTTTGGTTTGATTAATGTCATCAGGTAAGGCTGGAATAGTTGCATTCACACCAATTTGTTGGTCAGTTCGGCTGCAAATCATGAAAGGAATCGCGAAAGGATTGGTCTATTTGCATGAGTTTAGCCCCAAAAAGTATGTTCATGGAGACCTGAAACCAAGTAACATACTGCTTGGGAATAACATGGAACCCCACATTTCTGATTTCGGACTTGGAAGACTTGCAAATATTGCTGGAGGGTCTCCAACCTTGCAATCCAACAGAGTCGCTGCTGAGAAACCTCATGAGAGACAAAAGAGCTTTTCTGCATCAGAAGTCTCAGCTAATATTTTGGGAACCGGCTACCAGGCTCCGGAAGCATTGAAAGTGGTGAAGCCATCGCAGAAATGGGACGTCTATTCATATGGTGTGATTTTGATAGAAATGATCACAGGAAGGTTGCCCATTGTCCATGTGGGAAACTCGGAAATGGACCTTGTCCAATGGATTCAGTTCTGCATTGAGGATAAGAAGCCACTCTCAGATGTAATAGACCCATATCTCCCGGAAGAAGACGTGGATAAGGAAGAGGAGATCATCGCGGTTTTGAAGATCGCAATGGCTTGTGTCCACAGCAGCCCTGAGAAGAGACCGACAATGAGGCATGTTCTTGATGCTTTGGATAGGTTGTCTGCTTCTTCTGATTGAGAAATTCTAAGAATAATAGTAATAATAACCTGTGAATGAATTGTGGATCCAGTTCATTTGTGAAGCTTTTCATGTTTGGTCATGTTTTTAAGGGTTTCAAGCTTGTTTAGTTTTATCAGAGTTTCACTATAACCCCTTGTAATTGAAGTGCTAGAAAGAGAATGATGAAGCATTTTGTTCCAACCCCATTGTTATTTGCCATTACAAGAAATTGGTATTTACACCAAGAAAAGAAGCCTGTGAAAACTAAAAAATAACTGTACCAGTTGAATCTAACATAATGAACAAAAAATTGTGAGTTTTTTTTAAGCTTCTCTTGTGCTTGTTCACCCTATCTTTGTGTTGTGAGATGTGCATCTGAGATTTTTTTTTTTAAAAAAATAATAATAAACCTCTTGTGCTATGCATAGAGCATGCTTTGAGAGTCTTTTTCTACCTTCTATGTTTGATTACATGTTTTTTTATTTGATGAGGGATTATGAAATCACATAAGAGAACGTCTTGATGTTGCTTAAATTTAACCTTCAACGGCATATGTTTGGTTTTAGATTCTTGTACTTTCTTTTTGGGTAAAAGACAAGATTAACCAATACTTAAGTGGTCCTTGGACAATGGACATGCCTTAAGCTTCTGAACCCTTGGGACCCCCAAAAAAGAAAAAATTGAGAGAAACGATTCTGATAAAATATTACAATATAACTTTGGGAATGAGTGTTTTCCAAAGTGGTCAAATGTTTTGAGGTTTTATTCTCAATCTGTGACAATAATAAACGGGTGATTGTGCATAATTCTTGAATCTTGACTATATGCTTTGAACCATTAGAATAATTTATTGCGCGTAGGCCAATCTTATCTTTCTTTAGCTTTCAGCCTTCTTTTACCTTTATATCAGTCATATTGAGAATTTTCAAAAGAAAAAGGGAAAATTGCAAAAAAAAATAAAAATCCATTACAAAATTTGTTGTTTAAAGATATTTGAAATTTGTTTAAGGACGGTGGGACTCTTCTTCAAATTTATATGATATATATCACCAGAACAATGACATTTGCAATTGTGCACGTAATTGAAGATACTCATACTCCCTTTCGTCTTTCATTATATAGGTTACTTTTAACAAGTTCACATGAACCAATGAATGACATTCAACTCATAAAATTTGTTGTAAATTAATTTAAAAAAAAATTCATCCTTACCCCTAGTTTATAAGTTTTAAACGATAGAGAAAAATGCAGTGATAATTACAAGGTTAAAGTTGATAAATAAGAATTAATGACCCTTTAAGTGACCTATATTAAGATCTGGAGAATCCTCTTAAAAGATACTTATAATAAGTATCAGAGGGAATATGTTCCACACGGTTAAAGAAAAGTTGTGCCTACTGAAGACAAGTTGTACTCATTTAAAGATCAATGTTCTTTAGTACCTTAGATCAAAACATTTTGCAACGAGGGATTTTTCAATAATTTCTAAATAAAAGAACTAAGTTTTCCAACTTTTTCTCGATTCTCAAACACTAAGGTCTCACTAAGGAAGATAACTTAATTCAAGATGCAAATAGTCATATAGCCAGGTGGCATGTAAGCTCCTCTTATAAATAAGAAGTTACAGATTCGGTCCTGTTTCTAACCTAAGCAATTACTGTTTACCTTTGATTTTTTTTTAAAAAAACCTTAATTAAAGACTTTACAGACAACAAGAAGGGGGACCCCACATTGTATTAATTAAAAGAAGTGGTTGGACTTTGGGAGAGCCAAGTCATGTGGCGCAAATTTAGGAGAAATGGACTCCACCAACACCAACCTAAGCTACAATTCCTGGCTGTCATTTGGCTTTGATCTACATGAACTTGTATTCTTGTTCTACCACCACATTTAGCTTTCCTTTCCCATGTCACATTGCTTCAATGTTCAAAAATAACATGCTCTTAATAATGTGGGACACACTTGTTTCATCCTTTTTTGGAAGCTGTCTCTGTTTTCCATCTCATCAAAACCTATAAGATTTAAATAATAATGTAATAATTTATCCTTTTATGTCTTACTTATCCTTCTGCTACCAAGTAACTAAGAGCTTGAGCACGTGGGTTGATCACTTTTCACTAGAACCTATACTATAATTAATAAAGTGAGTTTAGGGAAAATTAATTATTTGATCCCTATAGTTTTGGCTCTTTAAAAATTAACCCCTAAATTTTAACTCGGTATAACTCAATCATATAATTTTGGCGTGATTAAAATTTATTCCCTAAACTCTGATTCAATTCTTATGATAAATCATTGAAATATCGGTCCCTAACATTCAGCATAGTCCTTATAATGATATGAGGATGTGCTTTGAATTGTATCATTGATATGAGGAGCTTGTAGTTTTTGGTTAATAATCTATAAATGTGTTTTTTTAATCATGAGGTTTGTTTTGATTATAAAGCTTTTAGAGGGCGAGCGTGAGAGCAACTGTATAATTGATGTTATATGACTTTGAGGTTAGAGTTAAAATCCTAAAAACAGCCTCTCTGCTAGTTGGGGTAAGTTTATATACATTTATCCATCTTTAAAACCCAACAACGATTGGTTCAGTTGGTAAAGAGGTTAACTAATAACCATAAGGTTGTGGGTTCAAATCACAACATTGTGAGAACCATGTTGGTGTATGATTTATAAGTATTTTTGTAAGCGCTTTTTGAACCTGGAGGCATGCACTAGCTCTGATGAGCCATCGAAACCCAACTCACCTAAACTTTTCATTCAAAAAAAAAAAAAAGATAAAAACCTTGCGCTTTGTGCTGCCCTTTCTTAATAGATCAAATTTGCTTGCACTTTATTTTCTTCTAAATCAAAGTGAACTTATTTTTTTTAATATATATTTAGGATGATTTACAATTTTGTTACTTTTTTTTTTCCTACTGTTGTAATCAGAGCCAATGGAAGGAGAAATGTCATTGTCTTGGTTAAAAAGTGAAACCAATTTAAAACAGTACTTTTTTGCCATATTAATTTGAAAATCAAAAGAGAACAATTATTATCTCCACTGGAAGTTAGCTAGAGAATGAAATGAAATGAGTCATGTAATCAGTAAAACAAAAATGATTTGTTTTGCCCATCAATGGCTTACTTTACTGTCTGAACTAGCCATGTGCATTTTAGTTGAGATGAACCCATCAAAGTGTTATTTGGACAGCTTACATGATGAAAGATCCTCACCCTAAGATTTCACTTTCCATAAACTATATAGACAAGTTAAAGGACACAAATAGGCAAAGGCACGGTCCTAGATTTCAATTTGTCTGCTTTATTTATGAAAAGTCCTTGTTACTAAATTCCAGCCATTTAACCAATGCAAATTATTAAATATAGAACACTCTGGCACACGGTTACTTTGATATTAATAATCATAATAATAATAATAAAACTTTAACTGCTAAGTAACATTCAAAATGTCTGTGTTTAAGACATTGATAACTCAAATATTACTTAATGAGGAAACATGAGGAATAACAGAAAATTTTAGGCTGCTTTATTCTTTCTTGCAATCCTCAACCTCTTCACACTTTCTACAAATTCTCTGTGACAGAAAAACAAGGGAGTGAAGAGAAAATTATGTTAGAAGAAAGAGTTCAAAGTAATAAATAGTCTTGAGTTAAGTTTCATCTAGCATCAAAAAGTATTTTTCTAGTATTATTCAGTATGTAAAGTAATTTTTGGTGTATCCAACACCGTAAAGTATTTTTCTAATAGCACTTAGACTGACTCAGTATTTTTCTAATTTTAGGGTGCTCATTATTGTTGAGAAAATGTTGTAAGGGCGAAACTGCACAAAAATTATTTTAGGATACTGGGTGCCGCTGAAAAAAATATTTTAGAGTATTGAATGTACCAAAAATTATTTTAGGATACTAAACGGTACTGGAAAAATACTTCCGATGCTACAATGGATGCAACTTAACCCAATAACCTTAGAATGAAATGAAGAACATGGCTACACAAACAAGGCATAGAGGAAAGAGGAAACCTACTTCCATGGGACATCACCCACAGTTCTCCAATGATCTTCTCTGTCTTTGTAGAACAGTAAATACTCTGAATCAGATTGAAACAGTTTCAAACCAGAAACAGATTTGCTTCCTGAGTGTGAATGGTACAACAATTTAGATTCAAGAGTAAAAAATTTTCAAGAACTTCTGTGACTTTTGTCAGAGAGAGAATTAATTAGTGGTTCATATGCCTTACCAAACATGTTCTCTAACTGGTTTGAAAGACTTGGGTAGCCTTCATGATCAAGGACACAGATTTTTCTGCCTACTGTAACACCATCCATATTAACCTTCACGTAAGCCCACCTATCATTGCTTTGAACTCCTTCTATTTCTTCATCAAAGTTTTCTGCAACAGATTTAGAATGTATTGTTGTGCTTGAGCTCTTGAGGTTGTTCAGATTATTAGACTGTGCTGGCCAATCCAAAAGGTCATCATCATATCTCCACAAACTCAAAACTGAAATATTCACAACACACAACAGTCTCACATTAGAAGTAATTATCAGCAAAAGAATAGAAATGAAGATAAATAAGGGTTTTTTTTTTTTTTTTTCCCTCTAAAGGCATACAGTTGCTAGAAGCATGATAAGTTTCAGGTTGGACAGTTCTGAGGCTAAGTCCCAGATCAATCATGCCATGATCATCAACTTCATCCTCTTTGCCATGGTAGAAATCAGAGTGAAAAGTTGTTGAAGAGTTCAGTAGAAAGCTTGAAGTGTTTGAATCCATGGAGATAAGTGGCACCCCCGAACTCCGAAGCTTAAAAAAAACTATCTGACTTTTTCTGTGATGAAAGTGATGAAGGTGTATTGAGTTGCATTCATGTAATCATCTATTTATAGGATCAATTATGATTATATATATAAGTAAAAAATGCAACCAAAAAACAATTAAAAAGCACATGGAAGACAGTGAAACTTTTCTCCATTATCAATCATTGAGAGCAAAAAGCTTATCTTCTGGTACTATCAACATGGAACACACAAGGTAGAAACAAACCTCCTCAACATCATGGAATGGCCATGTTGAATCCTAACAAAAGTTGTTCCTGGATCCTGCTTCCTCACTTCACTACAAATCCTTAGACCCTTGTGTTAATATTCCATGGTGATTTTGATCCATGATGATCTGAAAGTTAATAATCTTCCATACTTAAGATTGTATTAGAATCATTTTATTTGTGATGTTTTTGTTTTAGACTTGAAAATCTTCAGGTTTTGTATCTCCCTTACTGTTGCGAGTTCAGTGGATTATGTGTCCAAAAAAGAGAACAGTATCAGAAAATAATGTAAGGGAAGGCCTAAAGATATAGGGACAGGTCTTTTCTGTGACCATCAGATGCCAGGAATGCTACTTTTCAAGGGAACAACGGCCCGATCTGATTCCCACAGCCCATTCGACCTTGCAAGAAATCATGTTTTTTTTTTACAGCTTAATCTTCACATTCATTCCTGTAATTTTTTTTTTTGGCCACAAAAAGTTCAGGTGAGTTGGGAAGTATAGGCTCTTTAGTGTAAAGCATATCTTTAGGAGCGCTTACAAAAGTACTTATTGATTACCCATTAAAGAGGTTTAATTATAAATGGGAGATTAAATTATTTCACAAATAACAAATTCATATATTTAGGATTAATTATAAAAAAATAATAAAATTTTGAGAGATGTTAATTATAGAATTAAAGCTAGGTAGTTTAAATGGAAAGAGACTATCAAAATTATTTGTGATTGGAAAGTAAAAAGATAAAAATATGTTTTTCTTTTTTGGCACTGAACATAGTACCTATTTTTTATCATAGTAATAGATACTGAGTTCATCTCAGAATCTGAGCTTTTCAAATTACTTTATGCCTATCCCTTGTATATTATGCAGATAATAGAGAACTTCCTTTTGGGCATGAAGTGATTTTTCAAGTATAAGTAACGATCAAACATTCAAAAGTATGAATTTTTCGAAAATATAAGAATTTGGTCAACTTAGGATGATGTAAGTGCTGTAACATGGACGTGAACATCTACATTATAATGATTTTAAGTCGCATTCGTTACTACAACATAAACTCAGTCTCCATCAAACTTTTTGAGGAGAGATACAGATATTTTTTTTTCTCTGTAGATGTTTATATTTATATTCTGGTCTGAATTCTTTGTAAATTGAAAAAAAAAAAAAAGAAAAAAAAAAGAGTGATCTCTCAAGCGAGTTCAGATATATGCATAGCATACCTCAATAAACATTGGATGAAAATGAATCAAAGAATGTGAGAAGATTTTTTCTTTTTGGTTTTTGAGTGATGATATCATAAGTTCTAAATTTATTTGATTAATTTATTATATTTATTACAACAATCATACTTACTAAGTACATAAAAATCAAATCAATTTTTCAAATACAATCAATTAGTATATCTATAATGGTTAATCTAATAAAAATGAAAAAAAAAATAGTCATGCAAAATTCAAGTTTAATTTACAAACAATATCTTCACTTAGGACACCTAACCTCCCATAAATCATAATCAACGGTTGGAAACTTCCGGCCCATATGGTTTGTGGAATCTGTAACCTGTTGGAATATAATGAAATGTAATGGTTTTGTGAATGTAATGTACCAGTGATTATAATCAGATTGTTTGTTACTTATTCTGCTCCTAATTATATGTCAACATTTGAGAGTTGATGTTGATTCTAATTATAGGACAACGTTCTAATTTTCATTATTTCTTCCCAAAAAACCCCTATTGATACCTTTTCAATAATAATTAAACACAATAATAATTTAATAATGCACTTATATATTTTATAAAGTGAGTAATGCTTGCAACTCATTAATTTCATATACACCTCATTTCTACTATTTTTATTATTTTTTAATAAAATAATTTTAAGCAATTTTTATCATATCTAATAGTGGCATCACTATAAAATTTAACTTCAAACCTCCAAGAGTAGACTATAAGTTGTTGAGGAAAATTGATGACACAATCTGTGCGAGAGTTCAGAAAAGTCGTGTGTGAGGTAGAAGAGATCTAAAAAAGAGAAACAGAGTAACTGGATGCCATTTTAAATTCTAGATAAAGACATTTTGGAAAACAAATATAATTAACTAATTTAACTATTATCATTAATCTCTCTAAAATTAGGTAAATCTTATAATTAGGAGCGGAGGGAGTATATATTAGGAATACTGATTTCATAACAATAATCATCATTGTGCCGTAACCTAAAGATGGATTATAATGTTTGGCGTTTGCACTTTCAACCAGAAACTCTGAGAGATCCATAACAAAAGGCTTTTTTTAAGGAAAATGTTACAAATTCGATAAGATTGCAACAATTGAAAGGGTAGTTAATCATACAACAAAATTCAAAGCCATGAACCCTATTGCTCCACTTTATAAGTGCACTTAATTTTGGTGTTGTTTGTTTTGATATCTCCTGTACTGTTGACTGTTATTGCTTTGATTCTTTGAATGATATTTTTCCTTTCAGAAAAAAAAAAAAATATATATATATATATATATTCACTTACGGTTTTGTTTGATAACTAAAAAAGGAGTTTTAAAAAAGGGAGAAAAGGAGCTTTTCATTGGAGAGCTTACTTTCATCATATGTGGGAAGGATTTTTCCATCATGACAGCTAAGGATATGTTATTTTCCTTGAACATCATAATGTCAAGGATGAAAATAATTCTACTCTATATTTTAAGACTAATTATCTCTCACATTTTAAAAAACATTTTGTGATTTATTTGTTTTTTGGGCATATCCCCCTCAGGGCTCAAGTGACCAAGATATTATCAAAAAAGGCCTAAAGAAAGGTCACATGTCAGAAAAGGTCATAGTTGTTAACGTGTACTGATTTAGTTGTTAACGTTGTACTGATATAGTTGTTAACGTGTACTGATTTAGTTGTTAAAATATAATTGTTAACATGTACTGATTTAGTTGTTAATGTTGTACTGATATAGTTGTTAACGTTTATGAAATAATACCTAAAAAAGCCCAAGGCCCTAAGGCTTTTTCTAATATGTAAATTTTCTTTGGATCTTTTTTGATAATATTTTGATTACTTGGGCTCGAAGAAGGATTTTCCCTTGTTTTTTTTTATACATAGGCTATAGAGGATGGGGGGTCGAACCCAGTACAAGGGAGTGAGGAGACTACTCCCAATACCACTGTATCAAATATGTAAATAGTTGTTGCATGTGGGCCCCGTCATTATTGTTGTGTTCCGATTCAAGTGATGCATATGCGTTTTATCGGGTCCTCAACTTTGTATCAAATATGTAAATAGTTGTTGCATGTGGGCCTCGTCATTGTTGTGTTCCGATTCAAGTGATGCATATGCCTTTTATCGGGTCCTCAACTTTGTTGGTCTTGTATGAAAAAAAAAGACACTTTGTTGGTTTGTTTGTTTTGTTGTAATTGGGCTTTTATAGTTCTCTCTGGTTTTATTTTTGTTGTAATTGGGCTTCTGTAGTTCTCTCTGGTTTTATTTGGTAAACAACGTTTATATCTCCTTTTACTTTTTTATAAATTTGACTTTATATTTAAAAAAATATGTAAATTGGTTTCATAAAAGGCTTATTTTCTCTTCCAATTCCTAGTTTCATAAATTTCTCATTTCTTTTAAAATCATTCCTTATGCCAAGTATGTCTCAAAAATAGCACTAAAAATATAGGCAAACTCAAGCTATATAAGCTAGCCTATAACGGCTGAGACTTGATATTTAAATATCGAGTTGAGCTAAACCATTTTTAGGGTGAACGGTTAATTTTCGTCAATAAATTTTTACCAAGGGGCAATTATATTTTGGAAGTGGAAAAAAAAAAATAATTTTATCCTAACCATTACTCCAATTAATTTTGACCGTTAGTTGATCACATATGTTAAGTTGACAGTCCACATATTATTCAATTTATTTTTTTTAATATGCAAATTTAGTCTAGAAATTCATGTATTATCTACTTTATCCTTTTTCAAAAGTAGTTACATATGAAATGACGTGGATAATATGTGAACTTTTAATTCTGCACATGTGGTTAACTTATAGTTAAAATAAACTAAGTTAACGGCTAAGGCAAAGGGAAAAATTTCCCTTCGGTAAAATTTTCCCTTAAAAAAATGTACGGCATGTAACTGCCATTACATAAAAACTTCTAGTATAAAATTAGATCTCAAAACCCATTTTTAATTAAGTGGTCTCAACCCGACGTAGAATGTGTAGCTTGGTAGATTATAGTGAGTCAATCTATCAACTCATGTTACAGAGTTGACATTTGTAAATATATATATTTTGTAAATCTAACTCATAAAATTTCTCTTTCCTCGCCTTTCTTCCAAGGACCACTCTGTTGCTTAGAATTTAGAGTTGAGTAAACTAGAGCCTAAAAAACCTTCTTTGATCAATTCCCTTTGTTCCTTTTTTTTTTTTCCTGGGGTAAAATAGAAGGGCTAAACCCTAGGATTTTTTTTTTTTTAAAAAAAGCCTAGCGGGGAAATTCAGTCTCAAACTATTGTTTTCACTAAAGTTTTTAAATCAGCATTGGTTTGCCATGTTATAAGAGATTAGCCCCTTCCACTAGATCCAACCCTTATTAGTGAACTAATCAGATTTTTTTTTGGGCACATAAAAGTTTAGGTGAATTGAGTTCTAGAGGCTTATCAAGGTTAGGGCATGCCTCCAAGATGACTAGTCCCTCCCACTAAACCCAACCCATATTGGTAAACTAATTAGATTTTTTTTTTGGTACATAAAAATTTAGGTGAATTAGGTTCTAAAGGCTTACTGGGTCAAAGTATGTCTTCGAGCTCAAATAGCACTTACAAGGGCATTTACAAATCGCCCCCAACAACATTCTCACACCAATGGGGTTTAAACCTAAAATCTTATAATTATAAGCCAATCCCTTCACTGACTGAACCAATCTTTACTGGTAACTAATCAAAATTCTAATTGAAGAAACGAAAGGTATTGGGCTTTTGTCTTTAGTGCCACCTTAAAAGCCCACATACACTCATCTTTAGAGAGGATGATGGGCTGTGAGTTTGACTTTTCAAATTAAGACTTTTGCAGCGAAGGGAACTATTAACCTTATTTCTATCAATAATAATTAAAAAAAAAAACTATTAACCTTATTCTTATGTCAATGAGGATTGACAAAGTTAGCTAAGATATCAACCTTTGCTCCAAAAGAGAGGAGATTTGATACTCACTGGTTGATGTGAGAGCCTCATTAGTGGGCGATCTGTAAGTACCTCTATAAGCTCTCTTTGAACCTAGAGGCATGCCTTGGCCCTGATGGGCTACCGGTGTCTACCCTCACTTAAACTTTTTTGTATAAATAAAAAATAAAAAAACCTACTAACCTTATTCCGTAACCAGGTCCCTTACTTGATGCTCGCACATAATCACCTTTCCCCATTTCTCCAAGTCCTTTCCTTAATTTGGCTTTGAAAATCTCAGATTTGGGGCTAAGGTGCTTCTCTTTAATGTCTTTTGAGATGCCCCCACTTCCCAATTGTATTGTTCTCATTTCTCATTATCATTAGATTTTATACAAAATAAGTGACATTTTGATATCTTATATACATAAAATGGTGTAGATTTGAATTTTTTTTAAAAAATCGTTTAGAATTCAAAATCACCTCATTTTATACTTATAAGATATTAAAATGTCACTTAATTTATGTACAATATAATGATCATAAGAAACAAGAATAAAACACATAAAAATTTGTAAAATTTTAAGGAGCATTAAAGAGCACAATAGAAAATGCACATTAGAGGCCCCTAGCATGAAATCTCCCCAAGAGTAGAAGTTTGAAGAAGACTCTCGTTCGTATTATGACGTTTCTGCCTTCAACTTCCTTCCGTCGTCGTTGCATGTCGTCATGCACCTCGTAGGCTCGTACTTTGATTCTGCAATTCCCAGGTTGTCGTTCTTAGGGTTCCCTTGCTTATCTTCCAACTCTGTTTATCTCCTTTATTTTTCTTCATTCTTGTGCTTTTATTTTATTGTTCTTCAGCCTCTGTATTATTATTCTCTCAATAATTATTGAGATATCATAGGAAGAAAGCCATGGCAAAGGCTCTTAATTTTGTGGTAAATTACATGTTATCTTTCCAGTAGTTGATTGATACATGCTATTCTGATATAAAGGTTTTGGTTTCTCTATTTCATGTCTTTAAATGTGGTGTATACTAATATTAACTTTAAACGTTGTAGGTTGTTTTCTCTTTCCTGTCTTTGCAAGCACACCAAATCATTGAATTGTTCTAATTAAAAATTTTGTCTTTTTGCAAATTCCAAAAAGGAGTGGAGCAAGGCTCGAGTAACTAAATTGCATAGTTGGATTATTTGATGATTATTTTTCAGTAGTTAAAAGGTAAATTTGTTGTCTCTTCAATTTCATCCTGCAAAAATTTGGCTCCCTAATGACTGCCTCAGCTTGTGTATTCTTCCTGACAGCTTCATATGTTGATCATAAATTATCTTTCTTGAAAAAAAAAGAAAAAGAGAACAAACGGGATAAGGCTTAAAATGTAATTAAGATTAAATGGGATCTCTTGGAAATGAAAGTACTCCAAGGTTTTTACTCTAAAATTTTACTACGATATTTTATTTTCAACATGCACACGGATTGCAATTTATAAGAGAATGTAGGCCACAAAAGGTTCGGCCGATCACAAATAAAAAGACACAAGCAGCATCAATAAAACTAGGACACTATATATGAAGTTGAACTTGTAGATTGATGAATCACTTTTATCTGTACTTTAATGGGTAGGCTGAAGTTGTTGAGCTTGTTGGTATGCGAGAAGAAATTACTCCTCGGGAGGATGCAGGTAAACAAAATTCTTCACTGCTTATTTTGCTTCACATTGAACTCAACAAATATCTGCTTGAGGCAGAGAATATTACATATTAATGGAGCATTAAATTTATTTAGTTGTAACCTCTTCTTAATCAGAAGAAAGAAATGCATGTTGGCCTTTACTTGGTCTCTGCCAAGCTTTGAGCATATTCAAGTGTTAACATTGCTTTGTATAGATTTCATAGCATCATATATCTTACTACTTCCACTCCTTAATATAATATCTAGTTGACTGATTGAATATATTAAGAAAGTTAGTTGTGTTGGTTATTTGTAACAAATATATGTTGATTTTCCTAAAATATCATCTTTCATTATGCACTACTACAAAAATCGCGATATATGACGATTATTAACTATTATACATTACGGTTCTGATTTCTGAATCGTCATATATGCACTAGTCCATACATCCTTGCTCTCGCATGTAAACATGAACCATATGATGGAACTCATAGTTTGAATGGACAAGACCTTCAATGCTTATTGGCGGAGGGAGTTCATCTTTCAGTTTTTTGGCAGATGATAAATTTGAAGTTCTGTTGTGTTTGCCCTTAATGTTTTATTGAAACAGAAGTTGGTTTTGAGAAAATGAAAGTAAAGAAGTTGAATTTAATTTTCAAACATATATATAGAGAGAGTTTCACAGATTATTGAGCTATCATGTTTTTTAATATTATATGTTATAAATGGTGATGGTAATAATTGTTTTATATTTGAAATTTTTTTAAATTTATTATTAACTTATAACTTTTATTTATTTGTATGGTTTTCTATTAAGCGACATTTTACTTAATAACGATTACATATTTGTATTGAGGATCCTAACCACGTTGCCTCTTATGCCATAGCTAGTGCCTCTGCCCCTTCCACCAATCTATCTATTACGTTGAATGACGAGATGTCATAAGAGAAAATAGCACTGGTAAAGGTCTTGTTGTCATAAAAGAGGTTCAGAAAACAAATTAAAAGAGGGAGGAGGAAATTTATTGTAGGATGAAATAAAAAAGAACAAATTGTGAAATCTAATAAGTTCATTAGTTATCTCAATATGTTGCTCTTGGCCTTGTTAGCTAGGTATGTGTAGGTGGGTTGGAGTGGGCACATGGAGCGTGTAAGCATAGCAGTGAGTGGGTTTTTTTGTTTATGGCATTAAGAAATTGGGAAGAAAGAGACAAATGTGTGGTCTAATTGTTAGAGACTTGTTCACCCTTTTCTCTGCTTTTTTTTTTGGGTCTTGTTGCAGAGGTGAATTCGCTTAGCTCACTATAGGCAGTCCTGTTTTTCTCTCACTTTTTGCCCCTCTACTTTGTTTGCTTCTCGGACTCTGTTTTCTTCTTGTTATGGACTCGTATGAGGCCTATTTACGGTATGGCCCAACAAGGGACAATCCATATCAAAGTCCACCTGTAATCAGGGAAGATCTTAATTAACCTACAATGAAGGCTATAATTAAGGAAGATCCTAATCAAGGGTTTTGACCTAGATATGGCGGCACCAATACTTGGGCTTAAAGGCGCATAGGGTCCAGAGCGAGATATGATAGATCTTGACAAAATAGGAAAGGCCTGGCTCGCTGGAACTTGCGCTGCAAGAAAAGCCATTTATAAAAGGGAACATAAACGCAACCCTGAGAGTTAGAGAGCCCAGAGCGAGATTTCACTTTCGGAAGACTCAAGAGAAGAGTGAGAGATTTCATAAAGCACGAGATTTCCAGAACACCCCAGCATCCTCCCTTGCAGTACGGCGGAGAGAAGAAGACGTGGAGTAGTGATGTAACAGGGCTTCATCCACGCCGTCGGAACTTCATTAAAGCTTTCTGTTTTTATTTCTTTTTATGTTTATTTCAATAATGAGTTATTCTGTTAGTTTCTGTTTCATGTTTCCCTCGTCAGTCATGAACTAATTTTCTTATGGCTGAACGAGGATGATCACTTAAGATGTTAAATGAACCCAGTTGCAAGTTCTTAATTTAATAAATTTGGTTTGCTTATCAGTGCATTAATTACTAGTCGATTAGTGGAAACTAGGGGCTAGATTTGTGGCCTTAACTTACTAGCAAGGAGTCGAGGTTAGACCTTTGAGAAACATTGTTTGCTAGGCAGCTTGTGCACGGCTTGACCTATTATTGTAGGCTTCAAGAATGGGTCTATCTCTCATAACCATAACACCCTGAGCGTAACGCAGGTCTAACTAGAAAGTTGCCATAGGAATATGAAAGGAGTATAGTTAGCATCATATGTATCGGACGTGGAAGTTTCGGAAGACTATCGTAGTGGGTTAACCAAATAGCTCTGTGGTGAGTAGCTATGCTGTAGAATTCACTACAAAAAAAATTGACTTTCAGTCTAAAAGTCGCGACAAAAATGTCGCTGCTGAAAGCGTTGTCGAGAATACTTTCAGCAGCGACATTAAAATGTCGCCGCTGAAAGTAGACAATTAGTGGCGACTTTTTGTCGCCGCTGAAAGTTCATCAAAAGCCATGGAAGCAGGTGTTGCCGTCGAAAGTAGGGTTTCGATGGCGACAAATGTCGCCACAGATAACATTTTTGGCAGCGACAATTTTGTTGCCACTAATACTTGTTTCAGCAGCGACAAAAGTCGCCGCTAAAAGTATAAATGTCACCGCTAATACTTTTTTCAGTGGCGACAAAAATCGCCGCTGAAAGTGTACTTTTAGTAGCGACATAGAAATGTCACCGCAGACAAATGTCGCCACTGAAAGCTTAAAAAAAATTTTAAAAAAATTAATATCGGCGGTGACAAAAGTCGTCATCGAAAGTCACAATTTTTTTTAAAAAAATTAAATGGCAAAAATTCCAACGAGTTTGCATTAGTGTAGCACCTAATTTCTAGCAGCTAACTCAATGTAATTTAACAATATGCATACACTTCAATTCAAACAAGGACAGCCTAGCAAAAATTCCATCAGGTACACTTCCAAGAAGTTCACAAGTGTATGCAAGTGACAACATAGATTAAGCAATGTTCCAGATACAAACTCACCACTATAACAAGAATTTATGCACAACAAGTGATTTATATGTCAGCAAGAATGTGAAAGTAGCTATGGCAATCAAAGATTGTATCGCAGTGGCAACAAATGCATTCCACAATTGGTAGTTTAATATTAGTCTATCTTTAATTGAATATCGAACTTTTATTATTCATATCAAGATAAAGAATGTTAAAATGTATGTGAAGACTAGTTCTATTTCTCTTGTAAAAAATATTGATTTAATTTTCATTTAAAAACATCTAAAAATGTCTTAAAAAGAATATTGACAAGTACGATATTGCATGTTACACAACTATTATTAATAGCAAGACCTTACAACAAATGTTCCTTCAAGTTAGAAACATACCCTTGCTTAACATGACCACTGAGAACAAGGTAGGGTGTCTTTTTTTTTTTGGGGTGAATTACAGGCAAGCTGAAAAGCTTGGAATGATGAGGAAAGGACTGAATCATGAAGACCAGTCCTTAATACATCAAACTAGCAAAATAAACTAAGCAAACTCAGCAAAGTAGACTTAGCAAAACAGGTTATCTGGTCTCTAAAATACAAGTCCAGGCAACCCCCTGGAATGAGTGGGACAAGTATCATGTCAGCATCAGTAGGAGCATCATGGCCTTGTTTGGGCATATAATCTGCACATGAAATGTTTTCTCTCGAGGTATAGTGAAGCTCGACATTCCAGTTTCCATATAGCAAGTCTCTAGTCTCCCCGATAATTCCTCTAAGGGGATGGTCCATGTGGCAATCCCTCATAAGGGTGTTGACCGCATCCAATGAGTCTGAGTAGAGAACAATTCTTTGAAAGCCCATCTGACGGCACAGCTCCAAACCATGCATGATAGCATAAATTTCTGCTTCAAGCACAGTGTGGAGGCCAAGCGATTTGTTGAATCCCATCAACCAACAGCCTTGAGAGTCCCTTATGACACCGCCACAAGCAGCCTACTGCTGATATCGCACAGAGCCATCAACATCAATGCGGACAACGTTTGTTGGTGGAGGTGTCCAAGCTTTTTCAACATCACTGCCAAGATTAAAAATTTTGTGTGTCAGTGTTTGGTTAGATGTACCCTCCATGAGGAGGTAGGTGCAAGTATGAAGCATCTCCCTGGTAGTCGTGTTTTCGCCTTAGAAGAGAAATCTGCATCTGGTTGTCCAAAGGATCCAGCACGCCAAACTGAAGGTTCTCTGCCAAGAGGTATTTTGAAATTGACCCTTTCCAGGATTGTGGTTGATATTCCACTTGAGCCATTCCTGCACATTTCCTGCAAAAAAGAGAGAAAAGTAGTTAGGTGTGATAAGTTGTTTCCACAAACTTTTAGCCCTTTCACAATCCCTGATAACGTGGATCACGTCTTCCTCATTGTTGCAATTGAAAGGGCAAAGATTTCCATCAGATAACCCTCTTCTGGCTCTTAGGGAGTTAGTCACAAGTCTTTCATGACCCACTTGCCACATGAACATTTTAACTTTCTCAGGGAGCTGCCATTTCCACACTAGGGTCCAGAATCTATTAATGCCCGTCTTGTCATAATCAGAGAGGTAATTGTAAGCAGATTTAACAGAGAAGCACCCATCTTTAGCAGCTCGCCAAGTGAAGCCGTCAGGGAAACTATTAGTAGGGGGTTGCATTCTTGAAATAGAATTTATAATTGTAGAAGGAAGAATTCCCCGCCATCTATTGGTATTCCATCTGCCGTTGCTTAAAATTTGATCTCTCACCATCTCATCAGGGCTTATCAAAGATGGATCTTGAACAAAGGTTATGAGAGGCCGGTCAAGGCGGAGCCAGAGGTCCTGCCAGAATTTGGTTTCACTCCCGTTATTAACTTTCCTGCCAATGCCAGCAAGGAACTTATCCCAGATGTCGACCACCGCCTTCCAAACAGAAGAAGAGCTTCTCTTTTTTGAAATCTTAGGCACAGAGGAACGACCGCAATTGTACTTGGACCATAGGCATTGAGCCCATAAAGAATCTTTTTTTGTCAAGAGATTCCAGCAGATCTTCATAATAAAAGCCTTATTTTGTTGACTGAGATTTTTAATACCAAGTCCCCCTTGTTTCTTAGCTTTAGTTACTTTGTCCCAAGCAATGAGATGCATCTTTTTTACGTCCTCTTCCTGAGACCAAAGGAATTTCCTCTATATCTTATCAAGCTCATTAATAATACAAATAGGAAGGAGGGTTGATTGCATTTGATATATGGGCAGGGAGGATAGCACCGATTTAATGAGAACAGTGCGGCCAGCCATAGTTAAGAATTTGCTTTTCCAAGAAGACAACCTTTGCCTAGCTTTTTGCACAATGTGTTGATAGGTGGCTCTGGTAGTCCTCTTGTGAATGAGTGGCACCCCCAAGTATTTCCCGAGATCATGAGCCATACCAATTCCAAGAAGCTAACTAAGCTCGAGAGCTCTGTTAAAATTGACATTTCTAGAGAAGAACACTCGAGACTTAGCCAGGTTGATTCTGTTGCCAAAGACCTCACAAAAATTTTGCATTACATTACGAACCTCCGCCATTTGGTGGGGAGAGGCCTCAGTGAAAAGGATGAGATCATCTGCGAAAAACAAATGAGAGATAGCGGGGCTCCCTCTCTTAAAAGTGAATGGTTTCCAACGGCCGGCCTCACATTTGGCTTTGATTAAGTGCCCCAACCTTTCCATGCAAAGGACAAATATATATGGGCTTAGGGGATCTCCTTGTCTAACACCTCTGGAGGGGGTAAAGCTCGGACTCTTGTCACCGTTCCAAAGGACGGACATGGATGAGGTAGAAAGGCAAGCCATGATAAGATTGATGAGATTGCTGTTAAGCCTCAAACACGTGAGGGTATTCCTTATGAATCCCCAATCGAGTCTATCGAAAGCCTTTTCCATATCAACCTTGATGGCAACAAACCCTTTCCTCCTACCCTTCATTCTCATGGAGTGGATGATCTCCTGAGCAATGATAATGTTATCACAACTGGTTCTGTTGGCAATAAAGCTGCATTGCTCAGGCCCAATGAGCTGTCCCATAACATCTTTAAACCTATTCGCCAGGATCTTAGTAATAATCTTGAAACTCACATTGCATAGAGATATTGGCCGAAATTCCTTTAGGGTAGAAGGATGGTCAACTTTAGGGATAAGGACAATCTTAGATCTGTTAATAGAAGCCATGGAGGCTGGATTGGAAAAGCATTCTTCAATAAAGTCACAAATTCTATCCCCCACGGCATTCCATTGCATTTGGAAAAAGTGGGCTTGAAGGCCGTCAGGCCTCGGGGCTTTAAAGGCACCCATGGCAAAAGTTGCATTCTTTATTTCTAATCTGGTAACTTTATCTGAAAGCATGTGCATCTCGCGAGTGTTGATGTTAGGGAAGTTTGAGCACTACCCATCAGAGTCTTTCACATTAGGGTCGCGAGTATAAAGATCGGCGAAAAAATCATGAGCCATTTTCTTCGCCAAATCATGGTCTTCAACCCAATCCCCAACCTCATTTTTTATGGCCCCAATATGCTGCTTCTTCCTTTTAATCACAGTCGAAGCATGAAAAAATCTTGTGTTTCTGTCTCCGTGCTGGAGCCATTTGCTTCTTGATTTTTGGAACCACGAGATTTCTTCCTGAGTAACCAATTTATGGTAATCCTGCCAGAGCTGCTTTTCCAACCTAAACAGACCGGTCCTCAAATTCATTCTCCGACATTTGTCAATACCCTCAAGGCGGTGGATGATTTCTTTTTTCCTCCTGGAGAAATTGCCAAATTGGTTATTATTCCAGTCCAGGGCAAAAGTTTGGAAGTGTTGGAGACCTTGGAGCCAATTCCTATCCCTCCAGGCCTCTTTAGTAATGTCCATGAAATCATTCTCCAAAGTCCATGCAACCTGGTAAAAGAAGGGTCTTGGAGGGGGAGGAGTAGGGGTGACAGGTTTAGAGTTAACCACCACGACTCTATGATCAGATTTAAATTTTAGCCCATGGAGAACTGTGAAGGCGGGAAAGCTTCTGATCCATTCAAAATTTGAGAAAGTCCAATCCATCCTCTCTTTTAAGCCTCGTCTCTCCCAGGTGAATTTTTCGCCCAAAATTCCAGCTTCAATAAGCCCAGTGTTGTCAATGCATTCTCTAAAGTGGCACATGGAAGCCCAAGGAGGATCAGCTCCACCCAACTTGTCAGTAAGGGATAAGTAAGTATTAAAATCTCCCAAGACTAACCAAGGGTAGGTAGAACTTGAAGCAAGGAGACGAAGTCAGTTCCAGAGAGTAGATCTGCCGACTAAAGTAGTCTCACCATAAACAATAGTTAAAAGGCTCGTAGTGTTACAAGAAAGCTCTTTGACTTGGCAATAGAGTAATTGGGTGGATGATGTGAGGTAAGTAATATCAAAAGTGTCCGAATTCCACAAAAGCCAAATGCCCCCGGAAAACCCAGTAGCTTCCACCCGCATCCAGTGACTGAAGCCAAGAGTCCGACATACCTTATCAGCCCTACTGCCGCTTACACGAGGCTCAATAATACAAAGAATATTAGCATAATATTTATTGATAATATCTTTAATTTTTTAGGGGAAAGACCGGCTACCGGCACCCCTACAATTCCAAGATGCAATAATCATTAAAATATAAAAAACAAAGATTAGGAGGAAATACTTACCTGGAGCCTCCAGTCCCGCTTCTGTGCTCCTTTTCACATTGTATTTCAGGCACATAGGTACCATTGGCTTGTAAAAACTCAGGAGCAACGTCATCATTGGGATCCCAATGTTCAGGAGGCTTCAGATCACTGAGATGATGAGTATCCTAAGTTGTTGTTGAAGTTGGATTGTTGGAAGTGTTAATGTTGACATTTGAGGCTTCAATCCCCTGTTGTGGCTTTGAGTTGAGATTTCCATGGATTATAATGTGTGCCCGCTGCCCCTTTGTTGTCTTGTCACTTGGTTTTTTACTTGCCATAATATTGTCCAGCGCATTTGAATTGTTGGAATTGGCATGTAAGGATTTATCATATATGGCTTGAGGATTTGGCCCCAACGTGTTGTCCATATTGGAGAGGTCCATTTCATTTTTTTCAACTCCAACTTGGCCCAATTGCTCTTGGCCCACCGAGCTAAAAGATGCATGTCCATTATTTTTGCTGCTGGGCCCCCCTGCGTTAGTCACCATGGTGGATTCCTTTGCCTTATACATTGTCTTCATTTTTTGCCCAAATTCCCCCCTTTGACCGTGTGGAATTCCAGCTGTCCCTTTTTGTTTCTTTTTTATTTGCTTTGATGATGTAAGCACTATGGCCCCATCCTCTTCATTTAATGCTTGTCCAGAGTCGGTACCTTCCCTACGCCCTTGTTCTCTACGGCCTTCTTCTCTGCGGTTTCTCCCAGACACAGAATTGGGGCGTGTCAGATCAGCGTCATCGGTGAGGTTCTGAATAGCCGAAAATCTCGATTTTTGGCCAGAGAAGGACGGATTCGGTATCTTGAGCCCACTCTTCTGCGATTGACGTTGTTCTAGTCGTTGAGAAATCCGAGTACGGTTTGGCCGTCGGGACACAAGCATCCATGGCCCAAAACCTTCCTCCTCCATCGACGTTGCCGTTTTTTGGCCTGGGAGCATTGTGGCTTGTTGCTGTGGAGGCTGTGAAGGCTGTGACGGTGGGGTTGCGCCATCGTGAGTGACTGATGAAGAACTTCGAAAGGGGCAGCTCTCACGCCTGTGCCCTGCTCTTCCACAAGTGAAGCAGATGGTGGTAAGTCCTTCATACTCAACATTGAAGATTGACCCTGCAATGATGACTTTAGGAATTAATTTCTTCTGAAGATCAAGTTCCACACAAATCCTTACAAATCTTCCTCTCTGAATTTTTGGTGTCGATTCATGATCATCCTTGAGGGGTATTCATATCCACCTTTAGTGTTCTCCCAATCCGATCTCCAATCCTTGAAATACAATGTTTATTATAGCAGTGTAATGGAACGTCAGGGATGCGAACCCATGTTGCAACACGACCCAGTGGATTCTGATAGGGATTAAAATATGGTGTCCATCTTTGAATTAGGACACAGTGTCCCCTGATCACCAAGGATCCTCATACATAACCTTCTTGTAATGTGACCTCCATAATTCTTTGTCTTGAAACCTGACCACAAAATAATTGTTTGGGACATCAATCAATTCAAAATTAGAGAATCCCCATAGCTTGATCAGAAGATCCTTTAACATAAAGAGATTGAATTTCCTTCCAAGAACAGTGAGTATGAGAGCATAATTCCATGGCTCACACCACTCATAGTATTCATCCTCAGTGCATGGCGCAACTGGATATAATTCCATGAGCTTCTTCATTTCTTCAGATTCTTCAAGCACTTTCCAACTAATACCCTTGTCATTGGTGAATAAGTCATCCTCCTCCATAACGTGGCCAGCATGTGCAATACCATTGAATCCCATCAAAGAGGCTCGATAGGAAGGGAATTTTTTCTCCATATATTATGGACTTTTTGCCGCCTCAGCTTGTTGCTCTGTTTTTTCATTTTGTAATGCTTCATCTTGCTGCTCTGTTTCTTTCTCTAGCATCCGGTCATCCATGATTGCTTGTGGAGTTTCCTCCCATTTACTTTTCTTTTTCCGGACATCCTGGCCCTCAGCAGGCGGCCGGTCCGGCGGGAGTTTGCGTTGTCTAGTTTCCGTTAGCGAGAGAGTTTTGTCGTGAGAGAGCATATCTTGGTTCATCCTGTCTAAGGTAGGGTGTCTTTAAATGAGTTCAAGATTCCCTCATTCTCTCCACAGACAATGACAGAGTATCTGAACTATTCAGCTGCTTCATCTTCAATTCTTCATAATACTGCTTCATACGCTTTTCTTGCTTCATTTTGCCTGGGCCTTTTCCATGGAAGTTATGAGAAATCAACGGAAAGGCTTCTTTCGGGGTCAACTGGCAGCAATAAAAAAAATTAATGAATCAAGGATAAAAGATACCCAGTACTACTTTTATAGACCTAAGATATTGAATTCAATGGTATGCATTTGGGACCAGTGTAAATTTCAAGCCTATGCAAAAATCCAATAATATGGATCATATAGAAGTAGGATCTAATATATGTATATTTTTTGGTCAAAATCTAATAGATGTATATGGCCACTATTATAACACAACTTTGTGTAAAAATGCAAACCTATATGCAGAGAAAAATATGGTTTGAAATATCAAATAGTGTATACAAAAAAGGAGATAGAGGATCTGCTTGCCTAACAGTCACAACATTTTGAACTCTAAAACACTCTTTTGATTCACAATTAACCATGATAACAAAAGCAACAGACAAGAAGCAGCAGTAAATCCATTTTCTTCATCCAACCCCATACCCACAACTGAAACTCTGTTTTTTTGTAGTGATAATCAATTAATCATCATCAACATATCCATAACAGAGTTTTTCAAAGGAGTAGTAATATATGATGAAAGGCCATGGTTTGATGACCTTAAAAATAATAACCCTTTACTTTTCTAGCACAAAACAATTTAATTTAACTATAATATGAAGAAACATTACAGGTCAAAGATCCAATGTGCCAAAAATTTCCAAATAGTAAGTAAAGAATGTGACGAGGTCCAAGTCGCGGCACACTGTCGAGAGTTAGCCGCCAAACAGCTCCTGGCAGCAAAGTATAATCGGAGGGTCAAACCCCGCTCTTTCAACCGGGGCAACCTAGTACTCCGACGAGCCGACATTGGCAATAAAAACGCCAGGAATGGCAAGCTAGCTGCAAATTGGGAAGGCCCCTACTGGGTCAAAGAGAAACTCGACAACGGAGCCTACATACTCGAAACCTTGGCAAGGAAGCCGGTTAAGAGAACCTAGAATGCCGACAAGCTAAAGATCTATTACAGTTAGATCTTGGCGCAGAGTACCAAATAGCACTTGACACACCTTTTTTGGAACTCGGTTATTTCTTTATTTCAGTACTTAAGATCTATGTTTTTATCTTTTTAAGATTTCATTGAACAATGTGTTAGCTCTCTGGAGCAGTTTCTTTTAATGAAGGATTCCTCAGCGGAAATTCACCTGCTTTATTATCAATAGTCAAAGACTCTACACCGAGGTCACAACACCCGATCAAAAATAAAATTCACCGAGGCCATCACACTCGATCATAAACATTACACCGAGGTCCCCAAACCTGGTCACAAATAAAACCCATCTAGATGGATGACACCAGGGCCGACGTACTCCGATGTGTTGGAAATTATGCCCTAGGGGCAAGTCATTGTTCTCCATTAAGTTATCACTTCATACGCATGTTTATGGTGATAACTATATCCCTGGATATATCTTATAGATTATCCTAAATGTCCCTGGTTGGTCATCTACGTGGGAGCGAAGATGAGATAAGACCAGTATGACTTTGATGAGGTATGGAGATACGAATCAAAGTCATGGGCACTTGTAAGAGTACAAGGTGCTGGATTGACCCACTATGAGAAAGCTGCATGGATTGAGTCATAAACTTATCTCATGTATAACCGCGTCACAACGCCCTATGACCTGAGATCATCATGGATTCCTACATGATGAGTCACTGGTCTTTGACCTAGTCAAAAGTCACCTTTGACCGGGTAATGATAAAGGCTGGGATCGGGATCAGTGGTTTTCATGCGGAGGAATGTGAATGGTCAAGATGGAATTTGTCCCTCACATTTGTAGAGAGATAATACTGGGCCCCTCGATGAGTGAGTCTAAGAAATGTATGGCCATACTGTGATGGAAAGGAGTTTCCATTTCACTTATTAGACTGCTCGAGAATCGAGAAAGTAATGGTAGAGAAAAGGAAGTTGACGTTATCCATGCCTCATCCTTGACCGAATTATCGCGTGACAAAAGGGACATGACATGGTTGTACGATAGGTAGTATTATGTCATCGATCCCCATGTGAATTGGGTAGTCGCAATGTCTTGCTAGAGGCCGCTTGCGACTTGTGGGCTGATACAGTGTTGGCCCACTGCCGATCTCATATGGGCCTGCAGGGTTGCACACAAGAATAATCCAACACGGGTAAAAGTGTCCAGATTCATTGAATCTCAGATTAATCTGAGATTAAATGAATACTAAATTTGATCTAGGATATATATATATATATATATATAATTCGAAATTAATATATATATTATAAATAGAGATTATAATATTATATATGATATTTGTTTAGTATTTAATTTATTTGATAAATTAAATATCTGAAACAAATAGAGATATTGTATCTCATTTAATTTCGAATAAAGATATCATGTATCTGTTTAATATAAAATTGAGAAATGCTATCTCAGATTTAATTAAATGGATAGATATCATATCTCGGATTTAATTTATAATGATAAATTAAATCAAAAGGCTTTAAATTTAAATTTGATCTAAATTCAAGATTCGGATTTCAAATCTGGCTTTTAATATATTTGATTACATTTATGAGATAGATTTAATTACTATATTAAACAGATTCAAAATTCGAATTTCAAAATTAATGAGGATTAATTTTGATTATATAATACGCCTATCGGGTTTAGAAAAACCTACGGGATTTTTCAGTCGAGCGTATTAGAAAGCCGCGAGAAACCCTAGAGCGTAAAAGGAGAGAGACGCACAATTCGAGGCGCTAGCATGCTGCCGTAGCCGTGTTCGGGGATTGTTCGTGTGGATACCGGTAGAGGAAGAGGATTCTAAGAGTCGTCTTCTGTTGATCGAGGAGGTAGCCCACTTGTTAAAGAAAGAACGAGACACGAACGAATTCTCCAAAGGTATGATTCGGATTCCTAAGTCTTGATTTAAATGCACCTGAGTGATCCTTGGGATGGGATTCATAAGAAATTTTAATCCACTGCATGTACGGATCCCAACACGATGTGCCCAGGTTAAGAGCTCGGCGAAATTGTCATACGTGGCCTTCGCGAAACTGACGCGTCAACGCTCGCTCAAGATAAGAAGGTGATTTGTCATCCCGACCTTGTTCATGTCAAAATGTTTAAACGTTGCGTTTCATACACCACAGTTGGACATTGTGACACGTTGCCCTTATCTCGGTTTCGATCCCGGCCAACGGAGCCGGACTCCAGGCAGTGCGATTAAAATGAACACCCTTTGTGGTTAAGATTAAAAGCCGTATGCGGCTTAAATCAACACCCCTAGAAGTTAAAAAAAAGAAAACCCTACCACTGACTCAAAGACTTAACGTCGGGAATGAAACGTAGATCTACATACTTGAAGACCCTGGCCCGGTCTAATAATTTCAAACAAAGCTCCAAAGATTGAGAACAGCAAAATATGGTAGTGAAATAATGAATGCTCGTCACTTAAAGAGTTATTCAAACTTACAAATAGCTAGGCACAGACGTCGGCAACACAAAATAAATCAAAAGGGCACATGTATTCAACAAAAGAGAAAGAAACTAAAGGCTCTGGATCTCAACTCGGGGGAACTGCCTCGGAAGTTTCCTTCTCGGCCGCGTCACCAACAAGCTGCACCTCTTCGCTACCTCGCCCCTCATCAACAATCTACTCTTCGCCCTCTTCTTACTCAATGGACGGCGACGCGCCCTCAGGAGAAGGAGGAGGCGGAACCAGCACACCATCCTGGACATAGGCGCAGTAATCATACCCATAAAGTTTCAACATCACAGTCAGGTTCAGATGCTGGATCTGCGTCAAAGCCATTTTAAAGCAGTTTGAGGCAGTTTCCTTTAGTGACTCGATGGTGTCCAAGTGGGCCTGTTGTTCCGAGGCGAGGGTAGCTTTGGTCAAGCCGAGTTTAGTGGCCAGATCGCCGCGCTACTGCTGAACGACCTTCACAGCATCAAGGCTTTTAGCAAGGGCCTCCTGCAGGCAAGTACACTCCGAGGTCACCTTTGAAAATGGAGCTAAATCACCAAGAGGGGGGGTGAATTGGGGATTTTTAAAACTTTAGGAAAATGCTCTGTTTTTGAACAAATAAAACAGAGATAAACAGAGTGCAAAGGAGAAGAGCTAGACACAGAGATTTATACTGGTTCGGTTCAATTACTTGACCTACATCCACTCACCAGACTCTCTGGGATTTTCCACTATCACAAAAGATTACACACTCTGTACTCAAGAGTAGTTCTCTCACTAGAACTCACTTCCCCTTACAAGTTGTAATCAATGCACCTAATCACCAAGTCCCTTTGACTTATGATTCTTTACAATAAATGATTTACAGATAAAAACTCTCTCTAAGAGTGGATAATGATAAACACTGAAGAACAAATGTATTAGAAGATACAATACAGATAAAAGATGAAGAAATAAATGTGAACTTGAATACAATTCGTTTTCAATAGATGTAGTTGTTGAGAAGACTTGAATACAGCTCTATTTATACTGAGAGAGCATTAAATGACCGTTGGATTCATCAATATAACCGTTGCCTTCATTAGACAAGGTTTTGGTTAAGCTTTGGTCTTCTTCTCTCATTAATCTTCACTTAATCCAGCTGGGCAGAAGTTCAGAGTTGGTTTTCTGAAGATTAATCCGTTGGAATGACAGTTGCTGGATGTGGAAATCATTCTTTAATTCTTTGCTAGACGTGTGCAGAAGGATTACCCAAAAGAATGCAACTTTCTGGGTTTTGCATTTAATGTGCTGACGTCACTTTTTCCTTTTGCTTTAAACCTTCAATAAACATCCTCTAATTCATCTAAAACTCATTAACAAAGTGATTAAGCATATCTAGGAATAGTAGAGAATAATACTGGAAAGTATTAAGATTAAACAAGAAGGTTCTCCAAGTCCTTTCCTTTGGCTTTGAAAACCTCGGATTTGGATCTTTTAATGTACTCTCTTTGGTTCTAATTATAAGAACTATTTATCAGAATTTGGAGAGATTAAGAAGAGAAGTTAAATTAATTAATTATAATTATTTTATGAAAATACCCCTACTTAAAATTGAAAATTAGTTGCATTTCAGAGAGGATGATGGGCTGTGAGTTTGACTTTTCAAATTAAGACTTTTTCAGCCACGGAAATACTAACCTTATTACATAACCCGGTCACTCTTACTTGAAGCTCGCGCATAACCTCCATTACCTCTCGTTCTTGGGTTCAACTGGCGTGGGGGTCGGTCTTTCTCACCTTAAGGGAGGGGTTTGATCCCTACGTTGGTCAAGGCGCTGGGGAGGCATCCTAAGAGTTTAGAAAGCAGTGGAAACGCTGGTAGAGGTAGAGGCATATGTACTCTCTGGCCAGTATGCCTTATGGACTGGGCTTCAAGCGCCTTGCCCTTGGACTGTGGGTGAACCCAACCCCTTTCCTAAAATTTATATATAAAAAAATTACTAACCTTATTACATAACCCGGTCACTCTTACTTGAAGCTCGCGCATAACCTCCATTCCCCACTTCTCCAAGTCCTTTCCTTTGGCTTTGAAAATCTCAGATTTGGAGCTTTTAATGTACTCTCTTTGATCCTAATTATAAGAACTATTTATCAGAATTTAGAGAGATTAAGAAGAGAAGTTAAATGAGTTATTTATAATTATTTTCTGAAAATACCCCTACTTAAAATTGAAAATTAGTTGCATTCTATTTCATCTTTTTATGCGCTGGTCTTATTAGTGGCACTTTTGCTTTTTTAGTTTTTTCCACGCGGGATTTGAATTAATTCACATTGCCATCATTAGTTCTTGACTTCTTTCACGCTCATAACACAATACAACGCTAATTTATAGAAAAATTGAACTAAACCAACTTATTTTTATTCTAACTTTGGTTGGATTTTAAACCACTTCCAGGGAATGGTAAAGAGAGTAATTAATACTGAAATCCATATTTAGATACTGATGGTCCATTTTTTTTTATTTTTAAAATTATTTTAAAGTGTACAAAATTTAAAGTAAACATAATTTTTTATGTATTAAACGCAATATGCTAGCTGTCAACTTTTTAATAAAAAAAAATAATATTTATTGAAAATTTTAAATTTTAAATCATAAATACATATATGAACGTGCAAATCTCACATGAGGATCATGGTTAAGGACTAGATTTGGGAAAAATATGATAAAAATTACTCAAAATTATTTTATTAAAAAGAAAAACGGTATAGTTGATCTGTATATGACATTAATGAGTTGCAAACAATATTTACTTTATAGAATATATAGGTGTATTATTAAATTATTATTATCTTTAATCATGATTGAGAAAGTATCAATTTAATCTCGTACTTGATTATATTGATACATGCTACGTACTCTGTTAGAAAAAAAAGAAAAAAGAAGGATACATGCCACGCTAATATCAAGGACTTGGGTTCTCTACTATTTCATGTCTTTAAATGTGGCGTATAGTAATATTAACTTTAAACTTTGTAGTTTGGTTTCTCTTTCCCTTCTTTGCAAGTACATCAAATCATTGAATTGTTCTAATTAAAAGTTTCTCTTTTTGCATATTCCAAAGTGGAGTGGAGCAAGGCGCTAGTAACTAAATTGCATTATTTGATGATTATTTTTCAGTAGTTAAAAGGTAAATTTGTTGTCCCTTCAATTTCATCCTGCAAAAATTTGGTTCCCTACTGACCTGCTCAGCTTGCGTGTTCTTCCTGACAGCTTCATATGTTGATCATAAATTATCTTTCTTGAAAAAAGGAAAACAAACCGGATAAGGCTTAAAATGTAATTAAGAAAGTTAGTTGACTGATTGAATATATTAATTAAGAAAGTTAGTTGTGTTGGTTATTTGTAACAAATATATGTTGATTTTCCTAAAATATCATCTTTCATTATGCACTACTACAGAAATCGCGATATATGACGATTATTAACTATTATACATTACGATTCTGATTTCTGAATCGTCATATATATATGCACTAGTCCATGCATCCTTGCTCTCGCATGTAAACATGAATCATATGATGGCACTCATAGTTTGAATAGACGAGACATTCAATACTTATTGGCGGAGGGAGTTCATCTTTCGGTTTTTTGGCAGATGATAAATTTGAAGTTATGTTGTGTTTGCCCTTGATGTTTTATTGAAACAGAAGTTGGTTTTGAGAAAATGAAATGAAGGTAAAGAAGTTGAATTTAATTTTCAAACGCATATATAGAGAGAGTTTCACAAATTATTGAGCTATCATGTTTTTTAATATTATATGTTATAAATGGTGATGGTAATAATCGTTATATATTTAATTTTTTTTAAATTTATTATTAACTTAGAACTGTTATTTATTTGTATGGTTTTTCTATTAAGTGACATGTTTTACTTAATAACTATTACATATTTGTATTGAGGATCCTAACCATGTTGCCTCCTATGCCATAGCTAGTGTCTCCGCCCCTTCCACCAATTTATCTATTACGTTGAATGACGAGATGTCATAAGAGAAAATAGCACTGGTAAAGGTCTTGTTGTCATAAAAGAGGTTCAGAAAACAATTTAAAAGAGGGAGGAGGAAATTTATTGTAGGATGAAATAAAAAAGAACAAATTGTGAAATCCAATAATTTCATTAGTTATCTCAATACGTTGCTCTTGGCCTTGTTAGCTAGGTATGTGTAGGTGGGTTGGAGTGGGCATATGGAGCGCGTAAGCATAGAGTGAGTAGGTTTTTTGTTTATGGCATTAAGAAATTGGGAAGAGAGAGACAAATGTGTGGTCTGATTGCTTGAGACTTGTTCACCCTTCTCTCTGCTTTTTTTTTTTTTGGGTTGAAAAAATTATTGTCTTTCATATATCTAAATATTTTTTTTTTCATATAAAGTAACCGGACTTTCTTCAAAAGACCTGTGCAAGAATGAGCATGCTATCGACTCATAACCTTCAATTTTTTTTTTTTTTAAAAAGGAGTTTGGTCCCTTTTATAAGCCTTTTTCTACCATTAGTCCTTTATAAACTATACTTTAGAGACATCTTTTTATTTTATTTTTAAACATTAACAAGTATATGCCTCTCTTAGATCTTCCTTTCACTCATTCTCTCACACATCTTTTTCCACTTATTCTTTCCCTTTTACCCTTTCCATAAATAAAGGGTGCTTTAAAAATTAAGTTGCATTTTTACTTATTTATTGTTTTTAACTGATATTAGCTAACTTTTTTTTTTATTTGCATAATATGTCTCCTTAAAGCTTATAAAAGGAACCGGAGGAGAATATTCCAAATTTCTTAGTGTTCTAATTTCGTTATATTCATCATGCCTGTCATGTTTTATATCTATAAGTCCAAACCCTACAGGTAAACTCTATAAATAGGAGGTAAACGTTAAAGATATGAACATTTGATCTCTATTACTATTCTGTCGTCACTATGCATACGTACCACCACCCCCTTTTGGCGAAAAGCCTTCAGTCTCGTGCACAGTGATATACTATTCTTCTAGGTATCTTATTCATAAATATCTGGGAGCGAGTTATCTGATCCAATATCAACATACTGATCCAACAGAATTAGACATCTCTGTCAATCTAGATAGAACACTTCTCTCTCTCTGAATGGAGTTTGATTTTGGGCCCAATCTAAACGGGAAGGCAGGAACCAAATTCAAAGTGATTGAGCCAAATATTGTAAAGCGAGAACAACACTCTTTAATGGATCACCCTTTTTATGGCAGATGTATGATTATGATATTAAATTCAGACCCCTCACAAGTATATAATGGCCATCTGAGTAATTACTACCTTCTTACATGGGTTATTATTTTTCCATCTTGTCTTTTCCACACTGTATTCTAGTACAGTAGTCAAAATAAATTGTTTTCTGTTTTTTTAATTTTTGCTATGGTTTTTTTTTTAAAGAAAAAAAAGAGTGATAATTATTTACAATTGCCAACTTTGTATAATAACAATAAGATCTTCTTCTAGCTTTGTTATTTTGACTTCTACCCTAAAAATCTTCCTTCTGACATGTTTTTTCAAGTAAATGATTGAATGAAAAGATGTGCGTGGAATTAGTTAAGATTAGATATTGTATAATTGTGTATTGTCTCCATATTAATCAATAATTATTTATACTAAAGCTTTAAATGAATAGTCTTTTTTAAAAGCTAGCTCTGTTTGGTACGAGGATTTTAATGAGTTCCATTTAAACATATAGCATTGCGTTCCACACATTAATTGCCCATATGGTGAACTAGTTCGAATCAACTTGAACAAGCATAATATGTTAAACCCTCTTTATTTAAAAAGAAGCTCCACAGAAAAGTCATGCTGCCCATATATCTACAAAAAGATTAGCACAAAATAGAATGTTTGAAGTTTCGGACACTTTATTGCATCTTTTTCTTTTATTGGCGGCTTTCATCCGATCCTTTTTTTTTTTTTTTTTTTGCCCTTTTATGCAATAAAGACCTAAAACTAAAATTTATTATTAGTAAAAGAAAAGAACCAAAAAATTTCTTTAGTTACAGAGTATTAATATTTTGATTTACATCCTCATGACCAAAAATATTTTTAACTGGGACTTCTACCAAATTTTCCTAAAATCAATTATCTCAAAATACTAGGAAAATTTTCGTTTTTTGTGCGTGCAACTATACCTTTCCTTTCTTTTTTCTTTTTTTTTTGAAAAAAATTGTGTATCAGGTCCTTCTTACATAAACCGTGTAAGTGTATAAAGAGTGAGTGGAGGGGCCACGTGGCTGCCACCATAGAGAGATGAAAAATTAAAGGGGACAAAAAAAAGGCATCGGATGGCCCACTTAATCTGCTTTCTTATTTTCCTTTTTGTCTCGTTGCAGAGTTGAAGCTCACCATATCTCAGTCAAGGTTTGGCTTAAAACCTCTCTCCAGGGATAAATATTAATATTCAAAGCCAATAATATAACAGTCAAGGCTTAAGGCCCTATGGCCATGTAAAATTGGAACATGAAACATTGAGAATCATATGTGTATGTTTGAAATTAATTTAAATCAATATATGTTTTTCTTTTAAAAAAAAATTATTCAGGAAAGATCGAACAGAAAAGGCTTTGAAAAAGGGAGACTTTTCCACTCGAAGGTGAGAGAACCCGCACAATCAATAATCACCTTAATTAAACTGAAAAAGTCAATGAACAAAGCTTTTTTCTAATTAATGACCTTCCCAATCAACGCAATCCATCAGAAAGAACCTAATTTCCAGTTCGAAACTCGCCCAAAACTAAAGTTCTACGTGAAATACTGATTCACAATCAATAAGAACCTTAACTGAACTGAGAAAATCAATAAACAAAGATCCTCCATAATAACCATCCAATCAACGTAATTTAAAAAAAAAAAAAAACCATCAACAATCAATAACGGATCTAGAAAAAAAAAAAAAATCATCCATTTCTTCATTCTGCAATCGTCTTCTTCAAAAACACATATCCTCCCTCTCATAAGATTCCGTAATAACCTTAATTAAACTGATGACAATCTTTGTAATCATTTTGTCTTTTGAGTTTCACAATGAAACTTTCAATTGGAAAAACCCATGATTTTCAATTATAAACGATTCGATCATTCTTTGCCATATATACAGAATGATCGATTTAAAAATGCGGTAAAAAATGAAATGTCACAATTCTTTTAATAGACAGACAAATAATTTCAAATAAAATATTCCACAGTTCCATTAAAGGCACAAAGTAATTTAAAGAGTCGACACAAATCCTGCAATTTCATCCAACAACTAAACTAACAGGCTAACAGCCAACATTGTGAAATGAAGATCGATAAATTACCATTAAAAATAAATTGAAAAAAGATAAAGAAGAAGAGGAAAGTTGCGGGTACGTTATGGCGTTGTAGCTCCTGCTATTATAGGAGGTCCGATACGGCGTTAGTTGTAGCTCCTGCTATTATAGGAGGTCCGATACGGAGGAAACATGGAAATAGAATATGAACGAAAGGTATATAGCATAAACTCATCCCCAAATACCTGAAATAGACAGAAGTCGGTGTTTATAATAACCTGAGAAAGTTAACGTCGATAAACATATACTTATTCCCAAACAGTTAAACCACCAGAGTTGTAGTGCGACTTTCTTTCAACGGCCTCCCTCCATACGTTTCAGTTGCTTGAGCTGTCCCTTCAATCTCATTAACTGCTCTAGTGTGTCTTCCAGGTCTTGAGTGCTTGAGGCTAAAGCAGTCATTCTTTCAGCCTTGGCTATGGCATCATCAACTGTTGCTCTTTTTGGCTTCAACTCTGCTGCCAGTGAAGCTCGTTCCTTCTTTAACTGTTCCTTCTTCTGCTTGATTTCAATACGAAGTTCAGAGATTTTCTCTTCAATATCTCCCATGGTTTTCACAGTGATGATGCCAGAGGCCTCTTGTGGGTTTTATAACTTCTCTGACCCATCTTGTATGAAAAAGCAAAATAGAAGGAAAAGATTATAAAACAAACTTTTTGCAACAGGATTTTGCCTCCACTTTGTGGAAAAGGATTTGTGCGACACTTTGTATTCCATGATTATAATATTAAATTCTGATGCAGACACGTCACTAACCACAAAATGGCCATCGAATCCATTACTACCTTCTTACAGGGCTAATTATTTTACTATCTTATCTTTTCAACACTCTACCCCAATACACTAGTCACTAACCTCAAAGTATAATGGCCATCGGATCCATTACGACCTTCTTACAGGGCTCTAATTATTTTACTATCTCGTCTTTTCAACACTCTACTTTTTTTTTTTTTTTTTGCTCAAGCTTTTCAACACTCTACCCCAATACATTAGTCAAAATAAGTTGTCTTTTGTTTTTAAATTTTGGTATGCTTTTTTTATTTTTTATGAGTGATAATTATTTACAATTGCCAACTTTGTAAGAAGAGTAAGATCTTCTTCTATCTGTCATTTTGGCTTCCACCCTCAAAATCTTCCTTCTTTCTGACATGCTTTTTCAAGTAAATGGTTGAATGAAAAGATGTGCGTGGAATTAGTTAAGATTAGATATTCTATAATTGTGTATTGTCCCCATATTAATGAATAATTACCTGTACTAAATCTTTAAATGAATAGTCTTTTTTAAAGGCTAGCTCTGTTTGGTAAGAGGATTTTAACGAGTTCCATTTAAACATATAGCATTGCGTTCCACACATTCAAGTTGAACAAGCATAATGTGTTTCAATTCCGAGTCATAAGGAAAGAAAGTAGAAAATTCAGCAGTTGGTCATTCTTAAACCGAGCGGCTGATTGGTATGAAGGGAGGGAAACAATTTCGAAGCATCTGCTTTTTGTTTTTTTTTTCCTTCTCAGACTCTGTTTTCTTCGCTTCTCTCTCTCTCTCTCTCTCTTAATGAAGTTTGATTGCGATCCCAATCAGAATGTGGAGGCAGGAACTTATGTTATGCCCTCTTTATTTAAAAACCTCCACAGAAAAGGCAAGGTGCCCATATAATTATTACAAAAAGATTAGCACAAAATATAATGATTCAAGTTTCGGAGGCTTTACTGCGTTCCCTTTTTCTCTTCTACTGTGCTCTTTCTCTCTTACTCTATGCCCCTCTGCCTTTTTATTTTTTATTTTTTATTTTTTTTAATATATAATATCAGACACCCCAAGTAGACACAGCCAAAAAGCTAAAGTTGAATACTTCCTAAATTCCTTTTTATAAATATTATAAATTCTTTTCCTATCACCCTCTCTGGTTGGCACTTTTCTTCTTTCCCCTCTTCTTCTATCTTGAAATTTCCCTATTCTTTTAGCCCACCCTTAGATTTCTCCCATTTATATATTATTTAGGTTAAAAATTTATGTGAATTGAGTTTCGAGAGTTCATCAAAACTGAGACATATCAACAAGGTTCTCATATTGGCTCTGGGTTATTGCCACAAACAAGGAACGCAATGTGTATGATGAGCTAAGATACTTCAACATTGCTGAGACTGAGCGCGAGGAGGAAGACTAAATGTGTCTTTGGCTGCCTTGAGGAGTTATGTGTTATGATGTTAGGCTTAGTTATTGTGGAGTCTTAATCATCAGTTTTGACTATTGGTTTGCCGCCAGCTGTTCTTCAATATGCTTGCTTGCGTTTCTTTTGGGTCTAGCTTTATGCCCTTACATTGTTTTATAGGGCATTGTTGGAGAGGTAATCTCAAGAATTTTTAGATGCTGCATATAATTCATAGGATCTTGATTTCGATCGGTTGGGAAAAAAGTCCGTTGAATAAATTATTTGTGAAATTAATTTTAATCAACATATTTTTATTATTATTATTTATTTTAGTGTCAAGCTTTATTCCTCATCATGCTAAATCCCTAATTTATTATCTTTTAACATTAATATAGTACTTATTAGTTATATATATTTAAAAATTTTAACTATATATAACATATTAATATAAGGATCTCAAAATTATATCATTTTATAATTTATTTGAAAATATGTGTGTGTGATTGTAAAACATTTTTAACCACATATATTTAAAATATTATATTATATGTCAGGTTATATGTCACGATTAGGAATTTAAGAGTTGTATCAAATTATCTCTATGTTCCTTAGTTATTAAAAAAGTAAAAATGAAAACATAATATGAGCACTAACGTAGGAAATTTATTGATACGTTTGCCAAGACAAAAATTTGATAAAGGAGGCAATTGTAAGTTGGTTTGATATTTATTGTGTTCATTTGCAAAATGGATATGATCTTTATTGTAAGTTGGTTTGATCTTTATTAAAATTCTATATAAATTGCTTAGGGAAAATTCTATACAATAAAGGAAAAAAAAAATTATAGTGATCATTTGCAAAATGGATATGAACAGCAGGGACAGTTACGTTGAGAGACCCTATTTGGCCACGAAATCAGCCGCAACATTTGGCCATCCGCTCACGTGGTTGATCTTCAAATCGCAGCCCCCTGGTAAAAGTGAAGTTGCCACGTCATGCAACTCACTTCTCTCTTTAGGACCTGTTGGGTAGGTATGCTTCCATGTTAAGTTTTAGATGTCACTTGCATGAGTAATTAACGTAAAATTGACATAAATAAACACATATATATATATATATATATATAGTATTATATATTATTAAGGAAAAAACACATTTTGTCCTCTGATTCAGAAACTATGCATGCAACTATCATCATATCATGCGAGAGTTCTTTCTCTTCAAATTAACTGACATATTTAAGAATTGAAATTAATAAGTATGTTTTGAATTTAACCTCACCTTTATATAATTAATTAACGTTTTAACTTTATTTTATCACTACGTGTGTGGAAGAAAGGGGGGGAAAGATATTATCTTGAATTAAATAATTGAGTTGTTTTTAATGTGCTCCACAGCCTACGTAGTTGTGAAAGGCCACTCTATTGGTTAATTTGGGCATGTGATGAGCCACTTCTCATGGACCCATCACAGGAATAATTGCCCTTGGCTTTTTTCTGCTTGTTTTTAGCTAACACATTTTAATATAACCCAAAAAAAAGGAATAAATATATATATATAAAAAAACAGAAAAAGAAGATTATACAAAAAATAAAGAAAATACTCATAGGGGAATGTAGGTTAGTAGAGTAGGTTCGCTTCGAAGTTGAGTTCCCATTTGAGTGGGACTAATTAAACTTGTCTTTTTCTCTTTGTCGGTTTACCGCATTTAATAGCTGGAGGATGCTAGCTAGGTGTGTTTTACATTACTATCACATACATCGGAAAACGACTTGGTCAGAAAAATGGAATACATTATAAAAAAAATTAATGAATCAATAAATTAATTTAAGAATTCGTTTACAAATTATGACATAAATTGTATTTTCATAAATATGGATATATATAAGAAAGAAACAAAAGGATCCCTTTAATCAGGTCCAAAAATTCCCTGCCTAGGAACTATTGGATCATCACTTATTCAATGGATAGATATAACAATAAATCCATATAAACGTTTTTTCTTTCATAAAAGAAAATAAAGGATAACAATTATTGGATTATCACTTATTCAATGGATAAAAATATAATAAAAAAAAATCTATATATACGTTTTTACTTTCATATAAGGGGAAAAAAAAGAGGGCAATTGCAGAACACCTCACAGCTACATAATGTACAGTTTATTTATCACATCTGTTGCACTTTTTCTTTTCTTTTCCTCAATTTTCTCATCTCTCCATCGTCCAATCCCTTCTAGGGAAAATTTGGTGGAAGTCCCAATTAAAATGATTTTTGGTGATGGTATCTAAATCTAAATATTAATACTCTGTATGTAAAGAAAATTTTCGGTTCTTTTTTACTAATAAAATTTTCAATAGGAGACTTTTTTCCAATTTTTCTTGATTTAATTTTTTTTGGTCAAAAACTTAATTTACTAATCCTTATCAGTTTTATTTTAAATACAAAGGAGTAAATTATAAATAAAATTGTTGTGAATATATATTTGTTTGTGTCTCTACATACTCTATTATCTATAGTATTCCTATACAATTATCTCTTATTGTCATCAAATCTGTAGAATTTGATTCCAACAGATTATAAATATCACAGCTAATACTTTTAATTGAGCAATAAATCTGATAAAGATTAGGTAGCGTGTGAGCAGAGAAGTGAGTGGGTTTTTAAATTGGATGGGACGAGGGAGACAATTGTGTCGTTTGCTTCTCATTTTGCCAATCAATACCGAGCGGATTGGAATCAGCAGCGAGAAGGGAAAAAGAGAGAGAGAGTGGAACCATTTAAACCTTGGAACAGTACAGACTCCATAATAGTAGCAGTCGAAAGCCAAAGAAAGCAAAATGACACTCCAACCACTAGAATACATGAGGACCAAAATAACAACCTATTCAGAGTTGATTTTGGTTCTAATTATAGGATAATATTTTAAATTTTGTCAATTTCTTTTTAAAGTACTCCTATTTTATTTTTTCAAGTATGTTTGGTTTTTAGTTAATATAGGTATGTGGATGCGTAGAAGTTTACTGTCAATAAAACTTTAAGATATGTGTGTGTACACACAAAGTGTGTACACTTATATGTATGTATATACATATAGTGACGGAGCTAGGATTTAAGATTTGTGGGTGCAAAATTAGTGGTGTAATTCTGGGAAATTTTTTTAAAAGAAAAGTTTTAAATGCATTAAAAAAAATAAAAGAATATAAACAATAAAAAAAACATCAACTTAACATAGAAAAATAATAATCAAGAGTCAACTAAATTATTACAACAGAACGATTACAGAAGCATTTTTCAATTCTTCATTCTTTGAAAATATTGCATTATATCTTCATCATCTATTTTATCAAATATATCACGTTTTACATAAATGTGTCAAGAGTTCTTTAAGATCATATAAGGTGAGTTTGAAATGTCTACAATAGAAAAATTAAATTCCTTCTTAAGACTTCGAATCAAGCAAAAGAAGAATGAAATATTTATTTCCCAAACCAAATACCTACGAGAACTTCTTAAAAAATATGGAATGGATGACCAGATATGTTCAAACTATTGACCTCTTACTCAGCAATCAAGATTTTTACCACTGAACTATAGACCAACTGACACTAACACTAAAACTATATATTTTTCTAAAATTTTATGGGTGCACTTGCACCCAAAGAAACAAAGGTGGCTCCGTCAGTATATACATATGTGTGTGTATACATATATGTATGTCTGATGTGTGTGTGTGGGCGTGTGTACATATATATGTATGTTAATACATATATGTGTGTTCTGTGTGGGTATACACATATATGTATGTGTGTGTGTGCGCGTCTACACACAAATATAAATAGACACACACATGTGTGTGTATACATATATATTTTTATGTGTGTGTGCGCGCATATATATGTGTACATATAGGTACTCATATATGCATATATGACAAGACCATTATTTCAATTAGATAGCATGTAGAAAGAAAAATATGAAGTTAGAGAGGTATGTGACAGGAGTTGTTGATTCACTTTTACTTATGGCATTTTAAATTTATATAAGAGCATTTTAGGAAAATAAGTAAAATTAACTAATTTAACTTTTTTCATTATTTTCCTCAAAATTGGTTAAATATGTCTTATAATTAGAATCGGAGGGAGTAACTAGAATACAAGATACAACAAGTAAACTATCGTAACATCCTTCTATTTTGTCTTCCATCTATTTTAAAAACATATATGTTAATGTAAAGATTTATTCATCATCTCATGCTAAATCCCTAATTTTTCTTTTATCATTAGTATAGTATTTATTAATTATCTATATTTAAATTTTTTAAGTTTAACATATTAATATAAGGATCTCAAAATTATATCATTTTATAATATATTTGAAAATATGTGAGTGTAATTGTGAAACATTTTAACCACATATATTTAAAATATTATATTATAAATAAGTTTAAATAAATACCCTTTTTTGTTAATACCCTTTTTTGTTTTTTGGGCTCATAGTCATTTCCATAACCGACTCTAAAAGCAATGAGCCACATCGGACTTTTGGGTCCATAGTTACTCTGAGAGGGCCACTTGCATGTCCCAAGTCACACTCACACGGAGAGAGAAAGAGACCGAGAGATTATTGGGGAATCTCTCATTCTTTGTGTTGTGACGTGTGAGTGCGCTCTTAAAAAACTAGAAAAATCAACTTGTCTTTTGTTTTTTAAATTTTGTTCTTTTCAATGAGCGATAATTATTTACAATTGCCAACTTTGTAATAACAATAAAATCTTCTTCTTTTTCCTATATCGTGTCTTTAAATGTGGCGTATACTCATATTAACTTTAAACGTTGTAGGTTGTTTTCTCTTTCCTGTCTTTGCAAGCACATCAAATCATTGATTTGTTCTCATTAGTTAAAAGGTAGTTAAATTGCGTAGCTGGATTATTTTATGATTATTTTTCAGTAGTTAAATGGGATCTCTTAGGTTTTTACTCTAAAATTTTACTGCTATATTTTATTTTCAACACACTGATTGCAATTTATAAGAGAATGTAGGCCATAAAAGGTTCGGCCGATCACAAAATAAAAAGACACAAAGAGCATCAATAAATCTAGGAGACTATGAAGTTGAACTTGTAGGTTGATGAATCACTTTTATCTGTACTTATCACTTCTCAATGGATGTACCAAAAAAAAAAAAAAGAGTGAAAAAGAATAGGCAAATATCATAAGGATTATAATACCCTTATCTATATGCTCCCTCCTGTCGAAAAGTTTAGGGCATTTTTTTACCAAAAATATATAACACACTATAAAAAGCCATTACACTAAATTCTTTTTTATAAATACTATAGATTCTTTTCCTATCGCCCTCTCTCGCGGGCACTTTTCATTTTTAGCCCACCCTTAGGTTTCTCCCATTTATTTTATGTGAGTTGAGTCGTCTCGAGAGCTCATCAAAGCTAGGACAAACTAACAAGGCCTCATTATATCGGTAGTGAGATTTGAACTCAACTTTATGGATTAGTGTACCAACTCCTTACTAATTGGATTATCCACTCTTTTGTATCTATTGCTGCTCCTAAGGTTATATTATTGTTCTGTGACACACACAGGAGAAGACAAAGGATGCATAAATACTTTTGAGGGGAAGACATGGATGTTGACCAAATGCTGCTTTCGTTAATACTCTTTGAGTTCTATTCATAAGTAACTTTCTCTCTTTTAGGGCTCGTTCTTAACATAAGTAACTTTTTTGGTGTCTCAAAATTTGAACTATTTTTTTTTCTTTTTCTACCCTATTAAATGCATATATTTATATTATTGAACCATCAATTCTCTTTCATTTAATCATTTATTACTCGTTTTCTCTCATATTTTTTACTTATTATCTCTATTATACCCTTAATAAATAGGCGAATATTTGAAAAACATTATATTTTTTTACACATTTATTGTTTATAGCTAATTTCAATCGCCAGTTTGTTTTTGCGCAATTAGGATAGTTGTTGCTCATAAAAAGGACTGCAGGCATCGAGTAATGTAAAATGTAAAACCATGTTTCCAAATAAAAATTCCCAATCACCGATCTCATGCAGTCATGGAGTTCATCCAACAAAATAATGAAAGAATATAAAATGTTTGACTTCAAAAATCTCTCTTGGGAAAAATATTCAACGACAATAAAATAACAGTCAAGGTTAAGGCCCTATAATAATGATACGGAATATAATTTAAGGCTCATTGATATTAAACTCATATTTTTGTTGACATTTATAAGATGGGTATACGTATTGGCAAGGATAAAAAAGCTGGGCACGCCTAGAAGGTTCATAAGATGTTTCTTTATATATTTAAAAATTTAATAAGATTTTATAATTATTTAATTTATCATCAATTACAAGTTAATGAAATTAAAATCATATTTTTGTTGACATATTCAAGGTAATGATTCACATATAGATGGAAAAAATTAGATCCATGTCTTGGTTTGGCTTCATCAAGTATTAAAAAGGCCCTTGACAAAATATATGTGAAATTAATTTTACTCAACATGTGTTTTTTTTTAAAAAAAAAATTCGGAAAAGGCTTTGAAAAAGGGAGATCTTTACCACTCGGAGGTGAGAGAACCCCTGGTACACACGACCCCACCTTCCAATCAACGTAATCAGAAACACAGAGAAGAACAATCAACAATCAATAACGGATCTAGAAAAAAATTCATTCATTTCTTCCTTCTGCAATCATCTTCTCAGAAACACAGATCCTCCATAACAACTTTAATTAAACTGGTAACACCCTTTGTAATCATTTTATCTTTTCACAATGAAAGATAAATTGAAAAAAGGATAAAGGAAAAAAAAAGAGGAAAGTTGCGGGTCAGACCCCGTTATTATGCCGTCGCATGCAAACGAAAACATGGAAAGAGAACATGAGCTAAAACTATGACATAGACCTCGTCCCCAAATACCTCAAACATACAGAAGCTAACCATGGTTGTTTAAAATAAACTGAGAAAATTACGTCCCTGCTGATAAGCACCTACTTCTTCACATTCTGGTGGCTAGCCAGCCACTCGTCTTCAACAGATAAACAAGCCTCCGTTATTAATTGGACTTATCCAATACGTTGGGTTCACAAACCGGTATCCACATTTTCTCGGTAGCTAAGACACCTTCTGATGCAATCCCACTTGTAGCAATTCGGTTCAACATTGCCATGACCTCTGAGTGTAACCATGTAAACAAAAGCCACCAGGCAAAGCAGCAAAATGATCAGAATTAGCAAAGCAACGTACAAGATCAGGAGGCTTGGCTAGTGCCACTAATAATTTTTTTCCAAATCTTTCAACAGAGCTTGCTCTCAACAAGTCTTCTTCCCTTTTTCTTCCGATCAGAATCATTGCTTCTGAACATGATTCACCAAACACATCTTCTTAACAGAGCTTGTTCTCAACACATCTTCTTCTCCTGTTCTTCTGGTCGGAATCGTTCCTTCTGGACATGATTCACCAAACACATCTTCTTCTTATAATACGGAGCGATCAAAGCCAGTTGTTGATGAGACACAACACAATCTATGATATCATGATCAGGACTCTGCAACAAAAGAAAATTGATGAGACACAACACAATCTATGATATCACCAACTTGGCACAAAAGGACACGCTAACCACATTGTTTCAGAACAGAGGAAGAAATGTGAAACCTTAAAATCTTGGGCTCCGTGTTAAGAAGAAGAAGTGTTTGGTGAAACTTGTCCAAAAGGAACGATTCCGATCAGAAGAACGAGAGAAGATGTCTTGAGAACAAGCTCTTTTAATAAGATGTGTTTGGTGAATCATGTTCACAAGCAATGATTCTGATCAGATAAAAAGAGAAGAAGATTTGTTGGGTGGAAAAACACACATGAAGTGTTTCAAAGAGAGCTTGAACGACGGCGACGGCCAACAAAACATCATTGTGCCAGGCCTTGCGCCGTTGCAGAATTTGCACCTTAACCCTAAAATCTTTTCAATAGTTCTGTAAACGAATACCTGAATTAGTTCTGCAAATCTGTTGAAGACCAGTAGCTGGCTAGCCACAAGAATGTGAAGGAGTAGGTGTTTATCAGTAGGGGCATAATTTTCTCAGATTATTATAAACACCAATTGCGAGCTTCTGTCGGTTGAACCAGAGCTTTGGAATTACTCTCCGCGACCTCTCTCCTCACGTTCAAGTTGCCTGAGTCCTTCCTGCAATCCCTCTAACTGCTCTATTGTGAAGTGCAGGTCCTCAATGCCTGAGGCTAAAGCAGTCATTCTTTCTCCCTTGGCTGTGGCATCATCAACTCTTGCTCTATTTGGGTTCGACTCTGCTTCCAGCAAGGCTAGTTCCTTCTTTAACTGTTTCTTCTTCTGTGCTATTGCGATGTCAAGTTCAGAGATTTTCTCGACAATATCCGCCATGGCTTTCAAAGTAATGAGCGAAGTAGCATGAAGTGAGATTACTCGTTTAGGAATGCCTTTGTCATAGCAGAAGGCTTTTGGCTGATTATAATATTAAATTCTCTGAACTTGACATTGCTATAGTAGTAGGAGTCACCGTCCAACCTGCCTAAAGTTATCTCGATGGTCCATATCTCATCTAAAGGTCCAACTAGTTTGAGGGGGTAATAGGGGAGTCGAATCGGCATCTTAGTTATTGTTACACTTTCTCTTTCTGGGTGATAGTGTAGTGTGTCCCATTGTCTCGGCTACTTTTGTCATGAGCGATGATTATTTGCAATTGCCAACTTTATAATAACAACTTGCAACCATTTACATCGTGATTTCTGGAACCAGGTAAATGGTTGCAAGGGGGTGATCGGAATACAAGATTTTTTCACGCCTCCACCATGATCAAAAGAAAGAAGCAGAAAATCAGAGGTATTCTTAATGAGGCGGGAGACTGGATTGAAGACCATGATACTGCAAAAATGATGGCCCACGACTTTTTCCTTAATCTCTATACCCCAGATGCTTCTGCTAGAGATCCTGCTAAGCTATGTGCTAACTTCCCATCCATTGCTGTAGATGATTTGCGTAGGTTAACAACCAAAGTCACCAGAGTGGAAATAAAAAATGCTACTTTTGCCATGGGGGCTTTTAAGGCGCCAGGACCAGATGGCCTTAATACTCACTTCTTCCAAACTCAATGGGACGTTGTGGGAGATAAAATATGTGATTTTATTAAATATTGCTTTGATAACCCCTCCAATATGGCTACCATTAATAGGTCCAAGATTGTGCTCATACCTAAAGTTGATAACCCCTCTTCGTTGAAAGAGTATCGTCCAATATCCTTGTGCAATGTGAGCTTCAAAATCATTACAAAGGTTTTGGCGAATAGATTTAGGAGCATTATGGGACATCTTATAGGACATGAGCAATGTGGATTTATACCTAACAGATCCACTTGTGATAATATCCTTATTGCCCAAGAAATTATTCATGCTATGAGAATGAAGGGAAGGAGGAAAGGATTCGCTGCCATCAAGATTAACATGGAGAAAGCTTATGACAGGCTTGATTGGAAATTTATAGAACATACGCTTATGTGTTTGAATTTGGAGACAAATTTTATTCAAATCATTATGGCTTGCATATCCACGAATTCTATGTCTATTCTCTGGAACGATGATGAAAGCCCGAGCTTCAACCCTACTAGAGGGGTTAGACAAGGAGATCCTTTAAGTCCATATATATTTGACCTTTGTATGGAGCGCCTTAGTTATTTTATTAAAAATGAATGTCAGATTCGGCATTGGAAACCTTTTACTTTCAAAAGAGGAGGTCCCAGAATATCACATCTTTTCTTCGCTGATGATCTCATCCTCTTCGTCGAAGCTTCTTCTGATCAAATGACAGAGGTTCGTAATGTGATGCGAACCTTCTGTGAAGTTTCGGGACACAGAATTAATCTGGAAAAATCAAGAATGTTTTGCTCTACTAATGTTGATTTCAATAGAGCTCTTGATCTCAGTCGAATGCTTGGAATTGGAATCACGTCTGATCTGGGTAAATATTTGGGTATGCCGATTATACACAAAAAAGTCACAAAGGCCACGTATCACCCAATTGTTCAAAAAGCTGGTAAAAAGCTCTCCATATGGAAAAGCAAATTTCTAACTATAGCTAGCCGATCTGTTTTGATTAAATCTGTGGTATCATCTTTACCAAGCTATTATATACAGACAGCTCTCCTACCCATATGTACTATAAATGAAATTGATAAGCTCTCGAGGAATTTCCTTTGGTCGCAGGACGAGGAGGTGAAAAAAATGCATCTCATAGCTTGGGACAAGATCACCCAAACTAAGAAGCAGGGAGGTCTTGGGTTCAAAAATTTGAGACGTCAGAATAGGGCGTTCATCATGAAACTTTGTTGGAACCTTCTCAATAAAAAAGATGCTTTGTGGGTCCAGTGCCTTTGGGCTAAGTATAACTGTGGTAACTCATTTGTGCCTAAAGTTTCAAAAAAGAAAAGTTCATCATCAGCTTGGAAAGCAATTGTTGACGTTTGGGATAAGTTCAAAGGTGGAGTTGGAAGGAAGATTAATAATGGGGCGGACACAAAATTCTGGTGTGATCTTTGGCTTCCCCTTGAGCGCCCTCTGGTAACATTTGTTTGCAATCCATCATTAATAAATGAGGATGAATCGGTGAGGGATCATATGTCGATGAATGGTAGATGGGACGTTAGTAGGTGGCAGGGAATCCTTCCTTTGGACATAATTAACATAATATTGAGAACTCACCCACCTACTAGCAGTTCTTATGATGGTTTCACTTGGAGAGCGGCAAAAGATGGAGGCTTCTCTGTTAAGCCGGCTTATCAATATCTCTCTGGCCGGGAAGGTGAAAATGGAAACCACTTTTGGTCTCTATTGTGGAAATGGCAGATTCCGGAAAAAGTGAAGTATTTCATGTGGCAGGTTGCCCATGAAAGACTTGCCACAAACTCTTTCAGAGCCAAAATTGGTCTTACAGATAACAACTTCTGTCCTTTTCTTTGTAATAGTGATGAGAGTGTGCTCCATGTAATCAGAGACTGCTAAAGGGCAAGAAAATTTTGGAAAGAAATATTAAGACCTAACTATTTTCCCCAGTTTTTTGCAGGTAATTTGCAGGTTTGGCTTAATTGGAACACCCATCACTAGCCAGGAAAAGGAAAATTTCAGAACTTTCCCTAGTTGAGAATATTTTGCTTCGGCTATTGGATCCTTTGGACATCAAGATGCAAATCCTTGTTTCAAGGAAAAAATATTGAGATCAGGGAGATGCTTCACTTGTGTAATTACTTGTTATTTGAGAATACTGCCAATCATAATTTATCTCACCAAATCTTTCAACTTGGCAGGAATGAGGAAAAGTCTTGGACTCCACCCCCTGGAAATGTGGTTCGCATCGATGTTGATGGATCAGTTAAACAACAGCTACAGGCAGCGTGCGGAGGAGTGATTAGAGATTCCCAAGGACAATGGCTAATGGGGTTCTACAAATCCCTTGGTCTTCATACGGTCATTGAGGCAGAGTTATATGCCATTATGCTAGGACTGAGAATGGCTCAGAAGTTGGGATTGCAACAGATTATGCTCTATTCTGATTCCCTAGATGCTATCAATATAATCATGAGGGATTGCTGTTATGATGATCATCCGTTGAGAGACATCATCGGTGATATAAGAGATCTTCTCTTTTAGGATTAGGACGTCAAGCTTTACTACACGCCAAGAGATAACATTGCATGTGCAGACTATTTGGCTAAGAAAGGCCATGATGCTCCTCCTCATGAGGACGTGATCATTATCACAACAGTTCCTGTGAGGTGTCTTGACTTGGTGACAAGGGACCAAATGGCCTGCCGATCTTAGTATTGTAGTTAGTTTGTTTACTTAGGGCTAGATTTTATAATCTAATTCCTATTTTATCTTTTCAAGCTCTGGCTTGCCTTTATTATGCAAAAAAAAAAAAAAAAGCTTCTTCTACGAGAAAAGTTATTTTGGCTTCTACCCTCAAATCTTCCTTCTTTTTGACATTTTTTTTTTCAAGTAAATGTTTGAATGAAAAGATGTGCGTGAAATTAGTTAAGAGTAGATGTACTATAATTGTGTATTGTCTCCATATTAATGAATAATTACTTATAGTAAAGCTTTGAATGGAAAGTCTTTTTTTAAGGGAGCTCTGTCTGGTATGAAGAGAGAAGAGGGGAAGGAAAATTTTCATGTATTCAATTTAAATATATAGCATTGTGTTCTATTCCGCACATTAGGGTTTGTTAAGTTTGAGGGGAGGGAGTGTGGGGAGGGAAAAGAGAATAAAGTTTTGGGTTAATATTAGCCCAAAACATTACTCACCTCTCCCATCCCTTCCCTCAAATCAAATAAACCCTAATTGTTAGCATGTGTTTCAATTATGAGTAATAAGAAAAGAAAGTGGAAAATTGGCCAAGAAAGCATAAGCAATAAAAGGATAAAGAGCCTGTTTGACATGGTTTTGAAAGCTAAAATAAGCCCACTAAAAGTCTACTAAAAGCAGAAATAAGAAATATATGATTGTTTGGCATGACTTTAAGGTTTAATGAACTTCATGGTTTGAAGTGGCTTTTTTCATGAAGCCACATTTAGTTGCTTATTCTCCCATCAAAAGCCACAACTTTTTTTTTTTTTCAGACCATTTGCCCAAAAAGAAAAGGCAAACTTACCTTCTCTCTCCCCTCCTCTCCTCTTCACTAATTGTGTAGTAAATTTTTTAATAGTAATGTTACTATTTTATTTGGAAAATTTATATTTAATTTTAATTTTTATCCTAAATTATTACATTTTATACAACATATTATATATATATATATATATATATATATATATATATATATATATATAGGTAAAGGATTTCTCCAGTCACTGGAGATAGAGTTATCTCCAATGACCCCAAAACTACGTCGTTTTAGATTAATGAATGGTGTTTCTGATAAAATGATAAAATGGTCTTTTAAAATTTTAAAATTATGTTTAAGTCTCGTGAGACATTTTTATAATAAAATTCAATTGTTCAATGCCTATAAACTTGTCAATGTAGCATCTATAGATTTACCAATAGATACTCATGGACTTGTTAGTGAAATTAGAATTTGCAATGAAAAAAAGTCTTGAGGGAGTTAAATACAATTTTCAAATTTTAAGAGCTAATTTTATAACATTTTCTTTTATTCGGGATTTAAAATGAAAATTTCCCAAATGTTTAAACCTATTTGTAGTTCAAAAAAACACAGATAGAAGAGGTAGAGAGGCAGATAAGTTTATGAATTATTTCTCAAACTGAAGGTTATCCTCAGCTAAAGCTATTGCCGTAGGCCTCATTTGTTTTGCGGAATTGTTTTTGCATCATGAGAATGTGAATCAACTTTGTAATAGTGGTATGTGAGATTGTCGTGTTTGGTAATTTCTAAAACCGTGATTTGAGAAACCTTTCTCTATAAGTTGAGAGAAAATTCTTCTCGCATAGTTATCTTATAAATTGTAAAAACTATTTTTCAAAAACTAATTCAAACCTTTGTTATTTTTGTTTCTACCCTTGAAAGTTTCCTTCTTTTTGAGATTTTTTTCCCCAAGTAAATGTTTGAATGAAAAGATGTGCGTGGAATTAGTGAAGATTATATATTCTATAATTGTGTATTGTCTCCATATTAATTAATAATTATTTATACTAAAACTTTAAATGAACAGTCTTTCTTAAGGGAGATTTGTTTAGTAATTATGAGGAGGAGAGAAGGGGGGAAGGAGAATTATAATTGCCTGCATGGTGAACCTTTTATTTTTATATATATATATAAAAAAGATCGCTAAACGTACGCCCGCAATTACATTAGCATCGTAGATTCTTTTCTTAACCGAATTAAAATAAAAATGAGTAAGAAAAAGGAAGAATGAGGGAGAAAACCAAAGAGAGGAAGAAAAAGGCCTGCCTGATTAATGAGTAATCATTCATTGGCATTTACTACTTATCCATATTTATGAAATGGTGTCCGCAAAGCACCCACTCTTACTTATCGTTCACCACTTGGGATCGAAGCATCTCCTTGCTTTGCTTGCGTCACTATCCAAAACACTAAACCCATTTTCCATTGGGTGGTCAATGAATCAAACACTCCCGCAAATTTTCAATAGGAGACTTTTTTTTCCAATTTTCTTGATTTGATTTTTTTTCCCCAAAAACTTAATTTACTAATCCTTATCAGTTTTATTTTATTTAAATGCAAGGAGTCAATTATAAATAAAATTGTTGTGAATATAATAATATTTGTGTGTGTCTATGTATATCTCCATTATCTCTTATTATCATCAAATATCTGTAGAATTCGATTATAAGATTATAAGTATCAGAACTAATACTTTAATTAAGCAATAAAGCTAATAAGGATTACCAACACTACTAGTAGTGCAGTGGTATTGGGATTAATTTCTCCCCTCCCAGTCCTGGATTCGATCTCCCTTCCCTTATCGCCTTGTATTAAAAAAAAAAAAAAACTAATAAGGATTAGCAAATCTGGGGTGTGTGTGGGAGTGGGCCCAGGTAGCGTCAAGCGTGTAAGCAGGGAAGTGAGTGGGCTTTTCACTTTTTCGTTGATGATGGCATAAAGAAATTGGGTGTCGTCTGCCTGGGAATTGGGCATAAAGAAATTGGGAAGAGTTGTATTGAAAAAAAAAGGGAATAATATCAAAAAAAAAAAGGGAAAGAGAGAAACAAATGTGTCGTCTGCCTGGGAATTTCGTTCTCTCTCTCTGTCCGAGAGCAAAGCAGTGTGGGTGTCGTCAGCTTTGTAAGTTTTCAATAATTTTATGTCCAAAAATCAAATATAATAAAAACTTGAAAAAATGGATCTTAAGAACTCATTATTTTCACAATACTATAAGTTTAAGTCAAGATGCACTAACTTCTTTTCATAATTGTGAAATCGATACTTCATAACTTGTGACATAACTTGTAACTTGCAGTACCATAATTAAAACCTTTATCTTTTATTATACGCTCTCTCTTCTTAATGAAAAACTATAGGTGTCTCTTATGTTCAAAGAGTGAATTAACAAGTTTCTATCCCTTAAATAACTTTTGTATCCAAAAGATATGTACATCCTATGGATATGACTGCCCCCATCAAGCAATCAAGAAACCTCTTCCCAAAAGTCATTCATCAATAGTCATTTAGCCCCTTCATTAATTATTAAATCATATATATTTATTACAGCCACATGAGACATTTCTTAAATTCTCCCACTTGGCTCATGTTATATATGTCATTTCATGATTTAACAAAATATCAATAATTTTGCGCATAGTCTTGGCAAAAAGATTCCATATATATTGGTTACATTATAAGTCAAGTCATAGTCAAGGATAAAACTAATACGAGTCATGGCAGTTGTACATCTGTATGTCGACGTAGTTCCTTCCATGTACTACTTTATTAGTCTTTCTCCTTGACATGACACTTTAATGGAAGTAACTTTAATGTATATCAATAAAGTCTTCATTGTAGACAAATCTTGTTTTCTAGCAACATCATTTATGCATGCGTATATAAAGTTGAAAACAGGAGAATCTCATAAACACATATACTAATGAGCTCAAAGCGTTAATGACAAATACATAATAATAATTTGAACACTCACTAGCAGACATAATAACCATACTATACACATGAACGGTTAATGTCTTGGCGGTTCGCTTTGTTAAGGGATCAACTATCATAAGATTGGTACTAACATATTCTGTTGACACTTTATGTTTCTGAACCTCTTCTTTAACGGCAAAGTATTTCAATTCCATATGCTTAGCACCTTTAGAATACTAGTTGTTTTTATAAAAAAGACTGTTGTCAAATTATCACAATAAATTTTCAGCGACTTGGCTATACTGTCGACTAATTCAAGCCCTGAAAAAACATTTCGTAGCCGTTTATCCTGAATCATGACCTCAAAGCAAGCCACAAATTCAGCTTCCATAGTGGATGCAACAATTAGTGACTGCTTATCCAATCACTTCAAGGTTGCTAGACCTCCTATAAATAAGCATGTAACCTTTAATTTCTTGCTCCCACTAACCTTCAGATATATCCTAAATACCCAAGTTGAATTCAAACTCTTGAAGATATACCACATAATCAATAGAAATAGCGGATCTCTTTTCCCTTTGAGATCTTTTAATGCTATTTGTTGTGGTTCTTCTATAATGAGTTCATTCGATTTATTAACAATAATCTCATCATGAGTAGTGGGATCATTCATTTGTTATTCTCCATTGTTATTAATCAGTTCAATAACACGAAAAACAACAACTTAACATTAATGTTGAGTCATACATATCACGTACTAACATGCTTTTTAAATTTAGTCACAATTCATTCGATGCATATCAATGTTCAACACAACATTCAACCATAATGATGCTATAAATTAAGATTTCATATATAATTTGACAGTGATGCATATCCCAAATAAAAATATTTATCATCTTTGAATGTCTAAATAAAATTATAACTATGCGAACAATACCAACATTTATGCTTAATTATTATAAAGACAAATAATCAACTTTTTGGTTGATCCATAACCGCCTTATAATAACAAACTACAATTTACTGACAACATAAACATAATTTCATAGCATCAAGGTTATAGGCAATTTGAAATATCACAATAATAATTGGAACTAAAATAATACATAAGAAGTTGGCCACTTTAATGACAAACAAATCCACCATACTTAATTCCAAAATTTAAATGTTTAACATTCTTACAATTTCTCTTCATTTACATAAGAATTTGGACTGTTGCTGGATATTAAGGAAAGAAAACAAAAAATATGGTTTTCCCTTTTTCCATTTAATTTTGGGTCAAATTTGTTTGGGCTGTATGCATGTATAAAAAAACGTGCAAGCCCAAAACCCTGCAGCAAAAAAGAAATAGTTCGGCCCAAAACACCGTGCAGCCCAGTTCCTTCCCTTTTGTTGAAAAAGGAGAAGAAAAAAACAACTTCCTTAAGTCAAGCCCATCCAAAACTATCACCAGCCTAGTTCAGCCCCAGACAAATCTGCTTTAAAATATATTTCGGCTCAAGCTTAACCAAAGAGGTACCAATAGCTTAGTGGTTAAGGCGTCTCTTCCCAAAGCCTTACGCCGTCAGTTCCATCCCTCTCCAAGCGCGGGAAACCCCTTCACCTAATGTGAACCCTATTTTAAATCAATAGAAAGAAAAGTTAAATCATGATGGCCCATTGTTATCATTTTAACCATAAAAATATAATTAAATATTATTCTAGAGTATTTACAAATGATGGGATAATGTTTAGGATCAATTAGTTGTGGCTTGAGATCGTGATTAATAAATATGATAATCATATCAGACAAAGATCCATGTGAGATGAAATACAGAAAGCAAGATTCTTTATCATTTCACATAAGGATCTACAGATTATTCATAGTTATAAAAAAGTATTAAGATGTCTCTTATCCTTTCACACAAGGATCTGCAGTTTATTCATAGTTATAAGGAAATATTAAGATGTGTTGATTATTTAGCACGGTCAGCTTAAGAGATGAATCATGATTTTGCAATTATTTCATCACAATCTATTGAATATGTGGACCTAGTAAATCTTGAGCGTGGCGGAATGTTATTGTTATTAACGTCAGGGGATGTAGTCTAATCTTAGCCTTTTGTTAACCACAAACCTTTAGCTTGTCAATGTATTAAAAAAAAAAAGAAGAAGAAGAAGAAGATCCTGTCAAATCTCGTCCAAGGATTGCTTTCTCTTCTGATGAATTACCAGCTGTCAAATTCAAACAGATGAGGGCATAAATAATATTGAAAAGTAGTGAGCCAATTAGTAGTGGAAAGTTTGATGGATTGCCTTTTTTAAACACCAGACGGATGTTAGCTAACTGTGCTTACCGTCACTATATAATATATTGAAAAACCGACTCACGTGGTCTCATTTGCGTCATAGGAAAATGGAGGACGGGATAAAAAATTAAACACCAGATGGATGTTAGCTAACTGTGCTACACTATGTATTAATTCCATGATTATAATATTAAATGGATGTTCGCTAGCTGTGTTTTACATTACTATCACATTGGAAAACGACTTGGTCAGAAAAATGGAATACATTATAAAAAATTAATGAATCAATTTGATATTTGGGAGCCACAAACAAATTAATTTAAAAATTCGTTTCAAATTCAAAATTATGACATAAATTGTATTTCCATAAATATGGATATAAGAAAGAAACAAAAGGATCCCTTTAATCTAAGTCCAAAAATTCCCTAAGTAAGAACTATTAGATCATCACTTATTCAATGGATATATTAGAATCAAGAAATCGGACCGAGCCTGTCGGACCGGCCCATTTAAGTCCGAGCCCTACGGGCCGAATCTGTTGGATCGGCTCACTTAAGCCCTAGCCCTGTAAGGCTCGGACTAATAGGCCAAAAATTTAAAATTGGCCCTATAAGGCTGGCTCTGCAGGGCCTTAGGCTTAATCAAGCTGACCCATTAGGCTCATTTAACCGTAGTTTTTTTTTTAAAAAAAAAAACAATTAATTATTTAGATTTCTACTTAATGAATGTGTTTATTTGCAATTACTTAGAATTTTTTTAGTTTAATTATAACCTTTTTTTTATGTTTATTATTATTCTGTATTAAAACACATAATTAGTTATTATAAATTTTAAAGAAGGGATGTTTTCATATTAAATAAATACATACTTTGGTATTAGAATATTATATAAGTAATAAATTATAAATATATTTTGTATAAAATAAGTATAACTTATTTTTACCTGTCAGTAAAATCATGCATGAATTAAAGGAATTTGCAAGCACACACAAATTTATAAGAGGGAAAGGCATTTTGTTGTGGCCATACATAAAACAATTCATTTGTTTAATATTTTTTGAAAAAAAAGGAAAAAATATATTCTTTGTGTTTATTTGTTGAATGATTTATATTGTTTAGATATTAATGTTGATAACATTTATTTGATAAATTAGAACTTTAATGATTGTAATTTACTAATTATATTTCTTTGAAAAAACTCAAAGGAAAATTAATTACTATTTGGAATAGTAATTTTCAGGCTCTATAGGACTAGCCCTGACCCTAGTACTTTCAAGTTAGGCTTTGAAAAATAGATGTTTTCTTACCTCAAGCCCTATTAGACCCTGGCCCTATCGGGCCGGGTCGGCCTTGATTCCCAACTCTAAATAGATATAACAATAAATCCATTCAAACGTTTTTCCTTTCATAAAAGAAAATAAAGGATTAGTGGGATTAGTGGGGAATCTCCCTCTCTCAAATTCGATGGATTACCTAATCCAGATCATTTATCCCTTAAATTCTATGGAAGAAATATCTAAGTTATCCAAGTCTATCCAAGATGCAACAAAAATTATTTTAGAACAGTAGCCCAGTATCAAGTATTCATTAGATATTATTCAACTATTGTTAAAATTACTTTAGAAAAGAATTTATCCTCCAATAAGTATGATAAAATTTAGAACCGTCAAAAAGCCAATAGAGTATGATCAAGAAGTTATCGAAGATGATGAAGATTTCCAACATAAAGTATCCTCAATAAGAAGGATTGTCAACGAATGTTTAGATTGATAGAAGTTAAATATCAAAACTAAAATTGAGATTTATACAACATATATTATGATTTTTAAGCCTGTATTTGGTATATGGGAAATGAAAGGAAATGAAGAGGAGAGCTTGGGGTTAAAGACTTGTAATTATTTCTCTCCCTCTCTCTCTAATCTTATCTATTTTCTTTATTAAAATTTTATACCCCAAATTTTTCTTTTTAATTTTAAATTCAACTTATCTGACAACTGCGGATTTAAGCCTAACAAACTAAAAGGCCTAATGATTATCAATTTAAATATTTTCTTTTGGATAAAAAGCCCATTTCATTTTGGGCTTTAAACCCATTGTCCTTAATGCTCACCCAATTCTCTTCTTACTTCTTGCCCCTGATGCTCTTCTGGCCTGAGAAGAAGCGCACATCCTTTCGCCGCCTTGTCAGCCACCATACTCGCGGTAACTGAACACTTCTGTCACCAACTCACCATGTCGAGTGGTGAGAGCGGAGGATTTGGAGTGAAGAGAGTGTTTATAGGAACAGGATGCAACAGAATAGTGAACAACGTTTCATGGGGTGCTTGTGGTTTGGTCTCCTTTGAAGCTCAGAACGCCGTCACTATATACTGTTTCAAGGTCCCTTTCGTTTTCTAAAACTCACTAAGTTTTGATTTTTGGAGACTCTTTGTCGTAAACTTCTAATTGAGAGTCCCTTTCTTTTTCTTCTATTGGGTTTTGACACAGTGCTCAAATTCTGACTACTCTTCCGGCTAACCGAGCATCTGTGAATTGTAAACACTAGCTTCCTAGTAGCAAGTTTGCATTTGGAGGTAGCCTCTTACTTTCTTTGATTGATTAGAATTCCTTACCTTAGTGCATTTCTACATGATTCCATGCGAATTTCTTCAGTTGTACAAGGAATGGTTTATTTAGCATAACGATGAGATGGGCTATAAATTAAAGGAGATATCATCAGAAAAATATTTTGAGAGAGGAAGCAGATGTTTGGAGGAGAAAAGATATTTAATGCTTCATCCTTCATCTTCCCCTTCCAAACTGATTCTTCTAAGTCCATTCGTGTCGCATATCTGGCTATGATGGGTGAGTTTTACAATGACGCTTTTCTGGCTTGAACTTAAGACCTTACGTAAGCGATACAAGCTGTTTATCACTTATGTCAACCTCGTTAGTAATTTGGCACACTATTGTTTACAAATTTGAATTCATTTGATATCGTTATTGCATTAGAGATCAAACATCATAAGCAAATTTACTGCCTTAACCCACGAATATGTACAGATCCATAGTGATTCAGACAATTGGCATGCACAATGGAATAAAAATATTCGTACTTTTTTTTTTTTCCCGGCAATACAGTCAGAGCAACGTTATTTCCTAGCTGGCGATGCAGACGGTGCTATTGTTCTCTGGGAAGTGTCCCTGGAAAGGTGCACTACGTTCTTATTTTTACCTCTCCTTAGGCGTTAATGACTTGTTTCTAAACTTATTTAGATAATTCTGGGAAAATAAGGCAAGGAGTGGGGACTTTTCAATTTTAAGGTGAAAGGCCTTGGTTTTAAAGATGCCTCCCCCTCCCTATGGTAATAATATCCAACCCTTTGACTATTGAACCCATATGAATATTATTGTCAAATTCGCTAGTTGACTCTTTGATTTTACCGCTTTTACGTTTCTACCTTACTAAATCGAGTCGAGTCTCTAATAAACTCGTATCAGCTATAAACTTTGTTAAACTCATGAGTTTACACATTAAATTTACCGTTTTTATGTTTCTAGCTTACAAAATTTTGTTGATTTTTTCAATTTTGTCATCCTCATCGACTTTACATATGAATTTTATAGAAATTTCTTTATCAAATATAATAAATTATAAATGTTGATATATTTAATTTCAATTATTTAGATTTAAATATATTTAAATCAAATTATTGTCATTTTTTATATTTTAATTATTTTGTTATACACTGTTAATACCTATTTTATGATACAAGTAAACTCTTACAATTTTACGATTCGAGTCTACGATACGACTTTATATCACTGTCACAGGTTTGCTTAAACTCATGAGTTTAACAACCTTATATAGGATGATGGGTAAACAAAATACATTTACATTTAGTTAAAGTTACATATAATTGAAGAAGAGTTACATCCAATTAAGATAAGCTAACTCGCTAAAGAATTTAGTAATAAATTTTTTTGAGAAAAAAAAAGTACTCCCTCCGGTTCTAATTATAGGACATATTTAATCAACTTTGGGGAGATTAATGAGAGAAGTTAAATTAGTTAATTTTATTCATTTTCCTAAAATGCCCTTTATATAAATTTAAAATGACAAAAATAAAAGTAAATAACAATTCATACTACATACTTCTTCGACCTAAAATTTCTTTTTCTACCCGCTTTCTAATTGAATCAAAGAGGCACGAAAAATTAGATCTGACTCAAAAGAATATAGTGAGTTAGAATCAGAGAAAAGGACATTTCAATCCAAAGAGATCTGACAGAAGAAGGACACCGATGAAGAAGCAAGCAGTAATAAACAGAGGAATATATAAAGGTAGGCTAAAGTACCCATTTAGTCTTTTATGTTTGCTTCAGGTATTTATTTAGTCCCTTAAATTTGTAAAGTACTCCTTTGGTCCTTTAAGTTAACACCGTTAAGCAGACTTAACGGAAAATACTAACTCAACAATTTTAAACGATAACTGTGCACTTAAATATTGACAAAGCAAACTTTCATGTTACTTTTTTAATAAATTAATATTTTAAATCTTGCAAATTGAAATTTATTTAAGCAAATTTTGGGTATATGTTCTTTGTCTGAGGCATTTAAGCGTACAGTCATCGTTTAAAATTGCTGAGTTAGTATTTTCCGTTAAGTCTGCTTAACGGTGTTAACTTTAAAGGATCAAACGAGCACTTTACAAACTTAAGGGACTAAATGGATACCTGAAGCAAACGTAAAAAACCAAACGGGTACTTTAACCTACAAAGTTATTAGGATTCAAATACAATTCACATCATCGTAATATTTTTTTGCCGGAAAATCCTCGTAATAGATTGTTATCCCGAAAAATCTTCACAATGTATTGAAAATATAATTAATGGAAAATCCCATATAAAGCTACTTAAAATTAAAAAAAATAAAAAATCTAAATTAGGTTGGTAAGTTCAACAAATCATTAATTAGGTCATTAATCCAATTAATTTAGGATTTCAAAATCGGTGTAAAATAACTTCAATGCCTCTCCTCACTTTTCTGTTAGCCTTTTTTCTCTCCCCTTTTAAAAGAGTATTACTGCTTTATGGCTTTATATGAAAGGATAATGAAGAATAATTCAAATATGGCATGCCATAATAGTATTATTGATATCAATTAAATATATTTTAATTGAAAGTTAATTAATTGTATTAAAAAAAGAAAGTTGTTATTTTTATCAGGTGAGATAAAAGGTTAAAAAAAAAAAAAAATCATATGCCAACTCTACCCTTTACAAAATTGAATTGAAATAAAAGGCTTTTTTTTGTTTTTCAATATTAACCTAAACCAGAATAATTTTCCTTAACATATAAGTGTGAGTTTTTAGATAGTAATTTAGTTAATATTTCAATTTTAATTCCTTAATTCTTTAGTATAAATCAGTAATATTATTTATCTTTTTTAAAAAGTAATGTTTAAACTTCATATACTTCTATGGATAATTCAAAAAAAAAAAATTAAAATGCACTTAATATTTCATAAAATGGTTTACATCCATGTAAAAATTTCCAAAAAAAAAAAAAAACATATATATATATATATGTGTGTGTGTATGTGTGAAAAATATAGAAAAATTCATACTTAATTAATATATTTACCAAAATATGTCCTTTTTATAGTGACATATATTATAAGTTTTCATTAAGAAAATTGTTCATGTTAATAAAATGAACTATGTGTTGAATATATTGTAGGTTTTTATTCTTATCATGATATACTTAATATAATTGAACGAATCATATTTTGTTATATTAAAATTAATTTTGATATATACATAGGAAATATAAGTTAGGGAGTAATAAAACTTATTAATGAGGAGAGAGATGAGGGTATTAAATTTATTGTACTCATATTTTAAAATCCTAAATTGGGTTAATGACTCAATTAAAGATTTATTGAATTTATTAACCTGATTTAGAATTTTTCTATTTTAAGTAGCTTTATATGAGATTTTCCCTATAATTAACTTAGATATTATTTCTTATTGTGTTTTAAAAATAAGAACACAAAATTTATTTAATTTGTGTATTTAATTATAGCCTTGTCTGTAAAATAAGGAAATAATCTTTTATTGATTGGCAATTTGGCATCACATGTGCATTTCTTTATAAAAATTACTCGTTCCCTTTTAATACTCATATTTTTAGTTATCTAAAAAATTATGGACGTTATTGATTAAGTTTAAAGTTGATCTTGTGTGGTTTACAAAAGAACGTTGACAAATACTAATTATTAAATAATTTTCCTCAATATTCTTTTGGTAAGATTTTCTCTCTTTTTAAATGACTATAAACTGTAGCCTATAAATTAGTCTTTGACCAGATTTAAACACAATTTAAGAGTAATGCATTTTCTTAATCTTAAGACACCATAATCTTCTTAAAAAGAGGAAAACCCAAAGAAACCAAACCTTAACCTTATCTTCGCCTAGCAAACATCCAAGGAGCGGGAGGTTTCAAGAGAAGGATTCTCGTTGCAATCGGGGAATAGTTGTGTGGATCAAGTTAGATGACATCAACAACATTGAGGTCTTCAAGTGATCTAATGTAATCCTAATTTTCAATAGTCGTATTATTAAGTTATCCTAATCCCCAATAGTTGTTTTCTATGACTGGGTGCAAAAAATATTTCAAAAAGTAGCATATAATTTAAATCTAAATAAATACAATATATAAAAAAAAATGCCAGGGAATACAACACTTTAAATTATTATTCAATCAAGATATAAAATTAATTAATTATGATTTGGATTTTTCAATTCAAGTTTAGATTGGGTCTTTCTTGCAAATACTTAAATTAAGGTTAGACTTTTATAAAGTACTGATTGAAAGAGGAGCTTTATACTTAAGAGGGGGGGTGAATTGGGTATATTAAAAATTTTCGAAACTTGTTATGTTTTTAAACACTCAGAACAGAGCAGAACAAAGGAGATAGGGAGGAAAGCTTTGCACACAATGATTTATACTGGTTCGGTCCTTTCTCTGACCTACATCTAGTCCCCAAGCCTCACTTGGGATTTTCAATCCACTAAATTCACAACAACCGATTACAATCTCTGTACTCAGAGTAGTTCTCTCTCTAGAACTCACTCCCCCTTACAAGATGTAATCAATACACCCAACCACCAAGTCCCCTGACTTGTAGTTATCACAATCAATGAATGATTTTACAATAAAGAACTCTCTCACAGAGTAGATAGGATGAACACTGAAGAACAAATGTCTTGAAGACACTATTATAGAAGAAAGCTGAATACTATTAATGAATACAATAAATTTTCGCTCTTGGTTGGTGTGTCAGCTTGTGGAGGAGTTAATGAACTCTATTTATTGCTAGAGAACATTAAATGACCGTTATAAAGAGGATTGAACCGTTGGAGATCATTTGCTGAGTGAAGGTTCATCCTTAGGCATCTTCTCTCTCTCTCTTTTGCATAATCCAGCTGTTTATTAAGTCTGAGTTGGCTTTCTGGTAATAAATCCGTTAGAGAGGATGTTTCTTGTTGTAGTAATCTTCCTTTTGATCTTTTGCAGTCATGTACCAGTGGATTAACCAAAGGAAGCAAGTTTCTGGACTTGAGCATTAAATGTTCTGACACCTTTTTGCTTTTGCTCTAATCCTTCAATAAACCTTCGTTAATCTGTCTGAAACTCACTAGAAAGATGGTTAAACATATCTAGAATCAATGTAGAATAATCATGGAAAGCATTGAGATCAAACAAGAAGGTATTACAGAATTCCCAAATTCGAATTTGCAGTAACGACCAGAAACCTTGAGGTTTGTTCATCAAACCTCGAGGTTTGCTTGAATAACTCAAGCAAACTCAATTGAAAAAACATGTAACCTCGAGGTTAGTCTGTGAACCTCGAGGTTTCCTTTGTAAAGAAACCCTTTTAAACAATCTTTGAAAGTCACAAACCTTGAGGTTTCAAACAGAAACCTTGAGGTATGAAACTTGGTGAAAAATCCATTTTTCCTCTAGAGCCCGATAACCTCGAGGTTGTAAAACCATACTCGAGGTTTGCTTCTAAATTTGCAAAGTCAAGTTTTTGGACAGAAGGCTCAACCTCGAGGTTTCAATCTGAACCTCAAGGTTTTCAGTTCTTTGAAAACCTGTTTGCTCTCTGTGTGCCAAAATACTCGAGGCTGAGAAACAATACTCGAGGTTTAAGTGTTTTTCAAGAAATTTCAAGTTTAAGTCAAAATGTCAAACCTCGAGGTTTCAAAACTGAATCTCGAGGTTTTCATACTTGATGAAAACCATAACCTTTCTGGATGAAGTGAAACTTGAGGTTTCATTCTAATACTCGAGGTTTGCTTATATTTTTCAAAAGATTCAGTTAGGCTCCAAACTACAAACCTTGAGGTTTCATGTGTTGGTGCAAAACTGAGTATTTCTGAGATATGCTGAACCTCGAGGTTAACTTATCAACCTCGAGGTTTCACATTGTTCTAGTGAAACCAAGTTTTGAACCATGAAACACTTAACTTTTAAAAACCTTCTGTAAGGCCAAACCTCAAGGTTTCAGTGCCAACCTCGAGGTTTGCTCTTAATCAGAGTTTTAAGACTTTAAGAGCAGAACCTCTTTGATTGTTTATAGTTGTTGACAATCATCAAAACCATCAGAGAACTAACACTGATTTTTGGTATGCCCTTTTGATGGACGTTTTTTGAGGGAAAAAGGGGAAATAAATGTGATCCATCATCTTAAATTCAATCCAACAATTAAGATATGAATATGATTCATCATATTAAATTCAATCAATCAATCAAGATGTGAATTTAATGTGATTTGGTTGATTTTTAAGGCAATTAGGGCTAGGAATTTTCAGCCCGCCAAGGCTATAAAAGGGGGAGGGTTGGAAGTTTTTTCAAACATCCTTATACTCTCTAAATTTTGGTCTTTACCAAAGGTTTAAAGAGGAAAAGGTGTCATCCATGAAAGGGTATGGTTCCAACCTTGTTCATCCTATCTTAATCCTAAGAAACCACAATCTTCTTGAAAAGAGAAAACCCTAAAGAAACCAAACCTCAACCTCGCCTAGCAAGCATCCAAGGAGCGAGAGGTTTCAAGAGAAGGATTCTCGTTGCAACCTGCGAATTGCAGAATCATGAGTATGGGCGCATGACGACATGTAGCTACCTTGTCTCTCTCTTCTTCAGACTCCACATGCATGCGATTTGACAGACACACCAACACCACGAACAATTCTTTCAACTCCATCTATCTACGTACATAGACTGAGAGAGAGAGGATTCAACTTTGCAGCGAAGGAACAGAAAAAAAAAAAAAACTTTCGAAACTGGAAATAAATAAAGAGGGCATAACATAAGTCTCAATTTCTTAATGCCATAGGATAAAGATATGTGTAGGTGGGTTGGAGTGGGCACATGGTGCGTGTAAGCATAGCAGTGAGTGGGTTTTTTCTTTATGCTATGGCATTAAGAAATTGAGACTTATGTTATGCCCTCTTTATTTAAAAACCTTCACATCTATCATTACAAAAAGATTAGTACAAAATATAATGTTTCGGGTTTCGGAAGTTTTTTTTGTGTTCTTTCATTGCAAAGTTGAGTCCTCTCTCTCTCAGTCTATGCACGTAGATAGATGGAATTGAAAGAATTGTTGAATTGTTGGTGGTGTTGGTGTGTCCATCAAATCGCATTTATGTGGAGTCTGAAGAAGAGAGCAACAAGGTAGCTACATGTTTGATGCAGTCATGGACCAATCTGATGCAGTCATGCAGTTCATCCTACAAAAGATTGAAAGAATATAAATTGTTTGACTTCAAAACTCTCATCTTGGAATAAATATTCAAAGACAATGAAATGACAGTCAAGGTTTAAGGCCCTATGGCCATGTAAAATTGAAACATGAAGAGAGTTTGAGAGGAAAAGGCAATATAAAGAGTTTTTAAAATGAATCAATAAAGAATCTCCAAGAGGGTGTGATTGCCTTATCAAATATTTGATGGTGACGGATGGAAAAGAGGTAAGGAATTTATGTATATTTGTCTATATATATATATATATATATATATATATATATATATATATATTATAGGTTCAGCTTTTAAAAAAATAATACTCCCTCTGGTCCTAATTATAAAACCTAGTTGACTTTTTTAGAGAGATTAAGGAAGCTAATTAAATTACTTTAGAGTATTTTTATTTTTTTTTCAAACTAATTAGCTTGACTAATAAACTAATATATAATCTAAAAATTAAGGAAGCTAATTAAATTACTTTAGAGTATTTTTATTTTTTTTTCAAACTAATTAGTTTGACTAATAAACTAATATATAATCTAAAAATACACAAAATATGAAAATGACTAAGTAACTTATTTAGTTTCCTTAATTTCTCTAAAAAAGGTCAACTAGGTCTTATAATTATGACCGGAGGTAGTAATACAGAATATAATTTAAGGCTCATTAAAGTTAAACTCATATTTTTGTTGGCATATATAAGATGAGTATATGTGTCGGCAAGGAAAAGTCACATATTGTGATTGTGGGCCCCACCATATATAAAGCAAAGAATATGTGACTTTTGCTTCATTTTTATAGTCACATAGTCACTTTTGTACCTAGTTACTTTTACACCTAAAAAAATTATACACGCTTTTGAAAAAATCACATGTGTACCCTAACCCTTCTTTAAATCCAACACATAAAAATTTTCTATTCTCGCCCTTACTTTTCAAATCCCTAATCCCTCCTAGTGTGACAAACAGCCCGAGTGAACATAGATAGATGTGTATCCGAGTATTATTGCAAGTCTTGTGAAAAAGTTTAGAACCCTTGAAACTTATAGCTCCCAGTGGTCAAACACATAAATAAAGAATAAGACCAACGATGAAAATGCAACAAACAAGACAGGAAGTTATATGGAACAATTCAAACCTTGGAGTTGGAACAGACTCCGTAATAATAGCAGCCGAAGGTCAAAGAAAGCAAAATGACAACAATAAGTAGAATACTGGATAGAGCTAATAAAGGGTAATGGGAAAAGATTTTTATATATATGTACAAGGGCGGATGTTAGTAGAGACATTGGGGAACTATGGCCCCCCAAAAAAAAAAAAGTTGTTCATAATTTTTTTAAAAAATTTAATATAATGTAAAAATGTATGTTATCTTATATATTAGACTTGTTAAAATAATTTTATTATACCTTTGGCCCCCCAAATATATATTTTTTTAAAATTAGTTAATGAGTAGACATTTGGCTCCCCAAATATTTATTTTAAGGTCCGTCATTGTATATGTATATATCATAACATCATTCTATTTAATCTTAATTATACAATGTTTCCATCTATTTTAAAAACATATATTTTAGTTAAAGCTTTATTCCTCATCATGCTAAATCCCTAATTCATCTTTTAACATTAATATACACACTAACGGGGTTGACATAAGTGGTAAGTGGCTTGTATCCCTTAAATAATGTTTCGAGTTTGAGCCTTATGAATGTAAAAAAGTTCTATTGGGAGTCTCTCCTGCCATAGCCAGGTGTGCGACGCGGGTCGAATCCGGATTTGTCAGAGTCGCGTCGGATCCGGATTTGTCAGGGTGAAGCTCTGGATATCGGATGGGCCAACCACACACACAGATATATATATATATATATATTAATTATCTATATTTAAAATTTTATAGTTTTATAATTTATTTGAAAGTATATGTGTGTGTGATTGTAAAACATTTTAACCACATATATATTATAAGTAAGTTTAAATAAACAGAGGAGATTAAATATTTAAATATAAATAAAAATTTATAATGATGAAATTAATTAACTTTGTAACATGAAAATCAATTTAGCAATATAAAAAAGAATTTAAATAATATTTAACATTTTAATAAAAAGACAAATTGGCCAAGAAAGTAGAAGCAATAAAAGTATATGAATATGTGGAGCTCAATCAAGGGTTATGCGGCTTATGCCGTTAATAGAAACGAGCTTATACTATCTCATACGATGCATTGGTGATAGTACTTCATAGGTTACTACGTACGAGGATAGTGATTCAAAAACTAGTTGTGGGATATTATCAGGAAAAAAATTCCAACATAAACAAAACTAAATAAAAACAACATCTAATCAAGATAATCGTAGATATTTGTATATCAAAAAGATATAATCATAGATATTTTCTTAATCTTCTCAATGAAATAAAAGGCATAGAGCATACACTCCCCATGAGTGTCTCTTTTTATATAATCTCTCCCCAATAGACATTTATACAATCCTTTTTCTCTCTAAATACAATCAATTCTCTTATGAACAATAGAATTTTTACTAAAATAGGAAAAGCAAAAATAAAAGGGAAAAGAATTATATTGATAAACATTTGTCTATGTTATAATTAGTATATTTATTATTTATATATATCTTCCCCTTTACCATTTAATCAAATAAGTATAACAGAACAAATGACATATTTATTAAAAAAAAATGTATATCCTAAAAATCTTCATAAGAAATATATCATAAATTTGGAAATCACTTGATTATTTTAATTAATAAGTGAATAGTTAGTGCTATTGAAAGTTAGAATAAAAACCCCAAGAACATCAATTATATGACCATTGTAATCTTATCTCTAATTTATAGTTATGTCCTATTGCTTGAGCAAATTTTTTTGGTGATTATCAAGGGAAGAAATCTCAGCATATTTTCATTTAATTCATTATTAAATTTAATATATAAGCAAAAAAAAAAAAAGGTCTAATAAAAGCCCCAAGAATAATTACCTATGACCTATGCGAGGTCACAAAGCTCAGCAAAATGCCATTTAAATCTTAATTATTTTACATATGGGATTCATCAAAAGTTAGGGTGATTTCATGGATACTAAAGAAAAAGTGAATTTACAAAAATGCAATAGGACAATTTCCTAGAAGTTTGCAATCTTACACGCCACTTCTTTTGGTTTAAATAAAATAAAATAAAACTTTAGTTTTGCCTTCATATGTCCTGAACTACATCTGCCTTAGAATCCTCATCGAGTATCGAGAAGTATAACATCCACTTGCACCAAAAAATTTTAGCTCAGCTTCTTCTACTCAAAGGAATAAAAGAATGACAAATACATTCTGACCATATGCAACTTTTTAAAAAGTGGATTCAAGAAGACAGGGAAATTGCTCAATAACAGGTATAATCTTGTATGAACCTACAAGGCAATAAGGAGAAAGTCATCAAACTAAAACAACCGGAAATAATAGTGGAATCAAAGATGAAGTAGAATGGTATAAAAGAAAGTCAAATTAGAAAGTAAAAACATAGGAAACATACAGGTAGTAAGTGAATAGACTCGGAGATTTCATATTGATCATGCCTATAACATTTAGGCGTAGTTCATATGATGTTCTTGTCTGATAGGAATCTCACTAAATACAGATATGGCTCCTACCTAGCATGTATATATTATTCTTTACAAAAGAATATTGGAAAAGGACATTGCCATAGCAGAGAAACTCCATGAAAAAGGAATTTGATAAAACTAATAATGACCAAATGAATAGCTTCTACATAAAGAAAAGAGAAGTTGGAGAAAACTAATCAAAGAAATAGGCTCCTATATAAAGAAAATGTAGAAAGAAGTTGGGAACAACTTTGTAATAAAGATTTTTAACTAATCAAAGAAATAGGAACAACTTTGTCTTGTGCACAAGTGCAGTAATTATTTGAGTTCTAAGATCTTCCATGCTCCTCCTTTGAAATGTTGTACCATACCCTGCCACCGCTCAATTAATATTTTTTGTAGATAATAATTACTGACAAAAATTAACCTCCACTTGTATGATCACTTACCAAAAAATAGAGACTCACTAAAAAGGAAATGGTGCAATGACTTTGCTTTTGTCTTGCAAATTGCTGCATTTATACAAGAGGCACGTTTCATCCTTGCAACCCTTTCAAATATATGACATCCTGAACACATACAACACAATCCAGAGTAAGGCACCCTTTTCTATGTTAAACCACTCATCCTTTAGCAAAATGGAAAGAAGACATTGACCATTAAAAGACAACATCTTTGCACGGTCTACTAAGGATTCAGACAAGAATTATTGAAACCAAAAAAATAGAGTTCATAAAAGTTGATAAAGATATAAAGGACCATGCCAATAGGAGAACTAACATTTGACGAGGGAACTTGCATATAAGAAATTGACACAGTTCAGACACATATGAGCTTTCATTTTCATTTGACTCAAGTATAAAACAAAGATCATAAAGTGACCCCAAAGAGCTTAAACAATAATACAAAAACATGCTAGTCAAGTCAACTTTAGGATAGAAGCATGAAAATCGCTACATAAGAAGCTTGTACCTTTGGCTTCAGCTATACATTTGGTTTCAGCTGTGCTGCAATGAAATGATAGCCAAACAAAATTAAGCAACGAATTATAAATAATTCTATTTTTTTTTTTAGTAAAACCATGTCATTAATCAAATATATACAGAGGAATTAACATATAGAAACAACAAAATATCAAGCCAAAGTTATTGTTGAAATACATAAACAACAATGTCTTCAATTCTAATCGATTAACATTCATAAATACTACTCAAAAAAATTATAGGTGCTTATTCTTTTGACGTTAGCTTATGTGGAGGCATAACGGAGCTTGTACTTGATTACTTCAATTAAAATTGATGTCATTATAGACCATCTTAATGTTATGCACTTATGCCTATCATTTTAACCTAAAACACTATTGATTTTAATTAATTATCAACTACAATTTAATTATATACTTTTGTGAAAGACTAAACATAGATGAGAAAAGTTACATGATGATTTTTTTAATAGCATGTGTTCCCCATGTGTTCCTCCAGGGAGCTTATAAATAATATCATAATGGATTATAACATATTTTGCCATTCTACTAAATCGGAATAATGCACTTCTTGTATTAATTACATTTTACTAATAAAGAACATGAAATATTAGGTTAAACCCATTTATACTAATAAAGAAATTGAAAAGCTGGAAACAATTAACAGTGTCATAATGCTTCTATATCAATAAGCATTGAACTCAATAAGTTGTTTGAATGTACATCAACAAGCATTGAACTCAATAAGCCACACACCATCATTCTTCAACCTAAAAAGTAAACGGACCATGAATATCAAATATTTATTATACCACTGAGAATTTACATACATCATAATCACAAGATATATTGGTCAAAACCAATGTTTGTGAACCCGGACCGGACCGGCCGGTTCAGCCCGGAAACCGGCCAACCGGACGGGAAACCGGTCCGGTTTGATGAAGAACCGGACTGAACCGGCAAACCCGGGTCAACCCGGATAAACCGGTGTGACCCGTCCGGTTCACAAGGGTCGACGGGTCAACTTTTTTTTTTTTGTTCGTCTGAATTGATTCGTGAAAGAGGAAGAAGTTTCGAAGCCTGAGAGTTAGGAATCAGTAAAAAACAAAAATAGATGGAGAAGCAGAAGCAAACAAAGATCAAGAAGTAGAAGAAGATCCGGGTTTGATTTTTAGCCCGATTTGTGCGATGACGGCGTGGGAAGATGAGATCTAGATTTGTCTGACTGCGGCGAGGGAGGGTTTTGTTGATGAGTGAGAAAGATGAGATCAGAGTGCCGATGGTCTCCAGCAACGAGAAGCCACCTTACCGATGAAGAAAAGATGCCACGACCACCATGAGAAAAATCCGTTTTGAGGGAGGACGGGATGAGAGAACCTGATGAAGAGAAAGAGAGAGACAGTGAAATATGGAGCACCAGCCGTGTAAGAGAGAGATTAAAGGTGAGAGATTTTTTTTTTTTGCCCAACTGAGAGATTTTTTTTTTTTTGCTCCAGTACTGAGAGAATTATTTTAAAACCACACCACTTACACCTCCTGTTTCGCGCATTCTCCAATGTGGTATTTTATGAAGTCTGACATATCTAAGTGATAGGCCGTGTAGCGTGTGCAGGGAGAGAGATCTTCAATGATCTTTTCTTAAAAAAAGTATTAATAAAATATTACACATATTTTTATATTATCACGTTATATTCTTATTAAAATATAAAGATTTTTATCTATTATAATTAAATTATTTTTTAATTAATACCGGTTTGACTCCGGTCTGACCCACTGACCCTTAACCCAGTACTTCAACCGGTTCAGTCACCGGTCCGGGTTTCAGAAACTTGGTCAAAACATAATAAAAAGTATTCTCAGTAAATTATCAATATAATAAACATTAACTAATTCCATTTACTATTAGATAATACTTCATCCGGTCCTAATTATAGGAACTATTTACCAAAATTTAAAAAGATTAAGAAAAAAAATTAAATTAGTTAATTATAATTATTTTATGAAAATACGCCTGCTTAAATTTAAAAATTACATTAAGGTAAAATCAGCTGAATCAAGAGCCCCGCAATCAGTGCCCTCAACAGTCTGCGACTTCGATTACATGACCCGGCTTTACCTTACTAAAATGCAAGGTCTTGCCCAATCCCAAAACTTGAAATATTCCTTCAGTGATATTCGAAGCCAATTGGATCCGTTGATAATGGTTCTGCCAACAAGTCCCAGTGCTGCATCATCCGTTAAAGCTTTAGACCACGAAACCCTCCCACTTCTATTTGATCCAGGTCCCTCATTCATATACTCCCCGAAAAATGCACTACTGCAATAATTTTTAATATATATATATATATAAACAAACATATTTTCTCATGTTAAAATAAAAATATTAAATAAATAAAAGGGAATGATAAATAATTATGATTAATTAAAGAAGATGATTTTTGATATTATTATCAGGTATTTGGTTCAGATATATAGATAGACTAGCTTTGTATTCATATTAAGATGATGGGTACTCCCAGAGAGTTAGAGTACCAAAAAATATTTTTAAAGGAATGTAAAAATTATTTTATTTAAGAATAAAAAATAAAGTAGAATCTCTCACTTGATAGAATATAAGTATGTTGTTAAATTAATTATTATGGAGGAAGTATTAGTAAGAGTGATATAGGAAAAATATGACAAATTGCTGAAAATTATTTTATATAAAAAAGTATAATTTAGGTCTATATAACATTAATAAGTTGCAAACATTATTTATTTTATAAAATATATAGGTATATTATTAAATTATTATTGTCTTTAATTATTATTGAGAAAGTATAAATAGGGGTATTATAGGAAAAAATTCACAAAAGTTAAAACTTGCTCTTATAATTAGGACCAAAACCAACTCCAAAATTTGCTTCTATAATTAGAACCGGAGGGAGTACATTTGTAACTTTCAGCTTTAATTCAGAATTGCAATATTATAAACCTTAATCTTAGCAATACATCAATGTACAAGATGCTTATAATAAATCATTTGCCTGTTTCTACACGGAACTTTAAACAGTGATAGATATATATGTATATATATATTTACATTGGGAGGGGGGATTTAAACTACACCAAACAGTTAGACAATTGTATATCCAACTCCTAAAAGTTTTTTTTTATAGAAAATCTAGATCTTGCAAAATGCTATTGATGGAAGGGCGAAAAAAGTAAGGGCCCGTTTGGTAGACAGAATCCATGGGAAAGGAAAGAAAAGGAAAATTAGAGAGGTCTCTCGTTTGGTACGCATTTTGGACCAATCTTCCTGGAAACTTATCTTCCCGTGCCTACCAATCTTCCCTCATATGTGGGAAAATCAAATCCTTCCAAATTTGAAGGGATTTCACCTTTCCTACGTCACTGTTCACACTTTCGACAAATTTACTCCTCAAATTCAAATATGGTGGGACGTTCGAACGTGGCGGGAACGTTCAAATTTAAGTTCAAATTTGGCGGGAACGTTCAAACTTGGCAGGAAAATTTGAATTTAAGTTTGAACTTAGCGGGAAATTTTTTTACAGAGGTTCAAACTTTGATATATGTTTATTAAAAATATATTTTAGCAAAAAAATTATTAAAAAATTTGAATTTAAGTTCGAACTTGGCGGGAAATTTTTTTACAGAGGTTCAAACTTTGATATATGTTTATTAAAAATATATTTTAGCAAAAATTTTTTTTTTTATTTTGAATTAATTACTTTTGAAAGTAAAATAGACATTTCTTGATTCTTTACCAACTATCACCCCTTCATTTTCTTCCTACTAAACAACTCATCTTCCCTCAAACCATTTTTCCTCATTTTTTAAAATCTTCCCTTCCCTTCGTCTAAATCCCTTTTCCTTCTTAAATTTTCCCCGTACCAAACCGGCCCTAAAGAGCGGTGAAAGACCGAAGGAGCATGAAGTAAATATAATCACTTCTTCGCATACACGAAAAGATTCCATAATTCATTTGTCTTGCCCATCAGCTGCTTCTTGTACGGATCATCAAAGGCATCATGACATTCTAACAGAGCAAGACCGAATTAAAGAGACACGAAAAATAACAAGAAGAAGCACAGCTTTATTATCGAAGTTTTCATGATTCCGAAAATAAAAATGCATTCTATCCCCAAAAAAATACGATAATCTCGGAAGAGAAAAGATTTTAAAATAAATTATAAGAACTCGAATACCAGGGGGAAGATTCAGAGAACATGAAAATAGGAAATGAACAAAAACACAAAAAACATAAAACCCACTAGCGCAAATCAAATCTGACTCATAAGAATATAGTGAGTTAGAATCAGAGAAAAGGACATCTCAATCCAAAGAGATCTGATAGAAGAAGGACACCGTTGAAGAAGCAAGCAGTAATAAACAGAGGAATATACAAAGTTACTAGGATTCAAATACAATTCATACCGTCATAATATTTTTTTGCCGGAAAATTCTTGTTAAAATAAAAAAAATTCTAAATTGGGTTGGTAAGTTCAACAGATAATTAATTAAGTCATCAACCCAATTTAGGATTTCAAAATCAGTGTAAAATAACTTCAATGTCTCTCTTCACTTTTCTGTTAGCTTTTTTTTCTCTCCACTCTTAAAAGAGTATTATTGTTTTATGACTTTATATAAAAGGATAATGGAAAATAATTCAAATATGTCATGCCATAATAGTATTATTGATATCAATTAAATATATTTTAATTGAACGTCAATTAATTGTATTAATGATAAAAAAATAAATATGAGGTTTTTTTTTTTAAAAAAAACAAACAAAGTTGTTATTTTTGTGAGATAAAAGAAGGGGGGGGGGAGCATATCACATGCCAATTTCACCCTTTGTAAAGTTGAATTAAAATAAAAGTCTTTTTTCTTATCAATATTAACCTAAACCAGAATAATTTTCCTTAACATATAAATGTGAGTTTTTAGATAGTAATTTAGTTAATATTTCAATTTTAATTCTTCAATTCTTTAGTATAAATCAGTAATATTATTTATCTATTTTAAAAAAACAACATTTAATCTTCATATACTTCTATGGATATTTCAAAAAAATAAAAATAAAATGCACTTAATATTTTATAAAATGGTTTACATCAACGTAAAAATTTCCAAAAAAAAAAAAACATACATATATATGTGTGTGTGTGAAAAATATAGAAAAATCCATACTTAATTAATATATTTACCAAAATATGTCTTTTTTATAGTGACATATATTATACACTACTAGAAAATATCTAATTTGTGAGGGGAAAAAATTCCTTCGCAAATTGGGATAAATTTGCGAGGAAAATAAGTTTCCCTTGTAAAATATGACCATTTTACGAAATAAAATAGGTTTCCTTATGACTTGATTTCCCTCACAAAATTTTGCGAGGGAAAATTGCTTTCCCTCGCAAAATTTTACGAGGGAAAGCTATTTTCCCTCGTGACTTATTTTGCTAGGGAAAATGGCGGAAAATTTTGTTCCGTCCCAAAAATCATCATTTCTTTAACCCTAGTTCGCGCGTCAATCTGCTTCAAGTCCACCACTCTCTCCCTCGGTCCGCCAGATCCGTCCGCCTCTTTCCCTCCCTCGGTGCGCCTCAGATCGACCGTCGATCCTTCTTCTCCCCCAGGCCGCCGCGAGTCTGGGCGACTGTGTGCTTATACGGCCGTCCGCTTCTTCTCCCTCTTTCTTCCCGATGTCTTACGACTACCTCTTCAAGTATATCATTATCGGCTATACAGGTCTTCCTCCTCTCCTCTTCCTCATCAAATCCCTAGCCCTCTTTTCTCTCTTCTCTTTTGGCTCGTAATTTGAATTAGTGTTTTCGGCTGTCTTATTTGGCCTGACTCAGGTGTTGGCAAATCTTGGATTGTTTGTTGGCTGTTGAGGATATGTAATGTATCCTACTGACCTGTATCATGTTCACTCTGTTAAAAGCCTAAGAAAAAGAGGCAAAAAGAAGAGCTTCGAAAAGAGAAAGAAGCAGAGAGAAGGAAAGCTGCTCTTGAGAAGGCAGTGGCCCGCAGAGTAGCTAAAGAGTCTATGGAGCTTATTGAGGATGAACAACTGGAATTGATGGAGTTGGCTGTGGCAAGCAAGGGACTTCCCCCATTATAAATCTCGATCTTGACACTTTGCAAAACCTTGACATGTTTCGTGGTGAGCAATATAATTTTATATTGTCTAATTAACACAATTTGGTTTGGGGGTGAAGGGGAATGAGGTCCCAATATTGATGCTTCCTTGTTCACTGTAGATTCATTATGTATTTTTCCACCCAAGAGTGTAAAGCTGAAAAAACCTTTTGCCATCTAACCCTGGATCAAATCTGAGGAGCTTGTTGGCAACCTTCTCATGGTTTGTTCTTATTATCACTTTTACTTGTTTGAAGCTGGTTGAACATTTAAGCTTTAGTCATTTACCAGTTCTTATAATATTTAACTTAGATTAATTTTATATTTATTTATGATCTTTTTTGAGCAATGGCTCTTTCAGCATTTAGTCTCCTGTACCCTGAAATTAATAAAATATTCTTCAGTTACCTTGCTGTTATGTCAGTGGGTTTTTGGATGCACTGCCTTCTTTAGCTCATGTTATCTTTTTAGTGTTATTTATTTAATAGGCAATTGCTTGATTTGTGGCTCCTAAGTTCAAGGTTTGAAAGCTTTGGTGGTGTATTTCAGGTTTGGAGATTTCTGATTACATTTGCAGATGTCCTTGAGTTGTGGCCTTTTACTCTTGATGAGTTTTTGCAGGCATTTCATGACTATGTGAGTCAATATGACCTTTGCTGGTATTTGGAGCTATTAAAATGAACTATTATTTGCATTTTCCCTCCTTTTTTCACTAACTTTGTGGTTGATGTGCAAACTGTTGGATCTCAGAATTCACCATTGTTTAAATTCCAATTTTGAGGGGATCATACAATTTTGGATATTGCTTCTAATTTTGATGTGTTTTTTATTCTGTTTCTTGTACTTCTGTCACTGTTATTGTAATTTCTGTAATTTGGGTATATGAGGGATTTGGGTTTGACTCGAATCATTATTAGAGTATAAGGTTCTATCAAAGATTCTTAGTTTTCCGTGATTGTTACAAGCAGAATTTCTTGGATTGTTTGTTGGCAAGTATTGATGGAAAGCGTTGATCGTTTCCTAAAGTTTGTTAGGAGGAGTAATGCAGCTAGTCCTACAGTTGCATTGGAGACAGCTACTGCCCTGCAGGTATCAGTTTCTTTGCATTTGGTTTGAGGGTAAATTACAGCTTTCATTCTGACTTTTCTTTATTCATTTTACTGTTTTTTGCTTTGTCCAAACATGTACTTACTCTTGAAATAGATGCAGGGATTTTTAGACTTAATTTGTTGCATGTCTTGTCGAAACCTTGAATATTAGAAATGACATGTTGCTTTAAATTAAACTTTGAATATTATATACTACTACTGTTGAATTTTTCCCCCCTTTTGGTTATTGTTGATGACTTTTGTTTTATTTTTCTCTTAGCAACGATGGAAAAGGATACCATCTTAGTTTTTTACTCCTTGCATGCTAATACTTTATTAAATGTTGAATGCAATTGCAGATGAAGTTTTAGAAAGTAACTCGTCGAGCACAGGAGCAATTTCAAATGGCTTTAAAGGAACAAAGAAGGTTATTACTTTTTTTAATGTCCATCATACTTTTTGTTTTCCTGCCAGATTGTGTTATGCTGTTTTGAAATTTTCTTCCTTCTTCTATAACTGGAAAATATTATTGTGGTTCTCAATCCAGTTGTCAAATTTGCTATAGTAACCTTGATGTAGAGCCAATTTTAATCCATATTACATCTGGTATGTTGATATATCTTTGGAACTATACAATTTGTTAGTTAATGGATGAAAATTTACTGTGTTTTAAGTAATCTTTGTTAGAATCTTGTATTTTGATTTGAGTAGTCATTGACAAGTGAATTCCATTTATGGATTTAAGTTTAAAGGTTTTTTACTTGAAAGGGCTGCAATGTATTCTCAAAGAGTGGTCTATTTGTTGGTCTGTACAATTTTATTAGAGCACTAAAGAATTTTCAACCAATCATTTCTACTTTAAAGGGTAGTGCTCTATTTTCTCTTGGGTTTATTCATGGCCTTTGCTGATAGAATTTAGCATATTATGATCAAAAGCTTCTGCCTTTTTTAGTTGTTCAGAGAGGGTTGCTGGTCTGTGATGTTCTATCCCTTTAATCATTGTTAATTGGTGGAAAAAAAAGACGGGGGGATGCAAATTCTCTATCAAGTAGTTCCGACTAGGTTTCTAAAATAGAAATGCTGGAGCTTTATAGTTTTATATGGATTTATAGCAATTCTCTATCCAGTAGCACCAACGAGGTTTCTGAAATACTTAGAATTGCAGGATTTGTATAGTTTTATACTGATTCATGACTCATTTAATGATATATACAACTCTTTTTATTTTCTAATTTTTAATATTTTTTGTAATTATTTTATTTTTCTCCTAATTTTTAATTTTTTTGTAATTATTTTATTTTTTCCTGATTTTTTATTTTTTTAAAATAAATATTGAATTTTGCGAGGGAAAAATTTTTCCCTCGCAAAATTCAATATTTGTGAGGGAAATTGCGATGGAAAATTTTCCCTCACAAAATTTGAATTTGCGACGGAAAAAATAATTTTTGCGACGGAAAATTGGTGTGAGGGTTATTTTTGCGACGGAACGTTTTTCGCCGCAAATTCCGCCGCAAACCAATTTTTGCGACGGAAAGTAGTCTTTTTGCAAGAGAATTTTTCCGTCACAAAAAACTGTTTTTTTTTTTTTGGTAGTGATAAGTTTTCATTAAGAAAATTGTTCATGTTAATAAAATGAACTCTTTGCTGAACGTATTGTAGGTTTTTATTCTTATCATGATATATTTCATATAATTGAACGAATCATATTTTGTTATATTAAAATTAATTTTGATATATACATAGGAAATATAAGTTAGAGAGTAATAAAACTTATTAATGAGGAGAGAGGTGAGGGTATTAAATTTAGAGTAAATATTCTATTTGGTCCCTGAAAAAAAACAAGGATCCCATTTTGGTCCCTCAAACAACGAAAACTCTTTTTTAGTCCTTGAAAAGGATAAATTTCTGAAAAACAGACATCATTTTGGTCCCTCAAAAATTTCCAAAACCCCTTTTTAGTCTATAAAAAAGTCCTATTTTTGTCCCTGGAGACGAAAAATGGGGTTCATGTTTTTTTCTAGGGACCAAATAGGGTATTTATTCTTAAATTTATTTTACTCATATTTTAAAATCCTAAATTAGGTTAATGACTCAATTAAATATTTATTGAATTTACCAACCCGATTTAGAATTTTTCTATTTTAAGTAGCTTTATATGAGATTTTCCCTATAATTAACTTAGATATTATTTCTTATAGTGTTTTAAAAATAAGAACACAATTTATTTAATTTGTGCATTTAATTATAGCCTTGTCTGTAAAATAAGGAAATAAGCTTTTATTGATTGGCAATTTGGCATCACATGTGCATTTCTCTATAAAAATTACTCGTTCCCTTTTAATATTCATATTTTTAGTTAGCTAAAAAATTATGGACGTTATTGATTAAGTTTAAAGTTGATCTTGTGTGGTTTACAAAAGAACGTTGACAAATACTAATTATTAAATAATTTTCCTCAATATTTTTTTGGTAAGATTTTCTCTCTTTTTAAATGACTATAAACTGTAGCATATAAATTAGTCTTTGACGAGATTTAAACACAATTTAAGAGTAATGCGTTTTCTTAATCTTAAGAAACCATAATCTTCTTGAAAAGAGGAAAACCCAAAGAAACTAAACCTCAACCTTATCTTCGCCTAGCAAACATCTAAGGAGTGGGAGGTTTCAAGAGAAGGATTCTCGTTGCAATCGGGAAATAATTGTATGGATCAAGTTAGATGACATCAACAACATTGAGGTCTTCAAGTGATCTAATGTAATTCTAATTTCTAATAGTCGTATTATTAAGTTATCCTAATCTCTAATAGTTGTTTTCTATGACTGGGTGCAAAAAATATTTTAAAAAGCAGCATATAATTTAAATCTAAATAAATATAATATATAAAAAAATAAAAAATGTAGGGGAATACAACACTTTAAATTATTATTCAATCAAGATATGAATTTAATTAATTATGGTTTGAATTTTTCAATTCAAGTTTGGATTTGGCCTTTCTTGCAAAGACTTAAATTAAGGTTAAACTTTTATAAAGTGCTGATTTTTGGTATGTCCTTTTGATGGACGCTTTTTAAGGAAAAAAGGGGAAATAAATGTGATCCATCATCTTAAATTCAATTCAACAATTACGATATGAATATGATTGATCATATTAAATTCAATCAATCAATCAAGATGTGAATTTAATGTGACTTGGTTGACAAGTAGTGGACCTATTACCTAAAACCCCTTTCTTAGTGTATAATTTGAAGATTCCTAAGGCAATTAGGGCTAGGAATTTTCAACCCAAGGCTATAAAAGGGGGAGGGTTGGAAGTTTTTTCAAACATTCTTATGCTCTCTAAATTTCGGTCTTTACCAAAGGTTTAGAGAAGAAAAGGTGCCATCCAAAAAAGGGTAAGGTTCCAATCTTATTCATCTTTAACTAAATTCTAAGAAACCACAATCTTCTTGGAAAGAGAAAAACCCAAAGAAACCATGATCACTGACCTCCCATCCATCTTCTTAGAAAGAGAAAAACCCAAAGAAACCAATATGAAATCATGATCATGGACCTCCCATCCATCTTCTTGGAAAGAGAAAAACCTAAAGAAACCAAGATTACTGACCTCCCATCCAGCTTTAGCTTTAGAGACCATAGAGGAATAGTTTTTTTAAATGCGCAATCAAAAATCAATGCCCGCGAAATAGAAGATGTTTAGGAAGTGGTCATAGATGTTCCCATCACAAAAAATATTTAAAGAAAAACTCATGTGGGTGAGTGGTCGTAGAAAAGTTGGTGGTATATTTTAGTTTAATCTTGGTTGTTGTTAACAAAAAAATCATGAAGGAACAAAAACATAAATGGGGACACCCTAGACTAGAGTGGAGAGAAAGCAGAGGGAAGGGAGGGGGTGGGGGCCACAGGCAAAAATGGGGAAGAAGTGAATAAATGAGGTCTAAAAATGGGCATTTAAGGGTTCCCAAAACAGAAAGCCCTCACCACTGCACTATTTTTTGTGACTTCAACATCCGAGCCCGTCATATCCCCTTCCCATTTCGGCTGCCTAGCTACCTTGTCTCTCTCTTCTTCAGACTCCACATGCATGCGATTTGACAGACATACCAACACCACCAACAATTCTTTCAATTCCATCTATCTACGTACATAGTCAAATTTGTAAATATCTTCTCTTAAACCAGAATCCTATTACAGCACCAATTCCTTGAAATGACCACGGCACTATTCCTGTTTTAGTAAACTGACGAGGCTGTGACGTGATCCATAATGTTTGTAATTTTTACAAAATGGAGAAGCTATAAATTTAGGTAAAGGATATTCTCATTATCATTTTTCTCATTTTTCCTCAATAGTCCATCTAGGCTCTT